>OX451739.1:1468343039-1468943039 GCA_948472305.1 Vicia faba | reverse complement strand
AACCACAAATGTCCCTTCATACGTAGGGGTCCATTTTCCCCTGGGATCACCTTGAGGTAGTATGATGCGTTTGATTACCAAATCCCCAACTTGATACTCTTGTCGTCTGACCTTCTTGTTAAATGCCTTGATCATTCGCTTTTGATACGTCTGACCATGACAAATAGCAGTAAGTCTCTTTTCGTCGATTAAGTTCAATTGATCAAGTCGGGTCTGGATCCAGTCGTCCTCACTCAAACCTGCATCCTTCATAATCTGAAGAGAGGGTATCTGACCTCAATGGGTAAGACTGCTTCCATGCCGTATACCAAAGAGTAGGGTGTTTCCCCTGTTAAAGTTCGTGCTGAGGTTCGGTACCCATGAAGAGCAAATGGTAACATCTCGTGTCAATCTTTGTATGTCACCGTCATCTTCTACACAATCTTCTTGATATTCTTATTAGCCGCTTCAACAGCCCCATTCATCTTCCACCGGTAAGGAGAAGAGTTGTGATGCTGTATCTTGAACTGCTTGCAGAGCTCGGTGATCATGGTATTATTGAGATTTGTACCGTTGTATGTAATTATCCTCTCTGGTACACCATATCGACAGATCAGATTATGCCAAATAAACCGTGCCACGACGTTCTTGGTCACTGTAGCAAAGGAAGCTGCCTCAACCCATTTTGTAAAGTAATCAATCCCTACCAGGATGAAACGATTCATGTTGGACGCAGTATGTCTGATCTCACCAATCATATCGATGCCCCACATTACAAAGGGCCAAGGAGCTGTCAAGATGTTCAGAGGAACTGGAGGTACGTGCACCTTATCAGCATAGACTTGGCACTTATGACAAGTCCGAGAATGTTGATAACAGTCGCCTTCCATGGTGGACCAATAATATTCTTCCCGTAGGATCTTCTTTGCCATGGTGTGTCCACTGGAATGAGTTTTGAAAGTACCTTCATGTAACTCTACCATAATCCTTTCTGCCTCGTTCTTATCCACGCATCGCAGTAAGGTCGAATCGTGGTTACGCTTGTAAAGGATACCATTGCTGATGAAGAACTTCGCAGCGAACCTCCTCAGAAACTTCTTGTCATTAACAGATGCACCTTCGGGGTAATCTTGAGCCTCAAGATACCTCTTTACCTTGTGAAACCAGGGTTTATCTGCTACCTCTTTAGTCTCAATGTCGCAGCAATGTGCGGGTTCGTCCAACCTCTCAATGGTAATCTGGGGAGCCTCATTTCCCATCTGACTTTGAACATAGAAGACATCGTAGCTAGCGCGTCCGCTAACTGATTCTCCTCTATTGGGAAGTGTTCAAAGGTTATCTCCTCGAAGTGCGGAAGCAACGTCAATACATACTCTTTGTAAGGAATAATATTTGGGTGCTTTGTATCCCACTCGCCTTTGATCTGACTGATCACGAGAGCGGAATCTCCGAACACACTTAAGAACTTAATCCTTAGGTCGATAGCTGCTCGAAGGCCCATGATGCATGCTTCATACTCCGCCATGTTGTTGGTGCAGTTAAAACATAATCAGGCGGTGAACGGAGTATGACAACCTTCAGGAGATACGATCACGGCGCCAATGCCATTACCCAAAGCGTTTGAAGCTCCGTCAAAATACATAGACCATCAGGATCCCTCCTCAGGTCCTTCATCCGGTCCAGGTGTTTCACAGTCAGTCACCAACATGATGTTCTCATCCGGAAACTCAAAGTTCATAGTCTGGTAATCATCCACTGCCTGATGCGCCAAATGATCTGCCAACATACTTCCTTTGAGTGCCTTTTGGGTTGTGTATTGGATGTCATACTCAGTCAAGATCATCTGCCATCTTGCTATTCTTCCGGATAAGGCGGGCTTTTCGAAGATATACTTGATTGGATCCATCTTTGATATCAATAGAGTAGTGTGAGTTAGCATATACTATCTCAGCCGGCGAGTAGCCCATGACAAAGCGCAGCAAGTTTTCTCAAGCAGTGAGTATCGGGTCTCACAGTCGGTAAACTTTTTGCTAAGGTAGTAAATAACATGCTCTTTTTGGCCAGACTCGTCATGCTGCCCCAACACGCACCCCATTAAATTGTCGAGTACTGTCAAGCATAAGATCAGAGTTCTTCCTTCAACTGGAGGCATCAGAATAGGTGGCTCTTGGAGATATTCTCTGATCCTTTCGAAAGCGGCC
The DNA here is from genome assembly GCA_948472305.1 of Vicia faba. Taxonomy (NCBI): domain Eukaryota; kingdom Viridiplantae; phylum Streptophyta; class Magnoliopsida; order Fabales; family Fabaceae; genus Vicia; species Vicia faba. Next base: position 1,468,940,859 of record OX451739.1, on the reverse strand, counting down.
TGACATTCATCGTTCCATCTTACCACTTGATATTTCTTCAGTAACTTGAAGATTAGCTCACAAGTAGCAGTCAGGTGTGAGATGAATCGGGCAATATAGTTCAGACGTCCCAAAAAGCCTCTGACTTCTTTTTCCGTTCGGGGAGCTGGCATTTCCTGTATAGCCTTCACCTTTGCAGGATCCACTTGAATACCTCTATCACTAACGATGAAACCCAGCAGCTTACCAGACCTCACCCCGAAGGTGCACTTGCTCGGGTTTAACCTCATCTTGTACAACTTCAACCTGTCAAATAGCTTCTGGAGATGGTCAAGATGTTCTTCTTCAGTTTGGGATCTTGCAATCATGTCTTCAACATATACCTCAATCTCATGATGAATCATGTCGTGGAACAAAGCGACCATGGCGCGCTGATACATTGCCCCAGCATTCTTCAATCCGAACGACATGACTTTGTAGCAAAAGGTACCCCACTGTGTGACAAAGGTTGTCTTCTCCATATCCTCGGGAGCCATCTTAATCTGATTGTAACCGGAGAAACCATCCATAAAGGAAAAGATCTTATGCTGTGCGGGGTTGTCGACCAGAACATCGATATGAGGCAGAGGGAAATCATCTTTGGGGCTTGCCCTGTTCAGATCCCTATAGTCAACACACATTCGAACCTTACCATCTTTCTTCGGCACTGGAACCACGTTGGCAACCCACTGTGGGTAAGAAGTAACTGCTAGAAAACCGACATCAAACTATTTCATAACCTCATCCTTGATTTTCTCAGACATCTCTGGGCGCATTCGGCGAACTTTCTATTTCACTGGAAGACAGTCTTCTTTAGTTGGCAAGCGGTGAACCACAATATCGGTATCCAACCTAGGCATATCTTCATAAGACCAGGCAAAGATCTTAACATAGTCACGCAACATTTGAATCAACTGTTGCTTAACACTAGACTCCAAATTTGCACCAATCTTGACCTCTTTCTTGTCCTCTTCTGTACCCAGATTCACTGATTCCACTGGCTCTTCATGGGGCTGTATGGCCCTCTCTTCCTGAAGTAACAGTCTAGCAAGTTCACCAGGCACTTCGCAATCATTCTCACCTTCGTCCTCGGCTTGGTTGATCGGACTTTCGAAGTCATAACTGGCAGTAGCAGAGTCGTTATCAGTGGGATCCAGAGTGGATGTGGACCTGTATTATGATATGTGAGTGTGTGTAAGACTATAGATGTTTTAATAAAGTGCAAGATAGAAAAACAAGGAGCGCAAAATTTGTAATCTAAGAGAACGTCCAATGCTTTATTGATGATATATGGAAATGACAAATATTAAGCCCTCACAAACAAAGCCATGGTGCCTCGGGTAAGACACCGGGCCATAAAGTTTAAAACTGTCTGTTATAGATCTCAAAACAAAAGTCTATTATTGTGTAATAAAAGAAATGGGCACGAAGTCCTTTGCTGTCCAATTGCTTAATCCACCGTCGGTAGTCAGGTAAATCTAGCTGTCGAACTCAGACTCTTCATCATCATCTTCAATTGCATTCACTTCCGGATTACTGATACACAGGGGAGGTCTTCCAATCCGTGCACGTCGAACCACCCTTTGAGCTTCTGCAGTAAAACCCAAACCAAACTTGTCAGTCTTATGTGCAAAGTTAGGGAGTTGGCCCCAATTCGCACACCCACCTTTTTCAATAACAACCCGGGCATCCTTGAGAGAAGCCATCTTCGTTGGAGGATCTTCAACAACAGTTTTAGTCGACGCCAGAGTCTGGGGGACTTCTTCAAAGTTTTGACACGGGGTTTCAATGAAATCCCCATCCATCTCCACATACCGGAAAGAGTTAAGGTGGCTCACCATGTACTCCTCTTCTCCTCGTACTGTAACAATTTTCCCTCTCACTGGGTATTTTAACATCTGATGGAGCGTGGAGGTCACTGCCCCAGCTTTATGAATCCATGGGCGACCCAGCAATCAAGAATAAGATGGTCGAATGTCTATTACATAGAATATAGATGCGAAAGTCTGGGAACCTACTTTAACAGGGACATCCACCTCCCCGTGTACCATTCTTTTGGACCCGTCAAAGGCCCTAACCACAATATTACTTGGCTTTAGCACCAACCCTTCACAGTCCAACCGGTCTAACGCTTTCTTGGGTAAAACATTTAACGAGGACCCAGTATCCACCAGCATGTGAGCCAGAGTAGTGCCCCTGCACTCGATCGAAACAGGAAAAGCGTCATTGTGATTCTTTCCTTTGGCAGTCAGATCTGTGTTGGAGAAGCCCAACCCGTTGTCAGCGGTCAAACTAGCCACACAGTCTTTGAATTGATCAGCAGATGTTTCCTGCGGTACATGCGCAGTTTTCAGGAAAGCAATTAAAGCCTTAGCATGGGCTTTTGAGCACAACAATAAAGATAACATGGAGATCTTCGACGGGGTTTTCCCCAACTGTTCGACTATGTTGTAGTCGCTTTTCTTGATGATCTTCAAAATCTCCTCTATCTCCTATCTAGAGGTTTCAACAATAATCTTCTTCGGTGCCTCCATCCGGGCAGGCTCACCAGTGATCTCTTTGCCCCGAGCGTCAGATGACTCAGTGACAGGGGTAATCATTGGAACATGAATAGGGACAGTAGCAGATGTACTGGCAGGTGAAATAGCAACAGGCTTCCGAACAATTGGTGGGGAAATTTCAGGAGAGAAAAGTCTTCCGCTTCGGGTGACCTTGCTAGATCCAACAATATTGCTGACATTAGTATCAGCCTCTTCAACCTTCAAGTCTTGTTTGATCCCATGACAATACACATCGGCCCTATAGTGCCATGGGACAGCCTTATCCGAAGTGTAAGGGATAGGACCAGGGATAGTAATGATCAATGGAGCAACTCTTGTAACGGGTTTAATCCTAACAGGCTTTCTCGAGGAAGCCTTGGAAGAATTGGCGGAAATGGTTATTATGGAAACATCTTCAACAAGAATCAATGGAACCAAAGTTTTCTCGAACAAGATTTTGTTGTTATCCATCAGGCGCTGAACACCTGACTTCAATAGATGGCAACCAGTAGGCAGGATTGAACATAGGTGGCAACCTTCGCCACAACCTGGAAATAAACCGGCCAATAATAGGTTCTTCTTTACTGTCATCAATGGAGTAGAAACGTCTTCCACATCGGTTACAAATGAATCATCATCCACAACATTTACTCCATGCTTGGGCATAGGAGCAGTCATAACATTAGGCTTTTCTGGCGCGTCAAATTCAATCTCCTTAGCTTCAATCAGATCTTGTACCTTATTCCTCAAGGCCCAATAGTTATTTGTATCATGCCCTGGGCTATCGGAGTGATAAGCGTAGCGAGCGTTTGGATTATACCGTGGTTAAGTAGTGCTGGGATTCTTTGGAGCCTCTCTCAGAGTGATCAAGTTGTTCTTCAATAATTGCAGCAAAATTTGAGATAGGGTCATACTGAGCCGAGTATACTGTCTTTGCGGTCTCTCCGTTCTTTACTGATTGTTGCGTTGTGGGGCAACAGTTGGTCTTGATATTACCACCGCATTAACTGCTTGGCGGCGTTCGGGTCAGTTTTGGCTCCTCGAGCTGTATAATGCACTAGCTTCTTTTCCGAAAGGCTTCTTCTCTGTGCTTGATGAAGCACCTTTCTGTATCTTTCCACTCTTGATACCGACTTTAACTCTCTCCCCAGTCAAAATTAATTCAGTGAACCCAGACGATGAACTTCCGATCAAATGGTTGAAATATGGACCAGACAAAGTCCCAAGAAACATATCCACCAACTCCCTATCAGATACAGGGGGTTGGACTCTTCCAGCAAGATCTCTCCACTTCTGAGCGTAATCCTTAAAGCCTTCGCCTGTAACCATAGACATACCCTAAAGTTGGGTACGCGTGGGAGCAAGGTCGGAATTATACTGGTATTGCTTATAAAAAGCAGCAACAAGGTCCTCCCAGTTGCAGACAATAGCTCCTTCCAGTTGATAGAACCATTCAAGTTGAGTCCCTGACATACTATCTTGAAAGAAATGAACCCACAGGTTCCTATCAGCAGTATATGGTTGAATCTTTCTGACATACGAGCGGAGGTGTAACTTCGAACAGGACACTCCATCATACTAAACAAAGACAGGAGCCTTAAACTTGTGCGGGATCACCACCCCAGATACCAAACCCAAATCTCCAAAGTCCAACCCAGGTATCTTCTGGATCTCCATTGCGCTCAGCCGATTTTCAAGTTGCTTATATCTATCCTCAACAGGAGGATACTGGTGTTCATCAAAATCAGTGTCATTATCAGAGACCACAAGACTATGCCCCTTTCTTTCTTCTTGATTTTCTCCCCCTCCAGATGAATGGGACAAATCAGTTTCCTGTCGCAAATTATTCCCGAATCTGTGACCCATATTCAGGAGGACCACCTTCTTCTTCTTCTTCTTCTTCTTCTTCTTGTCTTTCAACATAAGAGTCTTCAAAACTTGTTGACTCTTGGCCAAGTTTAAGAACATCTCCTGGAATTGAGCATTCTGAGCTTGAAGAGCCTTGATGGCTTGATCAGTAGGTGTTTCAGAAGACATGATTGTTGAAATAAACAACAAAGAAGATAAGCAACCTGTAACGGTACCTGTAATGAGGTGCATGGGAATGAAATGCGTATGAAATTATTTCAAAGACTTAGGGAGATTCAAATTTGTAAACCAAAATAAAACACACTTTATTAGATTAAAACTTGTAACAATGTTTAACAAATGCCTTTAAGGCGTTACAAAAGAAATACTGAAAAGCAAATCTAAACTAGAAGCAATAAAAAACATCAGAAATCCCATGGTCTCTTTCCCTTCGTGCTGACATAATCGTTGATTGTCCTTTCTTTCTCAAGCTTCCTTGTAAGCTTCAGGATCTTCCTCTCCTACTCATGATACTTCTCTCTGTAGGTATCCCTTTCTTCCTTTAGCTGGATCCAAGATATCTTCAATGCCTCAATATCAGTAGGCATGTATGGATGGAGGACAGTATAAGGAACACCTTCTTCATCAGTATGCTCTATGATCACCGGTAAAACAGCTTCATATGGCATCCCCAGCTTTTGAGCACGGGCTCGAACCCACTGGAGACACGGTTGCATCGGGAGATAAGTCTTCATTCCTAGCTCATGTGGGTCAGACTTGTTCACCCTGTCCCAAGCTCGTATAAACCTGCGGCGATGTCCCTCAACATCCCCCTTGAAGTCAAAGACAATGCCTGTAAGCAGCAGCTCATGAGGACCGTCTCTCCGAGCGCGTCCAAACTGTCGTAAAGCCAAACAAGGATTGTAGGTTATTCCCCCTCGAATTCCAAGCAATGGAACATTAGGGCATTCCCCACAGCAATCAATGACAGCTACTTTTTCCATATCTTTAGTACTCCAAAGGATATCCGTATGAGCAAGGGACATGATTCTGTAAGCCCAACTGACACCTTCCTCATTCTTCAATACAGATTTGGGGAGGTGCGAAATAAACCACCTCGCCAGCAGCGGTGTGCAACACAAAAGAGTTCCCCTTCTCCGCACAGTACGGGTATAGAGAGCGTGTAGAATATCACCTAGAAGAGTAGGCACTGGGTTACGAGACATGAAGATCTTGACCGCGTTCACATCTATGAAAAAATCTGGATTTGGGAAAAGAACCAAGTCGTAGATGAGGAGAGCCAGGATGTCTTCAAATGCTTGAAAGTCCAAACTATCCCATAATTGTTGAGCTTGATCGATCAAAAACTTAGCCAAGAAACCTTTAAGCCCACTTCGAGTCTCCCAGTTAGATACCACATCAGCCATTTTTAAATGTAGGGCTGAAGCAATATCCTCTGGCCTAGGATCTATCTCCAAACCTGTAAAGGGTGTCTGCTCGAGGATAGATATGCCTAGTAAATCAGAAAACTCCTCCAAAGTAGGGACTAACTGATAATCCAGGAAGGTGAAACAATGATGCAACAGGTCAAAGAACTGGAACAACACACTCATCATTTGCTCATCCAACTTGGAAGTGACCAGGCCAAGGAGATGACCATGTCTTCTAACAAAGGAAGAAATATCATGAACTTTTGAGGCTAACTCTCTGAGCTGAGCAGGGATTTGCACGAAGCTGATTCGAATGGTATTTCTGCGCATAGAAGCCATGATCTGCAAAACAGAACAAAGATGAATCCCCTTGGTCTTTGAAATGGTTAGTCTAATGAAATATGCATGCGATGTCATGATGCATGATGTCATGATAAAAACACACCACGGGTATCACAGATAGCAAACATGGTAAAGGCAAACAAGTCACATAAGAGCCCTTAAATTTCAGGCTGGCATGGAGTTTAGGTATTACCCTCTTGCAGTTTATTTGGTTCAACCTGTCCTAATAATAGTAACCGGGTTCTAGAGGTTCTCAATATCACTGACCATCCTCCATCGGTCATAATTCCAGTCACGCAATCTTTTCTTGTGGCCGGAACCATCTCGAGAGTATGGTCTCAATGAGTGTAGCATACTGCTACTTCCTATGGCCAAGTTGGTCAATTATAGGTTCTAAGGTCAGTTGATGCTTAATGACCCATTAGCAGCCCCATACTCTCCTTGTTGCTCCACAAGGGATATCGGTCCAACTAATGTGTCACACCAACGTAGCTACTGCTTCAACCGTATCGGTCTATGTTGTACAGTTCCCTCACAGTCTATTGCTACTTACCTAAAAGGTGTCCCCCAGATCCAGGTTAGGATCTATAGTAACTCCGATACAAAGCCCACAAAGATAAAGCAATCAAATCAAACAATTGAAAACAATATGATGAACTAATCCTAAGGTATACCCCACTTATTAACTCCCCAACAGAGTCGCTAGTTCTGTGATACGGTGGCTAGAACCGGGACTTGTTTCCCTCTTTTTAGGAAATTGCTGGTTTGCGTTTTGCGTTTGTGTTTGCAAAATGTCGTGGTAAGCAAGATTCGCCGCCGACTTTTATTTTATCCAACAAGGAAAGAAAGAAGCACAAAAAAATTCCTTTTTCGAGATATCTCTGAGTACGGGGGGTAGATTATAGAAAGGGAAGGTATTATCACGCTTTCTATCTGTATTTATCTATGGGCTCTTAGGTACTTGCTCATCATTTTCAAAATTGTTTTCTTTGTGTTTGTGTGATTTGAAAAGCTTTTGTTTTGACTTCGATTTAACTCTTGTTTTTGTCTTCAAGAGTGTAATGAAGTGTTTTTGAAAACTTTGTTTGTAAAGGAGTGTAAGTGTGAAAATTTTGTTTTGGATTGAGCAAGTACTTAAGAGCTAATCTACCTACTCAAAAAAAGAATCGTTTTATATTCGCTTCCTTTAGACAGTGCTATCCCACTATTAGTGAGTAGGTAGCACCGTCATTGGAGTTTTAAGGGTCAATTCGAAAGGGGCGTACGGTCACCAAAGCAATACTAGGACGACTTAGTAATAACCCTAATGTCTTAGATCAATCATTCGAGGCAACAATTCCGAGGCAACCATTCCGAGGCAACTTTTCCGAATCGGGACTTTGATCTTTGTTTATACAAAAGGAAGACCACTAAAGCATCCTATACTCAATGACCGTTTACCAAAGGCAACCAAGTGAGAGTGTACCCTAAGAGTGCGCATGTGCGAGTGATTCAATTTCAGATTATCATCTTTGCACATTTAGGGTTATCTAACTGTTTTAAAATTAATCATACATTCTTGTCATGCATCCTAATATCATACATCTAACAGTTAAATATTTTGCGGAATTTAAAATGTGGAAATTAAACTAAGCTATTACAAGGCTTCGGGTATTTACATAGCCAAAAACAAACCCTTTAAAAATAAAGTGATAAATGAAAATAAAGATCTAATTAACTATTACAACTTATGAGCAGATACAATAATTGGGTAAAAATAATGATAAAGCGCGCACGATGAAATTAGAAACGATACGAAATTAGGGTTTTGACCCTTTTTAACCTAATTAAAAGGAAAATGCTTTTGTTGTTTTTAATATTTTTTTAAAGAAAAGAATTTAGGTTTTAAAAATAAATATAAAAATTAATTAGTAATTAAATTAATTAATGAAAATAATTACATGGCCTATTTTGTGGTTTTTGGTTATTTTTAAGAAAAGAAAATATAATTAAGTTTGGACAAAACCCTAATTTTCTAATCATTTTTAATTATTTACAAAAGGAATTAAAGTTATCTAATATTAACAACCTAATTAAATTAATTTAATTTTTTGATAAAAAATAAAAATAAAATCTAAACCTAATTTGTGAAAAGTATTATTTTTATGATTTTTTGATAAAAAGAAAATAATTTATTGGTTAGTAAAATAAAATAAATAAATAAATTAAACAAAATATAAAATAAAATAGAAAGAGAGAAACTTGGGCCTGCAATAGAGATTTGGGGGTGTGAGTAGCAATCTGAGCCCAAGACAAAGAGATCCACGTTTGACCCTTTGCAATCTCATGCCATGCGTTTGACCATGCCTTTGGTGCTCCTCCATTGCTGGCCTTTGGATTTGGATCTCAAGACATTTGGCTGGTGGGATGGTGAGGTCATATGGTGGACCTTTGGCTTATGTACGCATGAGATCACCTGAAAGAAATCAAGAAAAATGCAAATGTTGAAGGCTGGGGTCGATCCCCTGACCTCAAGCTTCCCAACGCCTTAACGCTTGCCTGGCTACCACTGGGCCAATTGTTCTATTTGTTATAATAATACAAAATAATAAACAAATATTAAAAAGGCCCTATGTATCAAATCAGCGCGTGTTTTTTCAAACAAGCCAATGGTTGCTTGCCAGCTAGTCGTCTCCTTCCTTGGATCTGTTGGTAAAAGTTCCAAACTTTTACCTACGGACGTTTGTCCGTAGCTATAGCCCCTGTCATTCTTAAAATCAAATACAAACATGATAAATAAAAACCAAGGCCATGGTTGGATTCGTCTGGACCTGCTGAGTTCATTGGTGGCCCTTTCATAGCCCAATTTTGCCTGTAAACAAAACTCCTAAATCGAAGCTACAAACCCTAGCCATGGTGAAATCTTGTACATGACATATAAATGAAATTAAACGATACATAAAGCTTGCAAATGTTCTATGGATCAATAATATATGATTAATTCATGCTAACAATGTCTAAATCATGCAAACCGAATTCAAGAATACATGGATGTCGTGGATGACTTACAGCGCGATATGGGGTCTGGAAATGCTTGATTTTGATTGCTTTCGCTTGCTGGGGATCTCAGGAAGTGATTGAGATGGTCCAAGGATCTTGAAATTGCCTCTAAGTAGGAATTCGATTCACCACTTTTTCTTGTTTTTTCAAGTTTTGTTTCTGGTTCATACGCCTCTTACTCTCCTAGTTTTGGGTATGCATTCCTTCTATATGTATTGAGGAATGTATTAGGGTTCATAGAATGTGCTCAATCTTCCTCCATCAATGAGTTTGATTTTGATTTGATACACCTTGAATATCTTTCCAAAAATGGGCTAATTCAATCTTTTTGTCCACACCATGCCTTTACACGAATTTGATCTAATGCTAGCTGGAATTTAAAACCTGAATCATGTAAAAAATCTTGAGTTTTCAATGTTTTGGATTTTATATGATTTGTTTTGATTTAAAATGATTTAATTCAAATAAAGAATATATAAATAAGATAATGACAAGTGGCAAAGGCTAGGGCTCATGGACTATGTTTCCAACTCAAAACAAGTGAAAAATATTGGGCCCATTTGGCAAAAAATGAAGTTTTGGGCATAGTTGACTTTTGACAATTTTGCAAAAAAGGTCAACTTCACCAATGCATAACTTCCTCAATTTTGACTCTTTGAAGGTGTTCTTGGACTTTTTAGAAATATTTAGATTTCCTTTAAGCAACCCTTTTGGTATTATCTCAATTTGATATTCCATGCTCATGTATGAAGCTTTGACAAAAAAGGTGTTTTTGTTGACTTTTCAAAATGACCTATAATGTCCAAATTCATAACTTCTTGTGAGTGCATATTTTGAACTTGGGAGATGAAGATGGATTGTATATAATGGCATCCTATTCAAAATGAGCTTTGGATGGGTCATTTCTCATAAATTATGAGAAAGTTATGCTTGGTCAAAGTTGAGTTGACTTTTCCTACAAAACCCTAATTTAGCAACTTTTGAGTCTTGATGAATTATGAGCAATCCTTGATGAATCATGATAAACCCTTGATAAAATGATGAAATATAATTAAAAATGAGAATGTTGACCAAAAATCTTGAAGTTTGACTGTATATGGGCCACAGTTGACTTTTGCCCTAGCACAATCGATTTTCAGGCCTTTGAGCAATTTGACTGAGCAAACTTTCTCTGTAGGGCTTGAAACTTGACATGGATGATCTTGGGAACATATTAGGACAATGTTGATCATTTGGGATCCCTTGGACTCAAGTATCTTGATGCAACATGAAACCCTAATTTGAGGTAGACTGCCTTAGGAGAGGGCTTGTCTGGTCAAACCTTGGACTTCCTTGGGCAATTTGAGGATCTTTCTTGAAATGTTTTGAGAAATATGGGAGGGAAAATTTTGGGGTACAACAAGGTCCTTCTTGTTTTCTCATGAAATCTTCTTCCCATGTTCAGGACTCCATTTACCTTCTTTGTCTTCTTTTTCCTCTCTTCTGCTAGCAAAGTCTTCAATTCTTCTTGTTCTTTAGCTAGGGTCAAGAGCAATTGTTAAAACTGTGTATTCTGAGCTTGTAGATCCTTCACCGTTTGCTCAAGATCCATCTTATTGAAATAAATAGTAGAGAGATGAGGAGACTTGTTGCAAAAGACATGCTTATGTTATGATGAATGATATATGCATATGTAATGATTTCAAGGTTTTCAAAGATTCAAATTTATTTTAGACAAAAAAGGAAGCACACGTTGTATTAATGAGTTAAAGCTTGGGTACATAAATGCCTTATTGGGAAAAATAATACAAAAACTCTAAGATAAAAAGGTAGTATGTATCCTCTTTGGTGCGATGTAGGCATTCAGAGTCTGCTCCTCATGAAGTAGCCTAGTGAGTTCCAAAACCTTCTTCTCGCTTGCGTAGAATTGGGCTTCGAACGTATCTCGCTCCCCCTTGAGTTGTATCCAATCCCTTTGTAAGTCTTCAAGAGATGTGGGCATGTCAGGATGTAGGATAGTGTATGGAACATCTCCCTCCATGACAGGCTCAATGATTATCGGGAGGATGGAGGGGTGTGATACGGTGGGAGAACTGACTTGAGGTTTTGTGTTTGTGTTCGCAAATGTTTCGGTTTAGCAAGAGTCGCCACCGACTTTTTATTTTATCCTAAGGAAAGGTTAAAAAGCACAGGAAAAACCTTTGAGATGTTTTCTTGGGTTCGGGGAGTAGATTATAGAAAGGGAAGGTATTAGCACCCTTTCTATCCATGGTTATCCATGGGCTCTTAGTTACTTGCTTAGATCACTTGCCTTTGCTTTTCAATTGTTTGAAATGGTGCTTTGTGTGTGTGGTTTTTGAAAATGTTTTGAAAAAGATGCCTTGTCTAGGCAACCCTTGTAACAATTCTTTACTCGAATGTTTTACAAAAGGTGTTTGTCTTTTTGAAAAGATGTCTCAAATGTTTTTGAAAGTTTGTTTTTGAAAGTGTTGTGGAGTGGGTTTTGAAAATAGGCAAGTGTGTTTTGCAAGTTTGATCAAGTAACTAAGAGTTGTCTACCCCTAAATTTACTCAAAGATCTTTCCTATGTTTTAACCCTTTTAACAATATTGTTCCACCATTGTATTTGGTGGACAATCTTGTGTTAGGATGTTAACGGGACGGGCGCGGGTCATCGTATAGACCATGAATGCAATGATGCCAAGTGTCTTTGGCAATTTTCCTTTAAGGGACTTGATCATTTTTTAGGCAACTTGATAGCGTCATCGAGGGACTATGATCATTTGATTTGTTTTGTTTTGCCAAAGACACTCAACATGCAACATGGCCCATTTTTGAAGGCAACAAGTGGTGTAACCCTAAGGGTGCAAGTGTGATTAGTGTTGTCCATTTTCATGCTTGTTTATCTTTGAATTAGTCAAGCTATTTGTTGGTTGATTTGCATACAAACCCTAAGTCTATCATGGCATAATTTGAAAGCTTTTAAATGCGTAAATTTAAAGTCCTAAATTATTACATCATGATATAGGGAGGGGGGTACAAGTTTGAATTGGGATATTTGACAAGAAATTTAAATCTAAACTATTACATCCATATTGAATATACAAATATCAAATTGTACAATATTTAAACAAATATAATAAAAATGCAAAATGTATTATGCACAAAAAGATTTTTTATGTATGTGAAAGTATTTTTTCATGTGAAATATAAACAAAAATAAAAAGGTCAATTTTGGAGTATTTTTGTGGTTTTAGGGCAAAACCCTAATTTTTGAATAAATAGCAATTATTTATTAATTATATACAATATTTATACATTAATTTATACAAAAAAAAATAATAAAAGAAGTATATTGTGAAAAAAAAAGTATTTTTTAGTATCATATATTAATAAAAATAAAAATGTATTATTTTCATATTTTTATCCTAAATATTTAATAAAATATGTATAAGTATATTTATATATATATTTAATAAGCCAAATATGTACAAAAAATAAAATATTAATTATTTACAAAAATGTATTTTTTAGAAAATGTTTTCAAAATATAAAATAAAAATAATAACTGAAAATAATACAATTTAAATAAAGGTTTTTTATATTTATTTACATATATATGCTAAATAAAACAAATAAATGTCAAATAAATGCAAAAATGGGTGAAAAAATATTTTTAATATTTTTTATATTTGAGCAAAAAATACTAAGTCAGAATCAAAAAGAAAAAATCAAAAATGATCAAAATATCACACAATGGGCCAGGGGGGTGTAAATGGAAAGTGAGGGTGCAAGCAGCAAGAACAACTCAGGCCCAGCCCAAGTCAGTCATCTTCAACCTTCAGCATTGTTTGAACATCAAAAACACGCGCTTCTTGTATAACAGCTAACTCGTGATTCTTTGACTTTTAACAAAAACTCATAACACAAACATTATAGAGCATCAAGAGACGAATTCATACATATAAAACACTTGACCTAACTCTAAGAAACGAAGGAGAATTTCTTCATCCCCAATTTCTGACCTAATTTTTCTACAATGTTCATGGCCAAAATTCTCACAGCACACTCAATATAAATGAAAAGTAAATACATGGATGGCTTCAGGGCTATGAGTAGAGCATGTTTCATTCACAAACCTAAGCCTAACTCTTCCTATATTGAGAGATATAAGTTCATGTTTTTACCTGTTTCAGCTTGAGTCGTGTACAGCAATGGGGCCAACTTCAATGGAGTTTGAGCTTTGGTACAACTTGCCTGAAGTCCAAGGATGCTTCTCCAACACCTAGCTTGCTTTGAATCACTATGAATCGTGCTATGGAAGTTCACCTGCAAAACTGAAAAATGAAAATGGCAACAGGGGTTAGGGATGTTACAGTTTGTATCTAGGGTTTGGGATAGCTTCAATGGATAGTAGGGAATGTGTTTGAACAAGCTTTGGCCAAAACGCACGAGCAAACTGAGTTGTGCAACTCAATCTGCAGGGATGCCCTGTTTCTTGCAGAAAAATGGTGTTTTGGTGAATGAGGAGGTATTGAGGATGAAGGAATCGTGTTTTAGGTCAGCTTGGGTGTATGAAAGATGTTCACAAGGTTTTTGTTTGGCTGTGTTGACAGGAAGTGAGAGTTCTATGTCTTTTGCAAACTTGCTTGTTTTTGAAGTAAGAAAGTTCAAGTCCTTATGCAGGCCTCTATAACCTCTCTATCTATGCTGCACCCCTTGTTCTTGGTCAGTGGGATTTGCTTACAAACTCTTGCCTCAAAGATTTGGCTTGTACTTCAAAGATTCAGAATTTGACATAAAGCATTACTTTTCAAAAATGGCAAAGTTGCTTTTTCTAATTATGGATTAGTTCTTTGTGTAATGACTAAATGCATAAAACAAAGCTTGAACACAAAGGTTAGGCATTTAATTATGGAGTGCAAACTTGGTTTAGAGGCCTGCAAGCAAGTACCAAGCATGCTGATTTCAAAATGGAACTTGTATGAACATGCATTTGGCCATGAACAAAAGTGAATTTTGCCCAACTTTGCAAATTCGATTCTCCCTAACCACAAGGGTGTTTGAGAAGTTCTTGGACAATTTGGAAAGCTTGGAATGTGTACTACAATACATATTTGTAATTCAAATTGAAATTCCAAGTGGAAGCATGTGAAAAATGGCCATGAAGTTGGACAAAAATCCTGCCTAGAATAGGTCAAAAATTTTCTAAGTTAAGAATGTTTTGCACCCTTATTCCAAAAATCATAACTTGAGCTAAAAGATTCCTTTGAGAAAACTTTGTGAATAAAAGTTGTAGATTTTGCAATGGACTACAACTTTCATGTTTTGAGTTTTGTTTGAATCCATTTGCATCTTGGTGAAAAAAAGGGACAAAGTTAGGAAAAAATAAGGAAGTTTCATAACTTAGAAAAATTCTAAGTTATGAAATTTTCTCATTTTAAACCCTAATTTGCAATTTTGGGTTTCTTGATGAACAAGTTTCATAATTTGACATGTCTTGATGAAAAATGAATCTTGGCACTTGATTTTGGCCAAAAAGTCAAAGTTTGACTTTTCAGTATACAGTCAAATTTTGATCAGTTGACTGAAAAATTCATCTGTCAATCCTGTGCATTTGAGATCTTTTGAACTTGTTGAATGGGTCAAGACAATTCCATTGAGTCCTTGAGTCCATATGTGAGCTTGGTTTGCCATTGGTTAGGTCAAACAGTCAAAAATTGCCTTTGTGCAGTCAAACCCCTAAAAATGACCATTTTGCCCTTTTGGTGATCTGATCAAATTTCTTGTGGAATTGTGATCCAAACTTGACCAAATGGTTCATATGAGTTCATAATGTTGATGTGGGTCAAAAATCATGAGGTTTGACTGTCAATTGGCCACAGTTGACTTTTTCCCCAATACAGCTGATTTCTAGGTGAACTGTCCAATTGACTGGAAAAAGATTGGAATCAAGGCTTGAAACTTGGTATGGATAAACTTGTAAGTCCAACATGAAGCATGAAAGTCATTTTGGGCATTTTAGGTCAAAACATCTTTGTGCAAACTCAAACCCTAATTTGGGTCAACAATGCAAGGAGGGGTCTTGAGTAGAGCAAACCCTAACTTGATCTTGAGTTCCAAGAGTCTTGTGATGAGAAAATGTGGATGAAAAGAGAGGGCAATATTTGGGGTACAACAGTTTCCCCTGTTCAATCTTCTTGCACCTGAAGAGTTAGATTGGCAGGTTTGCCTTTCGCGTCTCGAAGGTAAAAGGAGATTGGACACTAGAGTGCCCTTAAATTTGCACTCGTCAGAACATAGGTGCGGGAATGGGCTTAAAGATGCCATTTGGAGATGGGATTAGAGATGCCATCTGGAGATGGGACAGAATCTTATCGGGGATGGGCTTAAAGATGCCATATGGAATGCATGTTGTAGGTGAAAGCAATGAGTATCAGAAAGGTGTCCATGTTTTGGAACATCTCTGAACTGGGGGTCTGTATAAGCAATAGATTGACATCCGTATTTGGAGAATCCGTAAACTATTTTCAAAAGTTTTGAAGTTGAATAAGCAATAGATCAGCATCCATGTTGGGAAGCATCCGTAAACTGTTTTCAAAAGTTGAGTCTGAACAAGCGATAGATTAACATCCGTGTTTGGAGAATCCGTAAACTGTTTTCAGAAGTCTTGAAATTGAATAAGCAATAGAGCAGCATCCATGTTGGGAAGCGTCCGTAAACTGTTTTCAAAAGTTGAGTCTGAACAAGCGATAGATTAACATCCGTGTTTGGAGAATCCGTAAACTGTTTTCAGAGGTTGCATCTGAACAAGCGATAGATTAACATCCGTGTTTGGAGAATCCGTAAACTGTTTTCAGAAGTTGAAGAATCTGAACAAGCGATAGGTTGACATCCGTGTCTGGAGAACCCGTAAACTGTTTTCAGAAGTCTTGAAGTTGAATAAGCAATAGAGCAGCATCCATGTTGGGAAGCGTCCGTAAACTGTTTTCAAAGGTTGAGTCTGAACAAGCGATAGATTAACATCCGTGTTTGGAGAAACCGTAAACTGTTTTCAGAAGTTGAAGAATCTGAACAAGCGATAGGTTAACATCCGTGTCTGGAGAACCCGTAAACTGTTTTCAGAGGTTTTGAATCTGAACAAGCGATAGGTCAACATCCGTGTCTGGAGAACCCGTAAACTGTTTTCAGAAGTTGAAGAATCTGAACAAGCGATAGGTTAACATCCGTGTTGGGAAGCATCCGTAAACTGTTTTCAGAAGTTGAAGAATCTGAACAAGCGATAGGTTAACATCCGTGTCTGGAGAACCCGTAAACTGTTTTCAGAAGTCTTGAAGTTGAATAAGCAATAGATCAGCATCTATGTTGGGAAGCGTCCGTAAACTGTTTTCAAAAGTTGGAGCTTATTAATCTTATCCTGAAAAGGGTAAAATATTAGCTGAAACACAAAGTTATGTTGCATGAAATGTATGATGCAATGTATGTTATATCAATGTTTATGATATGAATGTAATGAATACGCATGTAAGCTGATGAGCTGTCTTGCTGAGGAAGACGGATCCTGGATAATGAAATCTTTGACTGCTGTCGAGGGAAAGTAAATCCTTGACTGCTGCAGGGGATTGAAAATCCTTTGATCGTTGAAAATGAGAAGTCCTGGGACCACTGTTGGGGAATCAGGAGCTTGAGTTGTATGCCAATCTACTGGGGATTCCAGGACGAGAGTCTTCATTCTGTTAAAGGTTAACTGTTATCTGGTCGATCTCCAGGCTTTCACAGAAACTTGTATTGCCATCTGGTCGCAATCCAAGCTTCACAATAGCTTGCCGAGCTGTTATCCGGTCAAATCCGGGCTTCACGGCTTGTGTTGAAGATATACCACTATCTGGTCGACTCCAGGCTCCGTAGTATTCTTGACTGTTGTCTGGTCGTAGTCCAGGTTTCGCAGAAACTTGTATTGTCATCTGGTCGTAATCTAGGCTTCACAATAGCTTGTTAAGCTGTTATCCGGTCAAATTCGGGCTTCACGGCTTGTGTTGAAGATATACCACTATCTGGTCGACTCCAGGCTTCGTAGTATTCTTGACTGCTGTCTGGTCGTAATCCAGGCTTCACAAAAATTTGTATTGTTATCTGGTCATAAACCAGGCTTCACAATAGCTTGCTAAGCTGTTATCCGGTCAAATCCGGGCTTCACGGCTTGTGTTAAAGATATACCACTATATGGTCGACTCCAGGCTTCGTAGTATTCTTGACTGATGTCTGGTCGTAATCCAGGCTTCACAGAAACTTGTATTGTCATCTGGTCGTAATCCAGGCTTCACAATAGCTTGTTGGGGATTAAACTATTATCCGGTCAAATCTGGGCTTCATAGCTTGCTTTTAGGGATACCATTATCTGGTCGTAATCCAGGCTTGGCGGTAATCTGACATTGTTATCTGGTCGTACTCCGGGCTTCACAATATGCTGTAGAGATCAAGATACTATTCGGTCAAATCCGGGCTTCATAACTTGAACTTTGTGAGAATTTGATCTTTGACGACCGTAACTTCCAACAGGTGATGAAGGAACTTTTGAACGACCGATCAATTTGAAATGTAATCTGTTTTGGAGAATAAATCCTTGACCAATGTTGGGGAAATAAACCCATAACCGAAGCTGGGGCTTCGAAAATCCTTTGGTTACTGAGGGTGAGAACTCTTGCTGACTGATGATTGCTCGGGGAGCAAGATCTTCAGTTGTTGAGGGATTTTAGGACCACTGCCGGGGATAGAAAATCCTTGGTGACCTGTGGGAAATGAGAATTCTGAAGATCTCTACTGGGGAGTCCAGAACCTGGGAGGCTCATGCTGGAGGAGTAAGATTGAGAATCTTCAATCTGACGGGAAGTATCTCTGTGGGGAGAAGGTTCACTAGTCTGGTTCCGCTGGAGATTGACAGTTGGAAGTTTTAGCTCTGCTGGGGATTGACAGCTTTGACTTCAACTGGGGATAGGATTTTCAGATTTTAAGGCTCCACTGGGGATACTGAAACTTAACTCTGAGGGGAATTGAGTTCTAGAAGGCTCTCTGGCTAGGGAAATCAGTTTTGAGAAAGCTTTTTCTGCTGAGGATCCTGAAGTTTAACTCTGTTTGGGGAATTAAGTTCTGGATTTTGACTTTGTCGAGGAATTTGGAGTTTAGTTCCGCTGGGGATTCCTTCTGAAAGGGCATCAAGATATCTATCTGTACCTTCAACCTATCAGCCATCATCTTTCTTGAATTGCAAGGAAGTGATTATGATCAAATGCATATGCCTATTTAACAAAACATTGGACGTTTCTCAAATAAAACATAAGTGCAAAAGAGAAAAAGGAAGACAAAGCAACTTTCTGTATTTGGAAAAGTATTTGTATTAACTTTTTATGAGTATCTTTGTACAAAGGAGACAGACATCCTAGTAAGAGGATGTTGTCGTAAAGAATTGAAAATTTTATACAAAAGAAAGATGGCTATGTGCAACAATTCTATGGGATCCCATTCTGTTATAGCCTTCACAACTCTGAATATCTTGTCCATTCAAATGCTTCGTCCGCCGATGACTGGATTGATCAGAAGCTTGGAACTGGTTGATGAAGAGATTGTTCTTTAAAGTGATCTGATGGATAGTCATACGCTTTAATTCCCTAACTTTTGCCTGGATCGCCCTTTCGGGTTTTCAATCCACCGGGAAACCCCTTTTTGCCCAAGCCGCCCTTTCGGGTTTTCGACTTGCCGGGTGTACATATTTTTTTGTTTTATCCCTAATTTTTGCCTGAACCGCCCTTTCGGGTTTTCGGTTCACCGGGATGCCCATTTTTTGCCAAGCCGCCCTTTCGGGTTTTCGACTTGTCGGGTTATTTTATGCATAGTCTCTTTTGACTATGTCTGCGTTCGCAGGGTGCGGCAAATCGTCACCGTCCATGGTGGTCAGAATCATTGTACCACCAGAAAATATGCTATTGATCACAAATGGTCCTTCGTAAGTAGGAGTCCATTTGCCCTTGGGATCACTTTGCGGAAAGATAATCCGCTTGATTACGAGATCTCCGACTTGATATACTTGACGTCTGACTTTCTTGTTAAAAGCCTTGATCATCCGTTTTTGGTACGTCTGACCATGGCAAACAACAGCGAGTCGCTTCTCGTCGATCAAATGGAGTTGATCAAGTCGGGTCTGAATCCAATCGTCTTCATTCAAACCAGCGTCCTTCATAATCCTTAAAGAAGGAATCTGAACTTCCATGGGTAGGACAACTTCCATGCCATATACCAAAGAAAATGGGGTTGCCCCTGTTGAAGTTCGTGCCATGGTACGGTATCCATGCAGAGCAAACGGTAACATCTCATGCCAGTCCTTGTAGGTGACTGACATTTTCTGAATGATCTTCTTGATGTTTTTGTTCGCAGCTTCAACAGCACCGTTCATCTTCGGTCGATAGGGAGATGAATTGTGATGATAAATCTTGAACTGTTCGCATAGAGCGGTGATCATAGTATTATTCATATTTGTACCGTTGTCTGTGATGATCCTGTCGGGGACACCATACCGGCATATGAGGTTTTGCTTGATGAAGCGGGAAACCACATTTTTGGTAACGGAGGCAAAGGAAGTTGCTTCGACCCACTTGGTGAAATAGTCAATAGCAACCAAGATGAAGCGATGTCCGTTGGATACCGTGGGCTTGATCTCTCCAATCATGTCAATTCCCCACATTGCGAATGGCCAAGGAGCTGTCAGAACGTTGAGAGGAACAGGAGGAATATGAATCTTGTCAGCGTAGACTTGACATTTGTGGCAAGTACGGGAATGTTGATGACAATCAGCTTCCATGGTAGACCAATAATAGCCTGCCCTTAGAATTTTCTTAGCCATAGTATGCCCGCTCAAGTGGGTGCCAAATTTGCCGCTGTGTATCTCGGTCATGATCAACTCTGCTTCAGCTTTGTCTACACATCGGAGTAAAACATAATCATGGTTGCGTTTATAAAGGATGTCGTTGCTCAGGAAGAACTTGGCAGCAAATCTCCTTAAGAACTTCTTGTCATTCACGGAAGCTCCTTCGGGATATTCTCTAGTCTGGAGATACCTTTTGATTTCATGGAACCAGGGTTGTTCCACTACTTCTTCGGTATTAATCTCATGACAATGCACAGGTTCATCCATTCGCTCGATGGTGATTTGGAGAGCCTCATTATCCCAGTTGAGTTTAAACATGGAAGACATTGTTGCCAGAGCATCTGCTAGCTGATTCTCTTCTCGCGGGAAATGCTCGAAGGTGATTTGCTCGAAATGAGGCAACAATGTCAGGACATGTTCTTTGTATGGGATAAGATTAGGATGTTTGGTGTCCCACTCTCCTTTAATTTGACTGATAACCAAAGCCGAGTCCCCAAATACGATCAAAGATTTGATCCCCAAGTCTATAGCAGCCTTGAGACCAAAGATGCAAGCTTCATATTCAGCCATGTTGTTGGTACAGCTGAAGCAAAGTCGGGCCGTGAAAGGTGTGTGACAACCTTCCGGGGAAATGAGTACCGCACCGATACCGTTTCCAAGTGCATTTGAAGCACCATCAAAGTACAGGGTCCATCGGGATCCTTTTTCAGGTCCGTCATACGGTCCGTTACCTTCAATGTTGTCCAAAGTCATGATGTCCTCGTCTGGGAAGTCGAATCTCATTGGTTGATAATCTTCGATAGCTTGATGAGCTAGATGGTCAGCTAGTACACTCCCTTTTATAGCTTTTTGGGTAGTATACTGGATGTCATACTCAGTCAGGATCATCTGCCATCTAGCGATTCTTCCAGATAAAGCAGGCTTTTCGAAGATATACTTGATAGGATCCATTTTGGAAATCAACAAAGTGGTATGAGTCAGCATATACTGCCTTAGTCGGCGAGCAGCCCATACCAAAGCGCAGCAAGTTTTCTCGAGCAGTGAGTAGCGAGTCTCACAGTCGGTAAACTTTTTGCTAAGGTAATAAATGACATGCTCTTTTCGACCAGACTCGTCATGCTGGCCCAATAGACACCCCATTGAGTTGTCCAAGACGGTCATATACATGATCAACGGTCTTCCTTCGACGTGTGGCATCAGAATAGGAGGCTCTAGCAAATACTCCTTGATTTTATCAAAAGCATTTTGACAATCATCGTTCCATTCGACTACCTGAGCTTTCTTTAATAGTTTGAAAATTGGCTCGCAGGTAGACGTCAGATGAGAGATGAATCTGGCAATATAGTTCAAGCGCCCCAAGAACCCTCTAACCTCCTTTTCAGTACGGGGAGCAGGCATTTCTTGTATTGCTTTCACTTTTGCTGGATCGACCTCAATGCCCTTGTTGCTGACAATAAATCCTAGAAGTTTACCAGACCTAACTCCAAAAGTGCACTTACTTGGATTCAGCCTGAGTTTGTACTCCTTCAACCTGGAAAACAGCTTTTGCAGATGTTCAAGGTGTTCCTCCTCTATTTGTGATCGAGCTATCATGTCGTCTACGTAAACTTCGATCTCATGATGTATCATATCATGAAACAAAGCTACCATGGCGCGCTGATAAGTTGCCCCTGCGTTCTTCAGTCCGAACGGCATCACCTTGTAGCATAAGGTACCCCATTGTGTAACAAAGGTTGTTTTCTCCATGTCCTCGGGGGGCCATTTTGATCTGGTTGTAGCCCGAGAATCCGTCCATGAAGGAAAACACCTTGTGCTGAGCTGTGTTGTCAATCAAAATGTCGATATGCGGTAGCGGAAAATCATCTTTAGGGCTAGCCCTGTTCAAATCCCGGTAGTCCACACACATCCTGACCTTGCCGTCTTTTTTAGGTACTGGCACAATGTTAGCAACCCATTATGGATAGGATGTAACAGCCAGAAAGCCAGCGTTGAATTGCTTCATTACTTCTTCTTTAATCTTCTCAGACATGTCGGGCCTCATTCGGCGGACTTTTTGCTTGATCGGTGGACAATCCTCTCTTGTAGGGAGACGGTGAACCACGATATCTGTGTCTAAACCCGGCATGTCTTCATAAGACCAGGCGAAGATTTCAACATATTCATTTAGCAGCTGTATCAAACGCTCCTTGACACTTGGTTCCAAATTGGCACCCACTTGTACTTCCTTCCTGTCTTCCTCTATTCCTAAGTTGACTGTTTCCAACAACTCTTCATGAGGTAAGATGGCCCTCTCTTCTTGTTGTAGAAGTCTGGCTAGCTCTCCTGGTACTTCATAATCTTCGTCATCTTCGTATTCAGCCTGATTGACCAAATCTTCAGAGTTATTGAAGGATACAACAGAATAGTCACCCATAGAATCCAGAGTGGATGGGTACCTGCATTTGTGAGTGTGGGTGTGTGTAAGGGATAGCCATCCTTAAACAAACAAAAATGCAAAAGGAAAGAAAATGAACACAGCAGTTTATAAATGAAAAACGTCCAATGATTCATTAAACATGGGATATGAATATGAAGAGAATCAAAACCCTTACAAATGGACCTACATGCCCCGGGCAAGGCATGAGGTGAAAAAGTAGTGTGAAGATTGTTTAAGAGCAATTATTACAGACCAACAGGAAATGTTCGAAAGATAAATTACTGATTGATGAAAGTAATGGGGACGAATTCTTTCGCCTCCCAGTTGTGTAGTCCCCCTCCGATGGTTGGGAAGATCCAATCTTCAACATTACCCTCTTCGTCTTTGTCTTCCAAAGCATTGATTCCATGAGGAGAAATTTTGATGGGTGTCCTTTCAATTTTTGAGCGACGCATAGCTTTTTGCCCCGCAACGGTAAATCCCAACCCAAACTTGTCTGTCTTGTGGGGAAATTCAGGCAACTGACCCCATGTTGAGCTCTTTCCCTCCTTCATTGCAGCCTTTGCGTCTTTCAGAGATGCCATCCTAGCCACCTGCTTGGGTTCCTCAGCTACTGCCTTTGCTACTGCAACTTCGGGAGCAATCTCCTCGAAGTGTTGGAACGGTGTTTCAATGAATTCGCCCTCCACCTCTACATACCGAAAGGAGTTCAGGTGACTGATCATATATTCCTCTTCACCGTGTACAGTTATGATCTTTCCTTTGACAGGGTACTTCAGCATCTGATGTAGGGAGGAAGTGACTGCCCCAGCATTATGTATCCACGGCCTTCCTAGCAAGCAAGAGTAGGATGGGCGGATGTCCATCACATATAAGGTTGAGGGGAACACTTTAGTGCCTACCTTGATAGGGATGTCGACTTCCCCATGCACCATTCTCTTAGACCCGTCAAAGGCCCTGACAATGATATTACTCGGTTTCAGCTCCAAGCCTTCACAATCCAACCGGTCGAGAGCTTTCTTAGGCAGCACATTTAGAGAAGAACCGGTGTCGACCAAGACATGGGCGAGAGTAGTTCCTCAGCATTCAACTGACACATGCAATGCGTCATTGTGCTTTCTTCCTTTCGGAGTCAGGTCAGCATCAGAGAAACCCAGGCCGTTGTCGGCGGTAAGGCTGGCTACACAATCCTGGAATTGATCGGCTGAGGTTTTCTGGGGTACATGGGTTGTCTTCAAAAACCTTATCAAGGCCTTGGCATGAGCCTCCGAACAAAGCAACAAAGCTAACATGGAGATCTTCGAGGGGGTTTGCCCCAGTTGCTCTACAAAGTCATAATCACTTTTCTTTATTATTTTCAGAGTCTCCTCCATTTCTTTCTTAGAGGTTTTGGGGATGACCAAGGGTTGAGCCCTCGTCCTGACGAGCTCATCTTTGATCCCTTTCCCTTTATCAGCAGAAGTAGGAGGGACAACCACAGGAATAACAGCTTCTTCAATCAACGGAGTTCTTGCAGAAAGTTTTATCGGTGTCGGAGTAACTTTGGCAGCAGCTGGGGGTCTAAAGATTGCTTTTGGAGGGGCAATCTCTGGAGAGAAAATTCTCCCACTTCGGGTAATCTTGCTTGTACCGGCAATGTTTCCAATGTCGGCATCTTCTTCGTCAGGGCTCTCTTCAGTTATCTCAACTGGTTTAACACCATGGTAGTAGATTTCTCCACCATAATTCCATGGTATTGATTTGTCAGATTTGTAGGGGACAGGCCCAGGCATGGTTATTTTCAGAGGAACAATCTTTGGAATTGATGTAATCTTAACAGGCTTTTTAGGGACCTTGGAAAGATTGGTGGAAATGGTGATTATTGAAACATCTTCGACAGGGGTTGGAGTAGCAGGAATCTTTTCGAAAAGAATTTGTTGGCTGTCCATTAGGCGTTGGATGCCTATCTTCAGCAATGGACAGTCGATTGGTAGGGAGGAACAACAGTAGCAATCTTCTTTACATCTTGGGAAAATGCCAGCCTTCAACAGATTCAACTTGATTGTTAGTAGTGGAGTTACCAGATCATCAACAGCAGCAACATACAGATCTTCTTCAATAGCATGGACATTGCGACCATGCTTCGGCATCGGAGCGGATATTACATTCGGCTTCTCTGGTGCGTCGAACTCAACCTCTTTTGCATCTATCAAATCTTGAATTTTATTCTTCAGCGCCCAGCAATCGTTGGTGTCATGCCCGGCACTGTCAGAATGATAAGCACATTTAGCATTGGGATGATAATGTGGGGAAGCGGTATTCACAACCTTTGGTGCTTCTCTGATAGTGGTGTGATTTAGCTTCAACAAATGGGGAAGAACTTGTGCAGGCGTCATATTGATGCGGGTGAACTGCCGTTGTGGCCGTTCTACTCGTTGCTGGTTAGGTCTAGACTGATTGTTACGAGGCTGGTCATTTGACGAATTATGTATCATTACGGCCCCTACAGTCGGTCGGCGCTCAGTTCTTCTCAATCCTTTGAGAGTATATAACAGTTGCCTCCTTCTTGGCTGGAAATGGCTTTTTAACAGTTGTAGATGCAGAGGCATCCTTTTGAATCTTCCCATTCTTAATACCAGCTTCTACCCATTCGCCAGTCAGAATCAAATCAGTAAACCCTGCGGAGGAGCTCCCGATCAAATGGTTGAAGAACGGGCCAGATAGGGTCCCCAATAACATATCAACTAGTTCCCTATCTGAAAGAGGTGGCTGCACTCTTCCGGCCAAGTCGCTCCATTTCTGGGCGTATTCTTTGAATCCCTCATTTGAGGTCATCCCCATACCTTGTAACTGAGTACGGGTTGGCACCAAGTCAGCATTATATTGATACTGGCGATAAAAGGCAGCGGCCAAGTCCTCCCAATTATGCACTTCTGACCTCTCAAGCTGGTAAAACCAGTCTAGTTGTGTACCGGACAAGCTGTTATGAAAAAAGTGTACCCAAAGATTTATGTCGGATGTATGAGGTTGAATTCTTCTGACATATGACCTCAGGTGCATCTTTGGGCAAGACAGCCCGTCATATTTTGCAAAAATAGGCACCTTAAACTTTGGAGGGATCACAATCCCAGCAATCAATCCCAATTCTTCAAAATCTAACCCAGGAACCCTTTGCAGCTCCATAGCTGCCAGTCTATCCTCCAGGTTTTTGTATTTGTCGTCCGCTGGCGGGTATTGCTGCTCTGAGTAGTCTTCATCTTCCTCAACCTCTTCCTCTTCAGCCTCGGACTCGGAAGGTAATGCAGCTCCTTTTCCCTTACCGGTTCACTCATCAGATGTGGAGGGGAATTCAAGAACCCTTCTAGCTTCATTCTCAAATCTTCTTCCCAGTGTAGCTACCCCAACTCTTTTCTTCTTCTTTTTCACTTTCTCTTGCTCTTTGTTCCCCAACAGTGCTTTTAGATCCTCCTGACCCTTTGCCAAGGTCATAAGGATCTGTTGAAACTGCGAGTTTTGTGACTGCAGATCTTTGACCGTCTGTTCAAGATCCATCTTACTGAAATAAACAGCAGAAAGATAAGGAAACCTGGTGTGAAGACCTGTTTATGCATATGATGAATGATATGTTTATTCATGCAATGCATTCAAGGATTTAGAAATTCAAAATTGTTGCAGACAAAAAGAACACACGTCATATTAATAAGAAGAAATTTTGTCAGTACATAAATGCCCCATGGGCCAAATATTACAAAAACTTCTCAAGGTAAAAAGACGTTGCGCATCCTCTTTGGTGCGATGTAGGTGTTGAGGGTCTCCTCCTCGTGAAGTCGGCGGGTAAGCTCCAAAACCTTCTTCTCACTGGCGTAGAAGATGGCTTCAAAAGTATTCCGTTCTTCCTTGAGTTGGATCCAACTCTTTTGCATCTCCTCCCATGATGTTGGCATGTCAGGATGTAGGATGGTGTAAGGAACTTCTCCTTCCTTAACAGGCTCTTTAATCAAAGGGAGAATGTGAGGGTAAGGCATCATAAGACTCTGGGCTCGGGTCCTTACCCACTTGAGATAAGGCTCAAGAGGGATGGAGTTTTTGTGCCCCAGTGTCTTGCTATTTACCTTGTTAGGCATCCTCCAAGCTCTGATGAATCTTTGGCGAAGTCCTTGCGCATCGTTGTCGAAGTCAAAAACTAGGTCAGGAATCAGCATGTCATGAGGGCCATCCCTCCGTGCATATCCAAATTGTCTCAATGCTAGACAAGGGTTATAGGTAATGCCTCCCCTAATGCCAAGTAATGGAACATTAGGGAACTCACCACAACGATCGACGATGATGACATTTTCTCTGGACCGAGAACACCAATGTACATCAGAATGTGTGAGGGTCATCAATCGTTGTGGCCACCTTAAGCCTTGTTCATTCTTCAAAATAGATTGTGGAAGGTGCGAAATAAACCACCTTGCAAGGAGAGGAGTACAGCACATGAGAACACCTCTCTTCCTCATTGTTCGTGTGTAAAATGAATGGAGGATGTCCCCAAGCAATGTAGGTATGGGATTCCTGGATAGGAAAATCTTAACAGCATTGACATCTATAAGTTAGTCAGGATTTGGGAACAAGACCAACCCATAAATGAGGAGTGCCACAATCTCTTCAAAGGCTTGCAGATACAGGGAATTCCAACACTCTTGTGCCTTCTCAAACAAGAATTTTGCCAAGAAGCCTTTGACACCACTTCTAGTCTCCCAATGCCCCTTGATGTCAGATGGTTGCAAGTGTAGTGCTTGAGCAACATCTTCAGGCTTTGGTTCTTTTTCCGTACCGTTGTAGGGTAGTTGATTAATAATAGGAATTCTCAGGAGTTGAGAAAATTCCTCCAAAGTAGGCACCAATTGATAGTCGGGGAATGTGAAACAGTGGTGAAGGGGGTCAAAGAATTGGAACAACACTTTCACCATGTCTTCTTCAATGCTAGTGTTGACTAGGATGAGCAGTCTACCATGTCTTTCACTGAAGAGAGAGCTTTCTAGAATTCTGGATGTAAGCTCCTTGAGTTGAGGAGGGATTCTCACAAGGTTGACTTGGATAGTTTTCCTGCGAAGAATTTCCATGACCTACAAAACAAGAACAAAGATGAAGATCCAAACCCTTGAAATGGTTAGTGGATGCATATGATGCTTTATGATGTTCATGATGTATGCACAAACATATGTACAAGCAAGTCACACAAAACCCTAGTTTCAGGCTTGCATGGGGTTTCATAGGTAAGTACCCTCTTGAGTGTAGTTGGCTTAAAAACCTGTCCTATAAATAGTAACCGGGTTCTAAGGAGCTCAATATCATTGGATTGTTTTCTATGTTCATTGTTTTGGTTTAGCCACTTAACTAGCGACCAAAATATTCCAAGAAAACAACCCTCAATGAGTGTAGTATCGAGTATCTACCAACTTCGGACTGCACCAAAGCCGGTCATCTCACTACCCCTAATAAAAGGCCAAGATGGTCAAGTAAGGTTCTAGGTCATTAGTGCTTAGTGACATCACTCAGCGGCCCCGTACTCTCCTTGATTGAACTCAAGGGTTACCGGTACTCACAAATATGTCACACTAATATAGATATTGCTTCAACCGTGTCGGTATACCCCGCAAAGTTTCCACAACGTATTGCTATCTATGAATGTTTTCCCAAATTCGAGTGTAGGATTTCAAGCCCGAACAAGAGAACCAAAATGTAAAGCAATCAAAGCAAACAATTAGTCATGCAAAAGGGTGATCTAGGCCTTAAGGTTACTCCACTTTTAAATTTTCTCCCCAGCAGAGTCGCCAGTTCTGTGATACGGTGGGAGAACTGACTTGAGGTTTTGCGTTTGTGTTCGCAAATGTTTCGGTTTAGCAAGAGTCGCCACCGACTTTTTATTTTATCCTAAGGAAAGGTTAAAAAGCACAGCAAAAACCTTTGAGATGTTTTCTTGGGTTCGGGGAGTAGATTATAGAAAGGGAAGGTATTAGCACCCTTTCTATCCATGGTTACCCATGGGATCTTAGTTACTTGCTTAGATCACTTGCCTTTGCTTTTCAATTGTTTGAAATGGTGCTTTGTGTGTGTGGTTTTTGAAAATGTTTTGAAAAAGATGCCTTGTCTAGGCAACCCTTGTAACAATTCTTTACTCGAATGTTTTACAAAAGGTGTTTGTCTTTTTGAAAAGATGTTTCAAATGTTTTTGAAAGTTTGTTTTTGAAAGTGTTGTGGAGTGTGTTTTGAAAATAGGCAAGTGTGTTTTGCAAGTTTGATCAAGTAACTAAGAGTTGTCTACCCCTAAATTTACTCAAAGATCTTTCCTATGTTTTAACCCTTTTAACAATATTGTTCCACCATTGTATTTGGTGGACAATCTTGTGTTAGGATGTTAACGGGACGGGCGCGGGTCATCGTATAGACCATGAATGCAATGATGCCAAGTGTCTTTGGCAATTTTCCTTTAAGGGACTTGATCATTTTTTAGGAAACTTGATAGCGTCATCGAGGGACTATGATCATTTGATTTGTTTTGTTTTGCCAAAGACACTCAACATGCAACATGGCCCATTTTTGAAGGCAACAAGTGGTGTAACCCTAAGGGTGCAAGTGTGATTGGTGTTGTCCATTTTCATGCTTGTTTATCTTTGAATTAGTCAAGCTATTTGTTGGTTGATTTGCATACAAACCCTAAGTCTATCATGGCATAATTTGAAAGCTTTTAAATGCGGAAATTTAAAGTCCTAAATTATTACATCATGATATAGGGAGGGGGGTACAAGTTTGAATTGGGATATTTGACAAGAAATTTAAATCTAAACTATTACATCCATATTGAATATACAAATATCAAATTGTACAATATTTAAACAAATATAATAAAAATGAAAAATGTATTATGCACAAAAAGATTTTTTATGTATGTGAAAGTATTTTTTCATGTGAAATATAAACAAAAATAAAAAGGTCAATTTTGGAGTATTTTTGTGGTTTTAGGGCAAAACCTTAATTTTTGAATAAATAGCAATTATTTATTAATTATATACAATATTTATACATTAATTTATACAAAAAAAAATAATAAAAGAAGTATATTGTGAAAAAAAAGTATTTTTTAGTATCATATATTAATAAAAATAAAAATGTATTATTTTCATATTTTTATCCTAAATATTTAATAAAATATGTATAAGTATATTTATATATATATTTAATAAGCCAAATATGTACAAAAAATAAAATATTAATTATTTACAAAAATGTATTTTTTAGAAAATGTTTTCAAAATATAAAATAAAAATAATAACTGAAAATAAACATATTTTTGTATTATTTTCTAATGTTTTAAATAAAGGTTTTTTATATTTATTTATATATATATGCTAAATAAAACAAATAAATGTCAAATAAATGCAAAAATGGGTGAAAAAATATTTTTTATATTTTTTATATTTGAGCAAAAAATAATAAGTCAGAATCAAAAAGAAAAAATCAAAAATGATCAAAATATCACACAATGGGCCAGGGGGGTGTAAATGGAAAGTGAGGGTGCAAGCAGCAAGAACAACTCAGGCCCAGCCCAAGTCAGTCATCTTCAACCTTCAGCATTGTTTGAACATCAAAAACACGCGCTTCTTGTACAACAGCTAACTCGTGATTCTTTGACTTTTAACAAAAACTCATAACACAAACATTATAGAGCATCAAGAGACGAATTCATACATATAAAACACTTGACCTAACTCTAAGAAACGAAGGAGAATTTCTTCATCCCCAATTTCTGACCTAATTTTTCTACAATGTTCATGGCCAAAATTCTCACAGCACACTCAATATAAATGAAAAGTAAATACATGGATGGCTTCAGGGCTATGAGTAGAGCATGTTTCATTCACAAACTTAAGCCTAACTCTTCCTATATTGAGAGATAGAAGTTCATGTTTTTACCTGTTTCAGCTTGAGTCGTGTACAGCAATGGGGCCAACTTCAATGGAGTTTGAGCTTTGGTACAACTTGCCTGAAGTCCAAGGATGCTTCTCCAACACCTAGCTTGCTTTGAATCACTATGAATCGTGCTATGGAAGTTCACCTGCAAAACTGAAAAATGAAAATGGCAACAGGGGTTAGGGATGTTACAATTTGTATCTAGGGTTTGGGATAGCTTCAATGGATAGTAGGGAATGTGTTTGAACAAGCTTTGGCCAAAACGCACGAGCAAACTGAGTTATGCAACTCAATCTGCAGGGATGCCCTGTTTCTTGCAGAAAAATGGTGTTTTGGTGAATGAGGAGGTATTGAGGATGAAGGAATCGTGTTTTAGGTCAGCTTGGGTGTATGAAAGATGTTCACAAGGTTTTTGTTTTGCTGTGTTGACAGGAAGTGAGAGTTCTATGTCTTTTGCAAACTTGCTTGTTTTTGAAGTAAGAAAGTTCAAGTCCTTATGCAGGCCTCTATAACCTCTCTATCTATGCTGCACCCCTTGTTCTTGATCAGTGGGATTTGCTTACAAACTCTTGCCTCAAAGATTTGGCTTGTACTTCAAAGATTCAGAATTTGACATAAAGCATTACTTTTCAAAAATGGCAAAGTTGCTTTTTCTAATTATGGATTAGTTCTTTGTGTAATGACTAAATGCACAAAACAAAGCTTGAACACAAAGGTTAGGCATTTAATTATGGAGTGCAAACTTGGTTTAGAGGCCTGCAAGCAAGTACCAAGCATGCTGATTTCAAAATGGAACTTGTATGAACATGCATATGACCATGAACAAAAGTGAATTTTGCCCAACTTTGCAAATTCGATTCTCCCTAACCACAAGGGTGTTTGAGAAGTTCTTGGACAATTTGGAAAGCTTGGAATGTGTACTACAATACATCTTTGTAATTCAAATTGAAATTCCAAGTGGAAGCATGTGAAAAATGGCCATGAAGTTGGACAAAAATCCTGCCTAGAATAGGTCAAAAAATTTCTAAGTTAAGAATGTTTTGCACCCTTATTCCAAAAATCATAACTTGAGCTAAAATATTCCTTTGAGAAAACTTTGTGAATAAAAGTTGTAGATTTTTCAATGGACTACAACTTTCATGTTTTGAGTTTTGTTTGAATCCATTTGCATCTTGGTGAAAAAAAGGGACAAAGTTAGGAAAAAATAAGGAAGTTTCATAACTTAGAAAAATTCTAAGTTATGAAATTTTCTCATTTTAAACCCTAATTTGCAATTTTGGGTTTCTTGATGAACAAGTTTCATAATTTGACATGTCTTGATGTAAAATGAATCTTGGCACTTGATTTTGGCCAAAAAGTCAAAGTTTGACTTTTCAGTATACAGTCAAATTTTGATCAGTTGACTGAAAAATTCATCTGTCAATCCTGTGCATTTGAGATCTTTTGAACTTGTTGAATGGGTTAAGACAATGCCATTGAGTCCTTGAGTCCATATGTGAGCTTGGTTTGCCATTGGTTAGGTCAAACAGTCAAAAATTGCCTTTGTGTAGTCAAACCCCTAAAAATGACCATTTTGCCCTTTTGGTGATCTGATCAAATTTCTTGTGGAATTGTGATCCAAACTTGACCAAATGGTTCATATGAGTTCATAATGTTGATGTGGGTCAAAAATCATGAGGTTTGACTGTCAATTGGCCACAGTTGACTTTTTCCCCAATACAACTGATTTCTAGGTCAACTGTCCAATTGACTGGACAAAGATTGGAATCAAGGCTTGAAACTTGGTATGGATAAACTTGTAAGTCCAACATGAAGCATGAAAGTCATTTTGGGAATTTTAGGTCAAAACATCTTTGTGCAAACTCAAACCCTAATTTGGGTCAACAGTGCAAGGAGGGGTCTTGAGCAGAGTAAACCCTAACTTGATCTTGAGTTCCAAGAGTCTTGTGATTAGAAAATGTTGATGAAAAGAGAGGGTAAATTTTGGGGTACAACAAGGGGTAAGGCATCATAAGACTTTGAGCACGAGTTCGTACCCATTTGAGGTAAGGCTCAATAGGGATGGAATTCTTGTGCCTCAAAGTCTTGCTATCCACCTTGTTTAACATCCTCCAAGCTCGGATAAATCTCTGGGGAAGACCTTGATTGTCGTTGTCATAGTCAAATACCAAACCTTGAATCAGCATCTCGTGCGGGCCATCCCTTCGGGTGTTGCCAAACTGTCTTAAGGCTAAGCATGGGTTGTAGGTGATACCTCCCCTAATGCCAAGTAAAGGGACATTAGGTAATTCTCCACAACAGTCGACAATGATAGCATTCTCTTTGGATCGGGAGCACCAATGAATGTCTGAATGTTTGAGCATCATCAACCTTTTTGACCACCTTGAACCTTGCTCATTCTTTAATACAGATTGAGGAAGATGAGAAATAAACCATGTTTCCAAGAGAGGAGTGCAACACATAAGGACACCTCTTTTCCTCATTGTGCGAGTGTGAAAAGAGTGTAGGATATCTCCTAGCAATATAGGCACCGGGTTGCGTGACATGAAGATTTTGACGGTGTTCACATCTATGAGTTGGTCAAGATTTGGAAACAAGACCATCCCATAGACGAGGAGAGCCACAATTTCCTCAAAGTCTTGCAAATCCAAGGAATTCCAACAGCTTTGGGCTTTCTCAAATAGGAACTTTGCTAGGAAGCCTTTGACACCACTCCTTGTTTCCCAATGAGTTGTGATATCAGATGAGTGCAAGTGTAGAGCTTGAGCAATCTCTTCTAGCTTTGGGTCTCTTTCCGTACTGTTGAAAGGTAGTTGATTGAGAAGGGGAATCCTAAAGAGTTGGGAGAATTCTTCCAAAGTAGGCACAAGTTGATAGTCGGGAAATGTGAAGCAATGGTGTAAAGGATCAAAGAACTGAAAGAGCACCTTCATCATGTCCTCATCTGTGTTGGAGGTGACCAAGTTGAGTAGGCGACCATGTCTCTTGGTGAATGGAGAGTTTTTAGTAATCCTTGAAGCTAGCTCCTTAAGTTGTGGAGGGATCCTTACAAGATTGACTTGAATAGTTTTCCTGCAAAGTGGATCCATATCCTACAAAACAAGAACAAAGATGAATCCCAAAATCCTTGAAATGGTTAGTGGATGTATATGATGTTCATGATGTTCATGATGTTATGTACAAATATGTATATTCAAACAAAGCAAACAAATCCTTAGTTTTAGGCTTGCATGGGGTTTTATAGGTAAGTACCCTCTTGAAGTTTAGTTGGCTCAAACCTGTCCTAGTAATAGTTATCGGGTTCTAAGGAGCTCAATATCACTGGATTGTTTCCTTGGTCATTGTTTCAGCTCAAGCCTCTTTAATATCGACCGAAATATCCCAAGAAACCAAACCTCAATGAGTGTAGTATCGAGTATCTACCAACTTCGGACTGCACCAAAACCGGTCATCTCACTACATCCTAAAGGCCAAGTTGGTCAAGTAAAGGTTCTAAAAGTTCATTAGTGCTTCATGACATCACTCAGCGGCCCCGTATTTTCTTTGATTAACTCAAAGGCTACCGGTACCCACAAATATGTCGCACTAACGTAGCTATTTCTTAGACCATGTCGGTATACCCCGCACAGTTTCCACAATGTATTGCTACTTACCTATAATGTATCCCAAATCTGGGTAGAGGATTCAAACCCAAACAAAGAACCATAATGTAAAGCATACAAGTCAAACAATGTAAGCAAGTAAATATGATATAATCCCTAAGGTAACCCCACTTTTAGAATAATCCACAGCAGAGTCGCCAGTTCTGTGATACGGTGGGAGAACTGACTTAAGGTTTTTGCGTTTGATCGCAAATGTTGCGGTTAGCAAGAGTCGCCACCGACTTTTCTTTTATCCAAAAGGAAAGGTGAAAAAGCACATGAATGACCTTTGAGATTGTTTCTTGAGTTAGGGGGGTATATTATGAAAAGGGAATGTATTAGCACTCTTTTCATCCATGGTTTTCCATGGGCTCTTAGTTACTTGCTAGATCACTTGCTTTTGTTTGAAATTGTATTTTGTGTGGTTTTTGAAAGTATTTTGTAAAGAGACCATTGTTTAGGCAATCTTTGTAATGATTCTCGTTCGTAAGAATGTATACAAAGATGTTGAGCTTTTGAAAATGTTTTCAATTTTGTAAAATGTTTGAAAGTGTGTGTGTTTGTTTTGAAAATAGCAAGGATGTTTGTCTTTGAAATGGAGCAAGTAATTAGGAGCAATCTACCTACTCAAATGTCTTTCTTGTTCATTTTCTTTTCCTTTGACATTGTCGTCTTACCATTGATTTGGTAAGCAACCTTATCTTTGGATGTATACGGGATGGGCGTGGTTCATCGTATAGCCATGATTAGCAATGTTGCAAGGTATCTTAGCATTCTTTTTGAGGGACTAAGATCATTTGTAAGGCAACTTTAGATAGCGTCATCGAGGGACTATGATCTTGTATTTGTTTGTTTTTGCTAAGATACCTTACATGCGTAATATGGCCATTTTGTATAAGGAAACCAAGTGGATTTTACCCTAGGGGTTCTTGGGTGCAAGTGTATTGATCTTCATGCTTTGTTTAGTCTTTGATTAGGGTTTGCTACTTGTTGATTTTATCTTTCCATACAAGCCCTAATTACTAACATTTATATAAAGCGATAAATTGCGAAAAGTAAAATTACTACGCTATCACATCATTAGGGGAGGGGGTGTACAAATTAACAAATGGAGATTTCAAGAAAATTAAACCTAATTAACTATTACAACCATATTGAATTGATGTACAATAATTGAATAAATAAACAAGGAGATAATGGAAAAGAAATGATTCTTGTTTAGATTTTGAAGAAAATGGTTTTAACCTAATCCTAATTTAGAGAAAAAAGTAATTAAATTAAATTAACTTAAGTTAGTTAAGAAAAAGGGATTAATTAAGAAAAGATTTTTATATGAAACCCTAAATCTATTTTAGTTGATTAAAAGAAAATAAGTTTAAAGAAAAAAGTATTTTTTGTGTTTTTGTCTTGAAAATAATATGTGGTGTTATGGAATATTTTTGGTCTTTTTTATATTAAAAATAAATATCTTTAGATAAATAATAATCTAGTTTTAATTTAATTCACAAGGAAATTAGTAAAAGTAAATAAAGTATAATGAATAAAAATAACTTTTTATGTGGAAAAATATTTAAATTATGTCAAAATATAAATCTATTATTTTTATACATTTTATGATTTTTTTTGGTATTTTAGAAAATATATTTAAAAGAAAAATAAATAAATAAATAAATAAAAATAAAATAGGCCAGGGTGGTGTCACAAGTAAACAAGGGGTATGCTAGCAAAAACAAAAAAGAATGTCAGGCCAAAAGGGCCCAGCGCCTGCAAGCAAAAATAAAAAATGTCAAAAATATAAAATAAAAAAAAAGCAAAATGGTCACGCTGGGGCTTGAACCCAGGACCATAGGGTGAACAGGCGCGCGCTTTACCACTGGGGTGGCTATACATCCATTCATATCGAAAAAACCATAAATATATAAGGCAAATCAAGTCCTGATGACTTCATCTTCAACCTCTAGCCGGTGTACCTGTAACTTCTTCATTTCTCAACAAAAATGGAAAGTGACAAAATGAAAGTTGTTGCATTCTTCCTCACGAAGCTAACCATGTTAATAACTAAGGCTGAAAGTCAAAGATAAACGAGATTTTCTCTGACCCTAATTTAAACCCTAAAATTTTCAGAAACTTCAACTCTAAAATTCTCTAAGTTCAGGCCATATAAATGCAAACTATGGATATGTACAGCTTCGTGGCAATGAGGTCTACATTTTATCTTCACAAATGCAAGCCTAACAATGCCTAAGTAATGAGATAGAAGTTCAAGAAAAATACCTCAAAACTGGAAATTGTTAAATGCAAATGAGCTTGTTTCAGTCAGTGTTGATGATCAGGTTAGCTTCCTTGGACCTCTAGGAAGCTAATGCAATGGCTGGCTTGAGCTGAGGATGGATGGAATGGCCTGGAGAAGTCCAACTATGATGCTCTGTTTTTGGTTATGGAAGGTAGGGAAAATGGTGTTACAGAAATGAAACAGGTACAAGGATGAGTTAATCTTGATGCAAGGAAGCTTTAGAAACTAAAAGGCCAAGAAACACACGAGGGAAATGCGAGTTTGGTATGTAAAGTCAGAACTTGCACTACAATGGTGTTTTGGGACAATTTCTGGCTAGAGGGAGTTTGAGTGAATTTCAGGGTCTTTTTGCTCGTGTCTCAACTTGCAAATAGTGTGTATATTTATAAGCAAGATGTTTTGAGGCTTGTAACAACTCAGAATTTGAATTTGCATCCTTAAGCCAAACATGTGATTTTTTGAGAAAACAAGTTTCAATGCTTGTGTACTTGCTAAGATAGAGTGGTTAAGCTTTAAACACACTTGCTTCTGAATTTGTAGATGAAGTGTGATAATATGGAACAAGTTAGAGGCTCAAGAGTGGACTTTATGCAAAAAGCTTGTTTTACAAGAATGGTATTGTTAGCTTTCTTCCCAAAATGACAATGTGAATTGGATAAAGCTTAAATCACTTGGATTATAACTCAAAAGTTTATGTAATCCATTAATTATGGAGTGACAAACAAGTTTGAGGCTTGTAAGGAAAAGATTATGCAACCTAACATTGAATTGTATTTGTGTTCATCATGAAAATGACCTAAAATTTAAGTGACAAAACACCAACTTTATCTCTTGATTCTCCCTACTCAAGAATGATCTCAAGGAGTTCTTGGACATTTTGGAAATCTTGAAATGTGATATACAACTCATCTTTGAATTGCTTTTGAATATTCCATTTAGAACCATGTGAAAAATTGCCATGAAGTTAGGTAAAAAATCTGCCTAACTATGGCAAAATTTCACTAAGTTATTTTTAGTTTATGAACATGTATTCACAAAATTATAACTTGAGATCCAAGCATTTTTAGGAGAAGTTGTGTGAAAAAAAGTTGTATATTTCATGGATATCTACAAATTTCATGTTGGAAGTTTCTCTTGAATCATCTTGCATCATGGTGAAAATTTGGATCAAAGTTATAAAAAAACATGAAATTTCCAACACTTAGAAAAATTTCTAAGTTTAGAAATTTTGACTTTTCAAAATGAAATCTTGACTTTTTGATTTCTTGATGAATAAGTTTCATATTTTGACATGTTTTGATGGATTATGATCTTTGGCACTTGAATTTGATCAAAAAGTCAAAGTTTGACTTTTCAGTATACAGTTGACTTTTGATCAGTTGACTGCAAAATTCATCTGTCAATCTAATGGACTTGCAATGTTTTGAATCATGTCATTAGGTCAAAATTATGTAATTGGAATCTTGAGATCATGCCTTAAACCAATTAATCATTTACTAGGTCAAAAATCAGAAATTTCCCTTTCCCAGTCAAAACCCTAATTTTGACCATTTTGCCCTTTTAGAGATTTGATCAGATTTCTTGAGGAATTTATGGTCCAAACTTGATCAAATGACACATACGGGTCTAAAATTTTGATGTGGATAAAAGATTATGAAGTTTGACTGTAAATTGGCTATGGTTGACTTTTTCCCCAATACAGCTGATTTTTAGGTCAACTGTTCAATTGACTTGTCAAAAGTGTGATCCAAGGATTGAAACTTGACATGCGTAATCTTGGGGGTTCATAATGATCCATGAAAGTCATATGAAGCATTGATAGTTCATAAATCCTTGTGCAAACTCAAACCCTAATTTTGGTCATCAGTGCATGAGGAGGTGTCTTGAGTTGATCAATCCCTAGTGCAGTCTTGAACCCAAGGAGATCTTGTGAGAATATTCTTGATAAGTGAGAGGGAAAATTTTGGGTTACAACACTTGTCCTTGATCCAAATTCAAAATTAAATGTTTAAGCTTAACATGTGATTTTTGAGAAATTAAGTTTCAAAGTCTTGCGTACTTGCTAATGTAGAGTGGTTATGCTTTAAACACACTTGCTTCTGACTTTGTAGATGGAGTGTGATCAGAGGGAACAAGTTAGAGGCTCAAGAATTGACTTTGTGCATAAAGCTTGCTTTTCAAGAATGGCATTGTTCACTTTCTTCTCAAAATGGCAATATGAATTGGATAAAGCTTAAACCACTTGGATTATAGATAAAAAGTTTGTGTAATCCATTAATGATGGATAGATACACAAGTTAGAAGGCTTGCAAAGCAAGACTATGCAGCCTAACATTGAAATTGAGTTATGTGTTCATCAAGAAATGACTTGTAATTCAAGAATGAAACTCTAACTTCTTTCCTTCGATTCTCCTTGCTGAAGCATGATCTCAATGAGTTCTTGGACATTTTGGAAAGCTTGTAACATCCTATATAACCTCTATGTTAGGCATCTTTGAAGATTCATCTTGGAACTATGTTTAAAATGGCCATGAAGTTAGGTCAAAATCCTGCCTAAAGTAGGGCAAAATTTCACTAAGTTTCCAAGTTTCATGAACATGTCTTCTCAAAATTATAACTTGAAATCCATGCATTTATAGAAAAAGTTGTGTTCTGAAATGCTTTAGATCTCATTGAGATCTAAAACTTTCATGTTGGAAGTTTCCTTTGAATCATCTTGCATCAAGGTGGAAATTTGGCTCAAAGTAATGAAACAAATGTGAATTTCCAACACTTAGAAAAATTTCCAAGTTTAGAATTTTTGACTTTTCAAAATGAAATCTTGACTTTTTGATTTCTTGATGAACAAGTTTCATATTTTTACATGTCTTGATGAATTGTGATCTTTGATACTTGATTTTGACCAAAAAGTCAAAGTTTGACTTTTCAGTGTACAATTGACTTTTCATCAGTTGACTGAAATTCATCTGTCAATCAATTAATCTTGAGAGATGTTTTGAGCCATTCCATTAGGTCAAAATTAAGTATTTTAAACCTTGAGATAATAACTTAAACCAATCAATCATTTGCTAGGTAAAAAATCAAAAATTGCACCTTCTCAGTCAAAACCCTAATTTTGACCATTTTGCCCTTTTGATGATCTGATCAAATTTCTTGAGGAATTGTGATCCAAACTTGATCAAATTACATATATGAATTCATAATGTTTATATGGATAAAAAATTATGAAGTTTGACTGTAAATTGACCACAATTGACTTTTTCCCCAATACAGTTGATTTTAGGTCAAGTGATCAATTGATTGAGCAAAAATGTGATCCAAGACTTGAAACTTGACATGAGCAATCTTGAGAGTCCAAAATGATCCATGAAAGTCATATGAGTCATTAAAAGTCCATTTGTCCTTGTGCAAACTCAAAACCTAATTTTTAGTCATCAGTGCTTAAGGAGGTGTCTTGAGTTGATCAACCTTGTGCAGTCTTGAATCAAAGGAGATCTTGTGAGAGATACTTGAGAAATGAGAGGGCAAATTTTTGGGTGCAACAGCTTCCCCTTTTCAATCTTCTTAAACCTGAAGAGTTAGATTGGAGGATTCGCCATTCGCGACTTGAAGGTGGAAGATGATTGAACACTAGAGTGCCCAAAAATTTGCACTCGAAGATGGATTGGGAATGGGCTTATAGATGCCATTTGGAGGAATGTTGGTAAAAACTGGAAGAAGTATTAGCATAAACCTTTGGTCTATTTAGACTAAAACTTGATGTTTTACCTGTGAAAAAAATGGGTTAGTTAAATGCAGATGTATGCATGATGTTCACAAGATGTGGTATTATGCTTAATGCAATATGTATATGATATGATGTATGAATGTGGGATGCATATTTGTCCGGGAAAATAAATCCCTGACTACCTTTGAGGAGTTTTGAATCTCAGATTGCTGTCGGGGATGAAGAATATGCACATATTCAAATTTAAAAGAATGCCTCCGCTGGGGATTGTCTTTTGAATGTTAGCTGTTATCTGGTCGAGTCCAGGCTTTGCAGCTTGCTGAGGACGAGGAAGTCAACTGCTATCTGGTCAGATCTAGGCTTCATGGTAATTTACTGGGGAAGGATAAATTAACTGTTATCTGGTCAGATCCCAGGCTTCGCAGAAAATTTCTTGAAACTGAACTGTTATCTGGTCGGATCCAGGCTTCACAATAAACTTGAAGTGGTAACTACTATCTGGTCGGGTCCAGGCTTCATGGTTTTTGAAAAGTTATACTATTATCTGGTCGCACCCAGGCTTCATAGTGTCTTGCTGGGGATAAGGAAGTTAATTGTTATCTGGTCGGATTCCAGGCTTCGCAGTAACTTGCTAGAAAGGATGAATTTGTACTGATATCTGGTCGGGTCTAGGCTTTACAGTAACTTTCTTGAAGAGACAGGGTTGAACTGATATCTGGTCGGATCCAGGCTTCACAGATTCTGAGGTGGATGAAATTAATTTCTATCTGGTCGGGTCCAGGCTTCACAATAAACTAGTCTGAAGAAGATAAGGTTAAACTGATATCTGGTCGAATCCAGGCTTTACAGTAACTTTCTTGGGAACTTAGTTGTTATCTGGTCGAATTCCAAGTTTCACAACAAACTTCTGAGAGGAATTGCTATCTGGTCGTATCCAGGCTTCACAATGACTTATTTGAAAAGATGAAGTTGAAAACTGATATCTGGTCGGATCCAGGCGTCAGAGTAACTTGTTGGGGGCATAGACAAACTCTACTGCGTAAAAGAAGTTAAACCTTGGTCTGGTCGAGTCCAGGTTTTTCTATATCTTTGAAGAGTTAAAGTATTATCTGGTCGGGTCCAGGTTTCATAGTATTTGAAAGTCGTACTATTATTTGGTCGGGTCCAAGTTATATAGTGATTTGAGAAGTTGACTAATATCTGGCCGGGTCCAGGATTCATAGCATCTTTTGGAGATAGTAAAGATTTTGTTGACGACTTTACTGGGGACTAGGGGTTGTGGCCCTATGATTTGCAATAGTCTGAAAGGGAAACTCAAGCTGGAGAGGATAAACTCAGCTGGGGAAGACAGGCTCGACTAGGGAGGATAGACTAAGCTGGGGAATTTTGTTGTTCCTTGATTGTTGTATGTTGAGGAAATAAACCCTGTTGGGGAAATAAACCCTGTTGATTAGTACTTGATGAACTGTTGACGAGGTGAGTTCTTTTTAGGAAGAGATCCATAAGGCTTCCTTTTGTAGGATCAACTTAGCTGGAGAGAGAGCTGCCAAGAGATTAAGACTCTAGTTGGAGACTGGTTTATTGCATCTGATCTGTGG
The DNA here is from genome assembly GCA_948472305.1 of Vicia faba. NCBI lineage: Eukaryota > Viridiplantae > Streptophyta > Magnoliopsida > Fabales > Fabaceae > Vicia > Vicia faba. Next base: position 1,468,899,138 of record OX451739.1, on the reverse strand, counting down.
GGGATAATGTTAATGAAATAACTTTGTGGGGATATTCCATATATATTAAAGATATAATTGCTGCTGCTTAGCAGGACACATGTGCCAAATAGTTTTAGTTATTTTCACATTCATATGTTCGTTCAATTTTAGTCGTTGGACAAGTTTGCATTCAAAACAAAGACAAAAAGTTTGCACTTCAAAGTATATTTGTATTGATATTTTGCCCATGAATAGGCATTTTTGTACAAAGAGACGGAGATCCTAGTAGGAGGAAATTGTCTAATGGAAAACAAAATTTGAAAACAAAACAAATAGCCATGTGAAAAATGATCTCATTGCATTCTAACTCTACTATTGCCCCAATGTCTTCGAATGCCCCTTGCCGTTGACAAAAGTTGATTGGATTGATCTTGGACCGTTTAAACTTGGACCTTGGTGATAAAGTTAACTGTGGTGATTCCCCGGGACATAGTCATACGCTTTCAATCCCTAACTTTTGCCTGGACCGCCCTTTCGGGTTTTCAGCCCATCAGGATACCCATTTTTGCCCAAGTCGCCCTTTTGGGTTTTCAACTTGTCAGGTTACAATCTTTTGCATATATCCCTAATTTTTGCCCAAACCTTTTGGTTTGCCTGGATGCCCTTATTTTGCCTAGGTGTGCCAACCTAGCAGGTCCTTTATGCGTAGTATTTTTTAACTATGTCCGCGTTTATAGGATGTGGGAAGTCTTCACCATCCATGGTAGTCAGCATCATGGCACCGCCAGAGAAAACTCTTTTGACAACAAATGGCCCTTCGTAGGTGGGAGACTATTTTCCCTTGGGGTCGCCTTGTGGCAAAATGATGTGCTTTATCACTAAGTCACCAACTTGATATACTCGAGGCTTGATCTTTTTGTTGAAAGCCTTGATCGTACGTTTTTGGTACGTCTGACCATGACAAATAGCAGCCAATCGCTTCTCATCGATCAAGTTCAGCTGATCCAATCTCGTCTGAATCCACTCGTCTTTGTCCAAGCCCGCCTCATTCATAATCCTTAAAGAGGGAATCTGAACTTCCACTGGCAGAACAACTTCCATGCCATAGACTAGAGAAAAAGGAGTTGCCCTAGTTGATGTTCTAGCTGAAGTATGGTAGCCATGTAGAGCAAACAGTAACATCTCATGCCAGTCCTTATAGGTTACTGCCACCTTCTGCACAATATTCTTAATGTTTTTGTTGGCTGTTTCGACTGTGCCATTCATTTTAGGTCTATATGGATAAGAATTGTGATGCTTGATCTTGAACTGGGTACAAAGTTCAGTAATCATAGCATTGTTGAGTTTGATCCCATTGTCGGTGATGATCCTTTCGGGGATACCATAGCGGCAGATGAGGGTGTGTTTCATGAATCTGGCTACCACATTCTTGGTGGCTGAGGAAAAAGAGGTGGCTTCGACCTATTTGGTGAAATAATCAATAGCGACCAAAATGAAGCGATGTCCATTGGAAGTAGTGGGCTTGATTTCTCCAATCATGTCAATGCCCCATATTGCAAATGGCCATGGAGAGGCCATGACATTCAAAGGGATAGGAGGCACATGGATATTGTCAGCATAGATTTGGCATTTGTGACAAGTTCTTGATTGTTGATGGTAATCAGTCTCCATTGTTGACCAATAGTAACCAGCTCTCGGGATTTTATTAGCCATCGTATGTTCGCTTGAGTGAGTGCCCAAGAGACTATCGTGCATGTCTTCCATAATTTCCTCTTCCTCCTTCTTGTCCATGCATTAGAGTAGATTAGATTCATGGTTGCGCTTGTACAATATTTTGTTACTTAGGAAGAATTTGGCTGAAAATATTCGTAAGAACTTCCTGTCATTGATGGATGCTCCTTCTGGATACTCTTGTGTTTCAAGGTATCTCTTCACCTCACGGTACCATGGCTTCTCCGTGTCAGTGTCAAGCTCACAGTAGTGTGCAGGTTCGTTGAATATTTCAATTGTAATCATAGGAGCTTCGTTGTCCCATCTAACCTTGAACATTGAATACATGGTTGCCAAAGCATCAGCCAACTGATTTTCTTCCCTAGGGAAGTGCTCAAAGGTGATCTCTTCAAAGTAGGGAATCAGGGATAGCACCGTTCTTTGTAAGGGATGAGATTAGGGTGTTTAGTGTCCCAATCTCCTTTTACTTGGCTAATCACTAGAGTGGAATCCCAAAACACATTCAAATGCTTGATCCTCAAGTTGATGGAAGCCCTCAGACCCAAAATGCACGCTTCGTATTCAGCCATATTGTTCGTGCAATCGAAGCAAAGTCTGGCAGTGAAAGGAGTATGGAAACCTTCAGGGGAGAAGATCATAGCACCAACTCCGTTACCCAAGGTGTTGGAATCCCCATCGAATACCATCGTCCATCGGGATCCTTGTTCAGGTCCGTCATATGGTCCAGGTTTCGCATAATCGGTCACCACATGATGTTCTCATCAGGGAAGTCGAAGTTCATAGACTGATAATCATCCACAGATTGATGGGCCAAATGATCTGCTAGTACGCTTCCTTTGATGGACTTTTGCATCGTGTATTGAATGTCGTACTCAGTCAAGATCATTTGTCATCTGGCTATCCGTCCAGAAAGAGCAGGTTTCTTGAAGATGTACTTGATTGGGTCCATCTTAGAAATCAAAAGAGTGGTATGAGTCAACATATTCTGTCTTAGCCGGCAAGTAGCCCATGCCAGAGTGCAACAAGTTTTCTCGAGCAGTGAATATCTAGTTTCACAGTCGGTAAACTTTTTGCTCAGGTAATAAATAACATGCTCTTTTCGGTAAGACTCGTCATGTTGTCCCAAAACACACCCCATAGAGTTCTCTAGTACTGTCAAATACATGATCAAGGGTCTTCCTTCAATTGGAGGCATGAGAATAGGAGATTCTTGTAGATATTCTTTGATTTTGTCGAAGCCAGCTTGGCATTCATCATTCCAACTTACTACCTGGTCTTTCTTTAAGAGTTTGAAGATTGGCTCACAAGTAGCAGTCAAGTGAGATATGAAGCGGGAGATGTAATTGAGACGACCCAAGAATCCTCTAACTTCCTTTTCAAAGTGAGGGATTGGTATTTCTTGGATGGCCTTTACCTTGGCAGGATCAACTTTAATGCCTTCCTTGCTGACAACAAAACCTAGAAGCTTTCCAGATCGTACTCCAAAGGTGCACTTGTTAGGGTTTAACCTCAGCTTATACTTCTTCAGCATCTTGAATAGTTTATACAGGTGATCAAGATGTTCTTCCTCAGTTTGTGATCTGACAATCATATCATCCACATATACCTCTATTTCATGATGGATCATATCATGAAACAAATCTACCATAGATCTTTGATATGTTTCCCCTGCATTCTTCAACCCGAATGACATAACCTTGTAGAAAAAGGTGCCCCATTGCGTAACGGAAGTTGTCTTCTCCATGTCTTCGGGAGCCATCCTTATTTGATTATAGCCAGAGAAACTGCCCATGAAAGAGAAGACCTTATGCTGAGCAGTGTTATCGACCAAGACGTCAATGTGTGGTAGAGGGAATTCATTCTTGGGGCTTGCCCTATTCATATCCCTATAGTCTACGCACATGCGAACTTTTCCGTCTTTCTTTGGCACTGGCACTACATTGGCAACCCATTAGGGATAGGATGTCATAGCTAGAAACCCTGCATCAAATTGTTTCATCACTTCCACTTTTATCTTTTCAGACATGTCAGGCCTCATGCAACGAACTTTTTGTTTGACAGGAGGACAATCTTCTTTTGTCGGCAAACGATGAACTACGATGTCGGTATCCAACCCTGGCATATCTTCATAAGATCAAGCAAATACTTCCACATAATCATGCAACATCTGAACCAACATGCTCTTGACATTGCTTTCCAAGTTAGCGCCGATCTTGATTTCCTTCTTGTCTGTCTCAGTACCCAGATTGATGACTTCAACTGACTCTTTGTGCGACTGAATAGCTTTTTCCTCTTGTAATAGAAGTCTGACTAGTTCTCCCGGTATTTCACAATCTTCCTCGCCTTCGTCTTTGGCTTGGTTAATTGGACATTCGAAGTTATAGTCGGTAATAGTAGAGTCATTGGCAATAAGATCCAGAGTGGATGAGGACCTGCAAGAGTGTGTGTGCATGTAAGATACATGGCTAATTTGAAAAATGTATTTGAAAGAAAGACAATGAACACAAAGATTTGAATGCAAAAGAGTCCAATGATTTATATTGAATGATCATATGATTATATGAACATAAATAAAACCCTTGACAAATGGACCAAAGTGCCCCAGGCCAGACACGTGGCTTAAAAGTCAATGTTAAATATTACAGACAAAATATTCTTGAATTCAAATGAAAAGCAATAAACAAGTAGATTACTCCTCAATGAAGGAGATGGGGACGAAGTCCTTTGCATGCAAAATCTTTAGCTCCGTGGTAGTAGGATACACCCAATCTTCAAATTCAGCTTCATCATCTGAATCACCCATAGCCTAAACTTCATGGCTTCCAATGCGGAGAGGTGGCTTTCCTGCACGAGTACGCCTCACTTCCTTCTGAGCCTTGACGGTGAAACCCAAAAAAAACTTATCCGCTTTGAATGGGATCTCGAGGAGTTGCCCCCAAGTATCACAACTTCCTTTTTCAATTGCAGCACAAGCATCTTTGACTGAAACCATCTTCGGCACGACCTTAACAACTTTGGACTCATCAGAGGAACATTTGGTAGCAGCAACCATTGGTGGCACAACTTCAAAGGCTTGACATAGGGTCTCAATGAATTCTCCGTCCATCTCTACATATTTGAAAGGGTTGAGGTGGCTTACCATAAACTATTCCTTTCCATAAACAGTGACAATTCTTCCTTTGACCGGATACTTGATTTTTTGATGGAGAGTTGACGTTACTGCCCCATCTTTATAGATCCAAGGGCGACCCAACAAACAATAATAGGCAGGACGGATATCCATGATGTAGAAGGTGGAGTTGAAGATTTGTGAGCCCACCTTGATTGGAAGATCTACCTCTCCATGAATTGTCCTCTTTGATCTATTGAAAGCCCTCACAATGATATCACTTGGTTTCAAGACTAAACCTTCACAGTCTAAACGGTCTAATGCCCCCTTGGGTAGTACATTTAAAGAAGAGTCGGTGTCGACCAGAACATGCGCCAAGGTAGTCCCTTTGCACTCGACGAAAACATGTAGAGCTTTATTGTGGTTCTTCCCAAGTGGTGTTAGATCAGCATCTGAAAATCCCAAACCATTATCAGCCATCAAGCTCGCCACACAATTCTAAAACTGATCCGTTGTGGTCTCATGAGGGACATGAGCCGTTTTCAAGAATTTGATTAATGTCCGAGCATGGGCATCGGAACAGAGTAGCAATGACAACATATAAATCTTAGAAGGGGTTTGCCCCAACTGTTCCACAATCTTGAAGTCGCTCCTTTTTATGATTTTCAATATCTCATCCATCTCACGAGCGGAAGGTTCTCCATCAGCAACGTCCTTTGCGGGTATTTTTTTCACAACTAGCTCAACAACTTTCTCCTTCCCTCTTATATCAGTACTTGGCTTAGTAGCAGTGATGTGGACGGGTGCCTTTGTAACAACTGGTGGTGAGATATTGGGTGAAAAGATTCTCCCAGTTCAGGTTACCTTACTTGAGCCAGTTATGTTACCAACATCGTCAACTTTGTCTTCTTCGATCTAAGCGTCTTGTTTTATCCCATGGTAAAACACCTCAGCACCATAGTTCCATGGCACTACCTTGTTTGGAGAGTAGGGAATTGGTCCGAGATTGGTAATTATTAGGGGAGCAACAATTGGTTCATTTAAAATACTGATAGGACCTTTGGAGGGGATCCTAAGAGGTTTGTTCGAGATGGTTATAATGGAGAGATCTTCACATTTATTAGTCAAACTTTTGGCAAGCGGGGTCTTCTCAAATAGGATCTCGCGACTATCCATCAGGCATTGAATGCCTTTCTTCAGCCCTTTGCATCCATTGAGTTATTTGGTACAGAAAACACAATCCTTCACACAGCCAGGGAAAATCCCGGCTTTCAACAAATTATTTTTGATGATATTCAGCAGAGTAGTCAAGTCTTCGACAGAAGCAAAAAAAATTGTATCTTCAACAGCATTAACACCCTTTCCATGATTTGGCATAGGCGCGGTGATTACATTTGGAGTTGGAGGAGGATCAAATTCAATAGTCTTGTTATCGATCAAATCCTGAATTTTATTCTTCAAGGCCCAGCATTGGTCAGTCTCATGTTCGGGGCTACTTGAATGATAAGCACATTTGGCATTCGGGTTGTACTTTGGTTAAGAGGTATCCAGATTGGCAGGAGGATCGCGCAATGTAACTAAATTAGCCTTTAGTAAGTGTTGTAAGGCTTGGGATAGTGACATACCTATCCTCGTAAATTGTCTTCTCGGAGTTTCAAAATGTTAATGATTTGCATATGGTTTTTGAGCAGGAGTTAGATTGGAGATTCGGACAATGTTAACAGACAGATGATCATTCTTCTTGGTACAGGCCCTTTCCCCGTACACAACATTTATTTATTTCTTCACGGCAAAAGTTTTCTTTATAGGATTAGAAGTGAAGGCAGATGCCATGGAAATATTCCCACTTTTGATGTCGCTTTCAACTCTTTCACCGGTTAAGATTAGCTCAGTGAAACCAGAAGAAGAATAGCTAACCAATAGATTAAAGAATGGACCCGATAAAGTGCCCATAAACATGTCAATTTGCTCCCTATCAGTCAAAGGTGGTTGAACCCTACTGGAGAGGTCTCTCCACTTTTGTGTGTATTCTTTAAATCCTTCATTCTTCCCCATTGTCAAATTTTGCAACTGAGCTCTTGTTGGCGCCAAGTCAGCATTATACTGATACTGGTGGTAGAAAGTGGTAGCTAAGTCTTCCCAAGTATTGATACGGGAACCAATCAACTGGTAGAACCATTCTAGTTGTGTTTCGGCCAAGCTTTCTTGGAAAAAGTGAACCCAGAGCTTCTTATCAGTAGTGTGCGGCTGTATCTTACGCACATAAGATTTCAGGTGAAGTTTTGGACAAGAAACTCCATCGTACTTTGCAAAGACTGGTATTTTGAATTTGTGGGGAATAAAAACCCCAGAGATCAAACCCAAATCATCAAAATCTAAACCGGGGACGGCTTGGATCTCGATGACCTTCAATCTGTCTTCTAACTGCTTGTACTTGACATCAGCGGGTGGATACTTCTCATCGAAATAATCATCATCAGACGCTTGACCGTTGATGCACCCATCCTGGGTACTCTTAGTTTCTCCAATCTGATTCTCATCTTCCTCAGACGAGTCTTCCACTACCGGGATCTGACAGACTGACTCTTTGAACCTTCTACCCATGTTGACCAGAGCTCTCTTCTTGGGCTTCTTCTTGGCTGCCAGCAATGCCATCATATCTTGTTGCCCCTTGGCTAGGTCCAGTAGAGTCTCTTAGAATTGAGATTTTTGTGCCTGAAGATCCTTCACTGTTTTCTCTAGATCTATCTTGCTGAAATAAACAACAGAAAGATAAGGAAACCTGTTGTGTGAAAACCTGTCATGTTATGATGCATGGAAGATGTATATGCAAATGATTTCAAGGATTTATGAAATTTAAATTTGTATAGACAAAAGAAATAAACAAACGTCAATTTTCATTAATTAGCTCAAAATGATTACATCATGCCTCTTGGGCTTACAAAATAAATCTCTAAGATAAAAAGACTGAAGGCATCCTCTTCGACGCAAGGTAGGCATTCACACTTTGCTCTTCTTGCAGCTGCTTTGTAAGCTCCAAGACCCTCTTCTCACTAGCATAGAATTGAGCTTCGAAAGTATCTTGTTCTTTCTTTAGCTGAATCCAACCTTTTTGCAAGTCTTCGAGAGAAGTAGGCATGTCGGGATGGAGGACGATTTACGAGATATCTCCTTCAACCACAGGTTCCATGATAACTGGTAAGATGGAGGGATAAGGCATCACAAGTTTCTGAGCACGAGATCGTACCGACTTAAGGTAAGGCTCGAGGGGAATGGAATTCTTGTGTCCCAGCGTCTTACTATCCACTTTGCTCATCATCCTCCAAGCTCGTATAAACCTCTGACGGTAGCTTTGATTATCGCTCTCGTAGTCGAATACCACTCCTTGGATGAGCATCTCATGCGGACTATCTCTTCGGGCGTAACTAAACTGTCGTAAGGCTAAGCAAGGGTTGTAAGTGATATCTCCTCTAATGCCAAGCAAAGTGACATTAGGGAATTCCCCACAACGGTTGATGATAGTAACATTCTCCAAGGATCGAGAACACCAATGAACATTTGAATGTTTGAGCGTCATCAGCCTATGGGACCACCTCAAACCTTGCTCGTTCTTCAATACAGATCGGGGAAGATGCGAAATAAACCATCTTTCTAAGAGAGGAGTGCTACACATGAGGATACCTCTCTTCCTCATAGTGAGAGAATGAAAATAATGTAGGATATCTCCCAACAAAGTAGGCACCAGATTGCGAGACATGAATATTTTGACAGCATTTACATCTATGAGTTGGTCAGGGTTTGGAAACAAAACCATCCCATAGATGAGAAGGGCCAAGATTTATTCAAAAGCTTTTAAGTCCAAAGAGTTCTAACAATCTTGAGCTTTCTCAAACAAGAACTTGGCTAAGAAACCATTGACATCACTCCTTGTTTCCCAATTAGTTGTGATATCAGATTGTTGCAAGTGTAGTGCTTGGGCAATCTCTTCAAGTTTTGGATCTCTTTCTGTACCGTTGAAGGGTAGTTGATTAAGAATGGGAATCCTCAAGAGTTGTGAGAATTATTCTAGAGTAGGCACAAGCTGATAATCGGGAAAAGTGAAGCAATGGTGTAGAGGACCAAAGAATTGGAAAACATCTTCATCATATCTTCATCAGTGTTGGAGGTAACCAAGTTTGGGAGGAATTCTTACAAGATTGACTTGGATAGTGTTCATGCGGATAAAATTCATGTCCTACAAAACAGAACAAAGATAAATCCCAAAAATCCTTGAAATGGTTAGTGAGAATGAGTATGATGTTATGATGTTTATGATGGTATGTACAAGTAAGTATATACAAACAAGGCAAACAAGTTCTTAGGTTTAGGCTTGCATGGAGTCTTATAGGTAAGTAACCTCTTGAAGTTTAGTTGGCTCAAACATGTCCTAGAAATAGTAATCGGGTTCTAAGGGATCTCAATATCATTGATCTGTCTTATCGGGCATTGTTTCAGCGTAAGCCTCTTTCACGGCGACTGAAATATCCCGAGAAGTCAAATCTCAATGAGTGTAGTATCGAGTATCAATCAACTTCGGACTGCACCAAATCCGGTTATCTCACTACGTCCTAAGGGCCAAGTTAGTCAAGTAAAGGTTCTAAAGTCAGTTAGTGCTTCATGACACCACACAGCAGCCCCGTATTCTCCTTGACTACTCAAGGGCTACCGGTACCCACAAATGTGTCACACTAACGTAGCTATTGCTTAGACCATGTCAGTATACCCCGCACATTTTCCAAAAAGTATTGCTACTTACCTATAAGGTATCCCAAATCTGGGTAGAGGATTTAAAACAAGCCCAAAAAAGGAACCAAAATGTAAAGTAAACAAGTCAAACAATGAAAGCAAATAAAGGTGATCTAACCCTAAGGTAACCCCACTTTTAATTTTATCCCCAGCAGAGTCTCCAGTTCTATGATACGGTGGGAGAACTGACTTGGGTGTTTTGTGTTTTTATCGCAAATGTTGCGGTTAGCAAGAGTCACCACCGACTTTTCTTTTATCCAAAAGGAAAGGCTGAAAAGAACAAGAAAGACCTTTGAGATTATTTATTGAGTTCAGGGGGTAGATTATGAAAAGGGAAGGTGTTAGCACCCTTAACATCCATAGTTATCTATGGGCTCTTATTTGCTTGCTAGATCACTTGCTAGATCACTTGTTTTTTTTTTAAAAATGTTCTTTCTGTGGTTCTTGAAAGTATTTTGAAAAGGCGCTATCGTTTAGGTAAACTTAGTAATAGTTCTCGTTCGTAAGAACGTATACAAAGTGTTGATCTTTTGAAAATTTGTTTCATGTTTGGAAAATGTTTTGAAAGTGTTTTTAAAAGTGTTGGTGTTTGTTTTGAAAATAAGCAAGGATGTTTGTTTTAAAAATGAGCAAGCAACTAGGAACAATCTACCTACTCAAAAGTCTTAGTTCATTTCTTCCTTTCCTTTGATATTGTTATCTTACCATTGATTTTGGTAAGAAGCCTTATCTTTGAATGTAAAGGGATGGGCATGGGTCATCGTATAGTCATGATAGCAATGTTGTGAGATATCTTAGCATTTCTCTTTGGGGAACTAAGATCATTTTGAAAGGCAACATTGATAGCGTCATCGAGGAACTATGATCTTGTATTTTTGATTAGTTTTTGCTAAGATATCCCACATGCATAACATGGCCATTTTTGTAAGGCAACAAAGTGGAATTACCCTAGGGGTGCAAGTGTGCAAGTATGTTTGATTTTCATGCATTGTTTTGTCTTGAATTAAGGTTTGCTATTTGTTGATTTTAATCTTTCCATACAAACCCTAAATTACTAGCATTTATATAAAGCGATAAATAGCAAAAAGTAAAAATACTAAGCTATTACATCATTAGGGGAGGGGGTATACAAATTTACAAATGGGGATTTGCAAGAAAATTAAACCTAATTATCTATTACAACCATATTGAATATTATACAAGAATTGAAAAGAAAGTAATGTTTAAGGATATAAATGAAAGAAGAAATGATTTTTGTTTGGTTTTTGGTTAAGGGTTTTAACCTAATTAAAAAAGATTAATTAAATTTAAACAAAATTAAACTTAAACTAATTAAGAAAAGAAATTAAGTTTGAAATATTTTTAAGGGTTTTCATGAAAAAGGTTTTAACTTAATGAAAATAATATTAAAATTAATTAATTAAAAGAAACCTAAATTCTAAGTTAATTTTACTTAAAAAAAGAAAAAAGAAATAATAATTAAACCTAAATCTAAATATTTATTCATTAAAAAATAAAATAAAATTGATAAGAAATATTTTTGTTCTTTTTGTCTTTATAAAGAAAATAAACTAAATAAGTGTAAAAAGAAATAAAATATTTTTTGGATTTTTTATTAATAAAAATAATAATAATAATAATAATAATAATAATAATAATAATAATAATAATAAAAATAAAATTGAAAATAAAATTGAAAATAAAAATGAAATAAGAAAAAGAAAATAAATAAAAATGAAAATATAAAAAAAAGGATTGGGCCAGCATGCAAAAGTAAACAAGGGGGTTAGAGAAAGCAAAAAAAATGGAAGGCCCAACAATAAGGGCCCAGGCGCTGCAGTTGAAACAAAAAAGAATGAAAAATGTTGAAGCCCAAAAGGTAGCGTTGGGTGTTGAACCTCTGACTTCTAACACAAACGCGCGCTACCTTTGCCACTGGGGTGACTGTACATCCGATAACATTGGTGAAATAATAAACATATAACACAAATCAAGTCCTGAATGTAACTTCATCTTCAACCTCCAGCCTGAACATCTGTAACTTCACCATCTCTCAACAAAAATGAAATATGCAAACATCAAAGTTGCTCCACTTTTCCAGACGAATCCAACCATATAAATATCATAAGCTATAAATCAAAGATGAATGAGAATTTTTGAAAGTACTAAATTCTGACCTAATTATTTTCAAAGATTCAAACCTAAAATTCTCACTACTTAAGCAATATAAATGAAATCTATGAACATGTACAGTTTCAGGGCAATGATGTCTACATTTTATCTTCACAAATGCAAGCCTAACAATGCCTAAATGAGAATGTTGTACCCCAAAATTTGCCCTCTCATTTCACAAAGGATCATCCTGGACCCTCAGGTTTACTTCCATCCAATTTCAAGCCTTGAATTACAAATTTTCCAAGAAAGTCGTTCACAAGGGCAAAATGGTCATTTGCATACTGAAAAGTCAAACTTTGACTTTTGGATCAAAATCAAGTTTCAAGAATCATATTTCATCAAGGTATGAAGTTTGTTTCATCAAGAAAATCAAAATTCAAGATTTATGTTGAAAAAGTCAAAATTCTAAATACTTAGAAATTTTTCCAAGTGTTTAAGAAATATGATAAATTCAGAACTTCTGGCCAGAATATCACCATGATGCAAGTTGATTCTAGAAGAATTTATAACACAAGAGTTGTAGATATCAATAAGATCTAAAACATTGTAGAACAGAACTTCTTCTAGAAATGTTGGGATTTAAAGTTATACGTCTTCAAAGACATGTCCCTGAAACTTAGACACTTAGTAAATTCTGAGCATTTTCAAATCAAAATTTGTTTACAACTTCTGGGCCAATTTTCATGTAGGTTCAGTCAGAATTTGCAAGAGTAATTCAAAGAGGGCTTACAAAGCATGTTATAATCTTTCTGGAAAGTCTGAGAACTCACTCAGAATATGCTGGAGCAAAGAGATTCAAAAATCATAAGTTGGATGTTTGTTCTAAGTTGCGCTGATGCTGAACTTCTGACCCAGAATTAAGCTATGATGCATAATCTCGTATTGCAGGATTTCTGGTTTGATAAATCTCATCATCATTTAATGCTCCCAACCACTTTTGAGTTTTTATCCAAAGGATTTCCCCACGTGTGAGGTAGAAGTACCATTGTTGTCCTTGAAAAACAAACTTTTGTACAAGAGTATGATGGGCCCATGCTTTGCTTTTGCTTCTGAGGGTACTTTTCCTTAATTCGTGCTTACAAATCCAGCTTAGGCACGACTAAAAGCTGCTAACCACCATACTTGTTTAACTTGCTTCAAGAACAAGTCAGCGCCCTAGCATGATGGTTGTACCCTTGACCTCTCCAAGCTACTAAACCTTTGCCTATAAATTGACTTCATTGGCAACTGTAAAAGGGGGTCGAAAAATTGAAAAGAAAAAGTTTTGAAACCTTGCTAAAAATTCCAGGAATCTGAAACTGCAAGCACAAATACAAAACCTGCTAGATTTTTATTCTTGCTTTCAAACGCTAATTTCCTTCAAGTTTTTCTTGACCAAATCATCCATATAGTTTCTGATATACATTTAGAAGTTGTCCTAACTTCTGTTTTCAGACTGTAACACGTTCTCCATCAATATCCACCACAAAAAGTCAGAACCTTACTCCTTGGCTGTTCTAGAATTTTCTAGCCATTTCATAGCCCAAGTTAAAGTTTGTTCTGGCCTGTTGAGCACGTGAGGAAGCTGATCAGAACATCATAAGCAGTCAGAACCAGATTCCAGCTCACAGAGCATTTTTCAACTGCAAGGTAAGTTTCTGCCGGCCCCCATCATATTACTCAGACATTTTCAGATTTGCATACAATGTAGACATCCTGATTCCGATGTTGTGTATATTATGAGGTTTCATGTGGTTTTGCCTAAGTAGGGAGAATATCAATTCAGAACTTCTTAAGGAAATTAGGATTAGCAGGTACATGTTTGTTTCTGATTTACAGTCTTGACATTTTTTTATGTTTCTGAAACCATGATGGAAACCTGTCATAATTGTTATGTTTGTGTTTTCTGTTATGTTGAGAATTGACTAAGCTGCAGATATTCTGATTAGCATGGAGAAAGAAATGGAGTTCATCATCAAAGTTTACTTTGTGTACATCTTTATTCTTTTTCTTCTAATACTGGATGTACAGCCACCCATGTGGTAGACAGTGTGTGCGCATAGGACATTAGTGCTAAGGGTCCTGAGTTCTAGCCCCAGAAGCATCTTTTTTAGGTTTATTGACGTTTCTACCCATTTATCTATCAAACAATATTCCTAGATTATAGTTTCAAGATATCTTCACCCAACAGCATTATCACTTCACTCTCTCAAACAGCCAGAATTTCCAAATTCTCTCAAATAGCCAAAACTTCTGATCTGCCAGTGACATTAGAACTTCTAGATTCCCAGCTGTACCAGAGTTCCTAGACTCCCTCAGCAATCAGAACTTCTAGGTTTTCCTTTGTTCCCAGCAACCTCATAACTTGGTGTACCCAGGCCCAAAACTTTTGACCTTCTACTTTCCTACTAACATATTCTATCTTGTAGCGTATCAGAGTCAGAACTTTTGTTCCTTCTCATTTCAGCAACGTGCTGATTCTGACTCCCATTTCTCTTATTTATCTTAATTTAGCTTTAATAACCAAAAACACCAAAAACATTTTATTTTTACATACTTTATTTTATCCCTTTTAATACTCAAAGATAAAAAAATGTTTTCTTAAGCAAACTTATTTCTTTTTTTTAACAAAAATAAGATTGTTCCATTTTACATTTCTTGTACATTATTTCAATATGGTTGTAATAGATAACTAGGACTTTAATTTCTCGCAATCCCCATTGTAAATTTGTACACCCCATCCCCTTAATGATGTAATAGTGTAGGACTTTACTTTTCCGCGTTTTTATTGCTTTCATATATTGTTAGTAATTAGGTGTGTATGGCAAGATAAAAACAACAAATAGACAATCCAAAAATCAAAGACTAAATGCATGCAATCAAATACACTTTGCACACTTGCACCCGTAGGGTAATCCCATCTTGTTGCCTATCGGAAAAATAGTCATGTCCCTCGAATATGGGCGTTTTAGCAAAGACCCTCGATAAAAGATCGTAGTCCCTCGATGACCCTCAATGTTGCCTTCGGTAAGCGATCTAGTCCCTAAACGACATTGTTAAAACGTCCCATGGGTTGACTTCTATGACTATATAAACATCCTACGTCCGTCCCTTTGCATCCAACGATGGGGCTTCTTACCAAAACAATGGTGAGATAGCAACACCTAAAGGAGGAGGAAAAGAACATTTAAAGACCTTTTTGAGTAGGTAGATTCACTCCTAGTTGCTCGCTTGCTCACAACAAAAACATTTTGTACACCAACACACTCATTTGAAACATTTTCAAAAGATAAACACTTTGTACGCGTTCTTATAGAAACGAGAACCCTTACAAAGAAGACACCTTTTTCAAAATATCTTTCAAAAACATATTCCAACAAACACCTCTTTGAGCTATTTTCGAAACAACACTTTGTATGTGTTCTTATAGAAACGAGAACCATTACAAAGACGTTTTCAAAATACTTTCAAAACCCACACCACAAGCACAAATTCAAACAAAAGCAAGTGATCTAGCAAGAAACTAAGAGCCCGTAGATAACTATGGATGAAAAGGGTGCTAATACCTTCCCTTTTCATAATCTACCCCCCGAACTCAAGAAAACATCTCTAAAGGTCTTTCCAGTTGTTTCCAGACTTTCCTTTTTGGATAAAAGAAAATTCGGTGGCGACTCTTGCTATCCGCAACAATTTCAATCAAACGCAAAACACCCAAGTCAGTTCTTCCACCGTGTTACAGAACTGGCGACTCTGCTAAGGAATCGACTTAAAAGTGGGGTTACCTTAGGGTTAGATCACATTTACTTGCTTTGCTTGTTTGACTTGCATGCTTTACATTATGGTTCCTTGCTTGGGTTTTTTTTATCTGTTACCTGGATCTAGGGCACCCTTTTTAGGTAAGTAGCAATAGATCATGGAAACTGTGTTGGGTATATCGACACGGCTGAAGCGATAGCTACGTTGATGTGACACTTTGGTTGGTACCGGTAGCCCTTGAGTTAATCAAGGAGAATACGGGGCCACCGCGTGGTGTCATGAAGCGTCAACTGACCTTAGAACCTTTAAATGAACAACTTGGCCATTAGGACGTAGCGAGATGGCCGTCTTTGGTGTATTCCTAAAGTCGGCAGATACTCGATGCTACACTCATTGAGACTTGACTCCTGAGTTTTGTTTGGTTGCGAGTCAATCACCTATCGAACAAGACTTGCGGGAAAGGTCAGTGATATTGAGATCCCTTAGAACCCAGTTACTATTTATAGGACAGGTTGAACCAATCCAACTTCAAGAGGGTACTTACCTACAAACCCCATGCAAGCTTAAACCTAAGGACTTGTCTGTTTTGTGTGTATATGGTTATTTGTATATAACAACTTACTTACTTTTCATACTTGTACATGACACCCTGACATCATACCATAGTATTTTCAATAACCATTTCAAGGATCTCAAGGGTCTTTGATGCAGGTTCACACTGAACCAGACGTCTATCAAGGGGCAAGAGGATTTATTTTCCTCTAACCAAAACACCGTCAAAGATCAAGTACAACGAACTAGATTCAATGGATACAACCCACTTGGCATGGCGAGCTTAATTCTCGTGGAAGGACATCCACCGATACAAAGTTCTCCAATCAAATCTGTAAGTGACTACTAATATTTACCCCGCGAGATCCTTGAAAACATGCATCCAAATATCATGCATCATATCATGACAGGTTTCTCCCATACACGTCTCCTTATCTTCCTATTATTTATTTCAGTAAGATGGATATGGAACAAACAGTGAAAGACATCCAGGCTCAAAACGCTCAACTTCAAGAGATGTTCTCGAACCTGACCAAGGGACAAGAAGAGGTGAAAGCGCTCCTCACCAGGGGCATGATCATGGGAAATCCTGGGGACGACAGAGATGACCAGTTGAAGCGGTTACAAACCGAGATAGCCGTAATGAAAGTCCATATGATGGAACAACTGGTGGGCTAGATGGATCTCATCTAAAACTTGGCTCAGGGACAAGAAGAGATGAGAGTCCTCATCAACAAGCTTCGTCAAGACGGGTGTAACCAAATGAGGAAAACAAATAGAATTGGGGATCAAGTCATCATTCAGCCTCCCATGAGACAAGAAGCCGGTTTAAGGGAGAGAAGACCTTCCCAAATTGCTTCCACGTCACGAGCTCAACAATGACCTCGTCAACATCAATTGGAAAATCAGCAAAGGGAAAGCGAGCCCAAAAGACAGTTTACCAACATCAACATACCACTGTCTCAAGCTTTGCAACACATGTTGAGGATGAATCTGATTACACTAATAAGACCTCATCCAAATCCCAAAACTTCTTCTCCCAGCTACAATCCCGATGCTAGGTGTGCCTATCATTTCGATAGTATTGGGCATGATACAAATGATTGTTGGGTGCTGAAGTACAAGATTCAAAACCTGATCGACGAAGAATTACTGGAGTTCACACAAGATGGCCTGACTGAGTTCTTATGTCGTCCCTCAAAGGCTCACCACCTAAAGTGACAAGTTCAGACAAAGAGGCTTCTGTTCATTTGAATTTTCAATTGTAATTTCTTTTGTTATTCAAACAATTATCTATTAATGTCAAACTTTTTTTCATTAATACATTGCATATGTTTGTCTTGAATTGATCCATTCATTTTTATTACATTTAAACTATTCTTTTATTCTCTTTATGACATTTAACTCTTGCTAAAAGTTACAAGCCTTTAGAGGGAGGATGACGAAAACAATGCCATAATCTCATACAGTATGCTTTTGAACAAACCTTGCTGACGATGTACATGCGTTCTTTCAAGTCCTAAACACTGGAGTTATAAGGAAGATAATCCCTAGTCAACCCTTTCGATCCAAAGAAGTAGAAGTTTTCTTTTTTTACACAAATCGAAACCTTTAATCAAAACCTGGGGCAGGGTAGTCTCTCAGTTAATTCAAATGTTCAATCACAGACTCTCACTTTGTATACAACAGGTGACATCAAAAATATTCCTCTGGAATCAAAAGACAATGATGGTTCCCTACCAAATAGGCAGTCATTATCTCTCAAGAGAAAAGTCCACTAAGTCAAAACCTACGTAGGAGACTTAAGAAAAAAACTGGGGCATCCCGCTGACCGTAATCTCAAGACAAGAACTGTCAGGCAAAAATCAGGGATAACAAATCAAAAAGAGGTCACTATAAATCCTCAACAACATGAAAAATGTTGCAAGAAATGACTGCCTTCTGATAAACTAAACTTGTTTGAACCATCACCAAAACGTCATTCCAGACTCAATTGCAGTTTAAACATACAATTAACTGAGTTTAGGACTGAAGAACATTATGAAGAACGGGCGGGTAAAAATACACTTTGAGCCTTTATCCTTTGTTTCTTAAACCGTGAACCAAGCCACGCTACAACCCTTCAAAAGTCCTAATTGAAGCGTGGGTTAGCTCGAAAGCATACTATTACAAAAGGTATCCTGACTCCTGTAAGGCTTTACTCAAAATCCTGAGTTGAATTTTTCTTACAAAATTTATTTACTTGCTAAAATGCATTTTCAAAATTTCAAGACAAGCATAAACTTTACATTATTTGAATATCGTTGTTTGCATATGGCTATTTGTTTGACAGCGG
Organism: Vicia faba; assembly: GCA_948472305.1. Classification (NCBI taxonomy): domain Eukaryota; kingdom Viridiplantae; phylum Streptophyta; class Magnoliopsida; order Fabales; family Fabaceae; genus Vicia; species Vicia faba. The sequence goes on along the minus strand of OX451739.1, from coordinate 1,468,880,755 downwards.
AGAAATTCACACAACAAATATCCAATGAACAAAAGCTCTCTTAGTGAACAAAGTCACTTCAGATGGGATGACACTTCCAATGACAAATCTCTTAACAACAAGGGGGCATGACATGTCACTATCCAGCACACATGGGGCAGTCCAGTCAAGATTCCCAGAAATTTCTCAAGAAGTGTAGAATAACCAGGGGCAGGTCTCCATCTGCATCACTTGGGGCATTGAATGTGAGTCCCGACAAAGGGTTACATACAGTCAAACATTTCTTGGCAGGGCCACAAAAACTTGCTACTAGGGGCAGTGACAAATCTCCCCAGAATCCTTCTCAAAAGATGACTCACAGCCAAATTTTCAACCTCTGAAAACCTCTTCCCAGCTGAGTCGACTTCAAGAATCCTCGAGGATTTTTTCCAGTGAAGTCGCCGCCTCTCCAACAGACTAACAACAAGGTTTATTTCCCCAACAAACGGCAGGATTCCCTAACTTAAGTTTGCCTCTCCGACTACTACAAATCATAGGATCACAACTCCCCTTCCCCAGTAGACTACTCCACAATCCCCATCAAGTTACTGTGAAGCCTGGACCCGACCAGACATCAGTTCAACTTCGTCCATCAAGAGATAACTCCCAGTAGTGAAATGGACAACCGAGACTCCTGAACCCTTTTCCCCAAACAGGAGTCAACACTCTCCACAGAGTTTTCAATATTCCCCGGTGGAGTTCTCCTCAAATAACAAAACAGGAATCCCTGGTGGAAACATTCTAAGTAAAGTTTGAAGAACCACCTACTCTTCAACAGCAGTCCGGGATTTAATGCCCCCCAGCATTTATCAAGGATTTATTTTCCCAGACACAAATATATTCATTAACATTTCACATTCCATACATCCTGGTTACATACATGACAAGTGCATATAACACAAATCTCATTTATTTTGAGAACATCATTACGCAATTCATACATCATGACATTGCATACAACTAAATCTTTACCTTTTCAGGGAAAGGTCAATTGATAAAGGTCATCATCTTTTTGGAGTAGCAATCGTCTCAGATTCCTTCATCACACATCATTATCAAAAAAGACCTCTACTGGTTCAGTTTAAATCTCTCAACGGTTTATCCTAATTCTTTCCCATAGACATTTTTCTCTGGTTCAGATAAATCACCCCAAGATTTATCCTGATTCTTCTCCAGACCACTGCTGGTTCAGTTTAAATCTCTCAACGGTTTATTCTGATTCTTTCTTGAAGACATCTTCTCTGGTTCAGATAAGTCACTCCAAGATTTATTCAGATTCTTCTCTTGACCACTACGGGTTCAATTTAAATCTCTCAACAGTTTATCCTGATTCTTTCCCGTAGACATTTTCTCTGGTTCAGATAAATCGCTCCAACATTTATTCTGATTCTTTCCAGTCAAAGAAAATTCAAAAAAGACCTCTACTGGTTCAGTTTATATCTCTCAACAGTTTATCCCGATTCTTTCCCATAGACATTTTCTCTGGTTTAGATAAATCGCTCCAAGATTTATTCTGATTCTTTCCAGTCAAAGAAAATTCAAGACCTCTAGTGGTTCAGTTTAAATCTCTCAACGATTTATCCTAATTCTTTCCCATAGACATTTTCTCTGGTTCAGATAAATCTCTCTAAGATTTATTCTGGTTCTTTCCAGTTAAATAAAATTCAAGACCATTGCTGGTTCAATTTAAATCTCTCAACGGTATATCCTGATTCTTTCTTGCAGACATATTTCTCTAGTTCAGATAAGTCGCTCCAAGATTTATTCTGATTCTTTCCATTTAAATAAAATCCAAGACCTATACTGGTCCAGTTTAAATCTCTCAACGGTTTATCTTGATTCTTTCCCGTAGACATTTTCTCTGGTTCAGATAAATCGCTCCAAGATTTATTTTGATTCTTTCCAGTCAAAGAAAATTCAAGACCTCTACTGGTTCAATTTAAATCTCTCAACGATTTATCCTGATTGTTTCCCGTAGACATTTTCTCTAGTTCAGATAAATTGCTCCAAGATTTATTTTGATTCTTTCCAATCAAAGAAAATTCAAGACCTCTACTGGTTCAGTTTAAATATTTCAACAATTTATCCTGATTCTTTCTCGTAGGCATTTTCTCTGGTTCAGATAAATCTCTCCAAGATTTATTTTGGTTCTTTCCAGTTAAAGAAAATTCAAGACCATTGTTGGTTTAGTTTAAATCTCTCAACGGTTTATCCGGATTCTTTCTTACATACATCTTTCTTTGGTTCAGATAAGTCGCTCCAAGATTTATTCTGATTCTTTCCATTTAAAGAAAATTCAAGACCTCTACTGGTTCAGTTTAAATCTCTTAACGGTTTATCCTGATTCTTTCTGGTGGACATTTCTTCTGGTTCAGATAAATCGCTCCAAGATTTATTCTGATTCTTTTCCAGTTGAAGTCAAGTTTAAACTTAGTCTAATTTCCGTCAACAATCACCTTCAGATGGCATCTATAAGCACATCTCCAAAAACTATCCATCATTTCTCCAAATGGAATATTTTAAGCCCATTCCCTACACAATCAACCAGGACATCATCAAGTGCAAATTTCTGGGCACTCTAGTGTTCAATCATCTTCCACCTTCAAGTCACGAATGGCAATTCGCCAATCTAACTCTTCAAGCGTAAGAAGATTGAAAAGGGGCAACTGTTGTACCCCAAAATTTGCTCTCTCATTTCTCAAAGGATCATCTTGGACCCTCAGGTTTGCTTTCATCCAATTTCAAGCCTTGAATTACAAATTTTCCAAGAAAGTCGTTCACAAGGGCAAAATGGTCATTTGCACACTGAAAAGTCAAACTTTGACTTTTGGATCAAAATAAAGTTTCAAGAATCATATTTCATCAAGGCATGAAGTTTGTTTCATCAAGAAAATCAGAAGTCAAAATTTATGTTGAAAAAGTCAAAATTCTAAATACTTAGAAGTTTTTCCAAGTGTTTAAGAAATATGATAAATTCAGAACTTCTAGCCAGATTATCATCATAATGCAAGTTGATTCTTGAAGAACTTATAACACAAGAGTTGTAGATCTCAATAAGATCTAAAACATTATAGAACAAAAATTCTTCTAGAAATGCTGGGATTTCAAGTTATACGTCTTCAAAGACGCGTCCCTAAAACTTAGACACTTAGCAAATTCTGAGCATTTTCAAATCAAAATTTGTTTACAACTTCTGGGCCAGTTTTCACGTAGCTTCAGACATAATTTGCAAGATTAATTCAAAGAGGGCTTACAAAGCATGTTATAAGCTTTCTGGAAAGTCTGAGAATTCACTCAGAACATGTTGGAGCAAAGAGATTCAAAGATCAGAAGTTGGATGTTTGTTCTAAGTTGCGCTGATGCTGAACTTCTGACCCATAATTAAGCTATGATGCATAATCTCGTATTGCAGGGTTTCTGGTTTAATAAATCTCATCATCATTTAATGCTCCCAACCACTTTTGAGTTTTTATCCAAAGGATTTCCCCACATGTGAGGTAGAAGTACCATTGTTGTCCTTGAAAAAGAAAACATTTGTACAAGAGTATGTTGGGCCCATGCTTTGCTTTTGCTTCTGAGGGTACTTTTCCTTAATTCATGCTTACAAATCCAGCTTAGGCACGGCTAAAAGCTGCTAACCACCATACTTGTTTAACTTGATTCAAGAACAAGTCAGCGCCCTAGCATGATGGATGTACCCTTGACCTCACCAAGCTACTAAACCTTTTCCTATAAATTGAACTTCATTGGTAACTGTAAAAGGGGGTAGAAAAATTGAAAATAAAAAGCTTTGAAACCTTGATAAAAATTCCAGGAATCCAAAACTGCAAATACAAATACAAAACCTGCTAGTTTTTTTATTCTTGCTTTCAAACACCAATTTCCTTCAAGTGTTTCTTGACCAAATCATCCATATAGTTTCTGATATACATTTAGAAGTTGTCCTAACTTTTGTTTTCATAATGTAACATGTTCTCCATCAATACCCACAACAATAAGTCAGAACCTTGCTCCTTGGTTGTTCCAGAATTTTCCAGCCATTTCATAGCCCAAGTTAAAGTTTGTTCTGGCCTGCTAAGCACGTGAGGAAGCTGATCCGAACATCACAAGCAGTCAGAACCAAATTCTAGCTCATAGCATTTTTCAACTGCAAGGTAAGTTTTTGTCGGCCCCCATCATATTACTCAAACATTGTTAGATTTGCATACAATGTAGACATCCTGATTCCGATGTTGTATATATTCTGAGGCTTCATGTGTTTTTGCCTAAGTAGGGATAATATCAGTTCAAAACTTCTTTAGGAAATTAGGATTAGCAGATACATGTTTGTTTCTGATTTACAGTCTTGACAATTTTTTATGTTTCTGAAACCATGATGGAAACTTGTCATAATTGTTATGTTTGTGTTTTATGTTCTATTGAGAATTGACTAAGTTGAAGATATTCTGATTAGCATGGAGAAATAAATGGATTTCATCATCAGAGTTTACTTTGTGATACATATTTATGCTTTTGCTTCTAATACTGGATGTACAACCACCCCAGTGGTAGACAGTGTGCACGCATAAGACATTAGTGCTAAGGGTCCTGGGTTCTAGCCCTAGAAGCATCTTTTTTAGGTTTATTGATGTTTCTACCCATTTACCTGTCAAACAATATTCCTAGATTAGAGTTTCTAGATATCTTCACCCAACAGCATTATCACTTCACTCTCCCAAACAGCCAAAATTTCCAAACTCTCTCAAATAGCCAGAACTTCTGATCTGCCAGTGACATTAGAACTTCTAGATTCCCAGTTGTACCAGAGTTTCTAGACTCCCTCAACAATCAGAACTTCTAGGTTTTCCTTTGTTCCCAGCAACCTTAGTACTTGGTGTACCCAGGCCCAGAACTTCTGACCTTCTACTTTCCTACTAACATTTCCTCTCTTGCAGCGTATCAGAGTCAGAACTTCTGTTCCTTATCGTTTCAGCAACGTGCTGATTCTGACTCCCTTTTCTCTTATTTATCTTATTTTAGCTTTAATAACCAAAAACACCAAAAACATTTTATTTTTACATACTTTATTTTATCCCTTTTAATACTCAAAGATCAAAAAATGTTTTCTTAAGCAAACTTATTTCTTTTTTTTAACAAAAACAAAACTATTCCATTTTACATTTCTTGTACATTATTTCAATATGGTTATAATAGATAACTAGGACTTTAATTTCTCGCAATCCCAATTTTAAATTTGTACACCCCATCCCCTTAATGATGTAATAGCGTAGGACTTTAGTTTTCCGCGTTTTTATTACTTTCATATATTGTTAGTAATTAGGTGTGTATGGCAAGATAAAAACAACAAATAAACAACCCAAAAATCAAAGACTAAATGCATTCAATCAAATACATTTTGCACACTTGCACCCTTAGGGTAATCCCATTTTGTTGCCTATCGGAAAAATAGTCATGTCCCTCAAATATGGGCGATTTAGAAAAGACCCTCGATAAAAGATCGTAGTCCCTCAATGACCCTGAATGTTGTCTTCGGTAAGCGATCTAGTCCTTAAATGAAATTGTTAAAATGTCCCATGGGTTTCCTTCTATGACTATATAAACGTCCTACGTCCATCCCTTTGCATCCAATGACGGGGCTTATTACCAAAACAATGGTGAGATAGCAACACCTAAAGGAGGAGGAAAAGAACATTTAAAGACCTTTTTGAGTAGGTAGATTCGCTCCTAGTTGCTCGCTTGCTCACAACAAAAAAATTTTGTACACCAACACACTCATTTGAAACATTTTCAAAAGACAAACCCTTTGTACGCGTTCTTATAGAAACGATAACCCTTACAAAGAAGACACCTTTTTCAAAATCTCTTTCAAAAACACATTCCAACAAACACCTCTTTAAGCTAATTTCGAAACAACACTTTGTACGCATTCTTATAGAAACAAGAACCATTACAAAGACGTTTTCAAAATACTTTCAAAACCCACACCACAAGCACACATTCAAACAAAAGAAAGTGATCTAGCAAGCAACTAAGAGCCCGTAGATAACTACGGATGAAAAGAGTGTTAATACCTTCCCTTTTCATAATCTACCCCCCGAACTCAAGAAAACATCTCTAAAGGTCTTTCCTGTTCTTTTCATCCTTTCCTTTTTGGATAAAAGAAAAGTAGGTGGCGACTCTTGCTATCCACAATGTGATGCGGTGGGAAAACTGACTTGAGGTTTTGCGTTTGTGTTTGCAAATGTTGCGGTTTAGCAAGAGTCACCACCGACTTTTCTTTTATCCAATAAGGAAAGGTGAAAAAGCACAGGAAAGACCTTTAGAGATGTTTTCTTGTGTTTGGGGGGTAGATTATGAAAAGGGAAGGTATTAGCACCGTTTTCATCCATGGTTTTCCATGGGCTCTTAGTTACTTTCTAGATCACTTGCTTTTGTTTGAAATTGTGCTTTGTGTGGTTTTTGAAAGTATTTTGTAAAGACGCCATCGTTTAGGAAAACTTTGTAATGATTCTCGTTCGTAAGAATGTATACAAAGTATTGATCTTTTGAAAATGTTTTCAAGTTTGAAAGATGTGTTTTTGAAAGTGATTTTGAAAAGGTGTCTTTGTAATGATTCTCGTCTCTATAAGAACGCATACAAAGTGTTGTATTTTGAAAATGTTTCAAAGTGAGAGTGTTGGTGTATAGAATGTTTTTGTTGTGAGCAAGCAAGCAACTAGGAGCAAATCTACCTACTCAAAAGGTCTTAAGCGTTCTTTTCCTCTTCCTTTAGATGTTGCTATCTTACCATTGTTTAGGTAAGAAGCCCCATCGTTGGATGTGAAGGGACGGACGTTGAGACGTTTGTATAGTCATAGAAGGCAACCCATGGAACATTTTAGAAATGTCGTTTTTAGGGACTAGATAGTTTATCTAAGGCAACATCGAGGGTCATCGAGGGACTATGATCTTTTATCGAGGGTCTTTTGCTAAAACGCCCATGTTCGAGGGACATGACTATTTTTTTCGATAGGAAACAAAGTGAGATTACCCTAAGGGTTCATGTGTGTGAGTGTGTTTGATTGCATGCATTTTAGTCTTGATTAGGGTGATATATTTGTTAATTTCATGTCTTGCCATACACACCCTAATTACTAGCATTTACATTCAAAAGCGATAAATTGCAGAAATGTAAAGTCCTACGCTATTACAATATTTTAGGGATGGAGGGTACATATTTACAAATGCGGATTGAAAATTAAATCCTAAGTTACTATTACAACCATATTGAATGGATAAGAATATACAGAAAATGTAAAATGTTTGTTTAAGAAAAGAAATAAGTTTTGTTTAAGAAAATATTTTTGGTCTTTTTGAAACTTGTTTTTGAAGCAAAGTTGAAATTCATGGTTTCAATGTGAAGTACAAGAGATTGTAGGGTGGTTAACAGGTTTTAGATATGTTGCTTCTTGATTTGAAATATTCTGGAGTCAGAAGCAATAATGTATGGGCTCAAGGAGAGTTGACATTGTGTATAAAGCAACTTTTCAAGAATGGAAGTGTGAACTTTATTCCATTAATGGCAAAATGGTTTGGAAAATGGATCAATCACTTGGATAATGGCTCAATCAGCTATGTAAACATCTTATTATTGATATATTTGTAAGTTTGAAGGCCTGCAAAGCAAGATTATGCAGCATGCTTGAAGTTTGGATCAAGTGTTCTTCATGAAAAATGACCTATAATTTAAGAATGGATGCCCAACTTCTTCTCTTCGATTCTCCTAGATCAAGTGTGATCTCTTCAAGTTCTTGGACACTTTGGAAAGCTTGAAACATTATTTACAACCTTCACGTTGAACACTTTGGCTAAATCAAATTGGATCTAGGTGAAAATTGGTCAAGAAGTTAGGTCAAAAAATCTGCCTAAACTTGCTAAAATTTTCACTAAGCATTTTATGAAAAATGTCATGACTTTGTGAGCTTATATCTTCAAATCTAAGCATTTTTTGGACATCAAACCTCTAATACAAAGTTTTAGAATTCATCAAGATCTACAACTTTCATGCTGAAAGTTTTCCTTGAATCATCTTACATCTTGGTGAAAAATTATCATGAAGTATTGAAATTACCAAGGTTAAAAATACTTAGAAATTTTCTAAGTATTGAAAACTTTGACATTTTGTGGACTTTCGTGACTTTCTTGATTATTGATGATCAAGTTTCATATTTTTGAGTATCTTGATGAATCTTGATCTTTAAAATTCAATGTTGATCAAAAAGTCAAAGTTTAACTTTTTGTGTATCAGTTAACTTTTCATCAGTTGATCCAAAATTTAACTATCAATCCATTTGTGATACGGTGGCAGAACCAACTGTTAATACTGGTTTTTTCATTTTGTATTTGCAAATGTTGCGGTAAGCAAGAGTCTCCGCCGACTTTTCTTTTATCCAATAAAGGAAAGGGTGAAAAGAACAGAAAAAGACCTTTTCGAGAATTTTCTGAGTAAGGAGGATAGATTATGGAAAGGGAAGGTGTTAGCACCCTTTCCAACCGTAGTTATCTACGGGCTCTTAGAGGTTTTCTCATTTTGAAATACCTTTGTGATTTGTGTGTTTGAAAATGTTTTGAAAATGCCTTAGTGCGGCGATTCGCTTTATGATAACTCTTGTGTCAGTCCTCAAGAGTGTTGACAAAGCAAATGTTTTTGAAAGTGTTTTGAAATGTTTTTGAAAAGTAGAATTTGTGTAAGTGCATAGATGTTTTTGAGCAAACTTCTAACAGCTATCTACTTTTATACTCGAAAAGGTTCATTCTTTTCCTCTTTTCCTTTAGACAATGCTATCCTACTATTAGTGAGTAGGTAGCCTTGTCATTGGATGTTTTGAGGGACAATTAAAGGGACGATACGGTCACGAAGGCAACTTGGCAAGAAATTTTAGTAATTGTCCTAAAGTCATAAGATCACATTTAACCGAGGAAACATCGAAAGGGTCATCGAGGGACTTATGATCTTTCAAACTAAAGGACAACCACTAAAGATTCTCACGTTTCGAGAATTGTGACTGTTTTCGGAAGGCAACCGAAGTGGGATACCCTAGAGGTACTTGTGTGCAATTGTGTTCAATTCAGTTATTTATCTTTTGCTTTTAAGGTTTGTTAACTTTGTTTTTCAGTCTTGTCATACATGCCTAATTACTAGCAGTAATATTGTACAGAAAAATAAAGTGTGGAAAATATAAACCTACACTATTACATGGCTTCGGGAATGGGGTATTTACAATGTACAAACAATTGGGGGAAGAAACAAAGAAAGCAATCAAAAGTCCTATTTAAAACTATTACATCTCAATTAACAGTTACATGAATATATATAAAAAATGCGAAAAATGAATAATGCCCGAAAGAATGAAAATACGTTCTAAAACCTAGTGAGAAAAATCTTTTTTGTGTTGTTTTTAATTTAAGAAAATAACTAAATTAATTATTCTAAAGTCTATTTAGAAAATTAACTTAAGAAAAATAAACTAAACTCTTTTTGTGGTTTTTTATATTTATGAAAAGAAATATTAAATCTAAATTAAATCCTAAATTCTAGTTCATTTTAAATTAAGAAAATAGTTAAAATGTAATTAATTAATTAATTAATGAAATTAATTATTTAATTAAAAAAAAATCTATGTCTAATTTTTTTGTTAGTTTATTATTATTATTATTATTAAAAAAGATTAAGAAATGAAATAACTAAATAAAACAAAAAGAAAAGAGATTGGGCTTGATGGCTGAAGTAGAATGGGGGTTGCAATTAAAATTTTGCTAAGCCCAGATTGTGAAGCCCAGGTTCATCCATTGATCCAGTATGGGCAATACTTGATGGTACATGATATCTCATGTTCTAGACGTCATTCATTCCATGTAATTCCCCTAACCTGCTCTAAGGATATCCAGGAACTCATATACACACATTAGAACATTCAACAATTAATAAAAATAGAGATTCGAATTTGAGATTATACCAAAACGGTGATAGCTTGGATCCAGTGATCTGGGACCTTGCAAGCTTTGAGGATGGTTGGAACAAGTCCCTGGGAACCTCAAAATTAATGTATGATTACTAGTTCGGACCAAAAGTACCGGCAAAGTGGGTTTCAAATTTTTATCACTTTTGATAATTTTGCAAAAATGGTAGAGCTCTCTCTAGGATGTGTAGTCCTGTTGAAATGCTTGCTAGATGCTTGTTTATTATGAGAGGAATGAGGAGACAAGAAAACAAAGGTTTAAACAACCTTAAAGCAAACGTTTCAAAGCCATGAATGAAATTTGTAACTTTGGCCAAAAACAAGGAAACTTGTTATTTTTTGAATTTGAATGAATGTGGACATGGCTGCACGAAACCTTAGGCTTCAAGGCAAGCTAAATCACCAGCCCAAATGCCAAAACCTATTTCCAATTATTTTATACACTTTATTTTATATTTATTTGAAATAAATTAAAATAAATATGTACAAAATAAGTAAAAAATGTAAGGCATGGTAAGATTGTTTTTGGAGGTACTCTATAATCTTATGAAGATGTTTGAAATCCAAGAAATTGAGCCCTTGCCTTAAAATTTCAAATTTGCTCAATGCATAATTCTTGAAAATTTCCAATTTTTCCCAACTTAGGCAAGCCATAACTTGCTCAATATTTATCTCATGATGATGATCTTTGACTTTTTGGAAAGCCTAAGATGTCTACTTAAATCCCTCTTTTGATCAATTTTGCATTTGAAGATTTTATCTTGATGTAAAGGTCTTGACAAAAAGTGCCTTTTGTTGACTTTTGAAAATGACCTGTAATATATAAGCTTTTATCTTTCAAATGGTGCATCTCTTGAACATGTGGGATGAAGAAAAGTTGTAGGTAATTGAATTCTCTTCAAAATGAGCCTTAGTTGGGGGAAAATTGATGAGGTATGTGAAAGTTATGCCTAGTCAAAGTTTGGTTGACTTTTCCTATAGAAATCCCAATTAGCAATTCTTAACTTTTGATGAATTTGGAGCATTTCTTGAGAAATCATGACCAACCCTTGATAAACTGATGGATATCACTTCAAAATGTTGAGGTTGACCAAAAACATTAAAGTTTGACTGTATATACGCCACAATTGACTTTTGACCTAATATAGTTAATTTTCAAACATTTGGGCAATTGATTGAGCAAACTTGTAGTGCAAGGCATGAAATTTGGCATGGACAATCTTGAAGACATATTAGGACCTTGGAAAACATTTGAGACCTTTGAAGCTCAAACATCTTGATGAAAATTGAAACCCTAATTAGAGGTTCATTGCCTTAGGAGGAGAATTTGTCTGGTCAATTCTTGGTCATCCTTGAGCAATTGGGAACCTCAATGAGCATGTCTTGAGTAAAATGGGAGGGAAAAGTTTGGGGTACAATAGCTTCCCCTGTTCAATCTTTTTAAACCTGAAGATGTAGATTGGCTCGTCTGCCTTTCGTGATATGAAGGTGGAAGATGATTGAACACTAGAGTGCCCAGAAATTTGCACTTAATGATGTGATGGTTGATTGTGTAAGGAATGGGCTTAAAGATGCCATTTGGAATAGATGACCGAAGGTTATCAGAGATGGGCTTAAAGATACCATCAAGGGAAAATAACGAAGAGTCATTGGGGATGGGCTTAAAGATGCCATCTAGAGTATATGTTGATAAGAGATTCCTTTGTGGGGGTTCCTATTCCTGTCATTTAAGGAGGATTCCGCCGAGGAATGTTGGTTTCTGTTGTTTTCCTGTTTGAGGAAAACTCTATGGGGAATAGAGTATAGGAACTTCAATTGTCCATGGCTCTACTGAGGGGTTATCATCGGATTAGAGAGATGAAAGTTTGTTGTTTTTTGGTTGAAATCTAGGCTTTGCAGTAATTTGCTGTGGAGAATGAAATTAACTGCTATCTGGAAATGTATTAGAAGAAACCTGTGTAGGGCTGTCTCAGGATGAGTCTGGGTAAGACTTCATTTGGAAGTGTATGAGAAGGAACCTGGGTAGGGTTGTTTTAGGAGATATATGAGAGGGAGCCTGGGTAGGGCAGCTTCAGGATGATTCCAGGTAAAACTGCATCTAGAAATTGTAAGAAGGAACCTGGGTAGGGTTGCCTCAGGATGAGTCCACGTAAAACTGCATCTAGAAATTATGAGAAGGAACCTGAGAAGGGTTGCCTCAGGATGAGTCCGTGTAAAACTGTATCTGGAAATTCAAGAGAAGGATCCTGGGTAGGGTTGCCTCAGGATGAGTGCGTGTAAAACTTCATCTGGAAATTCAAGAGAAGGATCCTAGGTAGGGTTGCCTCAGGATGAGTCCGTGTAGAACTGCATCTGGAGACTGTGAGAAGGAACCTGGGTAGGGTTGCTTCAGGATGAGTCCGTGTAAAACTGCATCTAGAAATTCAAGAGAAGGAACCTGAGTAGGGTTGCCTCAGGATGAGTCCGTGTAAAATTGCATCTGGAAATTCTAGAGAAGGAACCTGGGTAGGGTTGCCTCAGGATGAGTCCGTGTAAAACTGCATCTGGAAATTCAAGAGAAGGAACCTGGGTAGGGTTGCCTCAGGATGAGTCTGTGTAAAACTGCATCTGGAGATTGTGAGAAGGAACCTGGGTAGGGTTGCTTCAGGATGAATCCGTGTAAAACTTCAGAAGTAGGGTGAAGGAACCCATGTAAGATTGCTTCATGAAGAGCCCGTATAAAGCGGTATTTGGAAGTCAGAAGAAATCAGTGTAAGATTGCTTCATAAAGAGCCCGTATAAAGTTGTATTTGGAAGTCTGAAGAAACTTGTGTAAGATTGCTTCATGATGAGTCTGTGTATAGTTGTATTTGGAAGTCAAAAGAAACCCGTGTAAGATTGCTTCATGTTGAGCCCGTGTAAAGCTGTATTTGGAAGTCAGAATAAACCCGTGTAAGATTGTTTCATGATGAGCCCGTATAAATCTGTATTTGGAAGTCAGAAAAAACCCGTGTAAGATTGCTTCATGAAGAGCCTGTATAAAGTGGTATTTAGAAGTCAGAAGAAACCCGTGTTAGATTGCTTCATGATGAGCCTGTGTAAAGCTGTATTTCAAAGTCAGAAGAAACCCGTGTGTGATACGGTGGGTATATTATAGAAAGGGAAGGTGTTAGCACCCTTTTCATTCGTAGTTTTCTACGGGCTCTTAGATGCTAGCTCATGTTTTGAAAATTGCTTGTGCTTTGTGTGTTTTGAAAATTGTTTTAAAAATGCCTTAGTGCGGCGATTCATTTTGTGATAACTCTTGTATCAGTCCTCAAGAGTGTTGACAAAGCAAATATGTCTTGAAAGTTGTTTTTTGAAAGTGTAAGTGTAAAAAGTTGTTTTGAGCAAACATCTAAGAACTTATCTACTTATACTCGAAAAAGGGTGTTCTTTTCCTCCTTTCCTTTAGATAGTTTTATCCTACTATTAGTAAGTAGGTAGCCCTATCGTTGGATGTTGAGGGACTATCGAAAGGGACACTTATGGTCATTGAAGGCAACATGTAAGGATACCTTAGCATTTCGAAGGGACTGTCATCATATATTCGTAGGCAACATCGAGGGACAAGATCATTTCTCGTAGGCAACTCGGGGGACATTGAGGGACTATGATCTTTATGATGACTTTAACCGATGATCTTTGCTAAGGGTATCTCCACGTTCAAGGGACATGACCATTGTTTTTTCGAAGGCAACAAATGAGGTTACCCTAGAGGTGCGAGTGTGCAAATGATTCAGTTCGGTTATTTATCTTGAAATTAGGGTTTTCTATCGTTCTTTTTTATCTTTCCATACAATCCTATTAATCTAAGCATTGCATAAAATATAGTAGCCGAAGGTAAAGGCAGAAATGTAAACCTAGGCTATTACAGAGCTTTGGGGCAGTTACATAATAGTGAAGAGTGCGGAAAAGAAATCCTAAAACTATTACATCCCGGAAGCAATTACATGATCATGATAAAAGAAGCCGGAAAAATAAAGCTACGTTATTACAGTTGAACGTGCCCTATACACTTTATCTAGGAAAATAGAAATAAGATGAAAATAGCAAAGAAAATGTTTTGCTGATTTTTTATGAAAAAAATAATTTATGATAATTAATTAAATAAACCTAAAAAACCTAATTAATTTTAATTAATAAAAAAATGTTAATTTTGAAAAAAAGTTAATTAAAATACCTAAATCTTAATTAGTTCAAATTAAAAAAGATTAATTTTGAAAAAAAAAGGTTAACTAAAAAAATCTAAAAACCTAATTAATTTTAATTAAAAAAGGTTAATTTTAATAAAAAAAGGTTAATTAAAAAAACCTAAAAAAAACTAATTAATTTTAATTAAAAAAAGTAAATTTTGAAGAAAAAAAAGGGTTAATTAAAAAAAACCTCAAACCTAATTAATTTTAATTAAAAAAAGGTTTTAAAAAAAGTTTATCAGTAATGATTAACAAGAAAGAATTAAGTTTGCCAAAAAATAGATAGGGGAAGAAACATCAATGAAAAATAGGGTTAGAAAATACAAATAAAGCAAATGTCAGGGGTGAGTGTTGAACCAAAAATTAATTTAAAACCTAAAATTAATTATTCGAGTTTATTATGAAAAATCAAAGATTTGTGAAAAATGTAAGTTTTATGAAAAAGGTTTTAAACAGGAAGAATGAAAATAGGTAAAAGGATAAATAAAAAGGAAGAAAACCAAAACCAACAGGGGTGGGTGTTGAACCCACGCCCTTAACCTTCTTAGGATGTCTGCCTCGCCATGCATTAGTAGTTGTTCTGTTTTGGCCTCGGCGTTTTGTAGGGACCCTGTCTAAATCTGCAGTGTTGAATCTCATGAACACATTAAATAAATTACTATATCATGAAATACAAATAAAGCAAATATATGAAATTTTGTAATGTTAAAACCGATATGGCATGTATGAATGCTTCTACACCCTTTTGATCATGGAGATCAAACCAGCCTTACTCTTACTGGAGAAGTACTGAGATGGGTGTTTATAACAAGGATGACTTGTTTGTAGTGAGATGAGAGTTTGTAACAAGGATTTTAAGGTTTTTAGGGTTCTTGAAGGAATTTGATATTTTGACAGGATTATGGCAAAGGTTTTTTTCGTGTCATGTTTGTATGAAAGGAATGAGATTATATAATGGAAATTAGAGAAAATATATGGACTTTGAATGTGCAATTGGGCCTCGAATAACCACAAGCAATAGTGCAGATTTTTATTCACTTGAGTCTGTCACGTTTCAGGCTAAATCACAGGGACTTAAGTTTAATTTTTGAAGTTGAAATGTGAAAACAAAATGTATCCGACATCGAGAACTAACTTCTGTCCGAAAATAGGCTCAATCAGATAAATGGTGAATTTATTATGAATTTTTGAAGTTTCGCCTGAGACAAACTTATTTTGGGTTCCAGTGTCAACTCTGACACGTTCTTCAATAAAAAATTGGTACTGATCGGAGCATAAACCGGTCTCGATTTTGGAAGAAAATTTGTAGATCTCTGAGTCAGTGACCTTGTGTAAAAAGATGAGCCTGGTCCGATAAAAATTGACCGAGTTATGAATTTTCGAAGTTTCGACCCAAATGAAATAATATTCAGCATTCTGGATTTTCGGCGTGTCACGCGCACTCTGGGCAGAAAACGAAGGTCTTTTGGATATCGTTTGAACTCAATACCTCCTGTGAACACGTAGCCAACTCAAATTTTAAAATTTTGGCGCCGGAACCAGCTCAATACGATGAAAATCGACCAAGTTATGATTTTCTGAACATGGCACAAATAAACTTCTGTAACAAATTTTCTGTATAAAAATACTTGATAAATCTGCATTTTTGAAGACATTCTGATCAAAATTGGCTTCCATCCGTGAGAGATGAAAACGTAGATGACGTCAATCCGGAATTTTGGCCACCGGAGCGGGTTCAAAATGAGTCACGATCTTCAAGTTATGAATTTTTTAGTGCGTAAAAATTGCACTATTAACACGCTTTTTCACCATATTTCTTCGAGAAAACTCACACATTCGGAGATCTTCTTTAAAGAATTGGCTCTCGGGCCAAACCTAAATTTTAGAATATGTTATCAGATATATCTTGGCTAAATAACACCTAAATATGACGCACCGGGTTGGACTTGGGAATCTTTGAACCCCGAATCATTGCAAAACGGCGAACCGATCTTCAGCACGGAAAATACTCTGAGGACATCCATTGGCAAAATAAATGTCACTTGTAACCTGACGAAGCTTGCTAAATATACCTTTATTCCATAACCATAAAACCAATGATATGCGTGTATGAAAATAAAGAGGGTAAATTTTGGGGTACAACAGCTGTCCCTGTTCAATCTTCTTAAACCCGAGGATATAGATTGGCTGGTCTGCCTTTCGTGATCTGAAGGTGGAAGATGATTGAACATTAAAGTGCCCATAAATTTGCACTCGTCTAGAGTGAATGTCGATAAATAATATCGGGAATAGGTTTATAGATGCCATTTGGAAGACGACGGAGAATCGTCAGAGATGGGCTTAAGGATGCCATCCAGAAAAGATATTGGTTGCATAAGAGATTCCTTTGCGAGAATTCATGTACCTGCCTTTGGGGAGGACTTCGTCGGGGAATGCTGATTTATGTCCTGAGAAAGAGTCTAAGAGCTTCAGTTTTCCATTACTCTACTGGGGAATATGAAATCGATCGTATCTGTTGTCCTGAGATAAAAGAGAAGGAACCTGTATATAGCTTTCTCGAGATAAGTCCATGCAAGAATGTATCGAGTAATTCATGAAAAGGATCCTGGATAGTAAGGCTATGAGAAGGAACCTGGGTAGTTGGGTTATTTCAAAATAAAAGCCTAGATAGAAGGTCTATGAGAAGGAACCTGGGTAGTAGGGTTACTTCGAAATAAAAGCCTGGATAGTAGGGTTGTGACAAGGAACCTGGGTAGTAGGGTTACTTCGAAATGAAAGCCTGGATAGTAGGGCTATGAGAAGGAGCCTGGATAGTAGGGTTACTTTGAAATGAAAGCCTGGATAGTAGGGCTATGAGAAGGAACCTGGATAGTAGGGTTACTTCAAAATAAAAGCCTGGATAGTAGGGCTATGAGAAGGAACCTGGATAGTAGGGTTACTTCGAAATGAAAGCCTTGATAGTAGGGCTATGAGAAGGAACCTGGATAGTAGGGTTACTTCGAAATGAAATCTTGGATAGTATGGATATGAGAAGGAACCTGGATAGTAGGGTTACTTCGAAATGAAAGCTTGGATAGTAGGGCTATGAGAAGGAACCTGGATAGTAGGGTTGCTTCGAAATGAAAGCCTAGATAGTAGGGCTATGAGAAGGAACCTGGATAGTAGGGTTACTTCGAAATAAAAGCCTGGATAGTAGGGCTATGAGAAGGAAGCTGGATACTAGGGTTACTTCGAAATGAAAGTCTGGATAGTAGGGCTATGAGAAGGAACTTGGATAATAGGGTTGCTTCGAAATGAAAGCCTGGATAGTAGGGCTATGAGAAGGAATCTGGATAGTAGGTTTACTTAGAAATGAAAGCCTGGATAGTAGGGCTATGAGAAGGAACCTTGGTAGTAGGGTTACTTCGAAATAAAGCCTGGGTAGTAGGGCTGCTTCGGAATAAAAGCCTGGATAGTAGGGTTGTGAGAAGGAACCTGGATAGTATGGTTACTTCAAAATGAAAGCCTGGATAGTAGGGCTATGAAAAGGAACCTGGATATTAGGGTTACTTCGAAATGAAAGCCTGGATAGTAGGGCTATAAGAAGGAACCTGGGTAGTAGGGTTACTTCAGAATAAAGCCTAGTAGTAGGGCTGCTTCAGAATAAAAGCCTGGGTAGTATGGCTGTCTCATTTGATTGCGTAGATTAGTTGACCCGTTTGGTTTCGGGAACTGATTTTCCATTAGTTGTCTGCAGATATGACATGTATAGCTTCACAGATTTAATCTTGAACTGTTGGAATTTTTGATGATAACCATCTTTCCTGAAAAGGTACATGATTAATTATATGCGATGCATGAGATGCATTGTGTGATGATATTCTTAAAATAAATGAGATTATGTTGTATGAAATATGTATGCGCATGTCATGATGTATGAACATGAAATACTATTGTGACATATCTGAGTCTAGGAAAATAAATCCTTGACTGCTGCTGGAGAGTACTGGAAATTGAATTCCTGACTGTTGTAGAAAAAGTGGTTCTTCTACTTCCGCTGGGGATGGTGAAGGGAGATGACTATGCCTTGGATTTACTCCTTTCTATTTGTGAATATTCTGTCGGGGAGAGACTCTGCTTGAGAATAACTCTGCGGGGGAATAACTCTGTTTGAGAGAGGAGATGCCTTGCTGGAAGATTTTGCCGATTCAGAGAAATAAACTCCAGCAGGGGATGGACTTCTGTAGCTGGAGAAATAAACTCTGTTGGGGATTGAGCTTCCGAATTTAGAGAAATAAACTCTGCTCGAGAGGATGTTCTGCAGTTAGAGAGATAAACTCTGCTCGGGAGAAAGCTTTATAAACCGTTTGCGATTATAAAACTCAGTTGGGGAATATAGATATCAGCTCTCTGAAGGAACTTTGCTGGGAAAGTAACTCATGTTTGGGGGAGCCAATATCAAAGCTTTGGTTGCCTCTACTCTGTGGGGAGTGTAGCTATCACAGGGTCGCATGTAATGGTGACCTTGTTTCAAAACTGTCCCTGCCCCTGTACCTGCTGGAGAAAGTACATGCAGAATCTTTATGAATGGATCTATGTGTTGAAATGAGTGTCAGAATGGCATCCATCTCTGGATCGTATCTGAACTGTATTTGAAGAGAATCTAAATAAGTATCAGGATGACATCCGTCTCTGGATCGTACCTGAACCGTTTCTAAATGAGAATCTAGAGTGAGTGTCAGGATGACATCCGTATTTGGATCGTACCTGGACCGTTTCTAGATGTGAATCTTCTTTATTTAGAATGTTTCCGTTGGGGAAGGGAAACCCTGTAATCCGCTTAGGGAATCCCGAGAAGCTTGGCGACTTTATTGGGGAATGTTCGTTGGAGCAGTAATTTGGAGATTTTGCTCTGCCGAGGGTATGAGAACACCTGACATCAATAGGTTGTAAGCTGAGAGTATAGCGGTGACCTTGTAGTAGAATGTCCCTATCTCGATACCTGTTGTAGAAAATATCAACCGGGGATTTTGTAGATGGTTTGGCTGTTATCCTAACTCTTGGAGTCCTTGGTGGATGTAAATCAGGGTAATAAACCTTCTACTGATTAGACAAGTGACGAGATGACGGGACGTAGTCGTACGCTTTAATCCCTAACTTTTGCCTGGACTGTCTTTTCAGATTTTTAGTCCACCGGGATACCCTTTTTTGCCTAAGCCGCCTTTTCAGGTTTTTGACTTGCCGGGTGTACAAATGTTTTTTATTTTTATCCCTAATTTTTGCCCGAACCCTTTTGGTTCGCCGGGATGCCCTTATTTTTCCTAGGCCAGTCAACCTAGCGGGTCTTTGTTCATGCGTAGTATTTTCCGACTATGTCCATGTTCACCGGGTACGGATAATTGTCATTGTCCATAGTAGTAAGTGTTGCCACACTGCTAGAAGGTGTTTGTTTGATCGTACATGATTCGTTGTTGGAATTCATGACCAATGTCCCAAGTGATTCAGACGGAGATCTGCCCCTAGCTATTTGGCATTTTTGAGAGATTCCTTGAATCTTGACTTGACTGCCCCAGATGATGGACAATGATCTTGTCGTGCCCCTTGGTTGGAAGTGTTTTTCCACTTGAGGTGGTCCTTTTTGTTTGAGAAGGTTTTTGTTCACTAGACATTTATCATGCGAATTTCTCTGCTGTTGAACAAATAGTCATATGCAAACAATGATATTTTAAGAATGCAAAGCTTATGTCTGTCTTGAAGTTTGAAAATTCATTTTTTAGTAAAACAAACAAATTTTGTAAAAGTATGATATCAACTCGGGATTTATAGAGAACCCTACAGGAGTCAGGATACCTTTTGTAATAGTATGCTTTTGAACTAACCCATGCTTCAGCTGGGACTTTTAAGGGTTATAACGTGGCCTGGTTCACCGTTTAAGAAATAAAGGATAAAGGCTCAAATTTTATTTGTACCCAACCCGCTCTTCATGATGTTCTTCAGTCCTATGCTTATTTAATTGTGCATTTTGAATCCCAATTGAATCTGGCATCTTGTCCTTGATGTTTCAGTGATGGTTCGGATACTGAAAGTTTATTTGAAAGAGGCCGTCATTTTTGTAATCTTTTCTTTTGTCGAGTATTTGTAGTAACCTATTTTTTCATTATCCCTTCTTTTGCCTGAACTGTTTCTTTTGTGATTATAGTAAGCGAGATGCCCTAGTTTTTTCTTAAGTCTCTTTCATAGGTTTTGACTTAATGGGCTTTTATTTTGAGAGATAATGACTGCCTGTTCTTAATGATTATGTGGAACCATCACCATCTTCTGATTTGGAAGGACGTCTTCGATGTCATTCATTGTGTACGAAGCGGAAGATTGCAACTGAATGCGCGTCTGAATTAACTGAGAAAACTACCCTGCCCCAGGCTATGATTAAGGGTTTTAATTTGTGTGAAAATAAAAAATCCTACTTCTTTGGCTCAAAGGGGTTGACTGGGGATTATCTTCCATATAACTCCACAGTTTGGTATTTGAAACAACGCCTGTACATCGTCAGCGGGGTCTGTTCAAAAGCATATTGTGGAGATTATGGTATCATTTTTGTCATCCTCCCTCTAAAGGCTTAGATCTTTTGATCGATAGTTGAATATCGCAAAAAGGTAAGCAATTTAAATATAGTGAATATGAATGAATTGATTCAAAACAAACATATGCAATACATTGATAAAGTAACAGAGTTTGACATGAATAGATGTTCGAACAATCAAAAGAAAATTACAAATTGAAAATTCTAATGAACAAAAGCCTCTTTGCCTGAACTTGTCACTTCAGATGGTGTGTCTTTGAGGGATGGCAGAAGAACTCAGCCTGACCATCTTGTGTAAATCCAGCACCTCTTCATCAATCAAGTTTTGAACTTCATATTTAAACCTCCAACAGTCGTCAGTATCATGCCTCGGGCTGTTAGAGTGATATGCACACCTTACATCAGGATTGTAGTTAGGGGAATAAGTCTTGAGATTCAGATAAGGTCCTATCAACGTAATCATATTCATCCTCAACAGGTGTTGCAAAGCTTGATACAGTGACATGTTAAGTTTGGTAAACTACCTTTTGGGTATATCCGGCTTACTCTGATTAACCCGTTATTTTTGGCGAGATTGTTGTTGGATCTGTGACGTGGTAGCAATTTGGAAAATTCCACTCTTCACCAAACCAGCCTCTTGTCTTCTCGGAAGTTGATCAATGACCTGGTCCCCAACCTCGACTGTTTGCTTCATACGACTGCAGCCGTCTTGATGAAGTTTCTTGATAATGGCTCTCAGCTCTTCTTATCCCCGGGCTAGGCCTTGGATAAGAGCCCTCTGCCCCAACATTTGGGTTCTCATTGTTTCAACTTCAGCTTGCAGTTGTTCCAATCGTTCGTCCTTATCGTCTTCAGGATTTTTCTTGGCCAGGTTCCCAGCGAGGAGTGTTTTCAACTCTTCCTGCCCCTTGGATAGGTTTAGGAACATTTCCATGAACTGAGCTTCTTGAGTTTGGAGATCTCTGTTGTCTTGTTTGAGAGCCATTGCTGAAATAAACAGTGAGAACAAGAGAGACCTGCTTTGAATCCTGCTTATGAAATGATATGTATGATATATGTATTCAATGTTTTCAAGGATCCGTGGGGTAAACAAGAAGATGTCAGCTATTGAATTTTGCAGCTTTGATTGAAGAATTTTGTATCGCTGAAGGTCCTTCTACAAGAGTCAAGCTCACCATATCAAGTGGGTCATAGCCCCTGACTCAAGTTATCGTGTTTTAGTCTTTTGACGACACTGGCCAGAGGAAAGTAAATCCCCTTGCCCCTTGCTAGACGTATGGTTCATCATAACCTGCATCACAGGCCCTCGAGATCCTCGAAGTGGTTAGTATTATATGTCATGCTATGATGCTATGATGTGTATGTTATGCATCAAGCAAAAATGCAGGGTAAGAAACCAATTTATTGGATTTATACAAACAAGGTCCTGCAAGGAATACAAACAAAGCCCTGCAATGAGTTCAAATTGTTAGGCAAGGAAAGCAAGCAAGTCACACAAGTAGCCTTAGGTTTAGGCTTGCATGGATTCCATAGGTATGTACCCTCTTGAAGTTTAGTTGGTTTCAAATCTGTCTTAGAAAAGTAACCGGGTTCTAAGGATTCTCAATATCACTGATCATCCTTTATCGGGCATTATTTCAGCTCAGGCAATCTTTTCTTGCAGCCGAAATATCCCGAAAGTCTGATCTCAATGAGTGTAGCATCGAGTATCAACCAATCCTCAGCTTTATATCGAGGCCGACTATCTCACTACTTTCTAATGGCCAAGTTTGTTCAACTAAGGTTCTAAGGTTCGTTAGTGCTTCACGACACCATGCGGCGGCCCCGTATTCTCCTCGTTTCAACACGAAGGATACCGGTACCAACCAAAGTGTCACACCAACACAGTTATCGCTTCAACCATATCGATCTACATCGTACAATCTCCACGATCTATTGTTGTTTACCTAAAAAGATGCCCCAAATTCGAGTATAGGATATTTACAAGAATACCCCAACAAACCCTCAAAGATAAAGCAGTCAAAACAAACAGGAAATCAATTTAAAAATGACCTAGATCCTAAGGCATACCCCACTTTATTAAGAGTCCCCAGCAGAGTCGCTAGTTCTGTGATACGGTGGGTAGATTATAGAAAGGGAATGTGTTAGCACCCTTTCCATCCGTAGTTTTCTACGGGCTCTTAGATGCTAGCTCATGTTTTAAAAATTGCTTGTGTTTTGTGTGTTTTGAAAATTGTTTTAAAAATACCTTAGTGCAGCAATTTGTTTTGTGATAACTCTTGTATCAGTCCTCAAGAGTGTTGACAAAGCATATATTTTTTGAAAGTTGTTTTTTGAAAGTGTAAGTGTAAAAAGTTGTTTTGAGCAAGCATCTAAGAACTTATCTACTTATACTCGAAAAAGGGTATTCTTTTCCTCTTTTCCTTTAGACAGTGTTATCCTACTATTAGTGAGTAGGTAGCCCTATCGTTGAATGTTGAGGGACTATCGAAAGGGATACTTATGGTCATTGAAGGCAACATGTAAGGATACCTTAACATTTCAAAGGGACTGTCATCATATATTCGTAGGCAACATCGAGTGACATTGAGGGACTATGATCTTTATGATGACTTTAACTGAGGGTCTTTGCTAAGGGTATCCCCATATTTGAGGGACATTACCATTGTATTTTCGAAGGCAACAAGTGAGGTTATCCTAGAGGTGCGAGTATGCAAATGATTCAGTTTAGTTATTTATCTTGAAATTAGGGTTTTCTATCGTTGATTTTTATCTTTCGATACAATCCTATTAATCTAAGCATTTCATAAAATATAGTAGCTGAAGGTAAAGACGAAAATGTAAACCTAGGCTATTACAGAGCTTTGGGGCAGTTACATAATAGTGAAGAGTGCGGAAAAGAAATCCTAAAACTATTATATCTCGGAAGCAATTACATGATAATGATAAAAGAAGTGGGAAAAATAAAGCTACATTATTACACTTTATATAGGAAAATAGAAATAAGATGAAAATAGCAAAGAAAATGTTTTGGTGATTTTTTATTAAAAAAATGATTTATGATAATTAATTAAATAAACCTAAAAAGCCTAATTAATTTTAATTAATAAAAAAATGTTAATTTTGAAAAAATTTAATTAAAATACCTAAATTGTAATTAGTTCAAATTAAAAAAAAGGTTAATTTTGAAAAAAAGGTTAATTAAAAAAACCTAAAAACCTAATTAATTTTAATTAAAAAAAAGGTTAATTTAAAAAGAAAGTTAATTAAAAAAACCTAATTAATTTTAATTTAAAAAAAAGGTTAATTTTGAAGAAAAAAAGGGTTAATTAAAAAAAACCTAAAACCTAATTAATTTTAATTAAAAAAGGGTTTTAAAAAAAGTTTATGTGTAATGATTAACAAGAAAGAATTAAGTTTGTCAAAAAATAGATAGAGGGAGAAACATCAATGAAAAATAGGGTTAGAAAATACAAATAATGCAAATGTCAGGGGTGGGTGTTGAACCAAAAATTAATTTAAAACTTAAAATTAAATTTTTTTTAAAAACCTAAAATTAATTATTCGAGTTTATTATGAAAAATCAAAGGTTTGTGAAAAATGTTAAGTTTTATGAAAAAGGTTTTAAACAGAAAGAATGAAAATAGGTAAAAGGATAAATAAAAAGGAAGAAAACCAAAACCAATAGGGGTGGATGTTGAACCCACACCCTTAACCTTCTCAGGATGTTTGTCTCACCATGCATTGGTGGTTGTTCTGTTTTGACATCAGCATTTTGTAGGGACCCTGTCTAAATCTGCAGTGTTGAATCTCATGAACACATTAAATAAATTACTATATCATGAAATGCAAATAAAGCAAATATATGAAATTTTATAATGTTAAAACCGATATGCCATGTATGAATATTTCCCATTATCAAACCAGTTTTACCCTTACTGGAGAAGTAGTGAGATGGGGGTTTGTAACAAGGATGACTTGTTTGTAGTGAGATGGGGGTTTGTGACAAGGATTTTAAGGTTTTTAGGGTTCTTGAAGGAATTTGATATTTTGGCAGGGTTGTGGCAAAGGTTTTTTCATGTCCTATTTGTGTGAAAATGATGAGATTATATAATGGAAATTAGAGAAAAGATATGGGCTTTGAATGTGCAATTGGGCCTCCAATAACCACAAACAATAGTGTAGATTTTTATTCACTTGAGTCTGTCACGTTCTAGGCTAAATCGCGGAGACTTAAGTGCAATTTTTTTAGTTGAAATATGAAAACAAAATGTAGCCGACATCGAGAACTAACTCATGTCCGAAAATGGGCTCAATCGGAGAAATAGTGAATTAGTTATGAATTTTTGAAGTTTCACCTCAGACAAACTTATTTTGGACTCCAGTGTCAACTCTGGCACGTTCTTCAATAAAAAACTGGTATTGATTGGAGCATAAAACGGTCTCGACTTTAGAAGAAAAGTTGTAGATATCTGAGTTAGTGACCTTGTGTAAAAAGATAGGCCCGATCCGATAAAATTTGACCGAGTTATGAATTTTCGAAGTTTCGACCCAGATGAAATAATATTCAGCATTCAGGATTTTTGGCGCGTCACTTGCACTCTGGGAAAAAAACGAAGGCGTTTTGGATACTTTTCGAACTCGAAACCTCCTGTGAAAATGTATCCAACTCAATTTGTCAAATTTTGGCGCTTGAACCAGCTCAATACGATGAAAATCGACCAAGTTATGATTTTCTGAACATGATGCAAATAAACTTTTGTCACAAATTTTATGTATAAAAATACTTGATAAATCCACATTTTTGAAGACCTTATGATCGAAATTGGCTTCCAGCTGTGAGAGATGAAAACGTAGATGACGTCAAGATAGAATTTTGGCCACCGGAAAGGGTTCAAAACGAGCCACGATCTTCAAGTTATGAATTTTTTAGTGCGTAAAAACTGCATTATCAGCACACTTTTCACCACATTTCTTCGAGAAAATTCACACATTCGGAGACCTTCTTTAAAGAATTGGCTCTCGAGCCAAACCTGGATCTGAGAATATGTTACCAGAGATATCTTGGCGAAATAACACCTGAATATGACACGCCGGGTTGGACTTGTGAATCTTTAAAACCCGAATCGTTGCAAAATGGTGAACCGATCTTCAGCACGGAAAATACTCTGAGAACATCCATTGGTGAAATAAATGTCACTTGTAACCTGACAAAGCTTGCTAAATATACTTTTATTCCATAACCATAAAACCAATGATATGCGTGTATGAAAATAAAGAGGGTAAATTTTGGGGTACAACACCGTGTAAGATTGCTTCATGTTGAGCCCGTGTAAAGCTGTATTTGGAAGTCAGAAGAAACCCGTGTAAGATTGATTCATGATGAGCCCGTGTAAAGTTGTATTTGGTCGCACAGATAATTAATCTGTTTTGTTTCAGTAGCTAACCCTGGACCTGTTGAAAATTGTTGATGATAAATATTTGGGAACCTCAATGAGCATGTCTTGAGTAAAATGGGAGGGCAAATTTTGGGTTAAAAAAGCTCCCCCTGTTCAATCTTCTTAAACCGGAAGATGTAGATTGGCTCGTCTGCCTTTCATGATCTGAAGGTGGAAGATGATTGAACACTAGAGTGCCTAGAAATTTGCACTTAATGATGTTGTTGTACCCCAAAATTTGCCCTCGCGCTTTTCCACAAGAAATCTCAGCTTCAAACATTTCCTGACTTCTCAAACTGGCTCAAGAATCGGACAAACGAACTTTTTTGACAGTCAAGCAAAATTAGGGTTTTTTTTACTGATTTTCAGAGCTTTGAATTGTTGCATACAGTGGGCTTAGGGCTTGATTGATTTTTGGTTCAATTTTGATCAAGCGAGCGTGATTTGGCATTTAATCGGGAATTAGGGTTTCATGGGCATGTTCTCAGAAGAATTTAAATTCCACAGCACTTTGCGGTTTATTTCAAGATTCAGATTAAAATTCGCGTTATCTTGGTTTAATCAGCAAAAGAGACATTGGTTTTGAATTCAGTACGTTTTGATTGGGCCAGTCAGATACAAGATGCAGTTTGGAATTCACAGTACTTTTGCATTTGATCAGTCCATTTAAGTTAATTGCTGCTTTGCTTTGGATGTGGGATAAGACAGGTTTATTGGACCAATGTTGTTATTTATTATTCTGAAATTAAATGATTGAATTTATTTTTCAATTGTTTTAATTCTAAGAATTTTAAATAAATAAATAAACAGATAATAAGGAAATTAGAATTAATTGGATAATTTGAATTTTTATTGATATTTGAATTATTTACAAATTGTTGTTACAAACAATAATTTACATTTAATTTAAATATTACAATAGAATGAAAAACTATCCTATTTTTTCTAAATACTCTTCGTTCTTCACTCCACTCCGGTATTCCATCTTTCATCTGCAAAAAGAACAAGGAAAGTCAGAAAGCATTTTTAATTAAAAAAACAGATAAAAAAAAGTTGCTCATCATTAGGGGCCACTGACTGGGATCAGTTGCCCTCTCTGCAAATCACGGGATTTCTCCCGGTTCACAGAGAGGGAAGATTATTTTTACTTCATGAAATGCAAAATGTCAAAAAAATGCATAAGTTACAAATTCAAGCTGCATAGAAATTCAAGATTCAAAATCCAATCCAAACTGAAAAAGTTCAAATCCAAAATTTCTATCCAAAAAGCCAAGGCTACTGTCAAAATGCCCAAAGACCACTCAAAGAAAGTCACAAGTACCCAAGCTGTCATGAAAAGATTTAGCCAAGATATCAAGGAAAAGGAAGTCAGCACACATAAACTGTCAAAAGAGATGAAGATGTAAAATGTAAAATGCAAGCAATCTAGAATCATCACTTCCCATCCAGGGCCCCTTCAGAAAAGTACCAAACAAAAATCATATAAAATTTTCAAACTGTACTTTGGAGAGAGAGTAAAGAGAGATAAAGCAGTTCAGGTTAGGCATAGCAGTTCAGCAGCAGGCCAAGACAGCAAGGAAGACAGCAGAAAAAGATATACAAGCCTACAAGTCCACAAGCTCAGTACAGCAGACAGTAGAAGTTGAAATAGAAAAGGAAATATACAAGACAGTTCAGTAGCAGCAGGGCAGAAGTCAAAAGCCAGTACAAAGCAAGCATAGGCAAGGCCAAGACAGTTCAGCAGGCAATTCAAAGAGAGATACACAAAGTCAACTCAGCAAAATACAAGGCAGTTCACAGCAGACAGTAGAGAGTAAATATAGAAAAGAAAATAGTTAACACAGTTTAGGCAACTCAGAATAGACAGAAGTAAGGTGAGAGAAGAGAGAAGTATGAAAAACTGTCAAGGCAAACACAGCTAGGTAGCTGCATCAAGCACTCAACTCTGCCTCACCACAATACACATCAGCCCATATAGCAGTTCAAAGGATAAAAGAGATATATACAAGCTGAAGCAAAATCACAAAAAAAAACACAACATAAACTTGCAAAAAACTGAGCTGTCTAAAACCAGCATCCTCTCATATCCCAAAACATATAGCATAAACATACTAAGCTTATCAGAAAAAAAAGAAAAAAACCATGACCATCATCTGAACCTAACACATTTCAAGCCTCAACCTTCATGCTAAACCCACAAACCTGATAACACATTTCAAGCCTCAACCTTCATACCAAACATACAAACCTCATGCCCAAACTTGCCTCACCATAACATACTGAACCAAGCACATACAAGCTAAAGTCTCAAACCAATACCATAACCTGAACAACCTCAAGCTTAAACATCAGTGATGACCATAACCAAAAACCAACCCAAGCCTACAACCCTGTGAAGCTGAACATCTCAAGTCACATAGCATCAAGTTCACAAACAAACACGAGCAAATACTCAGACATATCATACTCAGGCAACAAAGACATCAAGGCAGCAATGTTCTAAAATACACAGGCAACAATCCAAGGCAACGCATTGTGGAAGAAGAAGATAAAAAGTGAATTTCAAGAAAGGTTTTTCAGGCAAAATCGAGCATCATCATCAAAACCTTAAGCATAAACAGGGAACGAAGTTACCAGGAAGGCATCAAAAGCAAGCATCAAGCTTCACCGCTCCGGCCTCCTCAACATCTCGCTCTCCGCCTCTCCTCCATCCCCTAAAAACAGGTAGCATTCTTCTTCCCCTTCACCTCATAAAACGAAAAATAAAGAGCTCAGAATAAATTCTACGCGAATCAGAAAGGAAAAGGAAAATATAAAACGTTTGGAACCAACCTTGTTTCAAGGGACGTGGCATTCTTGTCTTGGAGGGAAGAGAGCGTGAGGATGATGCTGGTGGCCGGAGACAATCGAATGCTCAGAATTTGCTAATCGGAGAAGACGAATACCACGAACGCGCCGCTGCTGACGAACCCTAATTTCGTTCCCAACTGAAACAATGGCCTAACCCTAATTCTGTTTCAAAACCTTGGGCCAGACCTGCTGCTAATCTCCTCTAAAGCCCAACAAGAAATCACCTCATTTTCTAATACTAAATCTTATTTTATAAAACACTAACTATTCTTTTCATTTTTTATAAAAACAATACATACTTTTTTTATATATAAAACACTAACCCTTTTCTTAACATTAACTCTTTTTTATTTTATTTTCTTTTCATAAACAATATTTCTTTTACTAATTTCATTCTATAAACAATGATTTTATTCTTTGTAAAAAATACTAACCTAAATAATAAAATACTTTTTATCATAAAATTAAGACATTTTTTAGATAGTTATTTTATACATTTATGTTATATTAAAAATTAGTTTTGTACATGTCATACAAATTAAATCTGAAAATACTTTTTCTTAATCAAAATACTTTTTATACACAATTAGACTTAAAAAAACATTTTTTGAAATACATTTGTATATATTATCTTTTCTTTTTATATACATACATAATTAAATTGAAAATACCTCTTTTAATTAAAACATGTTTGTACATATTATACGTAATTAAAATTAAACTTTTTAGTTAACATTCTTTTTGTACATAATTAACATATAAATCAAAATACAGATTAAAACGTATATCTAGGACAAAACCCTAATACGACTCAATTTCACATTTCGCACTTGTACATATTTACATTTACACAATACATATACATTTACACTTACACAATATATTGCCCTATACACACTTTATCTTATATTTGTATATTTGATATTCATTTTGATCGCACATTCGATTTGGTTGTAAATTATTGGGTACTATAAGTCTCATCCCCTTGTACATTTATACCCCCATTCCCGGACATTATTTTGTAATAGCATAGATTTACATTCCGCAATTTACAGCTTTTCAATTATACCATGGTTAGACCTAGGGTTTGTATGTACATAAAATCAAACGCTAGATAACCTAATACAAGACAAATGTATGTAATCAATACACAATCACACTTGCACCCCCTAGGGTAATCCCACATGTTGCCTTCCAAGATGGGCCATGCTTGCACGTCGAATATCTTTGGCAAAACAAAATCAAATGATCATAAGTCCCTCCATGACGCTTTCGAAAGTTGCCTAAACGGAATGATCATAGTCCCTTCAAAACAAATTGCCAAAGACACTTGGCATCATTGCATTCATGGTCCATACGATGACCCGCGCCCGTCCCGAATAAACTTCCTAAACGCAAGATTGTCCACCAATTTCAATGGTGGAACAAAATTGTTAAAAGGGGTTAAAACATGACAAAAACCTTTGAGTACAATAGGGTAGACAAAAAACTCTTAGTTACTTGAGATCAAACTTGCAAAAAACACTTGCCTTCCTTTCAAAAAAACACAATCCACAACACTTTCAAACAAACTCTCAAAAACATTTGAAAACATCTTTTCGAAAAGATTCACACTTTTGTAAAACACTCAAACACGAGTCAAATACATTAGTTGCCTAAAAAAGGGGATCTTTTTTCTAAAACATTTTCAAAAAGCACCCACACACACACCATTTTCAAAGCAATCGAAAAACAAAGCAAGTGATCTAAAAAACCAAGTAACTAAGAGCCCATGGATAACCATGGATGAAAAGGGTGCTAATACCTTCCCTTTTCATAATCTACCCCCCGAACCCACGAAATATCTCAAAAAGGTTTTTGCTGTGCTTTTTTAACCTTTCCTTTAGGATAAAATAAAAAGTCGGTGGCGACTCTTGCTAACCGCACAAGTGCGAATACGAATGCAAAACACTAGTCAGTTCTTCCACCGTATCACAGATGTGATGGTTGTTTGTGTAAGGAATGGGCTTAAAGATGCCATTTGGAATAGATGACCGAAGGTTGTCAGAGACGGGCTTAAAGATGTCATCTAGAGTAGATGTTGATATGAGATTCCTTTGTAGGGGTTCATGTTCCTGTCATTTGAGGAGGATTCTGCTGAGGAATGTTGGTTTCTGTTGTTTTCCTGTTTGAGGAAAACTCTGTGGGGAATAGAGTCTAGGAACATCAATTATCCATGGCTCTACTGAGGGGTTATCTCTGGATTAGAGAGATGAAAGTTTGTTTTTTTCTGGTTAAAATCCAGGCTTTGTAGTAATTGGTTGGGGAGAATGAAATTAACTGCTATCTGGAAATGTATCAGAAGAAACTTGTGTAGGGTTGTCTCATGAGGAGTCCGGGTAAGAATTCATTTGGAAGTGTATGAGAAGGAACCTGGGTAGGGCTGTTTTAGGAGATATATGAGAGGGAGCCTGGGTAGGGCAGCTTCAGGATGAGTCCGGGTAAAACTGCATCTGGAAATTGTAAGAAGAAACCTAGGTAGGGTTGCCTCAGGATGAGTCTGTGTAAAACTGCATCTGGAAATTGTGAGAAGGAACCTGGGTAGGATTGCCTCAGAATGAGTCCGTGTAAAACTGTATCTGGAAATTAAAGAGAAGGATCCAGGATAGGGTTGCCTCAGGATGAGTCCGTGTAAAACTTCATCTGATAATTCAAGAGAAGGATTCTGGGTAGGGTTGCCTCAGGATGAGTCTGTGTAAAACTGCATCTGGAGACTGTGAGAAGGAACCTGGGTAGGGTTGCTTCAGGATGAGTCCGTGTAAAACTGCATCTGGAAATTCATGAGAAGGAACCTGGGTAGGGTTTCCTTAGGATGAGTCCGTGTAAAACTGCATTTGGAAATTCAAGAGAAGGAACCTGGGTAAGGTTGCCTCAAGATGAGTCTGTGTATAACTGCATCTAGAAATTCAAGAGAATGAACCTGGGTAGGGTTGCCTCCGAATGAGTCCATGTAAAACTGCATCTGGAGATTGTGAGAAGGAACCTGGGTAGGGTTGCTTCAGGATGAGTCCGTGTAAAACTTCAGAAGGAGGGAGAAGGAACCCGTGTAAGATTGCTTCATGAAGAGCCTGTATAAAGCGGTATTTGGAAATCAGAAGAAACCCGTGTAAGATTGCTTCATGAAGAGCCCGTATAAAGATGTATTTGGAAGTCAATGGAAACTCGTGTAAGATTGCTTCATGATGAGCCCGTGTAAAGCTGTATTTGGAAGTCAGAAGAAACCCGTGTAAGATTGCTTCATGTTGAGTTCGTGTAAAGCTGTATTTGGAAGTCAGAAGAAAGCCGTGTAAGATTGCTTCACGAAGAGCCCGTATAAAGCTGTATTTGGAAGTCAGAAGAAATCCGTGTAATATTGCTTCATAAAGAGCCCGTATAAAGTGGTATTTGGAAGTCAGAAGAAACCCGTGTAAGATTGCTTCATGATGAGTCTGTGTGAAGCTGTATTTGGAAGTTAGAAGAAACTCGTGTAAGATTTCTTCATGTTGAGCCCGTGTAAAGCTGTATTTGGAAGTCAGAAGAAACCCGTGTAAGATTGCTTCATGATGAGCCCGTGTAAAGTTGTATTTGGTCGCACAGATAATTACTCTGTTTTGTTTCAGTAGCTAACCCTGGACCTGTTGAAAATTGTTGATGATAAATATTTGTTGATTGATCTTTCCTAAAAAGGTAAAGCGTTAGCTATATGCAATGTCATAATGTATGAAATGCATTGTGTAATGGTGTTCTCAAAATAAATGAGATTGGGATGTATGCATTTATACTGCATATGCTATGACGTTTGTAGAATGATGTATGAATGCAATATGTGAATGTATCAGTTATTCTATTACAGCGCTGTTGAATTAGGGAAAATAAATCCCTGATTGCAGCTGGCAATGAAGAATGTAGGTCTTCAGATTTTGTTGAAGCTGAACTATTGGAAGATAATCTTCCGTTGTTAGAGAAATAAACTCTGTTGGGGAAGGAAAGCTTTGTGCACTTCCTGAGGATTTTGTGAAATCCTATTGGGGAATCTTGAGAAGTTTGACGACTTTACTAGGGAAAACCTGATGTCGGAGCAGTAGTTAGAAATTCCTGTTCTTCCAGGGATAAAAGAACACCTGACATCACTAGGTTGTAAGCTTAGGATATGGTGGAGACTTTTTAGTAATATGTCCCTGCCTCTGTACCTGCTGGAGAAAGTACCTGCGGAGACTTTGTGGATGGTTTGAGTGTCATCCCAACTCCTGGGATGCTTAGTAAATGCTGATCAGGATGATAAGTCTTCTACTGATAAACAAATGACAAGATGACGGGGCATAGTCGTACGTTTTTAATCCCTAACTTTTTCCTGGACCGCCCTCTCGGGTTTTCAGTCCACCAGGATACCCTTTTTTGCTCAAGCCGCCTTTTCAGGTTTTCGACTTGTCGGGTTGTTTACCGTGGGAATTGGTAAACAACCGCTGATCTTCCAAAAGGTTACTTATTTGGTGACTCGCAGGATCGATCAGATTGATCCTAAGACATGGTTGATTTTGGGGTTTTGACTAAGTTTGAAAATGGTTAAATGACGAGAAAATAAAGAAGCTTTATGTAAATTGCATGAAGAAGAGAACTTGATAAAATAAAGAAAGGCTTGAAATTAAATGCTTCGACTGGGAAAGTAAAGAAGAAAACAAGTAAAATTTCTGGAAAATAAATGACTTTGATTAATAAAGTGGTGTTTCACACATACATTCTCAACAATTCTTTCTCTCACGCTGGGTACTCGAATCTATATGAGTGACTTGTATATAATTGTGAGCACACGCGAAAAACTGCGTGAACTACTACTATTTATACTAAACACATCCCAAGTAACCGTCGGGCAGTTACACTGCTTCGAGATGACTCCACTTGGCACGTTCTCAGCGTTCGACGCTCCAGATCTTGGCACGTTGCACTTGGTAACCGCTGGGAACCGTTTTCCCTCCAAACGTTTGAATCTCAAATCGTTCCACTCTGAGCAATCGAACACCTTCGTCGAGAAGCATCTTCGACGAAAAACACCTTCGACGTCGAAGGCAACCAAATTCTCCCTTGGAAGAAATTCTCTAAGTACATTGCCATCTTCTGATGGGCATTTCGACAGACCCAGCTGGTCGAAACCATCCTTCAGCTTTAATGGCTGATATCAATAAAAACAAGGGTGTCGAATTTAGGAGCCAACAAATTGCCCCCCAAGAATGCCTTATTTCGACTTCGGAAAAAGAAAAAGGCATTCTTTGAAATTCCATTCGACACCTGTCTTTTCATTCTTAGCCACAAATTAAACTGTGCACTTTTTGTCTTCTACCAACCACTGACAATCCCAAGAAAAATCCATCATTTCATCCGTACCTAAGACGTCACCTCAGTACGGCGTGCAGCGTACCAAATGTCTCTTCACAAATTGTCATCATGACAATTTCCCAAAAACGAGGGCGCACGCTGCACCCTTTCATTTCTGCAGAACGGCTATGTCAACAGGGGGACGCCACGTGTCCCACTACCTTCTACAACATTAAATGGCATTAAATGTCCTCGAATTTGGGGATTTCCCCAACCATTATAAATAGCGCCAAGTACCCATTGTGGGACTTTTTCACGCTATCTTGCCTTCAAACTTCCTTGAACACAAAATCTCTGCAAACTTTGCAAACAACTTGTTCTTCACTTCATCTTCAACCTTAACATCAACAATGGTCTCAGGTTCTTCTACCGCTCCTAGTTCTAACATCCCCTCCAGAAACGCTAAACCCAAGATCTTCTCCACTGTCCCCGTAGTTACTCCTACAGGCCAACGAAGGGTTCCTGAACCCCTAGACATTGCTGAACGTGAAGCCTATTCACACCAACTCATGATTCCGGTTGGATACTCCAACCAAATCTTCTCCATGTCTGGCCCGCTAAACCCAAGCATCGCTGAAGCCATGAAGATCAAAAGCTTCTTTCCAGTGCTTGAAAAACTCAAACCTGTTGGATGCTCTAAAAAAGATGCAGAGGATAACGAAGATCCCGCTAAGGAGAAAATTGATCTTCACTTCTTCAATAGGGGTGTTAGGGCTTTCAGGTCTAGCCCTAGCCTCACTCCTGACTACAGTGCTTGGCTGGAAAAAATGGAAAAAAGCCAGGCTTCGATCTGGAAGGACCTAGGGATATTCGACCTAGTTATGTTGTCGAAGACGGGTCTCAATTACTCCTCAGAGATGTTGATAGCTTCCTTACTCTTCTGGGATTACACCCATTTCACTTTCCACCTTCCCTGTGGAATGCTAACACCCACGCTGTTCGACGTGGCTGCCATCACTGGCCTTCGACCCACTGGGGATTATTTTGACCCAGAGGAAATGTCGGAGGATCAGATTGGATTCTCAGCTACGAAACCAACCTACACCACCTATATCAACCATTACCACGATAAGTCGACAGCCACTGTGTCGGATGTAGAGCATATCACGTTTCTAGCCTTATGGCTGTCACGCTTTGTGTTCTGCACAAAGTCTTTACAGGTGACAAAGAAGATGGTCACCCTCGCCACCCAAATCCACCATGGCCAAAATATTTGTTTGGCAGAATTAATCTTGGCGAATTTGTACGAGTCGATGAGCAGCGGAGCGACTCTGTTGAAGATCATCGAGAATAGAGCCAGTCTGCTGCTTGCAGGACCTTTTTGGCTACTTCAGCTGTGGCTCAATGCCACCTTCGAGTCTTTCTTACCTCAGAAGACTCAAATAAATGAGCAAGCTCCGGAGATAGCAAATAGGTGCATCGAAGGCACCAGATTGGCTCTACTGACCCCAACTGAAGATGGGTTGGAGCTTCAACAAACTTTTGCAAACTTCGTCTTGATGTTTGCAAGAAGGAAAGAATTTGCTTCGACCATGGCTCCCTTTGCCCGACGAAAGGTTGGTCCAGAATGGTTCACAAGGCCTCATCCTAAGTCGTCAAGTGACCCTCAGGTCGAAGAACATACAATAATGTGGGAAGCATTTCTCACACCAAGAATAATGCCCTTGCGCTTCAAGAGCTCCAAGACTCACTTGAGCTTGATTGCGTATCAACGAAACTTGGTCTCTCGCCAGTTTGGTATCATTCAAACACTTCCTTCTCCTATTTTTTCCAGGGAGAAATCCATGTTATATTTTTGCAACGACTATACTGAAGACGCTGCCACCAAGCATATCGGCAGGTATGTTGGTCGAACAGTCCTTTCACTATTCGATTATCAGCTTA
This sequence comes from Vicia faba, assembly GCA_948472305.1. Lineage (NCBI taxonomy): Eukaryota > Viridiplantae > Streptophyta > Magnoliopsida > Fabales > Fabaceae > Vicia > Vicia faba. The sequence goes on along the minus strand of OX451739.1, from coordinate 1,468,844,406 downwards.
ACTTTCTCTGCTCACCATCCTTCGAAGAGTGGTGGAAGAGTTACTACGCTGAAGAGTTCTTCGACGAGAAGGACTTTGTGGACGAACTTCAGAAGTCTTTTGTTCTAGTCCTGGATAAAATAAAGAAATGTAAGTTCACTCCTTTAAATTATTTTGTCTTTCCATTTCGACTGGTAGCCTGTTAATTATAACTTGTCTTCTTTCAGTTGTTCGAAAGCCTGCAGCCAAGAAAGCTGCAGAAGGCCATCAGGGAGGAGGTCCCTTGACAAAACCTCCACCACCGGCGAAAACTATAGCACTGGCGAAAACTACAACAAGCCATCAGGGGGAAGGTCCTTCGAAAAAACCTTCAGCACCGGTAACCAGACTTTTATTATTTTCTTCTGGTTTTAACATTCTGACTTTCGATGTAGCTTCTAAATCGAACTCTAATTGGTTTTTAGGCACCTTCACCCAAGAAACGACCTGCACTGACGGTCGAATCTGGGAGTGACGAAGAAGACGACTCTCCCCCTGCTCCTCTTAAAAGGCGAAAGCTGAAGAAAGATGTTCCTTCTCCTAAGACTCGAACAATCAGAATAAAGGTTGCTGGGAGAAAGCCCAGGCCACCTCCAGTAATTATTGAAGAGCCAACGGAGGAGGAACTAAATGTTTTGCTCAATAAACCTGTCGAAAGCGACAATTCCAGCCCTGGGGCTGAAGTTCCTCTGCAGGTAATTTCTTTGACCCTTTTTTAACTCAGGTGTCGATGCTCGCGTTCGATTAAGTCTCTTTCTAACCTAGAAGATTCTTCTTCTTCTATTTTCAGGAAACCACTGAAAGCTCAGCGCCAAAGACTTCTGAAACGCTAGATTCTGCTGAACTCAGTAGGCCACAAGAGAAAGAATTGGCGAACGATGAAGCCAATGCTGAAACAGATGAAGCCAATGCTGAGACAGAAGAACAACAAGCGGAAGATCAACAACCAAAGGAGATTCAAGTGGTTGATCTGTCGGAGGAACACCATGACGAAGGGGATCACGCTGACGCTGGCACTGCTGAAGTTCAAGTCGAAGAGAGTCAAGTCGAGGCAAATGCTACTCAGCAGCTTCAACCCTAAGACAACGCTGCTGCAAAGGTTACCACCTCAACAAAGCATAGGTCGAAAGAAGACTTAGCACTCTTGAAGCAAACTGATCCCGTTGGCTATCTGAATGCCATTATCGAGAGCAAGGGAAGTTCATCTGATATTAGTCAGGAGGCTTCTACTCAGTCGGGGAAGTCCACTGAGACTTCTCCTCTCGATGAGGCTTTGATGAAGGTCAAGGCCCAGTTCTTCAAGAAAGATTTGATGAAAGCTTTGGAGGGGGACCCTACTGCTCCATCATGTTTAGGGGCTGTTTTAAATGCAGTAGACTTGCTAGCTGTGACTCCGGAGGTCTCGAGCTTTATCATGGAGTTATACTCCATTATTGATCAAGTCTCAGCAGACTATCGACGACAGAGGGGCTTCAACAGCCAGCTCGAAGCGTTATATGGCAAAAGCTCTTCTGCATGGACTGTTGTAGCAGAGACGACTTCTCGAATTGCAGAGTTGTCGAAGCAAAAGGCCTTTAAGCAAGAAGAAGTTGATGCCATAGATCGAGAGAATGCTTCCATAAAGGCGCAAATCGAAGAGCTAGAGGCCAAGATGAATGCCAATACTAAGCGCAAGGAGGAACTTCTCTCGACTGTTCCAGACACCGAGAGTCAAGCTGAAATCACACAAGGCCTAGAGTTTGCTGAGAAAGCTCAAGCCTTCGACGACCAAATTGCCAAGCTTGCCCAAGCGAATGCCTTGTGCAACAAAAGACTGGAGTTGCAGCAGGCGAAGTACCTTCGACTCAAAGATTCCATCCCCTTCTAATTGACTCAGCCCTTTAACCATATATTGTAATGTGTATTTGACAATATTGCCATTTTGGCTAATTTATAAAATTTTCCATTTTGGCTTATTTATGGTTAATTTAGTCATTACTTGCTATTTATTTTGATCTCTTGGAGTATAGGTTTATACTTTTTCAAATATTTGCCATTTACTCTCAAGAGTCTTGTATCTTCACCTAACTCTTCGACTTCATAAGCTCCACCAGAAAAAGTTTGGATAATTCTGAATGGTCCTTCCCATTTGGGTGACCATTTTCCCATGCTTCGATCCCTTCGATCCATGGGAAGAATCACCTTCCAAACTAATTCTCCAAGCGAGAATGCCTTAGGTTTCACTTTTTTATTGTAAGAGTCTTCCACTCTTTTCTTCTGAAGCCTTAGTAAGTCGAGAGCGTGCATTCTCTCTTCGTCTAAATCTACTAGTTCGTCTAACATCATATCCCAATAAACTTCAGAGGGGATATCATGGTGTCTCTGAACCCTTGCAGATTGAAGACAAATTTCTGCTGGCAACACTACGTCATGACCAAAAGTTAGCCTATATGGTGTTGTACCTATGGCTTCTTTTGGGGACGTTCGACAGGCCCACAAGATCTGGTCTAACGTCTTATGCCAATTTTTTGGCTTCTTCCCAACATGCTTTTTTATCAAGCCAATCACTACTTTGTTCGCTGCTTCGACTTGACCGTTTGCCTGTGCATAATAAGGCGTTTATGTTAGGAGTTTAAAGCCTATTTCCTGAGGGAATTCCTGCATCTTTCGACCGGTGAAAACCGATCCTTGATCAGTAGTTATAGTCTCAGGGATTCCATATCTAAAGATAATGTTCTTTTGAATAAATTCAATGACATTTTCTTGGTCTACATTGACTAAAGGAATAGCTTCGATCCATTTAGTAAAATAATCAATGCCTACCAATATATACTTCTGGCTCTTTGATGATGCTGGTCGAATCTCTCCAATAAGGTCCAACGCCCATCCTCTAAAGGGCCAAGGTTTCACTATCGAGTGAAGTTCGCTTGCTGGTACATGCTGGATGCCTGTATGGACTTGACATTCTTGACAACCCTTGGCGAACTCGATACAATCTTTCAACATGGTGGGCCAGTATAGTCCTTGTCGAAACAACAACCATTTCATCTTATGGCCTACTTGGTGAGCCCCACATGCTCTAGTGTGCGTAGTCGAAAGGGCTATGTATGCTTCAGTTTCACTCAAGCACTTTAGCAACACCCCTTCAGGCGTCTTTTTAAATAACTCATTACCCATGAGTACGTAACTTAACGCCCTATATTTTGTTTTTCGTTCTGTCGAAGCTACTGGATTTTGAAGATAATCCACAAGGGGTTTCCTCCAATCTTGCTCTGACAAATTGTCTATGAACGAAATTTCGAAGTTACTTTGATCAGCATACCCTAGTCTTGTCGATTCCAAGTCTGTTGGTGACAAACAAGTTGCTTTTATCTTTTCTCGAACTTCGATTGCTCTTTGTAATCTCGTTTTTGAAATTTTGTACCCAGATGCAATTTGTGCCAAATCGTTGGCTATTTGATTTTCCAATCTGGGTATGTGTCGAATGTTGACCATTTCAAATTTTTTCAATAAACGATTTGCTATCACAAAGTACATAATGAGATTTTCCCTTATGCATTTATATTCTTTTGTGACTTGCTTAATGACTAACTCTGAGTCTCCCATTATTTCGACTCGAGTTGCCCCAAATTCCAACAATATCTCAAGGCCAGTAATTAGAGCTTCATACTCAGCCTCATTGTTCGAACAAGAACCTGATATCTTGTACTTGAATGTTGTTGGAATTTTTTCTGGAGAAATAATCAAGACTCCTACTCCTGTTCCATCTTTATGGCTGGAACCATCGAAGTAGAATTTCCAAGGCTCTATCTCCACATAATTAATACTCTCAACTTGAATTGAGTGGTCGACTATAAAGTCTGCCACCACTTGTCCTTTCACTGCCTTAAGAGGCATAAAGGTCAAGGAGTATTCAGTTAATGCTAGTGCCCACTTGCCAATTCGACTGTGCAAGATGGGTTTCGACAACATGTACTTGAAAACATCAAAATGAGACGAAACATACACATCAACTGGTTTTATATATTGCTTGAGCTTTGTACAAGAGAAATACAGACATAGACACAATTTTTCAACTTCGCTATATCTAGTTTCTGCATCGTTCAAAACTCTACTAAGATAGTAAATGGGTCTTTCGACTCCATTTTCATCTTCTTGGGCTAACATGCTTCCCAAAGTTTTGTCGGATGCAGCTATGTACAATCTCATACTCCTATTTCTACAAGGAGGCACCAAAATAGGTGGCTTTGTGAGGTACCCTTTGATTTTGTCGAAGGCTTCTTGTTGCTCCTGCCCCCATTCGAATCCCTCTTTGTTCAATCGAAGTAAGGGTGAAAAGGCTTGAGCTTTCCCACTTAGGTTAGATATGAATCTCCTCAGGAAATTTATCTTGCCCAGCAGAGATTGCAATTCCTTTTTGTTCGATGGCGCTTTCGCTTCCAGAATTGCCTTCGTCTTGTTCTTGTTGATTTCGATTCCCTTCTTGTGGACAACGAAGCCCAAGAAATCTCCAGCTTTCACACAGAATGCACACTTCAAAGGGTTCATCTTCAGACCATGTTCTCTCATTCTTTCGAATGATTGTCGAAGGTGGTCTATATGGTTCTTCCTGGAAACAGATTTTATAACAATGTCATCAATATATACTTGCATAAAAGTGTTAATAAAATCATGGAAGATAGAATTCATTGCTCGCTGGTATGTTGCCCCAGCGTTCTTTAGGCCAAAAGGCATCACTACCCATTCGTAAGTGCTTAAAGCCCCAGGGCATCGAAAAGCTGTTTTCGACACATCTTCTTCAGCAATGAATATTTGATTATATCCTGAATAACCATCGAGCATACTCAGGTACTCGTAGCCAGCGGCAGAATCGACTAGCATTTCCGCCACAGGCATAGGATATTCATCTTTGGGTGTAGCAGCATTCAAATCTCTGAAATCTATGCACACCCTCAATGTACCATTTTTCTTAATCACTGGCACAATGTTTGAAATCCATTCGACATACCTCGTAACGCGTATGAATTTGCACTTCAGCAGTCTTTCGACTTCCGTTTTGATCTTCGACAGTATTTCTGGAGCGAAGCGTCTTGGACTTTGCTTGATTGGCTTCTTCCCAGGTTTGATTGGCAACTGAAGTTCTACCAATCCTCTGTCGAGACCAGGCATTTCGTCGTAATCCCATGCAAAACAGTCCTTGAACTCTTTTAACAAATGGATTACTTCCAACCTGAGTTCTGGGTCAATTTTTGCGCTGATGTAAGTTGGCTTTTTCTCTGACCCTTCGCCCAAGTTGATTTCTTCTAAAGGATCCTGCGCTAACACGGGTGTACAATTTTTTTGTATATATCCCTAATTTTTGTCCGGACTCTTTTGGTTCATCGGGAAGCCCTTAATTTTTCCTAGGCTTGTCAACCTAGCGGGTCTTTGTCATGCTTAGTATTTTCTGACTATGTCCGCGCTCATAGGATGTAGAGAGTTGTCACCGTCTACAACAACAAGTGTTGTAGAAATGCCAGAAAATGTTTATGTGATCGCATGTGCCCTTTCATACGTGGGAGCCTGTGTGGGGCTGCTTTAGGATGAATCTGGTGCACCTGATGTTTGATCGAGTTTTTGATAGTCTTGAACTTCCTATGTATCTTTTCTAAGAACTATCATGGAAGGATTCGAAGACATGATACTGACACCATCTGATACTACTGGCACAGACAAGCAATTTGGTGGTACCAAAGATTCAAATTTCAGTGATTTTCTGCTGGAACCCCCGATCAATGTAACAGCCCCCGGGTGATTCAGATGGAGATCATCCCCTGGCTACTCAGCATTTTTGGAGAGATTCTTTGCATATTGGCTTGACTGTCCCAGATTAATTAGACACCATGTCATGCCCCTTGATTATGAAAGGCTTTTTATTGGGAATGTTTTTTACGCCTGAGGTGATTTTTTCCATTGAGGGGGTCTTCGTTCACTGAATATTCGTTGTGTAAATTTCTCTGCCATTTGAACAATTAACCATATGCAAACAATGTCATTTAAAGAATGCAAAGCTTATGTCTGTCTTGAAATTTTTTGAAAATGCATTTTTTGTAGTAAAATAATATTTGCAAGAATGTGATATCAACTCATGATTTATAGCAAACCTTACAAGAGTCGGGATACCTTTGTAACAGTGTGCTCTCAAACTAACCCATGCTTCAGCTAGGACTTTTAAGGGTTGTAACGTGGCCTGGTTCACGGTTTAAGAAACAAAGGATTAAGGCTCAAAATTTATTTGTACCCATTTTTTCTTCGTGATGTTCTTCAGTCATATGCTCAGTTAATTATGCATTTCTAATCCCAGTTGAGTTTTGGAATGTTGGCCCCGATATTCCGGTGATGGTTCAGAAATTGAACGTTTGTTTAAGAAGGCGGACATTTTTGTGACCTTTTCTTTTTGTTGAGGATTTGTAGAACCTCTTTCTTTTTTGATTTTGCTATCCCTGTCTTTTGCCTGAAATGTTTCTTTTGTGATTACAGCCAGCGGGATGCCCCAGTTTTTTCTTAAGTCTCCTTCATAGGTTTTGACTTAATGGGGTTTTATTTTGAGAGATAATCATTGTTTGTTCTTAATGATTATGTGGAACCATTACCATCTTTTGGAGAGCATCTTCTACACTATTTGTCGTGTATGAAGGGAAAGCTTGCGACTGAATGCACAACTGAATTAACTGAGAAAACTACCCTGCCCCAGGTTATGATTAAGGGTTTTAATTTGTGTGAAAAGAAAACTCCTACTTCTTAGGCTTAAAGGGGTTGACTAGGGATTATCTTCCTTATAACTCCACTGTTTAGGATTTGAAACAATGTTTGTACATCGTCGGCGGGGTCTGTTCAAAAGCATACTGTAGAGATTGTGGTATCATTTTCGTCATCCTCCCTCTAAAGGCTTACAACTCTTAATCAAGATTTGAATATCATGAAAGGAAGTAAAACACAGTTTGAATATAGTGGATAAGAATGAAATAATTCAAGACAAACATACGTAATGCATTGATGAAATGACAAAGTTTGACATAAAGGTAAGTGTTTAAACCAAACAAAGAAATTACAACTGAAAATTCGAATGAACAAAAATTTATCTACTTAAACTTTATCACTTTAGCTGATATGCCTTGGAGGGATGACAGAAAAATTCCAGTTGACCATCTTGTGCAAACTCTAAAGCTCCTTCATCAATCAGGTCTTGAATTTTGTTCTTCAACACCCAACAGCTATTAGTGTCATGTCCATGACTGTTTGAGTGGTACGCACACCTTGGATTTGGATTGTACCTTGGGGAGGCAGTGTTGGGATTCTGAGGGGGATCCTTTAACGTAACCAGCTTGGCCTCCAATACCTGATGCAATGCTTGAGTCAAGGACATGTTGATTTTGGTGAATTGCCTCTTGGGCTTGTCTTTCCTTTGCTGATTACCCTGTTGGGATTGGCGAGGTCATTATTGGACCCTTGGCGTAGCAGCCATTTGGAAAGGTCTATTCTCCAAGCTAACTTTTTGTCCCATCAAGGGTTGATGAATGACTTGATCCCCAGCCCCGACCATTTGTTTCATACGGTGCAACCGTCTTGATGAAGTTTACTGACGAGGACTCTTAGATCTTCTTGTCCCCGAGCTAGGCTTTGGATAAGAGCCATTTGACTGATCATCTGGATTCTCATCCTTTCCATTTCAGCTTGCAGTTGTTCTAACTGGTCATCCTTATTGTTGTCAGGATGTTTCTTGGTCAAGTTCCCGTTGAGGAGTGTTTTCAATTCTTCTTTCCCCTTGGCTAGATTCGGGAACATTTCTTTGAATTGAGCATCTTGAGCTTGGAAGCCTCTGTTGTTTTGTTTGAGAGCCATTGCTGAAATAAACAGTGAGAACATGAGAGACCTGTACTAGAGACTACCTGTTATGCAATGACATGTATGATATGCAAATGTTTTCAAGGATCTCGCGGGGTAAACACAAGAAAAATGTTAGGCGTTGAACTTTGCAGCTTTGATTGAAGAACTTCGTATCATTGAAGGTCCTTCTACAAGAGTCAAGCTCACTATATCGAGTGGGTCATAGCTCCTGGCCCAAGTTGTCGTGTTTTGGTATTTTGAAGGCATTTGGTTAGAGGAAAATAAATCCCCCTGCCCCTTGTTTTGACATTTGGTTCATCATAACCTGCATCTCAGACCCTTGAGATCCTTGCTATGGTATGATGTGTATGCTATGCGTTAAGCAAAAAATGTAAGGTGATGAAGACAAGTGAGTCTAAGAAGTCCAAGTTACTGGATAATGACAGCAAACAAATCTTGAAAGGAAATCATGTTGTTAGATAATAAAACCCTGCAAGTAGTTCAAGTTGAAAGCAAACAAGTCACACAAGAAGCCTTAGGTTTAGGCTTGCATGAGGTTTGTAGGTAAGTACCCTCTTGAAGTTTAGTTGGCTCAACCTGTCTTAGTAATAGTAACCGGGTTCTAAGGAGTCTCAATATCATTGACCTTTCGATCAAGAATTGTTTCAGCTCACGCACAGAAGTATTGCGGCCAAAAAATCCCGAAAGTCCAGTCTCAATGAGTGTAGCATCGAGTATCAACTAATCTTCGGTCAGAACCAAAGTCGGTTATCTCACTACTTCCTAATGGCTAGGATGAGTCAATTAAAGGTTCTAAAGGTCATTTAGCGCTTAGTGACACTACGAGGAAGCCTAATGTTATCCTTAACTTACTCAAGGAACATTAGTACAATCTAAAGCATCGCGCTAACATAGCCACCACTTCGTCTGTATCGGTCTACACCGTACATCCTCCATGGTTTATTGCTACTTACCTAAAACGTGCCCCAGATCCGGGTGTAAGATCTTTACAAGAATACCCCCAATAAAACCTCAAAGATAAAGCAATCAAAGCAAACAAAGAAAGCAATTAAGACAATTTTAAAATGAACTAACTCTAAGGTAACCCCACTTTTTAATATTGATTCCCCAGCAGAGTCGCCAGTTCTGTGATACAGTGGCAGAACCGACTGTTAATACTGGTTTTTGTATTTTGTATTCTCAAATTTTGCGGTAAGCAAGAGTCGCCATCGACTTTTCTTTTATCCAATAAAGGAAAGGGTGAAAAGAACATAAAAAGACCTTTTCGAGAATTTTCTGAGTAAGGGGGGTAGATTATGGAAAGGGAAGGTGTCAGCACCCTTTCCATCCATAGTTATCTATGGGATCTTAGAGGTTTGCTCATTTTGAAATACCTTTGTGCTTTGTGTGTTTGAAAATGCCTTAGTGCGGCGATTCGCTTTATGATAACTCTTGTATTACTCCTCAAGAGTGTTGACAAAGCAAATGTTTTTGAAAGTGTTTTGAAATGTTTTTGAAAAGTAGAATTTGTGTAAGTGCAAAGATGTTTTTGAGCAAACTTCTAACAGCTATCTACTTTTATACTCGAAAAGGGTCGTTCTTTTCCTATTTTCCTTTAGACAATGCTATCCTACTATTAGTGAGTAGGTAGCCTTGTCATTGGATGTTTTGAGGGACAATCGAAGGGACGATACGGTCACGAAGGCAACTTGGCAAGAAATTTTAATAATTGTCCTGAAGTCTTAAGATCACATTTAACCTAGGCAACATCGAAAGGGTCATCGAGGGACTTATGATCTTTCAAACTAAAGGACAACCACTAAAGATTCTCACGTTTCGAGAATTGTGACCGTTTTCGGAAGGCAACCGAAGTGGGATACCCTAGAGGTGATTGTGTGCAATTGTATTCAATTCAATTATTTATCTTTTGCTTTTAAGGTTTGTTAACATTGTTTTTCAGTCTTGTCATACATGCCTAATTACTAGCAGTAATATTGTACAAAAAAATAAAGTGTGAAAATATAAACCTACACTATTACATGGCTTCGGGGATGGGGTATTTACAATGTACAAACAATTGGGGGGGGGGGGGGGGGGGGTGGAATAAAGAAAGCGGTGAAAAGTCCTATTTAAAACTATTACATCCCAAATAACAGTTACGTGAATATATTAAAAAAATGCGAAAAATGAATAATGCCCGAAAGAATGAAAATACGTTCTAAAACCTAGTGAGAAAAATCTTTTTTGTGTTGTTTTTAATTTAAGAAAATAACTAAATTAATTATTCTAAAGTCTATTATTTAGAAAATTAACTTAAGAAAAATAAACTAAACTCTTTTTGTGGTTTTTTATATTTATGAAAAGAAATATTAAACCTAAATTAAGTCCTAAGTTCTAGTTCATTTTAAATTAAGAAAATAGTCAAAATTTAATTAATTAATAAATTAATTAAAGAAATTAATTATTTAATTAAAAAAAATCTATGCCTAATTTTTTTGTGAGTTTTTATTATTATTATTAAAAAAGATTAAGAAATGAAATAACTAAATAAAACAAAAAGAAAATAGATTGGGTTTGATGGCTGAAATAGAATGGGTTTTGCAATTGAAATTTCGCTAAGCCCTGATTGTGAAGCCCAGGTCCATCATTGGATCCAGTGTGGGCAGTACTTGATGGTATATGGTGTCTCATGTTCTAGACGTCATACATTCCATGTAATTTCTCTAACCTGCTCTAAGGATATCCAGGAACTCATATACACACATTAGAACATTCAACAATTAATAAAAATAGATATTCGAATTTGAGATTATACCAAAACGGTGATAGCTTGGATCCAGTGATCTGGGACCTTGCAAGCTTTGAGGATGGTTGGAACAAGTCCCTGGGAACCTCAAGAGTAATGTATGATTACTAGTTCGGACCAAAATTACCTGCAAAGTGGGTTTCAAATTTTTATCACTTTTAATAATTTTGCAAAAATGGTAGAACTCTCTCTAGGCTGTGTAGGCCTGTTGAAATGCTTGCTAGATGCTTGTTTATTATGAGAGGAATGAGGAGACAAGAAAATAAAGGTTTAAACAACCTTAAAGCAAACGTTTCAGAGCCATGAATGAAATTTATAACTTTGGCCAAAAATAAGGAAACTCGTCATTTTTTGAATTTGAATGAATGTGGACATGGTTGCACGAAATCTTGGGCTTCAAGGCAAGCTAAAACACCAGCCCAAATGCCAAAACATATTTCCAATTATTTTATACACTTTATTTTATATTTGTTTGAAATAAATTAAAATAAATGTGTACAAAATAAGTAAAAATTGTAACTCATGGTAAGACGGTTTTTGGAGATACTCTGTAATCTTAGGAAGATGTTTGAAATCCAAGAAATCGAGCCCTTGCCTTAAAATTTCAAATTTGCTCAATGCATAATTCTTGAAAATTCCCAAATTTTCCCAACTTGGGTAAGCCATAACTTGCTCAATTTTTATCTCATGATGATGATATTGTACTTTTTGGAAATCCTAAGATGTCTACTTCAATCCCGCTTTTGATAAATTTTGTATTTGAAGATTTTATCTTGATTTAAATGGTCTTGATAAAAAGTGCATTTTGTTGACTTTTGAAAATGACCTGTAATGTATAAGCTTGTATCTTTCAAATGGTGCATCTCTTGAACATGTGGGATGAAGAAAAGTTGTAGGGAATTTATTTCTCTTCAAAATGAGCCTTGTTTGGGGGGAAATTGATGAGGTATGTGAAAGTTATACCTAGTCAAAGTTTGGTTGACTTTTCCTATAGAAATCCTAATTAGCAATTCTTGACTTTTGATGAATTAGGAGCATTTCTTGAGGAATCATGATCAACCCTTGATAAAATTATGGATATCACTTCAAAATGTTGAGGTTGACCAAAAACCTTGAAGTTTGATTGTATATAGGCCACAGTTGACTTTTGACCTAGTACAGTTGATTTTCAAACATTTGGGCAATTGATTGAGCAAACTTGTAGTGCAAGACATGGAATTTGGCATGGACAATCTTGAATACATATTAGGACCTTGGAAAACATTTGATACCTTTGAATCTCAAACATCTTGATGAAAATTGAAACCCTAATTAGAGGTTCATTGCCTTAGAAGGAGAATTTGCCTGGTCAATTCTTGGTCATCCTTGAGCAAAACCTCAATGAGACTGTCTTGAGTAAAATGGGAGGGAAAATTTTGGGGTACAACACCATTGATCTTGAGAAATTATTTTAGCCATAAATTTAGGTCAACATGTTGTGTTTGAATCCTTGAAATCATGCTTCAAGCCATTGGGTCGTGTACTAGGTCAAAAGTCAATGATCAGTCCATCTCAATCAAAACCCTAATTTTGACAAATTTTCCCTTTTGATGATTTGAGTAATTTTCTTGAGGCATTGTGATCAACCCTTGGTCAATTGATAAATATCTCTTCAAAATATTGATGTTGGCCAAAGATCATGAAGTTCGATTGTATTTTGACCACAGTTGACTTTTTACCCAATACAACTGATTTTCAGTCATCTGAGCAATTGACTGAGCAAATTTGCAGTGCAAGACTTAAAACTTGGTATGAGAAATATTATAGACCTATAATGAACTATGAAACTCATTTTAGGCATCAAAAGTCCAAGTGTCCTTGAGAAAATCAAAACCCTAATTTGGAGGCTTAGTGCTTAGGAGGTGAGCTTGTCTGATCAAACCCATGAGAATCCTTGAGCATTTGAGATCTTTTGTGAGAAATGTCTTGAGAATAAAGAGGGAAAATTTTTGGGTACGACACCTTCCCTGCTGCATATAGCACCTTCGATGGATCCCAACCTTCGACAATATTTTTCTAAGCCTTGTCACCCAAAGACTTTATAAAGGTTTCCATACGAGGTTTCCAACTGTCATAGTTGGTACCATCCAGAATCGGTATTTTAACCACAGTTTTACCATCCTTGTCCATTGCACCAGAAAGTAACTTCCATGAACCTCACCCAGAGTCGGAGGCAGATGCCTACTCTGATACCAATTGAAATTATAGATATCAGATTCCAGATGTCCTAAGAGATGTCGAGACACATGATATGAATTCATACACAATAACAAGATGGATAAATAAAAATAGTAGTGCTGAAAGTAACACATGATATGTTTACCCAGTTCAGAACAACCTTCCTACTATAGGGGCTACCAAGCCAGGGATGAAATCAACAAGATAATATCAATTTGTAGTCCTTACAATAAACCTTTAGTTTACAGTCTACGCAGTTAATCACTAACCTTTGCCTAGCTTCTACCTAAGACACACCTAGGTATGAGGCCCTCCTCAAATCCCTCTTCAATTACACTCAGCAATTGGAGCAAACTCTAAACATAAGTAGAGAACAAAAACAATCTGAAGCTATTGACCCGCTGTCGCGCGCGGATCAAAACGAGTATTTTTCAAAACTGTAGTATTTAACGATAACTGTAACTCGGATATCGTTCTCACAAGGATTCTTGATTTTATTAAACAACAGAAATCGAATCAGGGGGGTTTGGTCTTAAGGATGATTTATAAAAAAAACAGAAAATAAGCGCTTAAAATAAGTGATTATGAAATAAGTCGATCTACTATTTCGGGTTCCTACTATCATCGATTAATACAATTTAACTTCCCTAAGCGGATTCCTATCTAAATTCGATCACAATTTCATCCAACAAGCGAGAATGAAAAAAAATAAGAATTATGTTCCCTTTTCACCGAATTAAGCAAACGGTTAATCAACAAACGGAATAACGAATTAAGCATACGATATAACGCAATTATAATTGGGAAACATAATTCAATCGAACCAACAAGATTACTCTAAGATAATTCGAATTAAGCAAACGAATATAAAAGGAAAAATTGATATGAATAGAAATTGAGTTGTAAATTATATTAACCTCAAGTTTTGAAACTAAGTTACAGCAGATCAACTCTAACGGATTAGTTCTCCATTCTCATTCGTACAAAATTGTTTTCTCCCTTTGTCTACAGTAAAAACGTGATCCCTACTGGTTATGTGGCTGCCCCCCGGTTAAAGAGGAACAATCCATTCGGTTTACAAACCAACTGGGTTGAAAATATAACCCAGACCCAAAACTACTAACCCAAAACTTAAAAGTCTAAAGCTGCAACTTCAACAACTTTTTCAACCTTTTTGCACTTCGAATCAGCTTCTAGCCAAAACTTGAAAGTTGTAGGCCATTTTCTTATCTTTCCAACGCATGGTCAAACACCTCGATCCAATTTTTGTAGAATTAGTTATGAATTTTTCCGTGAAAGCTGCAGTTGCTGAAAATAAAATACGAAAATTAATTAAATGCAAAAATAAAATAAATTAGCAAAACATATTAAAACATAAAAATAAACACAATAAACTAAATAAATGCATTAGTACAATCGTGGAAGGATGTGCATCAAAATGCACTGATCAAATTCCCCCACACTTGAACTTTTACACTCCGAGCAAAATGCAATCAAAAGAAACGCAAAAGCATCATCAATTACTCATCCTAGGCTACAAATTCATCTTCGGTCAAGATTGCATCAACAGGTACTAGTCTCATACACTAAGGGTATCGTAGGAACACTAGTCTTGCCTCCTGAATATACAAACCAATATGAATCATATTATTATGCAAAAGTCTAACTTACTCATCCTCATTTTTTTTCTTTTTCATTCCGGCGCAATCACATTAAGCCCGTTATCTCCACACACTCATAGCAAAGTGACTGGTTAGTGACTCTGATCCTTTTTTGCACGGGGTTCTGGTACTTACCTGGTATAACCCTTTGCTTACTCAGTTGCAGTTGCGGGGGATCGGACCGTAATCCGCCCTACCAAGTTCAGCACCAGAAACCGCTGAACCAACTAACAACGAGTCTTATTCTCAAAAAAAAAAATCTGTAGGCACTACGACCGTTGGGTTAAGTGACCGGGTGAGGGTCACCAAACTTAGAAGGTGCATTCCTTTTTTTCTTTTTCTTTTTAAAACACTTTTTTTTTCCGGAACACTCACTTATATTCATCGGCTTCCTTGCGTAGAGTGTGTGAGATGGTGCTGACTGCTGAAATAAACTACTCAAGAGATATTAGAGAGTGAGAATTCAAGGCTAATACATAATAAGAATTCAAATCAATTTCCATATGCAAGAGACTTACAGTGTTAAGACGATACCGATCTTGTGAGATTTTTCTAAGTCTCCACAAACATAACCTCAAATTAGTCTGCAACCCAAAACTTTCAAATAGATGCATTTTTTTATTAACCCAAAACAAAACAAAATAAAAATAAAATAAAGGAATCTCTCCCCCACACTTAAAACAGACATTGTCCTCAATGAAAGGACATAACTATTTAAAATAGAGAGAAGGAAAGAAAAACTCCATGGTCAAGTTGCAGGGTAGTTTGGTGCCTCCAAAGAAAGATCTTTTGTGGTTGCATCTTCAGCTACTGCACTTTCATGAAATAGCTTTAGGCGCTGCCCATTGACCTTAAAAACTTTGTTGGTACCTGCACTTTTAATTTCTACTGCACCATGAGGGAAAACATTAGTAACAACAAAAGGGCCAATCCATTTGGATCGGAGTTTCCCAGCCATAAGCTTAAGGCGGGAGTTAAACAATAAAACTTGTTGGCCCACAGAAAATTCCTTCCTATAAATAATTTTGTCATGGAAGTGTTTTGTTTTCTCTTTATAAATCCTAGAGCTCTCATAAGCCTCTAGTCTCAGCTCTTCAAGTTGTTGCAATTGGAGTTTTCTTTCAATACTTGCTTGTTGCATCTCCAAATTACAATTTTTCACCGCCCAATAAGCACAGTGTTCTAACTCAACAGGAAGATGACATGTCTTACCAAAAACAAGTCGAAAGGGAGATATCCCAATGGGAGTCTTGAAAGCCGTTCTTTGAGCCCAAAGTGCGTCATCTAGACGACGACTCCAGTCTTTCCTGTTTGGTTGCACCATTTTCTCTAAAACCTGCTTGATCTCCCTATTTGAAATCTCAGCCTGCCCATTACTTTGTGGGTGATATGCAGTAGACACTATATGCACGACTCCATACTTCCTGAGCAAAGCTTCCATGGTGCGGTTGCAGAAATGAGTGCCTTGGTCACTTATGATAGCTCGCGGTATTCCAAACCTGCAAAAGATATTAGACCTGACAAAATCTGCAACAACTCTAGAATCATTAGTCCTAGTGGGGATAGCTTCCACCCACTTTGAAACATAGTCAACAACAAGTAAAATATAAAGGAAACCAAATGATACAGGAAAGGGACCCATGAAATCAATTCCCCATACATCAAATACCTCACAGAAAAGCATAGGCTGCTGAGGCATTTCACTCATGCGAGTGATGTTTGCACCTGCTATCTGGAACTCTTTACATGTGCGGTAAGTCTCAAAAGAATCCTTAAAGATGGTGGGCCAGTAGAATCTGGAATCTAAGACTTTTCTAGCAGTTTTTACGGGCCAAAGTGTCCTCCAACTTGAGATGAATGAGAAAAATTCAAAATAGATTCAATCTCATAGTCAGGGACACATCTCCTGATTACCTGATCACTACCAAACTTCCAAAGATATAGATCATCCCAGACATAATATTTGGCATCACTCTTGAGTTTGTGGATTTGTGACCGGGATGCACCTGTAGGAAAAACACCAGCAACAAGATAATTAACAATGTCAGCAAACCAAGGAGTTACCCCAAGCAAAAGTAAAAGCTGCTCATCAGGAAAGTCATCTTGAATGGGGAAAGTATCTTCATCTCTTTCTATCCTGCTCAAATGATCAGCCACTAAGTTTTCAGCACCACTCTTGTCTTTAATCTCTACATTAAACTCTTAGAGCAACAGCATCCACCGAATCAATCTTGGTTTTGCATCCGGCTTTTTCAACAAATACTTCAAAGTTGCATGGTCAGTAAAAACAACAACCTTGGAACCTAGCAAATATGATCTGAATTTATCGAGAGCAAAAACAATAGCTAGAAGTTCCTTTTCAGTGGTAGTGTAATTTGACTGTGCAGAATCTAAAGTCCTAGAAGCATAGTAAATAACATGGGGAGCCTTGTCAACTATTTGTGCAAGAACAGCCCCAACAACATAATTAGAAGCATCACACATAAGCTCGAAAGGGAGGGTCCATTCAGGAGGTTGGATTATCGGAGCGGAGGTCAATGCTTTCTTCAAGAAGTCAAACGCTTGCTTGCATTTGTCATCGAAGTTGAAAGTAACATCATTCTTCAACAGGTTTGACAGCGGAAGAGCTATCTTGCTAAAATCCTTGATGAAGCGCCTATAAAAACCTGCATGACCAAGAAAAGAACGAATCTCGCGAACGCAAGAAGGGTAAGGCAATGTAGAAATCACATCAATTTTAGTAGGGTCAACAGAAATACCTTCCTCAGAAATTATGTGACCGAGAACAATTCCTTGCTTAACCATAAAATGACATTTTTCGTGATTTAACACAAGATTAGTCTCAATGCATCTTTCCAAAACCATATTCAAGCTACTCAAACATGCATCAAAAGAGGAACCATAAACAGTGAAGTCATCCATGTAAACTTCCATGCAATTTTCAATGAGATCATAGAAAATGCTAATCATGCACCGTTGGAAAGTTCCAGGAGCGTTGCAAAGACCAAAAGGCATCTTCCGATATGCAAAAGTACCGAAGGGACAAGTAAAAGTGGTCTTCTCTTGATCTTCCGGTGCAATATGAATCTGAAAATAACCTGAAAAACCATCAAGAAAACACGAATGTGATTTACCAGCTAGCCGTTCAAGCATCTGGTCAATGAACGGAAAAGGAAAATGGTCCTTTCTAGTCGCTTGGTTCAATCTCCTGTAATCAATACACTCTCCAACTGTTTTGAACTCTAGTGGGAACAAGTTCGTTCTTTTCATTTTTCACCACTGTGAGTCCAGATTTCTTAGGTACAACCTGCACTGGACTTACCTATTTGCTGTCAGAGATAGGATAAATGATACCTGCTTGCAAGAGTTTGCTTACCTCTTTCTTCACAACATCGAGGATCAAAGGATTAAGCCCCATTTGGGGCTGCCTTACTGTTTTCGCTCCCTCCTCAAGTAAAATTTTATGCATGCACATGGACGGACTAATACCAGGAAGGTCGGCTAATGTCCATCCAATTGCCTTCTTGTGCTTTTTCAGAACCTGCAAGAGTTTATTTTCTTGATCGAGATCAAGGTTAGAAAAGATAATAACAGGAAGTTTTTCGTTATTCTCCAAATAAACATATTTCAGATTTTCCGGAAGTTGTTTCAGCTCTAAGGACGGGGGCTGCTCTATGGATGGAGCATTTGGGGCAGCCGGGATGTCAAGGGTATCAACTATAAAAACAGTTTCATTAGCAACAACTTCACTGGTGGGAAACACATCATCCTGCAAGGCAACCTCTATTTCAGCACACACAACACACAAGTTATTGTCAGTACAATCAGAACACAAGTAAACATCATCAAATCCAGATAGAGAAGGAAAATCAATGGAAAATAAATCAGAACAAGTGTCATCGACCAATTCCGAAATTAATTCAATGTGAAAAACCGAATTCTCCTCCGAAGGATGTTTCATGGCATCAAAAATGTTGAATTTCGCGACAATGTCACCAAATTCCGTGGACATGGTTCCATCGTCAACATCAATCTTTGTTTTTTCCGTTTTCATGAATGGTCTGCCTAAAATGATGGGAGCTTGGCTGGACTTTGTTTCTCCTTCCATGTCTAGAATGTATAAATCTGCAGGAAAAATCAAATCGTTAACTTGAACAAGGACGTCTTCGACTATGCCGGTGGGGCGGGCATTGCTCCTATTTGCCAACTGAATGATTAAACCTGTATGTTGCAGAGGACCGAGACAAAGGTTATTATAAACAGAAGTGGGCATAACATTAATGCCCGCTCCCAAATCAAGCATGCAATTATCGAATTTACTGTTCCCGATGGTGCAAGGAATAGCAAATGTTCCTGGATCCTTCTGCTTCTGTGGTAGAACCTGAGTGGTGGTGAGAGCTGAAACATTTTGCTCACCCATAGCTTTTTCAAATGAAGGTTTAGGCTGAATAAAAGCAGAAATATTTCGGCCCAAGTTAACTCTTTCACTTCCCTTAATCCTTCTCTTGTTGGTACACAAATCCTTCAAAAACTTCGCATACTTCAGAACCTGTTTAATCACATCAAGGAGCAGAATATTTACTACAACTTTTCGGAAAACATCCAAAATCTCTTTTTCTTTCTCTCCTTCCTCAATTCTTTTATTTTTCAGAATTCTATGTGGGAAAGGAACTGGTGGCACATAGTCTCTTTTTGTAATTCTTTCAGTTTCCACTGTAATAGGAGAAGGTGGAGAAGGTTCAGATGAAACAGATTCAGAAGGTGAAGAAGTAGAAGGTTCAGATGTTACCTCAATATTTTTCTCAGGGGCTGTTCCTGCTACCTTTCCAGATCGCAAAGAGATTGCGCTAACATTGGCATTAGGACCACCATTCGGATTGGCAACAGTTTGGGCTAGAAGTTGGTTTGACCCTTGGGATTGCATTGCGTTCATTTGAGTAGCAAGTTGTCCCATCTGTGTGTGCAAGGTTTGAATGCTAGAATCGGTCCTTTGTTGGAACTGAAGGTTGTTGACGGCCATTTGTTTAACAAGATCCTCTAAGGACGGTCCGGAAGGTGCAGGGGCAGCCGGTTGAGGTGAGTTCTGTTGTTGGCTGGTTTGTGGATTTCCATATTGAAGGTTGGGATGATTCCTCCAATTCGGATGATATTTGTTGGTCGACAGGTCATGAATATTGTTGTACCTGTTTTGGTTGTAAAGGTTGGCTGCATAAGCTTGGGGCAGCTCAGTGATAGATTCATCTCTCAGAATGGGACATGTATCAGTCGGGTGCTCAGGGGAAGTACAAATACCACACAGAGTTGATGTTTGAGTTTTTGCTACTTCTAGTTGTTTGACTAATGCCGTGAGCTCATCAATTCTGGTCTCTAAAGCTTTGTTGGAAGGAGAAGCTTGAATTTGATTCACTCATTTGCTTTGTGCAGAATTGTCTCTAGTGGTAAATTGTTGAGAATTAAGAGACATATTCTCTATTAGAGCTTTGGCAGCATCTGGAGTTTTATCAGCAAGTGCTCCACCACTAGCAGCATCAAGAATGTTTCGGTCCATCGGTATCAACCCCTCATAAAAGTACTGGATGAGTAATTGCTCGGTGATCTGATGTTGAGGACATCTGGATACCAAGTGCTTGAACCTCTCCCAATACTCAGTGAGTGACTCATTACCTTGTATGATACCGCAAATTTTCTTTCTTATTGAGGCAGCTCTAGAGGCAGGAAAATATCGCTCCAAAAACACCTTTTTCAGTGCATTCCAACTTGTAATTGAATTTGGCTTGAGGTAGTACAACCAATCCTTTGTTGCACCCTGCAATGAAAAAGGAAAAGCTCGAAGTTTGATGTGATCTTCAGTGATCCCTTCAGGCTTCGATGGTGTAGAGCATACAACCTGAAACTCTTTCAAATGTTTGTGCGGATCCTCACCTACAAGACCACTAAACTTGGGCAACAAGTGTATCAAACCCGATTTTAATTCAAAAGGAGCAGCAACATCATCATAATCAATACACATGCCATTATAATTTATATCAGGGGCAGCCAATTGCCTTAAGGTTCTTTGGTCATCCATATCAATAACAACTTCAGAATCAGAATCAAACAGATAGTGCAAGTAATCAGAATCAGCCTCAGACTTAAACTCAATTGTGGGTGGTGGACTAGTGTTAACTTGGACTCTCCTACATTGTGTGTGCAATGTTCTTTCTACTTCAGGATCAAAAGCAACAAGCTCAGGACAACAGGACCTAGTAGCCAGGACTAAAACGCAGCAATGGTAACAAAGTCCAAAATACCAACAATGTCCCTAAAAGCAAAAACAAACACAAAGAAGGAAAACGATTAAATTTTTTTCAAAAAAATAAACTGAACATGAAACTCTTCTAATGGGCAAAAAATAGAATTTTGATGATTTTTTTGATTTTTTCCGACTCTATGAAAACAGTAAATAAATCATAAAAAATAGGAAAATGATGAATTTTGGAAATTGAGACCAAAGTCCCATAACTACTTTGTAGTATGGGATAAATGAGAGGAGAATTTTTTCGCAAGGGATGGTCAAGGCAGAATTCTAATCGGATGCGATTTACCCCAAAACCGGTTTTTTTTACTATTTCGACTCTACAACGCGAATTGGACAAAATCGCGATGAAACTAACGCCTAGACTCAAAGAAACTGACCCTATGACTCTAAAAACAACTAATAATACCAAGAATCCCCGGCAACGGCGCCAATTTGACTCGCTGTCGCGCGCGGATCAAAACGAGTATTTTTCAAAACTGTAGTATTTAACGACAACTGTAACTCGGATATCGTTCTACAAAGATTCTTGATTTTATTAAACAACATCGAATTGGGAGGGTTTGGTCTTAAGGACGATTTATAAAAAAAACAGAAAATAAGCGCTTAAAATAAGTGATTATGAAATAAGTCGATCTACTGTTTCGGGTTCCTACTATCATCGATTAATACAATTTAACTTCCCTAAACGGATTCCTATTCAAATTCAATCACAATTTCATCCAACAAGCGAGAATGAAAAAAAAATAAGAATTATGTTCCCTTTTCACCGAATTAAGCAAACGGTTAATCAACAAACGGAATAACGAATTAAGCATACGATATAACGCAATTATAATTGGAAAACATAATTCAATCGAACCAACAAGATTACTCTAAGATAATTTGAATTAAGCAAACGAATATAAAAGGCAAAATTGATATGAATAGAAATTGAATTGTAAATTATATTAACCTCAAATTTTGGAAACCAAGTTACAGCAAATCAACTCTAACGGATTAGTTCTCCATTCCCATTCGTACAAAATTGTTTTCTCCCTTTGTCTACAGTAAAAACGTGATCCCCACTGGTTATGCGGCTTCCCCCCAGTTAAAGAGGAACAATCCATTTGGTTTACAAACCAACTGAGTTGAAAACATAACCCAAGCCCAAAACTACTAACCCAAAACTTAAAAGTCTAAAGCTGCAACTTCAACGACTTTTTCAACCTTTCTTCATTTCGAATCAGCTTCTGACAAAAACTAGAAAGTTGTAGGCAGTTTTCTTATCTTTCCAACGCATGGTCAAACGCCTCGATCCGATTTTTGTAGAATTAGTTATGAATTTTTCCACGAAAGCTGCAGTTGCTGAAAATAAAATACGAAAATTAATTAAATGCAAAAATAAAATAAATTAGCAAAACATATTAAAACATAAAAATAAACACAATAAACTAAAGAAATGCATTAGTACAATCATGGAAGGATGTGCATCAAAATGCACTGATCAGTTATACTTCCAAAACACGCAAGATTTAATGCTTAAAAGCTTTTGAGAATTGACACACAATATGTTCAATGCTTAAAAGCTTCTGAACATCTAACATGAAACTTACAATCCAACAATAAGGATTCTAAAAACCCTAACACAAACACATATTTAAGTTCCACCTAATACTATATATACACCATACTATTTATAATTTTATTCTAGACTGGGTTGGGCTTCAAAACTGCAGTAGTGAGGTTGTACAAAGTCTATTCAAGATAATAGGTCTTTAATCATTAGTTTCATAATAAATCTCCATATTTATAAACTAATCAAATCTTCTAAAACCAATCAAAGAATATTTTGATTTGTCAATCTTGGAAGCCATATAAGCTAACTGAATATTCCCTGAATATCCAATAGCTAAAAACAGTTGATCCACATTGTCAGCTTGCTACAGACGCAATGTCCTAACTCCTTGTTGGGACATCCTTCTCGACATGTTGAAAACAGAAAGTTGGAACATCTTGTTCAACATGTTTCTGCTAAAATGGTTTTACCAAAAAGTAAGCCAATCATAATTTCAGAGAAATAATAACTCGGACCTGAGATTATGCAGGAAACGATTGAAAAGATTAAGATGATCCAAGAAATGATGAAGGCCTCTCATAGTCGTCAGAAGAGTTATCACGACAAGAGGAGAAATATATTTGAGTTCCAAAAAGATGATCATATATTTTTGAGATTACTCCAGTGACTGGTGTTGGTAGAGCTTTGAAGTCGAAAAAGTTCACGCCACATTTTGTTGGTCCATATAAGACATCAAAGAAGATAGGTGAAGTGGATTATCGGATTAATTTACCGTTGTCGCTTGTGAATCTTCATGACATGTTACATGTGTCTCAGTTTAGGAAATACATTCCAGATTCTTCGCATGTGATCCAAATGGATGAAGTATAGGTGAGAGATAACCTGATTGTTAAAGCATCACCCGTGCAGATAGAAGGACGGGAAGTGAAGCAATTGCAAGGTAAAGACATCGCCTTAATGAAGGTATTGCAGGGTGGACCAGCTGGTGAAAGTTGGACTTGGGAACGTGAGGATCAAATGAGAGAGTCTTATCCTCTTTTGTTTCTGTCGGGTAATTTTCGAGGGCAAAAATTCTTTTAAGTGGGGAGAGTTGTAACACCCTAAAATAATTAAATTATTAATTTAATTATTTAATTAATTTATGAAGAGTATTTGTGATGTATTTGTGAGTATCTATGATGTTTTGATGTGTGATGTGATGCTATGTGTAGTATAGTAGAAATTAAGAGATATTTGGTGTTTTAATAATTTTAGATAATTAGTTTTAATTATTTAGAATTATTATTAATAAAATAAATAGAATAAGGTGTGGAAGTGCCAAGGGCAAAGTGGTAATTTTGAATGGCTAAGTGAGGGTAAGATGGGAAGACCATAGAAAGGGTCCAATGGTTAAACTAGGAAAAAGAGTGATAGTGTCTCATTCTGTCCAATCGTGAGAATATGGAAGAAGTAATAAAGAGAAGCTAGGGCACAGAGAGGAAAGAGATAGAGCTCAATAGAACGCGAGGAATAGAACCAAGATTTGCTTCTAGGAATCTAAGGTAAGGGGTTTATCCTTATTACTATGATTGATATAAGGTTTAGATGTATGTAGGTAATTGGGGTTTTGTAGTGATGTTCTTATATGATGAACCCTTGATGAAATTGTGAGAATTTGATGCTAATGATGTTATGAAATGATATATATGATGCCTACTATGACGTGTTATTATGATATTGTGAAACCATGATGAATTACGTGGATTTGGGTCTATTATATGGTGAAATCATAAGGATTTTGGGACTGGTGCACTATAGAAAATGCACAGGAAAGCTCATGTTCACGTTGCCTCATCGAGCAAGCCATATGCTTCGCCGAGCGAAGGATCTTCTCCCAAGCAGTGCTAGGAGAGCAAGGAGGTGAAGGGAATGGGAAGAAAACAGAACCTCTGGAGTTTGTATGGAGGATGGTGTCTCGCTCTAGCTTCGTCGGGAAAAGCATAGGAGAGTGAGCTCGTCGGGCAAGCGAGTAGGATCGTCGAGCGAAGGAAAATAAGGAAAAATTGTGCTCTTGGAACTTTTATGAAGTGGGATGTCGCCCCAACCTCGTCGGGTGAGCCTTAGGCGAGCAAGCTGCTTCGTCGGGCGAGCCTTAAGCGAGGGGCAGAGGTCATAATTTTGTAAACATTGTAACTTGAGTTTTTGGACTTTGTTTGATGCATCATTCAAAGCGTTAGGTAGCTAACATGATGAACTATAAATAGGTAGGATAAAAAAAGTAAATAGATGTATATTCCCAATACTTTATTAGGATTAAACTAGACCTTGGAATGGCAAAATGTGATGATACTATGAGGAATTAATGTGATTATGTGATTAATATAACATGATATATATTTGTATGATAGATTGATGTTGTTGTGATGATTACATGTGTATTGAGATTTATATGATGATATTATGATGATTTCATGAATGATGATGCTTTTTGACTACCAGTGGTCATGTGTTATTATGTTGTTGCACATCATAGATTCATGGCATATATTAGGACTTTGGTCCAATGATGTTATTAGGACGGTTGGACCAGTGATGTTTATAGGATATTAGTCCAGTGATGGCCTCAATCCCATAGTGAGGATTGAGTACAATATTATGAAGTGCTTTGGTTCCAAGCGAGAATCGATCCTATGGTGGGGATCTTTAGAGAAAGATGACTTGGTCATCAGTGAAGTTTTGGTACCACATGAATGAATTTATGACGTTGCATTGCATTATTTGTTACATTGCATAATGATTGATTAAGTGATATTGATGATGATGTGATTTAAGTTATGTTGATGATGAATGTTAATTTGATGATATTATGAAATAATTGATGTGTATGCAAAAGCGTGAGTATAATTTATAAAGTATGATGATATATGGATTTTTTTTAATGAACCGTTGTGGTACTACTATATCTATTCCATATATCTTTTATAATAATTTGTGATTACTCACCCTTTCTTCTTGGAAGTGTTACCTCTATCTGTGGGTAACTTGCAGGTAATCAAGAATAGTTCGTTAAAGCTTAGAGGATAGCTTCGGAGTGTGATGTTTAATTTTGTTAATTTAGGAGGTCTTGCTCTGATATGTAACATCAGAGTAGGGAACATTTGTTTTGAATAGGGATGTCAATGGGGCGGGGCGGGGCCGGGGGGACACTTCCCCATCTTTTTCCCCGCCATCAAATTCATTCCCCGTCCCCGTCCCCGATCTCCGTCACGGGGGAATTTCTATCCCCATCCCCGTTCCCCGCGGATCCCCGTTCCCCGCAGGGATCCCCATAGATCCTACATTTATTCATTAATATTTTATTTTTTTAAAATGTTTATATTTTCTATAAAAATAAAAAGCACAAAGAATTCACATATTTATTATGTTATTAAAAAATACTAGTATTTGACATTTATTATTTTTTATTAAAAATACTAATGGAACACAAAATAATAATATTTTTTTTATAAATTTCTATAAAATGCTATAAAATTCAACAAAATGAACTATAATACTTTTTAAAGTAACAATATGCCTAAACAACTAAAAAAATCCAACAACATAATTATGCTTAAAAAACTATACTTCATCAAAACTAATAAGGGATAATTATAAAATTTAGCATCATGAGTATGCTTGAAAAGCTAAAAAATACTTCATAATAAGTCAACTAAAAGCAAAAGTCAACATATCTCTATTTGCTCAATTGATAACACACGTAAAGTAGAAATATCAAAATACTTAAAACAAAGTTACATATAAATAAACTAAAATATTAAGCAAAATATCCAAACAAGTAATGATCAATCATGTCTCTCTTTCCAACTTCTCCTTGCAAGGTCTTCTTCCTCATTCCACAATTAGATATGACTTTCTTTTTCCTACGAAAAGTAAACAATCAATAATTATATTTACTTAAAAAAATACTTTAAAAACTAAAAGGTAATCAACACTAATATGTAAATTACCTTATTATCATCATCATCATCATCATCCATATCTTCATCCACACATTTGAATTGAGTCAACGTTTTTGAATAACCTAAGAAACAAATAGCTAAATTAAAATTTAAAAATCCTTTTCAATTAATCTTGTAAAAGATAAAAATATATTACCTTTTATATCTTTTCGGATCCAATCTTGAGTGCACATCAAATAGGGATGTCAGTTTAGACCTGTTAATGGGGATCCCCGCGGAGAACGCCCCGTTCGGGGCCCCAAAGATGGGGAATTTTCCCCCGTGGGGGCGGGGATGGGGAGAAAAATTCCCCCGAGAGCATTTCGGGGACGGGGACGGGGAATACACCCCCCGTCCCGCGGGGACCCCGCCCCGCCTATTATTTTAATATAGTTAATTTAATATATATATTTTAGATTAGGTTTTTTAGTCATTTCCTTTATGTTTATTTATAAAAATAAATAAATAAATATTCATGTATTTATAAAAAAAATATTATTATTTTGTGTTCCATTAGTATTTTTAATAAAAAATAATAAATGTCAAATACTAGTATTTTTTAATAACATAATAAATATGTGAATTCTTTGTGCTTTTTATTTTTATAGAAAATATAAACATTTTAAAAAAATAAAATATTAATGAATAAATGTAGGATCTATGGGGATCCCCGTGGGGAACGGGGATCTGCGGGGAACGGGGATGGGGATAGAAATTCCCCCGTGACGGAGATCGGGGACGGGGACGGGGAATGAATTTGATGGCGGGGAAAAAGATGGGGAAGTGTCCCCCCGGCCCCGCCCCGCCCCATTGACATCCCTAACATCAAAGCCTCTAAAGTGTCTTCCTTCAACCTACTACGTTGTTGACTTAAAACACGACCACTAGTACTAAAGGCGGACTCTGAAGCAACGGTAGAGATAGGAATTGCTAAAAAGTCCCTTGCAATCTTTTGCAAAGTTGGAAATTTCAAACCATTTTGTTTCCACCATCCTAAGATGTCAAAATTTTCCTTTTTTTGTTTATCAAGCAAGACACCATCTTCCAAGTAGGAAGTAAATTCTGACTTGACATTTGTAGTTGAAGTATTTTCCATCACATATTCCGAATAAGCCTTCTCTCAATCTTGACTTGTGACATCAATGTCATCTACCAATGTTGATGCACCAACTTCACTACTTGTAGGAACCATATCATTATTTGGTTGATATTCTTCAACTAAATCTTCACACATTTGTATTACCTTTTCCAATTCTTTAGGAGCATTATTCCCATACATAAGTGGGAAGAAGTAATTCAACAAAGTTATTTTATATCTAGGATCCAAAACAGCCCCTATTGCCATCACCCCATTAATCAAACTCCAATATTTGTCAAACTTCACTATCATACTTCTTGCCATACTTTGTATAGTATCACTAGAAGAATCTTCCCACTTTCTTAAAGCTAATCTTATTTGACAAACTTTGGGAAAATAAATGTTTGATGTTGGATACTTAGTACCCGAGAACAACTCAGTGACACTAAAAAATAATTTCAACTTGTCACAAATTTCTCTTGCCATTTTCCAATCTTCTTCACTTGGTGCACACTTATATTGGGAATCACGGCGTTGTTTTAAACGTTTAAAAACTTGTTCGTAAGGCAATGCAGAAGCAAGCATTAAATAAGTAGAGTTCCATCTTGTTCTACAATCTTGTGCAAGCTTCTTTTCATAAGTCATGTTCAATTGATTACAAGTTTCTTTAAATTTCTCCTCCCTCTTTGGTGTTGCTACCCAAAAACCGACACTTTCCCTAATCTTTTCAATTGAACTAGAAATTGTTTGCATGCCATCTTTCACTATCAAGTTTAATATGTGGGCGCAACAACGCATATGAAACAATTTCCCTTTTAAAATAAAAGAAGAAGGTGACATCTTATCAATCAAATGGTCAATCAGAGCATCATTGGTGCTACAATTATCAACGGTTAATGTTGACAATTTTCTATCAATATTCCAATCCATCAAACAATCTACCAAAAAATCACAAATGACCTCAGCAGTATGTGGCGTAGGGACATAAATGAACCTAAAAATAAATTATAATAAATATCACATAAAATAACTATATTATAATAATAACGTAAATGGAAGGGAGAAGTTACCTGATGATCCGATTCTGCAAAATCCAATTTTCATCAATGTAATGAGCTGTAACAGACATATATCCTTTGTTCTGGTTGCTAGCAGTCCACATATCAGTAGTTATTGCAATGCGGCTTTTATTCTTTGCAAGTATTTTCATTTGCTTTGACTTCTCACTTTCATACAACTTCATTATATCATTCTTCATGGTGTTGCGAGAAACTATCTTGAACAAAGGTTGAAGAGAATGGCTATAATTTCTAAAACCAATATGGTTAACCATCATGATGGGATATTCATGCAATATAATCATCTTCGCGAGTTCATTCCTAGAAACATCTTGATTAAATGTATAATTTCCAACCACAAATGATTCATGTCTGTTTCCGGATTTTTTTTCTGTCACTTTAAGCATGGCTTGTTTTGGACCTCTCTCTGTGCGTTTTGGACATATGCTAATATGATCAAATAAATGTTTAGTACCATTTTTTGTATCACCACCAATTTTCTTATCACAAGATTTGCATATAGCCTTCCAAATGCCTCCTATTTTTTGCCTTTTAAAATAGGGCCAAGCATCTGATTTTAATCCCCTTTTGTTAGGACTTGTAGTGGGTTCAACGGGAGCTTCAGGATCTTGATTTTCTATATTTATTTCATTTGGAGTAGGTTGAACTTCCTGTGTGAGTGAAACTCCACTACTTTCTATAGGAACTTCATTCCCTTCCAAAGCAACATTAGGACTATTAGATGATTGAACTTCACCAACCATTCTTTTACCAAAAACCTGGCACACACAAACACAAATTTTAAAAGGCTACATGGAAGTAGAACAAAAATAATAAATATATGAAAAAATAATAAATAAATGAAATAGTAAATACATGAAATTCACACAAAAAATAATTAATAAGAAAAATCTTATATTTCTAAATATATGATGCATTACACATATTTCTAAATATGCCTTATTTACTGTAACTTTTCAATTAGAAATAATAACATATATTAATTAATTATATACATTGAGAATACATTTATTTACCTATATACATGATATATTTACTCGTGTAAAAAGTTATATGTTATTATTTCACTTAATGGCTTTGGTTTTATAATTAGAAATATAAGATATATTTTTTTTTTATGGGTGATAGCATGATATATTATTGTTTATATGTTATTATTTCATTAATAATTAGAAATATAAGATATTTGGTTTTTTTTATGGGTGATACCGTGATAGCATGATATATTGATTCATTTAAAAAGTAATATTTTTTTGTTTAATATAGAAAATTAAATTATAGTGTGATATATTAATAAAAAATAGGAAAAGTATATTTTAATATTTTTTAAGGAAAAATTGACGACATTATTTTAATTACAAATGCATAGTATAGATAAAAAATGAACACAAAAATATTTAAAAGGAGATAAAAATGAGTAATTTTTTGATTATTTTATATTTTTTTAATATGCAAATGATTTGATAACTCTAAAATTTCTAAACAATTTAATTTAAATTTAATCAAAATAATCAACTTTTCCTATAAGCAATTACATGAACAGGTTTATGAGAATCAAGGAGAAACAATCTACTTTTTTCTATAAACAATAATATAAATAGATTTATGAGAATCAAAGAGAAATAATCTATTTTTTCCTATAAATAATTACATGAACAAATTTATGAAAATCAAACCTTATTGATGAAATTGTAAGAGCTGTGAATAATGGAAGCACACCAAATAGAGAAGATGGAATTGGAAGAGGAAGATGAATGGAGATTTGACTGGAGAAGAAAAAAAGGAGTCTAACGTGTGAGACTCTAAATGTCTGGCAGAAGAAAATGAAACGCTTCAACTTTTTTAGGGTCTAATATTTACATTTCTCTCTCTTAATAAATACATGAATATTTATTTATTTATTTTTATAAATAAACATAAAGGAAATGACTAAAAAACCTAATCTAAAATATATATATTAAATTAACTATATTAAAATAATAGGCGGGGCGGGGTCCCCGCGGGGCGGGGGGTGTATTCCCCGTCCCCGTCCCCGAAATGCTCTCGGGGGAATTTTTCTCCCCATCCCCGCCCCCACGGGAGAAAATTCCCCATCTTTGGGGCCCCGAACGGGGCGTTCCCCGCGGGGATCCCCATTAACAGGTCCAAACTGACATCCCTAGTTTTGAAACTATCATGTTCTCTTGCTTACTTTGAGATGACGAGTTACCTTTCGTGGTATTTAATTATTTGATTTATGAATCATGAACGATGAAGTGTGAGGAAGACTCTATGAAGTATTTCTAATAAAGATGTTTTGAGACTATGACTCCGCTGCGATAATTTTGAATTTGATATTTGATGATATTAAAGAAATAGTTCTTTTCAATGTTCTGAAAACCCATGTTAGGGAGCAAGATGTTTTATATGATGTCTATATGAAGATGTGTCATCCTTGTTGGTGATATTATTTAAATTATTTGTGTAAATTATACGCGAAATATATGTGGGTTTAGATTGGTGCTACAAAGACCAATAAGTCATCTACAAAGTTGAGATTAATAATGCTCAATTTTTCACATCTAGAATTAAAGTTGAAATTGGGTTGATTATCTAATCTACTCAAGACTTTGTGCATGTATTCTGTGATAATGACAAACAGAAGATGGGAAAGGGAATCTCTGATCAGTGGTTTTTGAATCTTTATTTACCTATAATTTTAGTTAATCTTCTCGTTGTTTTCAAGTACTTTATTTCCCTTTTCCCATTTTATGCTTTGGTTGTGTCTCTTTGATGTTCCTAGGTTCAGATAGATATTCAAGGAGGATCAGAGCGAAAACCAGAAAAAATCACAAAAATTCAAAAAAGTTTTTTGCATGTTCCAGGGGGTCTGCTACGGCCGCCCGTGTCAGCCTAACGTCATGAATTTCCAAAATACTATGGGGTCTTCTATAGCCGCCCGTAGCAGCTAACACTAGTCGTGTCAGTCTGACAACATGAATTTCCAAAATCTCACGGGTCTGCTACGGGTGCCTGTAGCAGTTGACACGGCCAGTGTCGTCTTGTGACACTGATTTCAATATTTTCTCTTATTTTGCTCAATTTTGGTATGTGAGGGTGATTTGGGTATTTCCAACCAGTTTCAGTGAATATTTTCTATTTAAGCGAGTTTTTGAGAAGAATTAGGGGATTTTTTGGAAGCGGAGAATTACACGATTCAAGATTAGAGAAGACAATGTTTTTGGAGAGCAGAAGATTTTCATGAGCAGGCGCAATTAAAGATCAAAGCTCATCCCAATCCTTATAATGTCTAGATTTTCTCTTGTATTTTCTTTGAACAATATGAGTAGCTAAACCCCACAATGCTAGGGGTGTCCTTGATTTGCATATGTAATGACATTGATTTGATAATTGCAATAACAAAGTTTATTTTCATAATTTATTTAATCTCTTAATGTTTCTAGTGCCTTCTCTGTCGGAGAAACAGGGTTTGATTTATGATTATCAATTAGGCTGAACCGCCATTGTTAATGCTTTTATGAGATTATGCTATAGTAGATGTCACATAGAACTAGGGATACCCTATAGAAATTGGATATTCTTGATAATAAAAATGCTTAATTTCATCAGTAAATTTCTTTAGACTTAGGGCTTAGGATGAATGATTGAAGGTTTCCTCTCTAAGGACTTAGGAGTAAACACCCTTAAGAATCGGTAATTGATAATGTAAAATAAGTTATTGCAATACTAATTCAGAATTGTTATAGGGATAATTCACACACCTACCCTAATATGTTACTCATATATGTCAAAACAATCCTCTGCGTCTATTTACTTTATTCACAATTATTGTTATTTACTCACAATTTAAACCAAAACGCTAGTTTTTATTTAATTGAGCAACCATTCGAACTTCATATTTACGTGCAGTCCTTGAGCTCGACATTCGGGGAACTTTTCTCATTATTACTACAGAGGTAAAACAGTACACTTGTTATTTTTCCGATCAATCTCCTTGCCTCAAACCCATATGGACTATCAACTGTTTGGAAATCTCACCATTCACCATGTATTTATAAGAGATTGTCACCACTGTTATCAGAATCCATCTGCTAAATTGATGAGGCAAGTTGAGTTCCATAAGAATGGCTTCCATAGCATTCTAATCCACAATGTCATATGTCTTTTGTAAGTCCATTTGCATCATGCACCTAGGAACTCCACCTTTAGTGTCATAACCTTTTATCAACTCATAGGCAAGTAAGATATGGCCATGTATATGTTGCCCGAGTATAAAGGCAACCTGGTTCTTATGAATAAAACTATTAAGGATCTTCCCAAGTCTGTTAGTTAAAATTCTAGAAATGAATTTGTAGATGACAATACAACATTAAATTGGCCTGAAATCCTTCACCGTTTTAGCATTACTGATTTTGGGGACCAAAGTGACGAGGGTACAATATAAAGCTTTATACAATTTCTCTTTTTCAAAGAATTCCTTCACTGGTTTCATGATATCATACTTGGTAATCTCTTAAGTAGCTATATAAAATTTGGCACCAAAACCATATATGTCAGGGGCTGACAAATCACTTATGCCTTTAAGACTATTGAAGATCTCATTCTCAGTTATAGGAGTCGTCAAAGAGTTACTATACTCAATAGTAATTTGTATCCCAACCGTCATAGCCATAACATCTATACCAGACATATTGGTTGCTATAGTACCCACCAATTTAGTATAAAAGTTAAAGACTTCATCTTCTATATCTTCTTGCTTAGTCAACATAGTACCTCTTTCATTCAATATGCTTCCCATGTGATTTTTCTATTGAAGCAGGAGCTAACCTTACGACACTTACCTGAATTATTTATCTCCCTTACATTCCATGAAATAATCATGGTAATCTATCATTAGTTCCCCTAGGATCTCCAATTTTGAGGGATGCAAACACATTCGTACAAGCAATGTCATCATTCAAGTCCATAGTAACCCCTTTTCCTTTTTGTTTCCCACTGATTCTCACATTCTCCCAGTTAGAGGTCTCTGGTTCATCTGTGTTATCTTTAGACTCTTCTGCTGTGGTTTGAGAAGGTTTAAGTTCCTCTGGTTTAGTCTGACTGATTTGAGGAGGTTTTATCTGCCATTGTATTTTTCTCTTTGGTTTGCATTGATGCCTCGACTTTTGACAAGTTTCACAATAGATTAGCTTCTACTCAAATTCCACAGGTCGGATTCTCTTTTTCCCTTCATTGTCTTTGATGATGCTATTTTCTTTTTGTTTCTGAGTCACATCAATTTCAACCAGTATCCTAGCATACGATACATGCAACTTATTTGTTGTGCATTCATCAATAAATGAGGGATTTCCTAAAGCACTACCTATCTTCCCAATACTTTTAACCCCCCAAAGATGTAGTGGTAGGTTAGGAAGCTTAATCCAAACAGGTAAGGTGCACATCATGTCCATCTTGGTTTGAACTTTCGCTGGTGAAAATGTGCCTTACCTGCCTAAACATAACCCTATCGAAAATTGATTTGCTTGATCGGAAATCGTGTGTCAAGTAATCTTTGATACTAATCCTTGTCAACTTTGACACTTTCCCTTTCAAGGATTATGCCGTGATTTTTCTTAATGGGAACACTTGTTGGTTTGCATCCAAGTTTTCTTATTTTCCGCAAAAGATCAAGCATGTATTTTTGTAAGAGATAAAGGTGCATTGTTTTAAGTATGTTACCTATATTATCAAGAAATACTTGAATTGCCCAAGGTCTTTCATCTTAGATCTTACTGCTAATTTTTCTTTAAGTAGTTGTCTCTCAATTAAATCTTCTCTTGTAACAATAATATCATCAACATAAATAATAAGTACGATTAGCTTTCTCTTTGTGAATATTCTAAGATCATAATATGGTCTTGTTGATTTTGCTTATAGCTCAAGCATATCATGGCCTTTGTGAATATTCTAAATCAATTTTGAGGTGATTTCTTTATATAAGTCCTTATTTAATCAACACGCCTTACTGGTTCCACCCGTAAGACTAAATTTGGGTGAAATCTCTATATACACCTCCTTCTCTATGTTTTTATGTAAGAAAAAAAATTTATTACATCAAATTGATATAGATCCCAACCAAAGTAAACAACAAGAGATAATAATTCAAAAATAGTATTCATTTTTTCCACTAAAACAAATGTCTCCTCATTATCAATTTCATGTGTATGAGTATATTCGTTTTCTACTAGTTTGGCCTTGTAACGGTCAAGGGCACCACTTGGCTTGCATTTCATAGTATAAATGCTTAGAAGAGACAAAATTTAAAATAGAATATTTATATATAGAGAGGGACATAATCTTTTATAACTTATCAAAGCAAGAGGTAAATCATTTGATCATGTATCACAAGTATCTGAAATATGAGAATCACTAATAGAAGAGTTGTTTTACTACTTACCTCAAGTTCAGGAAATTTACTTTGTTTCAGAAGTGGGTCAAATTGACTTCTTCATTGAAGCACGTGAATTTAGGTTAAAACAAAGAAGTCCATATAAGGTTATAGAACAAGCATTACATGCCATGTCTTTTAAGAAAATGAAAGAAGATTCTTCAAAGATCAGTAAAGGGGAAAAAACATGAAAGAATGGGTGGTATGATGATGGTGCAGGCAAGAATCTAAATAGTCAATGATAGATAAGAAATATTTGGGACTCTCATAACAATAAATTAAATAAGAAGCTATATATGATGTTTCACAAATCAAAACTCCTTCAACAATCAGTAAAGGATGTTTCACAGAGATGTCCAGTAATCAACTATAGACACACATGTTCTGACCCATACTCACATTGCCTTCCACTGGACTCTAAGCATACTCCTTTCAGCTAGAATAAGTGAAACATACCAAGATATCAAGACATCATGTGTGACATTTCTCATTCATCAACCAAAACATCCATTGAGTCCCACTTAAATTTGCAGAGAAAAATAAATTCTCTCATTCAAGAACATTGTCTCTCAGAGTAATCCTAAGAGGCATGTGTACACATGATTCAATCAATCAGCTTCACATGGCTAGAACCATACATACCCTGTCAAGAGCACAAAGAAATCCATCTAGTAGACCTATGTCACGACATATCGTCTGACATTATAACCTCATAAGATGTATATAATCTCCACAACCTTGAACAATACACAAGCTTCATAAGGTTTGCACCATTGCAGCTATAATCCATAGACAAGTACTTAACTCCCTCTATCATGGATAAATAGTGCTCCTACTAAAGATGAACACTTGAGCACCAGATGAAACCACATGAAGTACTTTACATTCTCATAATGTAGGGATACAACTTCATACACTTGTTGGGAATATTCTCACTGTAAAATCAATCCTGATCCAGATACTCTAGCTCCTTGAGAGCACATCCAAGCACCCTGACTTATTCACTTAACAAGGACATATTTGATAAATGGCCTTTCAGATCCACACACGTTTTCATGACTCTTTGGATGGCCAAGATGTCATGAAATCTCCTCATAAGCAAACAAAGCAGTTCACTTTATTTGATACTATTCCTTTGAACCCACTAGCAATTGCTGGTACAAGTGAATTCTTCAACATGATAGTAGTTGTGCATTTACCATACACACAATTGTAGATATGATTAGAAGCTTTACAACCTATTCACCATATTTAGAAAATCCAATTCTGAAACTAATGTTGAGCATTAAGAATCACAATCATAATTCCAAGCATCTCCCATCAACAACATCTTAGGTTTGAAAATAAATCAAACACTAAAATCAGAGGCACGACAGAAAAAATTATCAGAGTACAGTGAAAGCTACTCATCACAGAAACAAAAACTCAAGCATGATGCCAAGCATGATGTTACAACATCATTTAGGATATCATTTTCTTATCACGGGAACCATTCACTTTGGTTCTTGGTCCACCATCCATAGAACCTTTTATGCTCGGAAGTCCTTCTTTTAAGCTATACAAGAAGATATCAATAGGACACGGCCTCTGCAGCTTATTCAGGTTATCACAATAACCAAACAACCATGGAGAGAAATAAACTATCATACACTTTCTGAAGCATAGTGTTCAGACTGCAATCCTGCGTCAATACATTAGACAAATGCACAACTCCCTTATTTAGTTAAGTAAGATGTCAAGCACAAAGGTTTTAACATCAGTCACATGCCCAACCATATGAGAGGAACATTTATTCACATACCATCCTTCACAATTTCCCTTAGAGGTACAATCAGCAGATAGGGCTACCTCCTCACAAATGGTAGACCATTTGGTCTAACATCCTTCCTTTTCCGAAGAAGTAATCACTGGGATGATGTTCCAACATCAATTCAGACATCAATCTCTATCACACAATTTTATCATCCATAGTAACCCATACACATCTCTTTGCATAGAACATGTGAGAACCATACAGCAGTAGACAAATCACGCTCCAAGGCCAGATCATAGATATATGCAGAAATCCATATTCTACACACCTGAGAATTAATATCTCAAAATTAACTTATCTCAAGATGATTCAGCTCCATTGCACATAATCCATTAGCCATCAATAATGCTTGATACAATCTTGGAGATCTATCATTTAGAATTCCATAAATCATCCTACCTTGGGTGTCTTTTCCACTACAAGAGTTCCATGTTCTCATAGACTTGCTAATGATCTCAATTTTGAGTAAACACCCCCCATCCTGTTTAACAGAACCACCAACTAGCCATCTAGATCAGTTATAGCTTAAAGTCCCTTTTCTCCAACTCAATCCAGCCCTATTTCATTAGAGCAAAGTAGCCACAAGCAGGATCACACAAATCTGGCTCCTTTTGATCAGAAGAATCTTTCTGATGTAAGAGAGAATGTCTTCGACATTTGAGCTTGACCTCCATATACAAAGAATCTAGTTGAGATAACGAATCTCCATTAGAAGTTAGAGCTCAGCCTCTGCACTCCTACTTACATGGATCAGAAATAAACTGACCCAAGAAGTAATCAATAGATTGATCATCTATTGACAAGCCCACTTATCTAAGACATATTTCTTGGATAAAAACTTCTTAGACACAAACCCAGATGCCTCTTCAAATTTCAAAATATTCCTTGATCACTTTCAAGTTCTTCAAAGGACGTCCACCTTCCATCCAAACCAGTAATAGCACAGTCAGGATCACTTTCATAATTGAGCCAAGAACTAGGAAGAACATATTCTTCGATGGTCTATCACATTCTTGTCAGACTTCTTGAATATATACCGGATTATCTTTGTCTTGGCCAATTTTTCTTCAGAACACTTTTCATCAGCCACATTTGAAATTTCCTTTATGAATGGACTTGAAATGAACCTCAAGTATCTTTGGCAACTTTAATAAGTTGGCTGAATTTATCTTCCAACTATCACAACATCATAGGATAAACCTTCAGAGGAGACCAGATCATAATGCTTTTCCCTTACTGGTATTCTAAGAACATACTTTTCTAAAGCCTCAATACTAGAGACACAAGGAACTACCAGAGGTTTTACATCAGATGAACATGCAGTGGAACACAAATTAAAACCTCCTCATCCACCTTCAGCCACAATGTCAAAACTTCTTCTGAGACACCAATCATCAGACAATCATCTGAGGTAGTTATGATGGAGCTAGCGACCTAGCTTTCTATAGTTATGGCTAGGAAAGATCACAATTCCTTCTTCCTTGTCAACAATACCACGTAGGTTTGAGAAAAAATCAAACACACACAAATCAGATGCACAACATCAAAAAAAAAGATATCAGAGGCATCAGCAGTAAAAGATAAATAGCAGACTCATAGAAAGAAACCACACAAAATTTTGTGTCACCTCATGCTTAGATCAACATACTTCAAGAGTCCCAGGACAGTAGTTAATAGCATACGGTCCACATATATAATCACTCCCCCTCAAGAGGAAAACCCAAGACATAAGAAGATCCAAAACATCAAACCAATACGAACTACCCAAGTTCACACATCAGGAAAGATATCATGACATTTGGTAAGACATCATACACACATATATCACCATCAAAAGTAGTAACAGAAGCACACTATGGCGTTGGGAACAAAACAATCTTGATCATCTTCAGGTGGTCTTCCACCTCTTTCCCCTATCAAATAACCTCCTGCACTCCTTGAATCTATCACATGTTTTAGGAATGTTACCACTGAACTTCCTTGTCATCACCTTAGAATATGTCTTCTTCAAATCATCCCTTTCTAGAGATATTTTATTCACAAATTCCCTTTCCTTGTCCATTGTATCAGAAAGTATCTTCCCTGAATCTCATCATGATACATAGCAGGATGCTTGCTTTGATACCAATTGAAATTTTGGTAGTCAGATCTCAAATGTCCAAATAGATGTTGAGACATTGATCTCTGAAAAATAATTCAATGAACAATTTAAAACAATTAAAACAGTAACGGAACATACAAAATTGTTAACCCAGTTCGGTGTAAAACAACACCTACATCTAGGGGCTACCAAGCCAAGAAGAAAATCCACTAAATAGTATCAATTCTAAGCTAAACTCCATTGTTTAAAACTTCCCACTTAATCATTATATGTGCTATATTTCTACCTAAGACTCACCTATGTATGAGACCCGTCTCACTTCCCTTACAGTCACAGACAGTGACAAGAACATAGTTCAAAAGAATTAGAAGACAAACTTCAAAAACACACAATCACTCTATACTTAAAACCTTAAGAGTGATTGACAATCAAGAAGGAGACACACTCCAATAAACAGATTTCACTCTTGCTTAAAAGCTTATGAGTGATTCACAATTACAACTCAAATAACAGTCCAACTCAGGCATCAAAACATTACATGAGTGTCTCACAATAAACAATAATCATATGAAGCCCTAAAGATTAATACTTTTACAACTTTGGCTTGTGTCTTCTCTAGGTATAGAGTCTTATTTTTGTAACCTTTTTTTGAGCTAGATTGGGCTTCAAAAACGCAGCAAAGAGATTGCACAAAGTCTGCAAAAACTTTTCCATAAAAATAGGTCTTCAATCATTAGTTTCCTAAAATGTATCAACATTTAGAAAACTTGAATAACTTGAATACCAACATATATCTCTGATTTCTCAGCGTTGGACGCCAGATATGATTATTAAATGTTCCCACAATATTCAACATTTGTAACAAACTAACAGAATCTAAAAGCGCATATGTAACATACACGATGTCGAATGATCATGATAGGACATCTTATTCAACATGTTTTCTCTGCAAGTTAGAACATCCTATTTAACATATTGCTGCCAAATTTGTTTTACTAAAATTAATGTCAATCATAAAATAGAGAATCAACATAAAGTTACTAGGATGTAACTGTTAATTCTTAATCTTCATAGATGAATCCACCATGTATACATGGATTTACTTGATGGAGAAGAAAAGTGAAGTGTTCACCAACTTCAAAAGATTCAAAATGTTAGTTGAGAAATAGGCTGAATGTGCCAAAATGAAGCTTAGAATTGATGGTGGTGGTGAGTACACCTCAAGTGAATTTGGTAAAGTTTGTGAAAATGAAGGAATTAAGCATGAAGTTATAGCACCTTACACACCTCAACATAATGGCATTGTTGAGAGAAATAATAGAAGCATTTTGAACATGCCAATAAGTATGCTCAAGAAAAAGTAGATGACAAACCATTTCTAGGGGAGGCTACCTCAACTGCAGTCCATATAATCAATATATGTTCAATAAAGAAGTTGAGTAACAAGATACCCTATGAAGATTGGTCAGGCCATTAACTAAGTTTTAGACACTTTAAAATTTCTAGCTCACTATGTTACTAACATGTATCTGAGCATCTCTCGAAAAGAAGCTAGATAATATAGTTCAAGACATTATCTTGGTTGGCTTCCATTCCACAAGTACTTACAAATTATTCTCACTAAATGAGAACAAGTTGTTAATAAGAAGAGATGTGCAATTTGATGAAAGCAAAAAATGAAATTGGTTGAAAGGTCCCAGCAATCTAATGCAAGAATGTGAAATTCTAAGCCACATCAACATTACTCTACAAGATGGCCAGGAAAATGAGGTTGCACAAACTCACAAAGTGAGAAGATCAACAAGGACCAAAACTCAATTAGTTAGCTTGACTGGTTATGAAAGATTCCCTGATCAAAACATAAGTGATAATGTGACTTGATTGAAGTAGTTGTGATGGTTAAGTCACAACCAATTAATCAATCCATGAAATATGAGGATTGGCAAGGTGCCGTGAAGGAAGAGCTCAATTTAACTGAGAAGAATAAAACCTAGAAACTGGCCAAACACTCAGGCAAGAAAGTTATAGATGTAAGGTGGATTTACAAGCTAAAGTTGAGGCCAAAAGGTGATATTTTCAGGTGCATTATAAGATTATGGGCTAAAGGATTTCTTCAAAAGGGTGGAATTGACTTCAATGAAGTTTATGCACCAATGGCCAAGCTTGAAACAATAATACTTGTGGTAGCCATTGTATCATATAGATGTTGGACAATGTATCAACTGGATGTGAAGTCAGTCTTTCTCAATGGACCATTAGAAGAAGAGATATATGTCCAGCAGCCACCAGATTTTTAGATAAAGGGCTAAGAGTAAATTGTATACATGCTGTTGCACCCCAAAATTTGCCCTCCCATTTTTCTTCCATGATTCATCATTCCAAGCATATGCACGACCACTTGGCCCAAAGGGAAGTATTTTCTCATTTTTTATTTATTTATTTGAATTACTATTTATATTAATTCACTTAAATTATTTAAATACATGAAAAATATCTAACTTGCCTAAACCAATCTTTTTATACATGTTTTAAGGTCAAGATTTCGTGCACATACTAATTAGGAAAGATTTGAGGTGATTGGATGCAAGTTGATACAAGAACATGTGAAAAAGATTCAAAAAAGATCCTTAACAAATCAAATCTCCAATTCATGAATTCAAGAGATTTTGGGCAATGTTTCTAACCTAATGCATTCCATACAAATACTAGATCATAAACCTAATGCTAGGAGACTAAAAGCTGCGCAGAAAGAGCCATTGAAAACTTGGAATTTTTGTCAAAAAAAGCAATTCTGAAATCATTCTTCCAGGGCGATTCAAGGCCTAATTCTTGTTCCATTAGTTTCCTCAAGCATTGTTGAACGAATTCCAATCAAAAGCATCAAAGATAGTCCCTTAAAACGCTGTACAGAAGTCACTCTTTTGCCACTTTTTGCCATTATCGTGTTTTGCATTCTAGACGTTTTCATAACATTTGATTCATGGATTTGCATTCCTCATGATGTTCTGATGCTAACCAATGCGTTTAATTGTATTTTTATGCTATACACACGATTATGCCATGATCACTTTTTTAGGGTTTGCAGGTTTTGAATTAGGGGTTTTCAGGCCAAGCAAAATCAGACCACCACTATGCCATGGTTGTAATCAGCAGACCT
Organism: Vicia faba; assembly: GCA_948472305.1. NCBI lineage: Eukaryota > Viridiplantae > Streptophyta > Magnoliopsida > Fabales > Fabaceae > Vicia > Vicia faba. The sequence continues at coordinate 1,468,802,374 of OX451739.1, read as the reverse complement.
GGACGATCCTAAAAATGCCCTCGCGCCTAATTTATGTTCAAGGATAGCCTAATCGCTATTTTCTTTAAAGTCCTCTAAACCCACGCCATAAAAACCGTGGCCATATGTTTTTGTTTCAGGAACGCGTGGAGAAGATGGAGTCGTGGCATCAAGTGATTGGCGTGTTTAAAAGTTCGCGCGCGTTTCCAAGCGTTGATCCATTTTCTTTTATAATATTTGTTTGCTTAATATATGTAAAACGCGCTTGGTTGGCACAGCTGGTCAGAGGAAGCATTGGCAAGGCATAAGACCTGGGTTCGAGTCCCAGGTCTGTACAATTTCAATATTATTTTTCATTAACAATTCCTATGCAGGCACAACATTGATGCATACCATGCTCCCTCATCATCCAAGCGTCCACGCGTCTAGAATGCTCAGATCAAAGGCATAGGTGGGATGAACATCCTAAAACCCTAGTCAACGTGCCACATAATGCCTGGAAAAGTCAGCGAATATCAAAGCTTGCTGGGCCAGAATTTCACAATAAAACCTCCACTTTGGGGCCTGAACCCCCCCTGGTTTGCAATTTTCTTCATACTTTATTTTATTTAATTATTGTTTTATTTATTTTAATGACTTGATTTAATTAATTATTTTTTACAAAAATACAAAAATATCATAAAAACCAGAAAAAGGGCAAAAATATAATAACCTTTATTTCCAATATTATTTTCATAAAAATGCATGTAAATAAATTTAGTAAAATAGGTTTTAACTTTAATTCTTTTTAATAACCAAAAATCCAAAAAAAACATAGAATTTAGGTTTAATAAATTTTATTCCTTTCAATTTTTCTTTTTGTCATAATAATAATATTACTTATTTTATTTTCATAATTAATTGTACATAAAAAATTAGGTTTAATTTAGGTTTCAATTTAATACTTTCATAATAAATTTAAAAGCCATTAGAATTAGGGTTTGACGTTTTATTTTAATTTTAATTAATTCTTTTTTCTTTTAAATCTCAAAAAACATAAAAATACCAAAAAAACAAAAACATTTAATTTTAATTTTAATTCCTTATTAATTTTAATTTTGCAAAAGGGTCCAACGCCCATATTTTTAATTATTTAATTCGCGCATTTATTTTATTGTTTAAATAATTATGTACCTCTCCCAAAGCCATGTAACTCGGACCATTTAACTTTTTCGCACTTCTCAATTCTTTTAATTTCTTTATTTTCCGTCAAATCGGGTCCGGTTTAATTTTGGCGATGTGGACCCGCGCCATTTGTAATAGTTGTAGATTTATTTTCCTCGCAACTTTTAATTGTTAAACAAAGCATGCAAGAATGAATGGCCATAATAAAATCAAGCGTAGAACACCAATAAACATGACAAGACAAATACAAATGAAAACGACACACGAATCGCACACACCACCCCTAGGGTACGCCTCACTGTTGCCTTTCGAAAGGTGATCGTCGAGTAGAGGATGTTTTAGTAAGTCCTCATGATCCGGGAACCTGGTATGAGGGTAGCTTCTAAGGTGTCTTCCCATTGCTCCGGTGATCACCATGTCCCGAACCTCGAATTGACCCGAACACCTCCAACGGTGGTGCTACCTACCTCTCAATGGTGGGATGGCACTACTTTAAAGGACTTTTACACAGACGAATTCCTTAGGGTAGGTAGGCTCTCGTAGATACTTGCTCTCTTCAAACAAAACAAAAATCTTTTCACACCTACACTTTTCAAAAGCTTTCAAAGCAAATTTTTCAAACACTCTGACGTACGAGTCGAACTGAAATTTTTCAAAGAAACTTTTTAAACCCACAGTTGAAAAGCAAACAAACCATTTTTGAAAACACAAATGAGCAAGTATCTAAGAGCCCATGGATAACCATGGATAGAAAGGGTGCTAACACCTTCCCTTTCTATAATCTACCTCCCGAACCGAGAGCAATCTCTATAAGGAATTTTTCTGTGCTTTTGTCCTTTCCATTTGGAGAAAATAAAAGACGGTGGCGACTCTTGCTTCTGCGACATTTCGCGAACCAGCGTTAAACAGTCAGTTCCAGATCCACCGATCACAGAACTGGCGACTCTGCTGGGGACTAAACTTAAAGTGAGGTGTACCTTAGGGCTAGGTCATAACTATGTTTTCAATTGTCTTCTTTGCTTGCTTTAAAATTGTGGGTTGCTTGGGAGTTCTATAGATCCTAACCCGGATCTGGGGATACCTTCTTAGAAAGTAGCAACAAGGATGTGAGGGAACTGTGCGGGGTATATCGACATGGTTGAAACAGTCTGCTACGTTGATGTGGCACTTTGGTGTGTACCGGTAACCCTTGAGTTCAGTCAAGGAGAGTACGGGGCCTCCGCGTGGTGTCGTGAAGCATCAACTGACCTTAGGAACCTTAATTGAACTATCTTGGCCTCTTTAGGGTAGTGAGATAACTGACTTTGGTGCAGTCCGAGGTTGGTTGATACTCGATACTACACTCAATTGAGGGTTGCTTTCCTGGAATATTTTGGTCGCCAGTTCAGTGGCTAAATCGAAACGATGAACAATGAAAGCAATCCCATGATATTGGGACCCTTAGAACCCGATTACTTCTAATAGGACAGGTTGAGCCCACCAACTTCAAGAGGGTAGTACCCCTGACCCCATGCTGGCCTAAACCCTAAGGGCTTCTTTTGTGTGACTTGCGTGCCTTCGTATTTGACTATCTGCGTGCCTGTTACCTGACACTAAATTTCTTGCAGGGTTGTTTATAGTCCTTAATTGGGACTCATAACAGGGTTACTCACATTACCCCATGCATAGCATGACATCATACCATTGCATACATCCTAACCCATTTCAAGGATCTCAAAGGCTTGTGATGCAGGTCATGATGAATCAAACATCTAGCAAGGGGCAAAGAGGATTTATTTTCCTCTAGCCAAGGTTGTCAGAGGCTATGAGCCACTGGATATGGTGAGCCTTTGACCCTTGAAGAAGGGCTCTCTACAACAGGAAGTTCCTTCAATCAAGTTGCCAGTTTCCAACTCTAACAAGTTTCTCTGTTTACCCTGCGAGGTCCTTGAAATCATTGCATGCATGTCATACATCTCATTGCATTGCAGGTGTCCCTTTGACAGGTTGCTCACCCTTCTTCGCTGTTTATTTCAGCCGATCGTCATGAATCCTGAATCATCAGCTGAGCAGTCCATCAAGGCCCTCCAGGCTCAGAACGCCCAGTTCCAAGGGGTGATCATGAACTTGACCCAGGGGAAACAAGATCTGAAGGCTCTGCTCTTGAAGAAAGAAAAGAAGAAGAGAAGGACTGTTTTGTTCAGCCCTAGACGCAGATCTGGGAACGCACCGCAGACTGAAACTGAGAGGACTACCCCATCCGTGAGGGAAAGCAGTCACCATGAGAGAGAGGTGCCTAGTCCAGTGGTCTCCGACAACGAGACAGATTTCAACAACGAACAGTACCCTCCGGCTGAGGATAGGTACAAACAGTTGGAAGACCGGTTAAGTGCTATGGAAATACAAAAGGTGCCTGGCCTGGACTTCGAGGATTTAGGTCTGTCTTCTGGGGTAGTGATCCCGCACAAGTTTAAGGCACCTGCCTTTGCTAAATACGACGGGGCATCCTGTCCTAAATTGCATCTCAGGTCTTACACAAGGAGGATCCAGCCCTATACAGCTGACAAAAACTTATGGATCCATTTCTTCCAAGAGAGCCTTTCAGGAACTCAGCTCGAGTGGTTCTATCAACTGAGTGGAGCCAACATTCGCAGCTGGGAGGACCTGGCCACGGCATTCTACAAGCATTACCAGTACAATGCCGACCTTGCTCCCACGCGCACTCAACTTCAAGGAATGTCTATGGGTGCAGGTGAAGGTTTCAAAGGATATGCTCAGAAATGGAGAGACCTGGCTGGAAGGGTGCAGCCACCTTTGACCGACCGCGAGCTCGTCGACATGTTCTTGGGGACCTTGTCTGGTTCATTCTACAACCATCTGATTGGGAATTCTTCTGCTGGGTTCACAGATCTTATCTTGACTGGGGAGAGAATTGAAGCTGGTATCAAGTCGGGGAAGATTCAAGAAACCGCACCTGCTGATATTCAGAAAAAGCCCCACAGTGGAAAGAAAGAGTCCAATGCTATACATGGTAAAAAGGGTCGTCATGATGTAGGGGCAGTCCAGATTTCTGATCCCACGCCCGTTCAACCAAGAAAGAGCAATAGGCGTAGGATAAAGCATCAAGATAGGAAGTATACTGACATCAACATGTCTTTGTCTCAGGCATTACAGCAATTGCTGAAGGCGAAATTGATCACACTAAAGGATCCTCCTCAAAATCCTGACACTTCCTCTCCCAAGTACAACCCGGGTGTGAGATGTGCCTACCATTCTGACAGTCCTGGACATGACACCGACGACTGTTGGACCTTGAAGAACAAGATCCAGGATTTGATTGACGCCAAGGAGGTCGAGTTTGAACACTGATCCTACCCCAAATCATCGAGAATGTCTTTTGTTCATTCAAATGTTCAAGTTGTATTTTTCTTTGATTGTTCAAACATTTATTCATGTTAAACATTGTTATCACATTAATGCATCGCTTATGTCTATTTTGAATCAATATATTCGTATTCACTAAACGCAAATTATTTTCATATTTTTTCTGATGTCAACTCTCTTTAATTCTAAGCCTCTTGAGGGAGGATGACGAAAACGATACCACGATCTACAGTATGCTTTTGAACAGACCCCGCTGATGAGGTACAGGCATTATTTCAATCCCTAAACACTGGAGTTATAAGGATGGTAATCCCTCGTCAACCCCTCTGAGCCAAAGAAGTAGGAGTTTTTCTTTTCGAAATTTAAAACCCTTAATCATAACCTGGGGCAGGGTAGTTCTCTCAGTTGATCCAAGTGCATAACGAATGGCACCAAGGAGATCCTTACAAAAAAGAAAGGCAGTGATGGTTCAGAACAACCAAAAAGACAGGCAGTCATTATAAAAAAAAAATCATAAACGAAAAGCCCAAGAAGTCAAAACCTATAAAAAGGGACTTATGAAACTGGGGCATCCCGCTGACTGTAATTCCAAAAGGGAAACAGTTCAGGCAAAAAAAAATAGGGATAACGAAATCAAAAAGAAAGAGGTCTCACAAACCCTCAACAAAAGCAAAAACGACTGTCTAGTCAGAATAAATTATCAACATCTGAACCATTATTGGAATATCAAAGCAAAGACTTAAACAAGGTCTAACGCACGATCAACTGAGTTTAGGTTTGAAGAACATCACGAAGAGCGGGTGGGTACAAATAATTTGAGCCTTTATCCTTTGTTTCTTAAACCGTGAACCAGGCCACGTTATAACCCTCAAAAGTCCTAGCTAAAGCATGGGTTGGTTCGAAAGCATACTGTCACGAAAGGTATCCTGACTCCTTAAGGCCTACGGTAAATACGGAGTTGACATCACGTTTTACAAACATTCACTTGTTTTATGAAAAAGAATGCATTTTTAAAATCTTCAAGACAGACATAAGCTTTGCATTTTAACATGACTTTGTTCGCATATGACTTTTTGTTTGAACAGCATAGAAATTTGCACGACGAAAGTCTAATGAACAAGAGCATCTCCAATCCAGGGGCATGGCATGATCATGGTCCACCATCTGGGGCAGTTGAGTCAAGATCCAGAGAATCTCTCAAAAGGCCAAAAAGCCTGGGGCAAATCTCTGCCTGAGTCACTTGGGACACTCCAGCAACGAATCTTGCACGATCAGACACCTTCTGGTAATATGACAACACTACACTTCTAACAGGGGCAACTCCTGACTTTCTGAGAACGGACATAGTCGAAAAAAATACTACGCATAATCAAAGACCCGCTAGGCTGACATGCCTAGGCAAAAATAAGGGCTTCCCGGCGAACCAAAAGGGTTCGGGCAAAACGAGGGATGAAATAAAAAAATCTGTACACCCGGCAAGTCGAAAACCTGAAAAGGCGGCTTGGGCAAAAATGGGTATCCCGGTGGACTGAAAACCCAAAAGGGCGGTCCAGGCAAAAGTTAGGGATTAAAGCGTACGACTATGTCCTATCATCTCATCACTCGCCTACCAGAAGAAGGTTTGTCCATCAACAACTATCAGCACCTCACAGGTCTCCCTCTCCCACATCAACAGGGGCAATAAAGAGTGGTCTAAACAATCTGATTGTTCTGTCCTCCAAGGTATCAAGGTATGTTCCGTGGAAGAACATAACCAATACAGTTCAATACTTCCCCAAGAGAGTCCAATCTAGTTCCCCGGGAAAGTTGGAATCATCTCCCCAAGCAGTAAACTTATCCCCAGTAGATTCTGGAAGCGTATCCCTCGCAGAGCACGAACGCGTCGTCCGACTTGATTTAAAGAGTTATTTCCTTAACAGGATATAACTGGGTTATCCTCAGCCAAAAGCTATGGAAAGAGCGCCCTCGACGAAATTTTCTTATCCCCAGCGAAGTCCATTCATACTTCCGGCACAACAAGGGTATCCCCAGCAAACTATTATCAACACTCAGCAAAGCATCCCTCTTCCCACAGAGTATTGCTTCTCAGCATGGTCACTAGAGTATCTTTTCTCCCTGCAGAATCCTCCATTTGCCAAGTTTATTCCCCAACGGAGTTATCTTCTCCTACCGGTATACTTGCAACTATCATCCCCAGCGGAAGCAAAAGCTATTCTTCAACATCAGCCCAGGAGTGACTTCCCGGCACCCGTCAAGGATTTATTTTCTTAGACAAAAATACATCCATAAACATCATATCTTCATACATTATAGCATGCATATGCATCATACTGCACGAATCTCATTAATTTTGAAGACAGGCAATTCATGCATTATGACATTGCATACAACTAATTCGTTACTTTTTCAGGAAAGAACGATCAACAGATAAAAGTCATCATTCTGCTGAGGTAGTAATCGTCCCAGATTCCTTCATTATATATTTGGAGTAGCAATCGTCCCAGATTCCTTCATCGTCCTGCTGAGGTAGTAATCGTCCCAGATTCCTTCATCATATATTTGGAGTAGCAATCGTCCCAGATTCCTTCATCGTCCTGCTGAAGTAGTAATCGTCCCAGATTCCTTCATCATATATTTGGAGTAGTAATCGTCCCAGTTTCCTTCATCATTCTGCTGAGGTAGTAATCGTCCCAGATTCCTTCATCATATATTTGGAGTAGCAATCGTCCCAGATTCCTTCATCGTCCTGCTGAGGTAGTAATCGTCCCAGATTCCTTCATCATATATTTGGAGTAGTAATCGTCCCAGATTCCTTCATCATTCTGCTGAGGTAGTAATCGTCCCAGATTCCTTCATCATCCTGCTGAGGTAGTAATCGTCCCAGATTCCTTCATCCTTCTGCTGAGGTAGTAATCGTCCCAGATTCCTTCATCATCCTGCTGAGGTAGTAATCGTCCCGGATTCCTTCATCCTTCTGCTGAGGTAGTAATCGTCCCAGATTCCTTCATCATTCTGCTGAGGTAGTAATCGTCCCAGATTCCTTCATCATAGATTTGGAGTAGCAATCGTCTCAGATTCCTTCATCACATCCTTATCAAAAAAACCTTCTCTGGTTCAGTCAGATCGACCCTAAGATCTCCCTGATGCTTATCCAGTTGAAGATATTTCAAGACCTCCTCTAGTACAGCTAAATCGACTCCCAACAGATTTTTCTGATGAAGACTCAGTGATAGTCTCCTATGGTCCCCTCTCCGACGGTGTGTGAGGTGGTAAGTCCTTTTCAGATGTTTCCCTCTCCGACGATGAGTGTGAGGTGATAGTCTCCTATGGTTCCCTCTCCGACGGTGTGTGAGGTGGCAAGTCCTTTTCAGATGTTTCCCTCTCCGACGTTGAGTGAGGTGATCATTCCTTTCAGATTATAATTGCCTATGGTTCTCGTTCCGATCCTGCAAAGATGGTAATTCCCACCGAGATTCTCTCAACGAGCGTTGTTGAAGTTAAAATCACCCAAGGTTCTCTTACCATTCATGCTAAGGTAGTAACCATCCCTGGTTCATTCATCATCGTTTGAAGCTCCAGACTCAGCTCCTGTAACCAGCCAGGACATATCTACGCCAAGCATCTGAAATCAACTCCTGCAACGTGTCAGGTACTCATGTTTTCTTTTGCAGGTATGCAGGCTCTCGCTAAGGAATCTCTTACGCGATCAACATCCAGATGGCATCTATAAGCCCATCATCCTACCCAACAATCTCTAAATGGCATCTATAAGCCCATTCCCACCACAACACTGCTACTATGTGAGCGCAAATTTCTGGGCACTCTAGTGTTCAATCATCTTCCACCTTCGGATTACGAAAGGCACGTCAGCCAATCTGCATCCTCAGGTCTAAGAAGATTGAACAGGGGCAACTGTTGCACCCCAAAATTTGCCCTCCCATTTTTCTTCCATGATTCATCATTCCAAGCATATGCACGACCACTTGGCCCAAAGGGAAGTATTTTCTCATTTTTTATTTATTTATTTGAATTACTATTTATATTAATTCACTTAAATTATTTAAATACATGAAAAATATCTAACTTGCCTAAACCAATCTTTTTATACATGTTTTAAGGTCAAGATTTCGTGCACATACTAATTAGGAAAGATTTGAGGTGATTGGATGCAAGTTGATACAAGAACATGTGAAAAAGATTCAAAAAAGATCCTTAACAAATCAAATCTCCAATTCATGAATTCAAGAGATTTTGGGCAATGTTTCTAACCTAATGCATTCCATACAAATACTAGATCATAAACCTAATGCTAGGAGACTAAAAGCTGCGCAGAAAGAGCCATTGAAAACTTGGAATTTTTGTCAAAAAAAGCAATTCTGAAATCATTCTTCCAGGGCGATTCAAGGCCTAATTCCTGTTCCATTAGTTTCCTCAAGCATTGTTGAACGAATTCCAATCAAAAGCATCAAAGATAGTCCCTTAAAACGTTGTACAGAAGTCACTCTTTTGCCACTTTTTGCCATTATCGTGTTTTGCATTCTAGACGTTTTCATAACATTTGATTCATGGATTTGCATTCCTCATGATGTTCTGATGCTAACCAATGCGTTTAATTGTATTTTTATGCTATACACACGATTATGCCATGATCACTTTTTTAGGGTTTGCAGGTTTTGAATTAGGGGTTTTCAGGCCAAGCAAAATCAGACCACCACTATGCCATGGTTGTAATCAGCAGACCTGGACGATCCTAAAAATGCCCTCGCGCCTAATTTATGTTCAAGGATAGCCTAATCGCTATTTTCTTTAAAGTCCTCTAAACCCACGCCATAAAAACCGTGGCCATATGTTTTTGTTTCAGGAACGCATGGAGAAGATGGAGTCGTGGCATCAAGTGATTGGCGTGTTTAAAAGTTCGCGCGCGTTTCCAAGCGTTGATCCATTTTCTTTTATAATATTTGTTTGCTTAATATATGTAAAACGCGCTTGGTTGGCACAGCTGGTCAGAGGAAGCATTGGCAAGGCATAAGACCTGGGTTCGAGTCCCAGGTCTGTACAATTTCAATATTATTTTTCATTAACAATTCCTATGCAGGCACAACATTGATGCATACCATGCTCCCTCATCATCCAAGCGTCCACGCGTCTAGAATGCTCAGATCAAAGGCATAGGTGGGATGAACATCCTAAAACCCTAGTCAACGTGCCACATAATGCCTGGAAAAGTCAGCGAATATCAAAGCTTGCTGGGCCAGAATTTCACAATAAAACCTCCACTTTGGGGCCTGAACCCCCCCCTGGTTTGCAATTTTCTTCATACTTTATTTTATTTAATTATTGTTTTATTTATTTTAATGACTTGATTTAATTAATTATTTTTTACAAAAATACAAAAATATCATAAAAACCAGAAAAAGGGCAAAAATATAATAACCTTTATTTCCAATATTATTTTCATAAAAATGCATGTAAATAAATTTAGTAAAATAGGTTTTAACTTTAATTCTTTTTAATAACCAAAAATCCAAAAAAAATATAGAATTTAGGTTTAATAAATTTTATTCCTTTCAATTTTTCTTTTTGTCATAATAATAATATTACTTATTTTATTTTCATAATTAATTGTACATAAAAAATTAGGTTTAATTTAGGTTTCAATTTAATACTTTCATAATAAATTTAAAAGCCATTAGAATTAGGGTTTGACGTTTTATTTTAATTTTAATTAATTCTTTTTTCTTTTAAATCTCAAAAAACATAAAAATACCAAAAAAACAAAAACATTTAATTTTAATTTTAATTCCTTATTAATTTTAATTTTGCAAAAGGGTCCAACGCCCATATTTTTAATTATTTAATTCGCGCATTTATTTTATTGCTTAAATAATTATGTACCTCTCCCAAAGCCATGTAACTCGGACCATTTAACTTTTTCGCACTTCTCAATTCTTTTAATTTCTTTATTTTCCGTCAAATCGGGTCCGGTTTAATTTTGGCGATGTGGACCCGCGCCATTTGTAATAGTTGTAGATTTATTTTCCTCGCAACTTTTAATTGTTAAACAAAGCATGCAAGAATGAATGGCCATAATAAAATCAAGCGTAGAACACCAATAAACATGACAAGACAAATACAAATGAAAACGACACACGAATCGCACACACCACCCCTAGGGTACGCCTCACTGTTGCCTTTCGAAAGGTGATCGTCGAGTAGAGGATGTTTTAGTAAGTCCTCATGATCCGGGAACCTGGTATGAGGGTAGCTTCTAAGGTGTCTTCCCATTGCTCCGGTGATCACCATGTCCCGAACCTCGAATTGACCCGAACACCTCCAACGGTGGTGCTACCTACCTCTCAATGGTGGGATGGCACTACTTTAAAGGACTTTTACACAGACGAATTCCTTAGGGTAGGTAGGCTCTCGTAGATACTTGCTCTCTTCAAACAAAACAAAAATCTTTTCACACCGACACTTTTCAAAAGCTTTCAAAGCAAATTTTTCAAACACTCTGACGTACGAGTCGAACTGAAATTTTTCAAAGAAACTTTTTAAACCCACAGTTGAAAAACAAACAAACCATTTTTGAAAACACAAATGAGCAAGTATCTAAGAGCCCATGGATAACCATGGATAGAAAGGGTGCTAACACCTTCCCTTTCTATAATCTACCTCCCGAACCGAGAGCAATCTCTATAAGGAATTTTTCTGTGCTTTTGTCCTTTCCATTTGGAGAAAATAAAAGACGGTGGCGACTCTTGCTTCCGCGACATTTCGCGAACCAGCGTTAAACAGTCAGTTCCAGATCCACCGATCACACATGCTAATAAGGAATTGTATGGATTGAACCAAACACCTAGAGCGTGGGACAAAACTAAAACTAGGTTTTAATATGTCCTCATTTGAACATCGAGTGTATATGAAAGGATCAAATGAGCAAGACCAAATTATACTATGTATTTATGTGGATGGCCTATTGCTCACTAGTTCTAATGATATTGAATTGGAAAAGTTCAAGGTCAATGTGGAAAATGAGTTTGAAATGTCAAACTTAGGAAATTGGGATACTTCCTATTAATGGTAATTGTGAACACAATGCATGAAGTTTTCTTGCACTAGAAGAAATATACAAAAGATATTTTAAATAAGTTCAAGATGAGTAATCGCAACCTTCCAATTACACTGATGGAAATCAATATCAAACTAAAGAAGGAATCAGAGGATAAACTTGTAGATGGAACTTTGTACAAATAGATAATTAGCTCATTAAGGTATATGCGCAATACAATAATAGATATTTGTTGTAGTGTGGGTCTAGACAACAGATTTATGGAGGAACCACGATCATGTCGCTTGCTTGCAACCAAGAGAATCTTGAGATACAGTAGAGACACTACAGATAATAGAATATTTATGCCTCATCAACATAGTACCAAAATGAAGGCTGGAGTCTATGGTTACTCTGACTCAGATTGGAGTGTATATGAAGATGATATGAAAAGTATATCATGGTACTTTTTCATGATTGGAGCAACTACAATTTTATGAAACTCAAAGAAGCAAGGGATTGTACCCCTATTATCAGGTGAGGCGAAGTATGTCGCGGTCTCTTATATTGTCTGCCAAGCATTGTGGATTGAATTGTTATTCGAAGAGTTAATGTAAGTGGTATTGCGAAGATCAAGTTTCCAATGGAATAGAAAGTAGCAATTGATTTAGCAAACCATCCCATGAGTCATGGTTGGAGCAATCACATAGAGAGAAGATGTCATTTCCTAAGAGAACAAGTTGGCAAAGAAAGATTTAAGATAAAATATTACAAGACTAAAAAGTTGTAGATAATCTAACCAGGTCCTTAAAGCAAGCAGGGTTTGAAGGACTCAAAGGACTAATGGAAATAAAAATCTTAGAAAATCTAAATTATGAAGTGTTAGAAATGTAATTTAGATTTTTTGTATTTTGGTTTTAGTGACATTTTAGAAGTGTTGCAAGTGTCAAGAAAAATGTCACAACCCGGTTGTTATAACTAGTCAGTTGGTTATGGCCTTTCTAACTATATGATATGTACTTGGCATTCCTCATTGAATCAATACACTCCTCTCTCAAAATTACTTTTATCTTTCTTTGATACTTCAATCTGTGAGATAACTTGAAAGTCAAGATACCCAACATACTCATTTTTTATGTGTGATAGAGAATTATTGTCCGAAAAGATTGATTGAATATGTAGTTTAAAGATAAAATTTAGACAAGGAGATGAAAACAGGTCAAGTACTTTGGTCATGCTCCACTAAAAAGTAACAAACTTCAATCTTCACCTTACTCATTCTATTAAAAGGAAGAAAGTTTAAATTTTTAAATCATATGGCTTGTATATTAGATTCCCACCAGTAAACTTTATACATACTACAAACCTAAGAACACAAGATGAGAAAATAGGTGTCATACGTTTTTCTACCAAGAAAAATGTTGACAGGAAACAAAAGGAATTTGAAGATTAATTTTAAAGAATCATATTTTATTTCCAAAATAAATATAATGAGTTGAGTGGCTTTTACACTCTGCTGTACAAACTTTATACCTCAACTATCAATACAACCTTGGTATTGCAAAGCTCAATTGCTTCACCAAAAATATTTTGAATTAAAAAATGACTAACAAGGAACCCAAAAAGACAAGCTCACCAACAGCCCTTGTTTCCCTACACAAAATTAATACCAAGCAGCTATGAACAAAGAAATAAGCCTATACATCAAACCACTACAAAGAAAATCATGTGGTTAAGTATACTTGACTCAGAACAACTGAACAGCCATTTTGAGTTTGTTCTGTTTCCATTTTGGCAACGTGTAAAATTCGCTCCTGGCCATTCCCAGTTTCTCTTTGAACACGTCGTTTGACAGGTAAGCCTGCATGCACCAACCTCAAACAAGTCAGAATCAAAATTAAAAAATCATGACTTAATTCTAAGATGTAACCTACAAAGAATGGAGGAAAAACAACAAAAAGACATGTTGTCGTTATAGTATACCTCCCGTTTAGTCACGTCAATGTCTGGCATAGGATCGGTAGAGTCTGTGTTAACACTTTCATATGGGTATACTGGAAGACCTTCATTATCTTCAGCTTCACCTTCTTTCACATCTTCCTGTATAGTAAGAGATTCTTCTATGCTGCTCGTAGAATTCTCATTGTCACTATTTGTCTCTGGGTCCGACTTGGAGGTATCTGTACTCCATTCAAATCATAGCAGACCAGACAAAAGAATAAGCATATTTTATAAAAGAACAAATTCTAACAGCAGCATAAAATAAAATCACAATGAGCTCGTCTACTTCGTACCTTTAATCGACCTAGGAAACAAACTTCCTCGTGCTGATGGTCGTTCAAAAGCAGAAGTAATGTTAGATATGGATGAAGATTTAGATGTTGGTGATGATGAATCTGGTGTCTTAGATTTTGGGTACAGTTTTCTAATCATTGGAGGTGGAGTTGAAAGGTTTCTAACATTTGAGCTCTCGAAAGTAGCTGCCAAGGCATTGAAGGCCGGAGATCTTCCTCGCGCACGAGCCCGGTCAGGACTAACAGACATACTGCGGGAGCGTTGTGATTTCTCTGGCAAGCCACCAGACCTTCCCCCATAAGATACAGATGCTCTTCTTTTGGGTTTCTGAAAATGTAACCAAAGAGATCAATGCAAATACAATCAGGAGTGGAGGTCCAATCTTGTCCTTGAAAAAAGACCGTTTGGTCTGTAATAAATTTATAAGTATAAATTTATTTATTTTTGGAAAAGGCAATTATAATTTAAAAGTATCAATTTGATTCTCAGAAATCTCGAGAATGTCATGCCAATTAGCATTTATTCTGAATGCTATTACTATAAATAGAGGCGAGTGTGGTCTGATTCGGACACGTGGATTCAAACATAATATTCATGATTGTAAAGGCAGCATAGAAAAGATGACTTACAACCAAAGGTGGAGTTCCCCCATTTTTCATGATTGCAAGCTTCCTTTGAAATGAGTTCCCCAGCATCTACCAAAAAAAGAAACTCTCAATTTTCAAATTTTCAAGACTGTTTGAAGTCATATAACTATGCTATTGCCATGTAAGACTTACTGAAGATTTCGCAGAATCCCATTTAAAGAAGCGTGTGAAGAAAGGCGGCTCACTGCCTTCCATGACAAAATATATTGGAGTATAACGAGATATATTTTCAAGGAGAAAATCTCGCTCAAGAAATTTCTGTAGAATTTCAAAAGAATAATTAAAGACTTACACACTATACTTCAGAAAAACTTTTATGGAATAAAAGACATTTACGAGCTTTAAAAAATATTCCTTCAAGTAAAAACTCTGCCACACTTGCACTTAAAATGCTTAATGGTGTTCTAACGATAAAAAGTATTGTCGTAGTTAAATCCAGATTAAAAAATTAAAAAAGACACTATTTAACCAAGGGGTAAGAATTTAGGTTGATGACGAACTCTTCAAAATATTAGTGACTAAATTATAATGGAATTTTTATAAGTTCCAGCCGAAGCAAAATCATCTATACCTCGCCAATTGGTAGAGCCTGCAATCTACTTTTGGGGTCAACCTGCTGGCCAACCCACACAAAGATTTCAGAGTGACAATCCAAAATGAAAATATCTTCTGTCATCAAATCATCCTGGGAAAAGTTGTGTATCTCTGTCACCTGTAAATGAATATTATTCATACCATGGGATCAACACAACTTAAAATATTCAAAATCGTGCATTTAAACATATGAGTGGGTGTACACACCTTTAAATTTCCTGCATGTCGGTCAATCAGGCAGGGAAAGAAACCATTATAAACGAGTCAGTAATTATTTGCCTTCAAGAAAAGAGACGGGTGCGGGTGGGTGAATAACACATAAATCTACCGAGCTAAAAAGAAATTGGTCCTTACCTTGTGAGAAATTGCATGAAAATAGGTGAGGATCATTTTCAGCTTCCCTCACAATCTTTTGACTGGGATATTCTGTCTTTCCTCCTAATAGTTCCCAAAACTGTTCAGATTCTGCACCTTCCCTTTGTGGTTTGCCTTGTAAATCCGGCTGCAGACAATCGACAAGTATATGTGTTGATTAATAAACAGTGATGTTTTTAAAATAGGCCTAATTTCTGGGCTGAGTAATGTGGCTTGGGGATGTATATATCTCTTTTTAGTTTTTTCAAACACTTATATGAGTGCTTGTCATATAAGCTCTTATAAATATTTCCTTATCATATTTAATATGCAAACATATAAAATTGTTCACGTGGACATATTGGTCAATTTTAAAAATAAAAACTCTGGTGTTCGTTTGGACTATTCGAATTTTTCACATTTGAGTATCTTGGAACATAGCAGACCTTAATTAAATCCAGCATTCTCTCAACAAGCTCGTGGTCATCTGATTTAGTAAGATTTCCAGACCAGGTAAAAACAATGGACTCACTATGGAGTATGTAGAAATAAGAGGAATTCAAGGAGGAAGCAACCTGGTTGGCAAAAGAAAATGAAAAGAAAAATAGTGATTATATTTAGTGAATATACAAAAACGAGTGAATAGAATGGCCACTAAAAACAGACTAGATGACATACTGGATCAACTTGTATTGCCTGCATATTGTCTGGTCCAGAGCCTTGGATGCGGAATAACGCAACACCGTCCTCCCTGTATGTCTCATCTGGAATTTCCTTCTCGGCGATGTAATTCTTGTATGCATCACCAAGTCCGCCCTGATAGACAAATGAAATAAATGACCAGCATTCAAGGAGAAAATAGTATATCCATAAAAAAAGTTTTTTCTTAGTTACACCAATACTAAAATGCTACAAACCTTAAAAACAATAAAGCTTTGGAGGATGGAATGAAATTGAATTGTTTCATAGCCTTCATAAATACGAGCCTTCAATCAATTACACATGGATAACATCAGTAAGGACATAAGAAATTAGCAGAAATAGTATCTCGACAAATTGAAAATAACAATTTAAAAATAAATACCATGGATGGTAGAAACTTCATTGACTCGACCATTTTGCTTGCTAGTGTATGAGCTGAGACTCTTTCTTCCTAATTTCAACAAAGAACGCTTGTGAGCAATATCAGTTAATACAACTTTATAACAGGACCAAATATCATATGCATTTATTCAACACTTTCTGGTCCCAAAACAGCCACCAATGATGTGTGTATGGTGTAATTAAATTGATAATCTATAATTCACTAGCATTGTTTTCAGCTCCAGACAAATATTTTACAGTCAGATTTTGAGATTTTTTACGTAGAATAAATCAACATTAACACGCATTCATGAAGAACTTGAATAAATTACTATAAATCTTTCACCTCAACACTGTTCTTTCCGATCCATGTTCCTATAAGATGTTCCTCCCTATCTTCCCCAGGATATGAATACTGAAAGATGAAGCAGTCTCCGCTATAAAAATTTGACTGGTCATTGGCTGCAAGAAGCTTTTTTTCTTGACCATTCACACGCCAAACCTAAGAAGTTATGGTATAACGCTTTTCAACAATACAAGAGAGCGAAAAAATATTGGTAATTAAATCTATTCAAATCACAAATCAATCCATCCAAATATGGATAAGTACAGAACAGGTCTTTTGAAGTTTCTCAAGAGATATTGATTACAAAATGCTTATGAAACAATAAAATATATTATCAACTATATTGTTGGAATTAGAAAAAATATTTGAGTACCTGTAAATGCCCTGTGCAATCGATGTAGGATTGAGGTTCTTCTTTTACTGGATCAGCTTTCAAGAGGCCCTTGACATCCAATCCTTGACGTTTAAGAAGTGCTAGATGTCATAAACAAGAAATGATATTAGAATAGGATAACAGTCTGGCAAATGATGCTGAACTGAAGAAACATGGTCAGACTAGTTATATCAAAGTCTATTTAAAACTCACCTGCTACCTTGCCACGACCATCTTCAGACATTGTTACATTAGATGTCTGAGGCCAAGACTCAAATTTGGACTTGAACATCACTGTTTCAAATCCTTCAATTACACGTGTTATCTGGGATTTTGGCCGGTCGGTGCTACGGACTAGCTCCTGTTTTTTGGCAAGCAGAAACCCAATAGTCATTAAAACTCCTAACAAATGCTCAACAATACCAAGAAACAATGAAGAAAAATTACATCTGTAGCTCCACTTGCACTTTTCCTATCATCAAGAGAGGTATTTCTTCCCATCCAAACATACACCTCCAATCCACAATCTATAATATAGCATTTATTGGTGTCCAGCAATTCCTTTGTCAAAGAATCAGTTTCAACAGGCTCTGCCGTCCCCTTTTCAACACTGGAAAAAATATAATTTTGTTATAAGTAGAGCATTCTAGAGTCTTATGTTTCAATATAATTTCATCAGTGTAGAGGTCGCAACAATTAGCATTATTTCCAAGTCCTCTGAGTCATCAATATATGCATCTTCAGTCTAAAATAGTAAATTTAGAACATTTTTCCATTAATGGCAACAAAAACAATAGTGAAAGAGGACATTACAAACATGCTCAAACATTAATGAGTTGTATCTAAATACCATTGCTAAAAAGTAAAGGAATATATTGACAACGTAACAACAACAACAACAACCAAGCCTTATCCCACTAAGTAGGATCGGCTACATGGATCAACTTCCGCCATAATGTTCTATCCAGGACTATGTTTCTATCCAAATCGTTAATCTCGAGATCTTTCTTAATAAATTCTCAGTGTAAATGTAAATAAAAATACCAATTGAAAAACTGAAAGAACATATTACCAAAGCAACTTTGGATCATGAGAATCAATTGTCTTATCATCATCACTGAATGTTTTACGTGGAAGAGGAGCAAATCCACCAAACAAACCCCAGAACTCTCCAGATTCAGAGTCAGCCATCAACCTTCCATCCTCTTCATTGAAACTCAAGTGTAAACATTCAATTAGTCATACTAAGCAAATGGCCTTTAGAACATATGAATATACTAGTAAACTTACCAATAGAAGCCACTTCACATTTCCCATCATGGTAGGTATCCTTAATAAATTGAACAACTTCCAATGCTTTAGCCCTTTCTTGAATACATGAATTGGAACCATTAAATTGGAAGATTTTTGACTCGGTATCCAGAATAAAAATATCATCATGATTGAGCGAAGATCGAGCAAAAGGAACCTATAACCAAGACAAATATTTAATCAAAATGTAGAAACTAACTTTTACATGTGTGATATAATTGTATATACTATTAATGATCAAGTCTCAACTCAAACTTGCCTCTTTGACATTCACAACATGTTTCCCTTTACATACAAACAACCGTGTCGTATGTTCTTCAGCTTCAACATGCTTGAAACCAGAGGCAGCTCCACCTTCTTGTGGTATAATGCATGGTTTGAAATATGACAGGAACTTCTGTGTTTCATGACCCTGCACTTCACGATACTGAACAGCACGTCCTCCTAGAACTGCATCCAACTCAACTGTTTTGATGGCTGCGGCACCAGCTTCATCCTATTTTATTGTTGTGATCACCATAGAGTAAATTGGAAAATTACATCAAATATTGAACCAAAAACAGGCTAAAGGGGATGACAATATTCTAACAGCAAAACTTACCTGACTGGTGTCTTTACCAAGCCAATAATGAATATCATAGCGTAGAGCACCACTTTTTGATGTCGTTGTCTATATGAAGACGATAGGTAAAAAGAAAACATTAATACTAATGATATACATTGTTTCATAAACTTTAGCAAGAAAAAATGAACAAAACTAAAATTGATCATATATTATTTTGCCTATAAATTCAAAATATTGTGATAGGAACAAGTGGTAGAGTGTAAAGTACCTGCATGAGGGTAGCATTATATGAACGAAAAATCATTAAGAACTGACTTACCTTCAAGACAACATACGAGTCTCCATTGAAAAACTTTCCGTGAGAAGACTGTGGGATGGGAACTGGATTAAAATTCTCAATACGCCATATTTCAAGTCCACTATACATGGTTAAGGAGAACAAACAATGCAAAAGCATTGAAAACCAAACCAAACCTCCACAACTAAATGAAGCATTAACCTAAAATGAATTAATACAAAAGCATTGAAAAGTTTTACAAGCATAGAATCGAAACGAAACATTCACAAGTAGCACACATACCGACGCCACACTTGTGATTACGTCTAATTTATTCACGGGTGTCGCCGTCTCAGTGTTAATGTCATATTCTGGCATTAAGCTAAAATGAATTAATGCAAGAATAAAAAAAAATATAAAGATTGTGCAGGATACTCTTTTTGTCCTGCTCCCTTGAGAGCTGGATCCAAATCTCTCATAGAAACACCCATATTGTTCTTGTATTATTAGGTCTTTCACAATCTAGCAAAAAAATCGCCATGAAAAAAGGCCATGAATCATCATACAAACAATCGAGAAAAGTAAGCAAATGAATTTATGGATGATACATTGATAATTGATTGTTCAGAAAATGGATTGAGGGGTACCTTTTCAGCAATTGGTGAATAACATTGTTGGAATTTAGAAAGTGTTGCATTGATGGAAATAATTGTAATTTTTTGGGGGTTGATTTTGAAAAAAAAGTGAAAATTTGAGAGGAGGAGAGAAGAGGGAAGGAAATGAATGAGCGGAGAAAGAGATGTGGTGATGGTGATGGAGAGTTTCCCGCATTGTCAGGAAAGGAATGGATGCGAGAAAGAGAAAAACGGGGAACGTTCACTTACCGCCCAAATTCATGCAATTCCACTTCCCATCATTTCTAAATAATAATATGCCTTCTTACTCAACTTTAAAATTATATATAAAATAAGGAGATTTCTTAAGTCATTCCATATGGTTGAAAACATCTTATGCAATTTCGAAAATGTCCTTGGAAAATCAAAAATGTTAAGCATCATGCATCATATACCACGAGATCAAAAGTAGTTCCATCTTATTCTAAATACAACAAAAAAAAATTGGGAATATATTTTCGGTTGTAACCGGTTTTGTATTTCCGATTAATTAGTGTGAGAAGATTGAAAATTTTGCCACCTTAATATTTGGGATATAAAACCGGAAATGTATTTTCGAAAAAATCAAAAGTCATATTACTTAAAACAGTATTTAACATGGAGAAGCATGATAACTCTCATTTCTTAAACTTTTCATAAACCCCCTCCAAAAATCCTTTCACTCTCAATCAAGTTTTTCACTCCAAATTTTCATTCTTGTGGTTCATCATATCAAAAAGAGCTTAAGGAAGTGGAATTTAAGATAAAGTTTATTCATTTTAATCCATATTTTTCACATTAATTTGGTTTTCAATTGAAAAAAGGTTACGATAATAGCGGATATATACTTCTGGTTGTTAATTGAACTTAATCATAAATGTGTTCTGGTTTCTGTCTGTGCTTATTTTTCAAAATTTTATTCCTTGTTGTGTATGTTTATTAGTTTAATATTTTTATCACATTAGATATGGTGCGTCCCGATGTCATTCCCAAACCTAATGTGTCTCAAGTTGTTTCACCTCTCGTAACTAAGGTGGTAGATATTCAGAACCATTTTAAAAGTGAAGGAGAGTTTGAATTACGTGATGACAAGTTGCAGTAAATTCGTACAGAGGCTACCAAACTAGGATTTGGTATTGTGATTGGAAGGTCTGATAATGGTTCAGATAGAAGAAATGCATTTGTGAGTTTGACATGCGAAAGAAGTGAGAAATATATATACCTTGTATCCGGAATTTGAAACGAGATGATACTGGTTCAAGAAAATGTGAATGTCCATTTAAGTTGCGTGGTTATCGGTTGACAAATAATAAATGGAGATTTAATGTGATATGTGGTTTACACAATCATGATTTATGTGAAAAGTTAGTCGGTCATCCAATTGCATGTCGGCTCTTGCCGGAAGAGAAAGAATGTGTGTCCGACATGACAATAAATTTGGTACCTCCCAAAAACATACTTGCAACTTTGAAGCGCAAAAGACCCAGGAATATCTCAAATATCAAACAAGTGTACAATAGGCGCTATTAATCCAAATTAGCATTTAGGGGGGATCGAACACGTTGTACCTCAAAATTTTCCCTCCCATTTTTCTTTAAGACATTCTCATGAGGTCATCATTTGCTCAAGTTGGCTCAAAAACTGATCTGACAAATTCTCCTTCTAAGCAATTGGTCCACAACTAGGGTTTGATATTTCTCAAGGAAGATTGATTTTCCAAGGCCTCAAATGGTTTTCATGGTTCCTCATATATATTCAACAATGCTCATGTCAAATTTCAAGCCTTGCAGTACAAATTTGCCCAGTCAATGGCTCAAATGACTGAAAATTAACTGTATTGGATAAAAAGTCAAATATGGTCAACATACAGTCAAACTTCAAGATTTTTGGCTAAAATCGACATTTTGAAGTGATAATCATCATTTGATCAAGGGTTAATCATAATTTCTCAAAATAATTCCTCAAATCATCAAAAGTCAAAAGTTGCCAAATTAGGGTTTCCTTAAGAGAAGTCAACTGAACTTTGACCAAACATAACTTTCACATGCTTCATCAGCTTTTCTCCGACCAAAGCTCATTTTGAAGAAAATTCAATTCTCTACAACTTTGTCTCTCTAAGATCAAGTCCAAAAAATGCATCATTTGAGAGATATAAATCAAATACATTACAGGTTATTTCAAAAGTCAATAAAAGACACTTTTTATCAAGGAAACTTACATCAAGATAAAGTCTTCAAAAGCAAAAATGATCAACATAGAGATTGTATATGACATCTTGAGCTTTCCAAAAAATTAGAGATCACCTTAAAAGATAGAAATTGAGTGAGTTATGATCATTGCAAGTTTGGAAATTTGACCAAATGCATGAAATCCAAAATGAGCAAGCTTGATATTTTAGGCTATTGGGCCATGGTTTTGAGGTCCAAACATGTGTTGTACTCTTCATACACCTCAGAATTCATTCATGCATCCTTGACCTTGTTTTATTTTAAATATTTTTATTATTTTTGATTTAATTCATTAGTAATATAAAATAAAATAAGATAAAATTATATCTTACTACAAAAGTCTAAGCTCATCATTTGGTTGCCTTAAATCCTCTCTATATATTCAGACATCAAAGAGAAAAACACACACACGAATCCTTGCCTCATAATTTTTCCCAAAAATCTCAAACTTTCATCAAGAACCATAAAGTTTCCAAACCCTTATTACACTACCTTTCACCACAAGCTTGCGATTCCAATCAATTCCATTCACTCCCATGGTAAGATTGGATCATTTACAACAATCCAAATGGCCAGAGAACACTCATGCAAACCTCACGATTTCATCCATATTTGAAATTTTGTATTTCTTATTTTATTATATTTTAACGTTTACTAATGTTTGCTATGTGTTTATGAGATCCAATAATGCAGAATAGAACAATCGCAGAGGTCTCATGCATGCTATATTGAAAAACACCATGTTTGCTCTGATCTTCTTTACTTGGTTCGTAACTCAATCTATAGGGACTTATAGCCAAAACTAAGACCATATTTGGATTTAGGAGGGTCGAATTAGGGGAAATATGACATTTTAGATCACTAACTATTTGAATTTGTAGGTTTTGTATGATACAGGTCACCGGAGAAGACGACCAGAGCTAGGGCTCCAGTGCCTCTCCGGTCAATGCATGTTGGATTATATTATATATTTATCGTTTCAATGATATAAACTGATGAAACAGCCACCCCAGTGATAGAAGCATGCGCGATAAAGCATTAGTCTCAAAGGGTCTGGGTTCGATCCAGCCTTTTGACGTTGTGTTTGTTTAATTTCTCATATTTTTGCAGGTTGATTACAAAACATGTTGGAGGAGTTACTTTGATACCAAGGCGTGCTTGGCCTGGTGATATGCTTGCTGCTGAAATTGCTTAAGGGTGTGGGTTCAACACCTACCCCTACTCATTTGGTTATTTATTATTTTCAGTTCTATGTTTCTCACTCTTTTACAAACCTTTTTTTTTTCAAAACCTTTTTAAAACAAACCCTAATTTTAATTTTAGGTTTTAATTTTAATTTTAGGTTTTAATTAATTTTAGGTTTTAATTAATTATAGGGTTTAATTAATTTTAGGTTTTCCTTAGTAAACCCTAATTTGATTTTTTTTAGGTCTTCTTGATTAAAATCAACCTAGATTTTAGGGTTTGCCTAATTAATCAATTATTTTTAATTAACTAATTCTTTTTTCTAAATTAAAATCAATTAGACTTTAGGTTAATCATCGAGTTTTTTTAAACAATTTTCCTCTTATTTTACAATTTTCGCGCACCTTTATTACTTTCAAATTAATTTTCCCAATTATGTAACAGCTACAATATATAATAGTTTAATTAGGGCTTGTATTTGCTTTATTTTCTCTCCCAAGTTTTATGGTTTTGTACCCCCTCCTCCGGAGCTTTGTAATAGTTTAGGTTTACTTTCCACACCTTTATTTTCTTCTTTTACTACTTTCCTTATAATTGTCTAGTTTAATAGGATTGTATGGAAAGATCTAAAACGAAACGTTAGATAACCCTAATCAAGATAAAATAACTTAATTCAATACACTATTCACACTTGCACATATACTGCTTTTACATACATGAATGAATTCAGATGACTGATCATAAACTCTTCTTCTCCGCATACAGTGACAATTTTCCCTTTGACCGGATATTTCAACTTTTGATGTAGTGTGGAAGTCACCGCACCTGCGCCATGGATCCATGGGCGTCTAAGAAGGCATGAATAAGAAGGACGGATATCCATCACGTAAAATGTTGAGTTGAATACTTGATACCCAACTTTGATAGGGAGATAAACTTCTCCATGGACCATCCTCTTTGATCCGTCAAAAGCTCTCACCATGATGTCACTAGGTTTTAGTACCAAACCTTCACAGTCCAACCTATCTAAAGCTCCTTTTGGTAAGACATTGAGAGAAGATCCAGTATCCACTAATACATGTTCCAGGGTGGTGCCCTTGCATTATATGGAAATATGGAGAGCTTTATTGTGATTCTTCCCCATCGAGGTCAAATATACATCAGAGAACCCTATACCGTTGTCGGTAGTCAAGCTTGCTACACCAGTTTTCAAATTGGTTGGACATAGTTTCTCGTGGGATATGTGCACTTTTCAAGAATTCTATCGGGGCTTGAGCACGTGCCTCGGAACATAGCAACAAAGTCAACATGGAAATCTTCGAGGGTGTTTACCCCAACTGTTCCACTATCTTATAGTCACTTTTTTTGATAATTTTTAAAATCTCCTGCATCTCTTGGATATATGGGTTTTCAATGGTAATATCTTTTGTGGCCGCCTCCGTCCCGACAGGCTCAGTCATTTTTTCCTTTCCTCGAGTATTAGTAATAGGTTTAATAGCAGTAATACAAATGGGTGTAGTTGTGGTTGTCGGAGGTGAAATCTCTGGGGAGAAGATCCTCCTCATCCTAGTAACTTTACTTGATCCAAAAATGTTTGTGATGTCAGTAGTTTGATCTTCATCAATCCATGAATCTTGTTTGATACCATGATAATACACTTCTGCCCCATAATTTCAGGGCACAGTCTTATCAGAAGAGTAGGGGACTGGCCCCGATGTGGTGATAATTAGTGGAGTTATTCTTGGTTCAACGGGAATCCTAATAGGACCTTTGGAGGTGATCCTTAATAATTAACTTAAACCCTAAAAAACTCTTAATGGTACTTGGACTATTTGGTTATTATCCTTGGCATTATGGAGCAATGGACTTTTTCCTGGACTTAGGATTAGAAACCTTGGTCTATCTTGGAGACCTTGTGATCTTATCTGATTATTTTGTCTAGAGTTCTTGAGGTTTACCTCAAGACACTGGGTTGCTTATTTATTTTGTGTGCAGGTTTTTGTGATTACCTCCTTTGTTTGTAATCTAGAATTCACCCGTATACAGTCGTTACTCTGCCCAATTTTTATGAAGACTTAATGCACTTGAAGAGGTCTAGTATCTTTGCTTGCTTGGTTTTAATCCAAAGGATGGGAATTTTATCTTGGCTCATAATTTCAAGTATTGGATTCTTGTTGGTTAGATGGTTCTTATCCTTAGCTTTTATCTTATGCTTTAGGATAGTCTCTTCTTCTCCTCCTATCTTCTTTAATTTCAAAAACTTTCTCCCTCCTTTTGAAAACTCTTATTGTTTTGAAACTTAAACCACTTTCATAATAAACTTGGACTTAGGTCCATACATTTTCAAAATATTTTCATAAATAAACTTCAATCTATTTAATAATACCTTGACATTTTTTTTGAGAAGACTAAAAGTCAACCAATCTCATTTCAAACTATTTTGTCACTTTGGCTTTTACCTTTAAACTTTTCTTAAAAGATTAGACTCTTGTCAATCCTTGTAGTGATGCAAACAACTATACTTCTACAATATGTAATGAAGAGAGATATTTTCCACTTGGGTGTTGAGTGAGGCATTGTTGATTTTAAAATCCAAGTCATATCCTCCACTTTGAGATGATGCAAATTCTCCTTTCTCATGATTGTGGGTAGTGAGTTGTTTTCCATACAGACAATGACGATGATGTCTTATCTCTTAAAATTAACCAACACACTTTTGTTTCAAACTTTTAAAAGAGGAACTACGTGTACCCTGATCCCCTATTGCACGAAAGTTGGTACGTAGGAACTAAAGGTTCGCAACTACGGCGGGTGCAAAAATCATAAAAAATATATTTATTTTCTCACCTCCACCATCCATTTTATATATAATACCTTTTTATAGCCAAAATATACAGATTTTACAAAGAGGTTCCTGCGGAGTACCATAGATGTTTAGGGTGCTAATACCTTTCCTTTGCATAACCAACCCCCTTACCTTGAATCTTTCCCCCATTTTGGATTATTCTATCTTTTCCCATTCCTTTTGGAAACAATAAAGCGCGTTGGCGATTTTTTATTTTTGATTTGTATAAAGTCTAGTCAATCTAATGGCTTAGTCTTGAATATTTCTACCGCTACAACCCCAAATTAGGGTTTTGATTTTCACGAGGAAAAATGGACTTCTAATTGCTAAAGTGACTTTCATGGATCATTATATACCTCCAAGAATACTTATATCAAGTTTCAAGTCTTGAATCATAATTTTGCTCAGTCAATTGATCAGATGACTAAAAAATCAATTGTATTGGTTAAAAAGTCAATTGTGGTCAAATTACAGTCAAACTTCAAGATTTTTGAACAATATCAACAATTTTAAGTCATATTCATCAATTTAACAAGTTTGGATCATAATTCCTCAAGAAAAGTGTGTAAATCATCAAAAGGGCAAAATGATCAAAATTAGGGTTTTTGACTAGAATGATTGATTTTTGACTTTTAAGCTAATACATGACTTATTGGTTTGAAACATGATCTCAAGGATTCAAGTAAACCATTTTTACCTAATTTCATGACTCAATTCACCTCTGAAGAGCAAACAATTGATAGATGAAATTTGGTCAACTGATGAAAAGTCAATTGATACACCAAAAGTCGAACTTTGACTTTTTGACCAAAATTGAGTTTCAAAAGTCAAGATTCCTCAAGACATTCAAAAATATGAAGCTTTATCATCAATAAATGAATAAATTCAAAAGTCAATTTGAAAAGTCAAACTTTTCAAGACTTAGAAATTTTTCTAAGTGTTTTTGTACATGATAATTTTACTACACGACAATTTTTCACTAAGATCCAAGATGATTCAATGAAAACTTTTGACATGAAATTTATATATCTTGATGAAATATAGAACTTTGTATTAGAGGGCTCATATCTAAAAAGGCTTAGATTTTAAGTTATAGGCCCATGAAGTCATGCACTTTTTCTTAAACACTTAGTGAAAAATTGACCTAGTTTAGGCAGATTTTTTGTCCCAACTTCTTGGACATTTTTCACATAGCTCTAATTTGATTTAGAAAAAATGGAAAATATGAAAGTTGTAGAGGATATTTCAAGCTTTCCAAAATGTCCAAAAACTTGAAGAGATCATTTTTTAGCTAAGAGAATCGAAGAGAGGAAATTGGGAATCCATTCTTGAATTACAAGGCATTTTTGTGATGAACACTTGAGCAAAACCCTACCCTGTGATGCATAACTTCACTTTGAAGGCTTATAAATTGTGTTTCACTCCATAATTAATTGATTACATAACTGATAAAGCCATTGTCCGAGCATTTGAGCCCTTATCCAAGTTGCATTTCCATTAATGGCACAAAGTAACATTGCCATTCTAGTAAAGTGGCTTTAATCACAAAGTCAACTTGTCTTGAGCATTGCGCTTGTTCTTTCTGCATAAGAATCCTCTACAAAGTCAGATAAACATGTTTAAAGTTTGCTAGCCCCCTTAGAAGCCATGTACCTTGCCTTGGAACAAGGCTTGTCAAGCTTTCTTCAAAAATAAGTCAAATGGCCATAACATGTGAACTCTTATTTTTGATCCCTCCAAGCTTCCAAACATTTTATTATAAATTAATCCTTCATTTACAAGTCAAGGACACGAAATTAGAAGCCTTGAAACTCCCTCAAACTCCCTCAAACCAGAAATTGCTCTAAAAACACCATTGTTGTGTCATTTTTGCCTTTGAACATCCATCTCACAATCCCCTCATGTGTTTTCCATTTCTATCAATCACCAAGCTTCTAATACACATATAGAGACAATCCAAACACCTGCAACACAACTGTAACACCATTTTCCTCATCTTCCATTTTTAAAAATAGTTGCTTGCAGGTTGACTTCTCCAGAATATTTCAGCCATCCTCAATCCAAAGTAAGCATTGCAATAGCTTCCTAGAGGGTCAAGGAAGCTAACCAGATCATTACAACACCTTGAAGGTTGCTCAAACTCAAAACACGATCTCCATATGTAAGGTGAGTTTTCAAAAATTCTAACTCCTCATACAAGCATCATTTGGCTTCCATTTTAAAAGATAAAATGTAGACATCATAGTCCTGAAACTAACCATGCCCTTAGAATTCACTTATGTTGTCTGAGTAGTGAGAATTTTGAGCCTGAACCTTCTGAAAAAATTAGGTTAAATTTGGTACCATTTAAAATTAGTGCTCATCTTTAATCCACTGTTTAAGTTATTTACATATTTGAAATCGTGGTGAAATTTCTAACAAGTTTGATGTTTATAATTTCTGAAATGGTTGAGAGATGAGAAAGTTACAGAGCTCTGGTTATGGCGCGAGGAAGAAGATGAAGTTGTAACTATAACTTGTTTTATAATATAATGTGATGGTTTTGTATAAATAAACGGATGTATAGCCACCCCAGTGATAGAGAGCGAACACATAAGGCATACTTATAGAAGGTCCTGGGTTCGAGCCCCAGCGAGACCTTTTGCATTTTTTTCATTTTTACTTGTTTCTATTTTTTGTTTGAACATGCGCGCTTGGGTATCCCTCCGTTGGGCCATGCATTTTTACTCCCTCTCACTCCCTATTTACTAAACCACTCAGCCCATAATTTATTTATTTATTTTTATTTCTGGTTACAAAAATAGGTCTCGGGCCTAAACAAAAACATTTTCTTCAATCAAACCTCCCTCACTATTTTTCAAACCCACCGACCCTTCGTTTATATTTTTATTTTATTTTCTTTTCTTTTAAATATTATTATTATTATTATTATTTTATTTAAATAAAAAAATACCAAAAATATTTTATTCAATACTTAGACTGATTTTTTTATTTTATCACTATTTTATTTTATTTCCTTTAAACATGAAACCCTAAAAAATATGTTCTTTTTTTTAACTAATTAAAATTAATTTAGACTGGGTTTTATTTTGATTTTCTTTTCTAATTAAATTAACTTAGAATTTAGGAATTTGATTAATTAACTCCTTTCTTTTTGTTAGTTTAGTTAGATTAACTTTAAAACCTTTTCATACAAAAGATATAAAAACAACTTTCCTTCCAATTTCTTTTCTCTATATTTTCTTTGTACATTCTATTATTTTTGTACATTATAATATAATTTTCAAAGCCTTTGTAATAGTTAGGGTTTACTTTTCATCATCCCCATTTTTAATTTGTATCCATATTCCCTAAAGTACTGTAATAGCGTAGAACTTTTAATTTCTGCAATTTACCGCTTTCCATATTATTGCTAGTAATTAGGGTTTGTATGGCAAGACTTAAAATCAATAGTAGACAACCCTAATTCAAGACAAAAATGTATGAAAACAATACACTTCACACACTTGCACCTCTAGGGTTAACCCACACTTATTTTCTTAGAATAAAGCAGTCATGTCCCTCGAATGTGAGATACTTTAGCAAAGACCCTCGATTACAAAATCGTAGTCCCTCGATGACCCTTCGATGTTGCCTTTGATAAACGATATTAGACCCTTACAAACAAATTGCTAAGGTATCCTACAATGTTTCCTTCTATGAATGTACGATAACCCACGCATGTCCCTTCACATCCAATGATAAGGTTTCTTACTAACTAATGATAATATAACATTATCTAAATGAGGAGAAAAAGAACGAAGACTTCTTTTGAGTAGGTAGAACGTTCGTAGTTTCTTTCTCACAAACATTTCGAAACAAAACATATTTCAAATACACCAACACTTTCATGAAATATTTTCAAAAGTCAACACTTTGTATACATTCTTATAGAGACGAGAATCATTACAAAATTCTCCTAAACAAAGTCACTTTTCAAAAATACTTTCAAACAATCACAAACACATTTTACAAAGCATTTCAAAGTGAGCTAGCAACTAAGATCCCGTAGATAACTACATATGAAAAGGGTGCTAACACCTTCCCTTTTTATAACCTACCCCCCGAACTCAAGAAAATTCTTAAAAGGTATTTCTTGTTATTTTCACCCTTTCCATTATCGGATAAAAGAAAAGTCAGTGGCGACTCTTGTTATCCGCAACAATTGCGATAAAACGCAAAACATCCAAGTCAGTTCTACCACCGTATTACAGCAGGCCTTTGAGAAAGGGAAAGGGGAAATTCCTTTTAAATATCCAAGCAGCTTACTAGCTTCAGTGAAGGGGAAATTCCTTTTAAATACATGGGAATATCTGTGACCAACAAGAAACTTTCTTCCCAACACTATATGCCTTTAGTAGATAAAATTGTTGCAAGAATATTTCACTAGAGTTAAAAACTACTGAGCTATTGGGGGAGAATTCAGCTTATACAAAGGTGTCCATTGCCCTCACAAGTTATTGGATGATATGCATGCTTATTCCTAAGAAGGTAATTCATAGAATTGGTGTTGTTTGTCTATCTTTTATATGGACAAGTGGGAAGGATGTCTCAAAGAAGTCACATACTGCTTGGAAAAAGGTTTACACACCAAAGAGGGAAAAAAGGTTGAATCTCATTTATTTAGAAGATTGGAATAGAGTCAATATTATGAAGAATCTTTGGAACTTAAGAAACAAAGTGGATAGTTTATGGGTGAAGTTTATTCATACTTATTATATAAAATATAACCCGTTGTGGAGCATGGAGATAAAAACAGTTTTTCATGGATTATGAAGGGAGTGCTAAAATAGAGAGATAAAGTTCAAAATATGCAACAATGGCACCAGTTTAACCCTGGAGAGAAATTCAACATGAAAATTATGTATAAGGCTTTAAAGAAGGAGTCACTGGATGTGCATTGGTGAAAAGTGCTTAGTAACAACATAGCAAGACCGAGAACTATAGTGGTTATATGGATAGCTTGTCATGAGAATCTAGCAACAAAAGAAATAGGTTTGGGATGATTGATAATGCAACATGCAGCTTCTGCCCAAAGTTGAAATTATCCATCACCTTCTGCTTGAGTGTGAAGAAATGAAGAAAGTTTGGAAAAATATGCTTATGTGGTTGCAGGTCCCTCATAAGCCAAAGGAGTGGAGATATGAAATAAAGTGGATTATAACTAAAATCAAAGGGAAAGATTGGAGAGCTTCTCTTTTGAAGTTTGCAGTAACTAAAATCGTGAATGAAGTTTGGAAACATAGAAATGAGGAAATATTTGGGCACAATGTAAATAACATAAAGATAGAGGATGAAATAATTGATATTCTTGTTTATAGAGGGTGGATAAACCATAAGATTAGGAAGCATATAGCTAGATTGATAGCAAACTAGTCTTGTGTTTTGCTTTGTTTGTCAGATAGTCATTTGGATGGTTGGATCGATATATGGTTGCCATGTGTATAACATTTTTTTGACTTAATATATCTTTTTTTCTTGATTAAAAAAAAGTGTAGTTTATTTTAATTTTTTTAATATTATTTTAAATTTTTATTATTTTGTAATAATTTTTTTAGACTTTAAAATATAACTTAAATTTAATGTTAATTTAAATAAATTTTTAGATATATCGTTTAAAAAATTATATGATTTTGGTTATATTAAAATCTTTAATGATAAATATTTAAATAATTAGATGTCAAAATTATTCTTTTAATTTATAAAATATAATTGAAATGTTTCGAAGATACATCGTCTGTTAATGAAGAAACTTCATCAAAGAGAATATATGTTTTGAACAATGAAGATGATGAAGAAGCTTCAGTAAGTATAATATCTGAAAGAAAAAATGATGGAGAATTTTATAAATGTCAAATGGAATCGAACTCATATAATTGGAAAATGCAAGTTCTACTATGACCAACCAAGTTAATCAATTGTTTTTCCCATATGTGCTTTTATATTTTTATATAATCATTTTTTTAATATATTTTTATTATGTGTCCATTTTTATTAATTTCCCCGTGCCTCTAAAATGTTAGGACTAGTCCGGATATATATATATATATATATATATATATATATATATATATATATATATATATATATATATATATATATATATATATATATATATATATATATATATATATATATATATATATATATATATATATATATATATATATATATATATATATATATATATATATATATATATATATATATATCGTAATAAAAGAGAACATGTCTTAGATGATCCATGGAAGTACAATCTGATGGTCCTCCCTCTTTTGACTACTTTAATTAGGTGTCATTCCTAGAGCATGTCCATCATAGGTTCTTTGTGTTATAACCTTCTTCGTGGATTATTTTTCTAGGGAACTAATGTCAAGAGTCTGACGTCAGTAACTTGTTATTGTCTAACTTGACGTCCTTTAGGGGTTTTAGCAATTTTGTTTTTAAATGTCTTAAGAGCGGGATCATTCTATGGTCATTAGACCCTCAAAGTGGATAAAGGTATTTGAGGGGTCCATTGTATGGATCCAACTGTCTGTATTGTAGTCTCCTAGTGGGCATTTTATTTCATTCAAGAAAAGTGGATTGGGTCTTCACCCAGACCAAAACAGTCCCTAAGTTATAGTTTACAAAGTCGGATAGTGGGTTATTCTAATTCTCTCTACTTGTTAACATATCTTAGGGTTGCACTTAGATGTATTCTCTCACTTTATAAGGTGATTTTTTCAAATAGGGGTGTGCTTTCACTTTCTTAATATCATCATGTGAGTAGTTAGAGAATTTGTTTGCTCTGCTAAAGCAGTCTTTTAAGCTAAAAACTTTTATTAGGTAATGTCTTGTTCATTGTCAATGATAGAGGGCTCGTCATCCCTTATTTTTTATGTATTTCATCTATCAGTGAAGTTTCTTTTTCATTTTTTTCTTATTTCTTAGTTTCCTCCTTTGTCCATACGTAATTAGTTGGTTTGAAGATAGGAATCATAGGTTGAGCAACACATTTAATGTTTTTCTTCAAAATCGAGGTGTGTTGATTATGGTATGTGGAATTGATGTGTTCGATTTACAATATGAGGGATGTTCATTTGTGACACGATGTGGATCTCTACTATGGGTTTCTTCTTATCCTTGAGTTCCAAGATTTTGTTTGATCTCTTAGGTTTTATGGCCCAATGGGTTTCTATTAAAAAAATCATTGTTTCACATTTTATTTTTATTTATCATTCATTCTAAACCTTAGAGCTTTGTATCTTAATAGTTTTCGTTATTTCTTTTGAAGTTTTTGGACTATTTTCCCGCTTATTGTTTGGTTACTCGATCTTTGTCATGTTTCCAACTATCTGTTATATCTTAGGATACTATTGTTATAAACTTCTATATCATAATATCTTTACTGGTACATTTATTTCTTTACTCTTTCTTTAAATGATTGCTTTAAAATTTGTTGAATGGTGGTGTGAGGCCCTTATATGGTTTCGATGACCGTTAATTATGAAATTGTGTGTTTGTGATATTTAGATTTATCTGATATGTGCAAATGTTTATGTTAATGCATATATGATTAATTTTTTGATATATGATGTGTTTTTAGTCTTGTTTTGACCTCTCTCTTTTTTATTTTGTTAAAGAGGAAGAAGGTTTGTGAGCTTATGACAATAAGTTTACGCTTATAGGTGTTGAAGTGAGTATCTGATTCTTGATAAATTTCAGCATAATGTGCTTCTTCAATGTATGGTACACAATAGTTATTGGTGTGACCTTCACCACAGAAATCACACCGTAAAACCCTGACTGGACTAACATTTATTGGAACTATAGTTGAAGCAGTAATGTGCTTTGATAAGGCTTGAAGTTGTGCTAACAGAGCAACTTTAGCTCCATCATATATTTCTTCCTTTATGTAGCATTCACAATCATAAGAAAAATATATGAGTAGCACTGAACTAGAAAAAAACTAAATAAGAAGGAAAATTGAAAAAGTAGAATAAAACAAAAAATTAAATATAACAAAAATAAAAATAACAAAAATAAAAATAATTAATAATGAATAAAATTAAAATTAAAATGCTAACAATAAAAAATAAAAATAAAAATAAAAATTCAAATAGAAAATAAGATATGGTTGTTTGAGATTAATAGACAGACCTGCTTATATCTTATCTTCTATTTGATTTTTTATTGTTGGATCATATGGCTGTATCATATTTAAATTAATCTTAAACAACCATATGATCCAACAAGGTACAAGAATTAAACTCAAGAACGGTTAAATAATAACAACAACATAAAAGAATTCAATTAATCTCAATCAATCATATGATCCAACAAGGTACAAGCAGGTCTGTCTCCAAATACCTAATCTAAGGAATCTAGTTACTCATAGTGCATGTAACAATTACCATGATTTTAAATGGAGGGTACATGAAACTCAATGAAGATATAGGTATTTAATGGCTTCCAAAACCCTTAAAATACTACCTTTAGAACTCCAAGTGGTAACTTTCTCGATCAAATTCTGAACTCCTCAAAAAGTAGTCAAAAGCTCTATTTATAGCAATTTTGTGTGACAAGATAATGCGCCATCACGCCTACGCTAGTAAGCGTCGCACTCGTGATATGACTTCACCGCACCCTCGAATATCAACATCACAGCCACGTGAAATCCAGAGGCTAAATGCTTCAATTTTTTTTCCTTTTTCTTCCATATTTTCACTAAGTCATGTTTCTTCCTCTTGATAGATTTTTGCTCACTTCTTCAAACTTTGGCATGACTTTTGCTCATTATTCCACTTATTTCATTTGAATTTTCTTATAAATATTATGTAATAACAAATGTCATCACTTTCCTCAGTGGTATCACGTAGGGGAAGAAGGAGAGTCTACGGTCGTACATTGACAGTTTCACTCAAGTGGCTGTGGAAGTAGGAGCCTCAAACGAGAGCCTCAAGTGTTGGGTTTTTTAGAACGATCTGAAGCATAGTAGCTCATTCAGGGAGAAGCTAAGATGCAAGGAGGCCTATAGTCTAAAGGAACAGTTGGATATGGAAACCTTTTATTACTCAAATTCTTTCGAATGATTCACATTTTATTACTTGATGATTTTATTAATTGTATGCTATATATGATTTTATTTAAAACAAAGAGAAACTCATTTACAAACATATTACATTAAATAAAATGTCTAGTGGATAATAAATTCAATTGATACTTTATATATTTTTATTACAATGACAACAAAGAAGATTACAAGACAACACATACATACACACATGGTTAAGAAATTAATATTGATTTCCTTATAACAACATTTATATATGTAATTATATTCTTATACTTATTTTATTTGAATTATTTATAAATTATTTTTAGTTGTTTTAATTATGTGTGACTTCCTTTTAGTCCATCCATGAGTCAAACAATGTCTTCGTAAAAATGCTTCTTGAAAGCATCCATATAAAGCTCTTGCAAACAAATAGCAACCGACAAAGATCCATCATGATCATGACTAGGAAGAAGCAAAGAATCTCCATCAATTTCATGTGTTCCTGGTCCCATATAAATCTCTCTTCCCCACCCAAAATCAAGTCCATAAATAGGCAATGTCAACCAACTAACCACTCCTAAATTAGGGTTTCCATAAAAAGGTCCTTTATCATCATTCCTTATCATTGCATGAACATCTTGAAACTTAGTCAAATCTTCTTGTTTCTTAAAGTAATCACTCACTTGTCTCACATACTCATCATTCACTTTTTCAATCGCTTCCCTTATCCTACTCGAAGCATACCCTAAAGGCTTAGACATTAAATCACCCGCAAGACTAGTTGCCATAATATCCAATGTTGCATTCCCAAAATACCCTTTTGGTAAATTAGGTTCCACACGATTCCTCCAATCAACACAAACACCAAGCACGGTTGGTTGGTCATTTCTATGTCCTCTAGCTTTACATGCACTTCTCCAAACATGACTGGTTACTATTTCATACCTTGTAAAACCTCGACCATTACTAGGTTTTTCCCAACTCTCATTTGCTGTTTTTCTCAACTTCTCAAGTTGCACCTTACTCACTTTTATTATAGCCACGGTTGATTTTCGCTTCGTTTCTTCAACACCATCTGAATTTCCCAGCAATGATGGAGGTTGATTAAACTCCCATTCATTAACACTGTTACAACATTGCGATTTTAATGAAACAACACTCCTATCAAAAAATGGTGTGGTTTTTATAGTTTCGCCACGTGCAAGTCGAGCCCACTCAGAAGTAAAATGCAATGCACTTTGTCCATCAGCAACTGCATGCGAGATTAACAAACC
Source organism: Vicia faba (assembly GCA_948472305.1). NCBI lineage: Eukaryota > Viridiplantae > Streptophyta > Magnoliopsida > Fabales > Fabaceae > Vicia > Vicia faba. The sequence goes on along the minus strand of OX451739.1, from coordinate 1,468,765,711 downwards.
AATGCTAACACCGCCACATTTGAAATTCGTAAGCTGAACAAATATCAAAGGAATGTCTTGAATTGGAAGCGTGTAATCAACCTGCGGGATAAGATAACGATAATATTCAGAAGAAGGTGAAAAATCATTGAACTCAGATAATGCTAATGTAGATTGTGCTTCAATGAATTGAACACCCGATGAGTTGCATTCGAGATCAAAACGACCATTTTCTTGCCATTGTAAACGACCCGCTAATGGATAAAATGTCACAAGAACTTTGCTTAACGACTCTTTTAAAGTGTGGGATATTTTAGTAGGGGAGGTAAGCCAGTCTTGTGTAGGGTGGTAAAAGTAAATTGTTGGCACATGTGTTATGATTCCAATTTGATCCCATTCAGATAATGGTAAAACACCATTCCATGTTGGTTCTTTAGGTCTCACGGAGTAACAACTTTTTAATGTTACTTTTGATGATGAAGATGACATGTTTGTATCACACTTTTTTGTTAATTTTGTTTGTGGAATTAACACTTTACTCGAGGTGTGTTATATATATAGAGTTACTGAAGTTTGTGGTTTATTAGGAAAATTTAATAAACGTAAGAAAATAAAAATGTTGTTTTTGTACCGTAAATTGTGTACTCATTTAGATGAAATGATATTTGGTTGCATGAATGAGTCATAATTTTAGCTTGAAATCAACTCATGCAATCTCTACATGATACATGCATATTTCATTTTTGAATTAATATTTGCGGCTCATTTTGGAGTTGTCAATTAAACTTCTTCTATATTGTTACTCACACATTATTTGTTTTTCTCTATATTTTTATTGAGTTTCATTTTTTATGTTAAAGGAAAAAATACCACGCCTAATTTCTCTTTATATTTATTTGTTATTATTTTCAAGTTATAACTTTAACTTTCAAGAAATAAGTTTTTCTAAAACTTTTCTCACTTTTATTCTTGAATATAGTATGTGAGAAAAATAAAAAATTAAAACAAAACTATTTTTTATCAATTTAAATTTATTTTATCAAAAAACAAAAATAAATTCAATTCTTCACACCTCTAAATTCTGCAGTATGATGCAATGTTTTAAATGTTGTATGGAATAAATGATCGATAAACACTTTTACATTATAATTCTATTAATTCAACTGGAGTTAAAATAATGACCGATAAATTAATATAATTTTTTAAAAGAAATAAGAAATTGATGATTTTTTGGTTATATAAGAGGCTAATAGTTTAACCCTATGTAATTTAATTAGATTTGTTTATAATCTAAATGATATTAAATCAATATCAATCAATTTTTAATTTAAAAGATTAAATTTTTTATCAGATATATTATATTTTGACTATCACATTTAAAAAATTGAATTCTAAACTGTTTAATAAACCCTTTTAAATTATAATTATATTAATTCAACTAGAGTTAAACTAATGACTACTAAATTAATATTTTTTTTTTTAAAGAAATAAGAAATCAACGATTTTTTTGGATTATATAAGAGACCAATGGTTTAACCCTATTGAATTTAATTAGATTTGTCTATAATCTAAACGATATTAAACCAAGAAAAATATCAATCAATTTTTAATTTAAATAGTTGAAATGCCAACTTATCTGATTTTTAAATTGTCCATGAGGAGAAGTAAAAAAGCTAGATAATTTTAGGTGATTTTTTTGGGTAAAAAATTCTAGAAATGTTTTATGTCCACAATTAAAATTTTTTTTTATAAGATATGTGATCATGTAATAATATAAAAATGAGATATAACAATCTATTAATAAAAGCATATACAAAATATTCAAAATGAAGTTAGTAAAAACAAAATGAAATGAAAGCTATTAAAAAATATTTTTAAATATATATAATTCACAAGCATATAAAATATATATTTGGTATCAAATTTAACTTTTACAAATTAATTGTAATTAATTTTTATTGGTGTTAGATAAATCTCTTAAACACTACAAGAAAATGCTTATCCAGCCACGTGATTTTACCACGTGATTTTTATGTGGCTAAATAAAGTCAGTTGCGACGTGAAAATCACGTGACAACGAGTTTTAATAATATAATAAAAAAACATTAAGTGTGTCAGTTTTTTTTTTGTGTTAAAAAAAGTTGCGACGTGGGATTCACGTCGCTAATTAAAATATCATAAAAAATAAATTAATCACAACTTCCAACACTGGCGTGTTCAGATTTTGAAGAAAGAGAAAACAGTTGTATGATTATTGCGACGTGAAAGTCACGTGACAACGTTGCGGCGTGATTTTCACGTCGCTACTTGCTTTATCTGATTTATCAAAACGCTCCACAACACACAGTAGCGTTTCACATTTTGTTAAACTTCTTCTTCAACCTTCCATATTCCTCCATACCCATTTTCTTCTCCAAATTTTTTTCTTCTCCACACTTAAATTCCTACAATCTCCAAACATTGGTTGTAAGGTAATTTCAATTCAATGTTATTTATACTTTGTTAACCGTTTTTGATGTGTTATTTGAATATAATTTTTTTCTAATTTTTCTTTGAATAGAGAAGAAGAATATTGATAGAAGTATAGATTGCAAAAAGGGACAAGAAGATTGAAGGAGTTACAAGATAAAAGGTATGTCTTGAATTTTTTTTTGAAATTAGTATATTTTCTGAATTTGATTAATTTTTAGGTTATATATATTTTCTGAATTTCATGAATTTGCATTGGGTTAAAATTGTTGAATTTGGGTTATATATATTTTCTGTATTTGAGTTAAATTTTAGGTTTAATTATTTAGTTTATAATAATTATTAATTTGTGATGAATGAGTTTAATTATTTTAGGAGTTTAAGTTTTTATATTTTTAGGAGTTTATAAATTTTTAGTGTTTAAATTAAAATTTTAGGAGTTTAATAAGTTTTTAAATTTTTAGGAGTTTATAAAATTTAGGTGTTTAAATTAAATTTTAAGTGTTTAAAAATAAATAAATATTTTTAGGAGTTTATAAATTTTAAGTGTTTAAATTAAATTTTTAGGAATTTAAGTTTTTAAATTTTTAGGAGTTTATAAAATTTAGGTGTTTAAATTAAATTTTAAGTGTTTAAAAATAACTAAATATTTTTAGGAGTTTATAAATTTTAAGTGTTTAAATTAAATTTTTAGGAGTTTAATAAGTTTTTAAATTTTTAGGAGTTTATAAAATTTAGGTGTTTAAATTAAATTTTAATTGTTTAAAAATAAATAAATATTTTTAGGAGTTTATAAATATTTTTGAAAGCATATATTTATCTTTAATTGTATATGTTTAGGATTATTATTAAGTTGATTAATTAATATTTCTAATTAAATAGGTTTTGATTATATAAATTTGCAGTAAATGGAATATTATATGTATTATCGTAGTTGGATGTACGATAGACTATATCCAGGAAGACGTGCACTTAAACCCAATTTTATAGACGGAGTTAATGGTTTTATCGCGTGGACGTTTGCCCAGGAACGTTGTCGAAGTGAAGGAGGAGTTAGGTGTCCTTGTCTTAAATGTGGATGTAGATATATAATTAGTGACCCAGAGGAAATAACACGTCATTTGCATATGAAAGGTTTCATTGAAAATTATTGGGTTTGGACGTATCATGGTGAAACACTGTCGAGTAATGTACCAGAGACTAGCAACACAGATGCTTCAAGTAGTCAACCGGTTATGCAACCACCTATGGAATTTGAAGAAAAATTTAATCTGATAGGTGACATGGTTGGTGATGCTTTTGGTGTTAACGTGACCTATGATCAACCTGAAGACTTTGACGGGGAAGAGTTGTCGAATGAGGAAGCGCATAGATTTTATCAGTTGTTGAATGAGATGAATACGCCGTTGTTTGAGGGGTCGTCAGACTCAAAGCTATCAATGCGTGTTAGATTATTGGCCGCCAAGTCAAATTGGAATGTTTCTGATCAGTGTTTGGAGCACTTCGCAAAAATGATGTTGGACTCAACTACAACGAAAGACAACTTGCCTGCGAGTTTCTATGATGCAAAGAAGTTGGTGTCGAAGTTGGGTTTAAGAGTAAGAAAGATTGATTGTTGCATTAATGGTTGTATGTTGTTTTATGACAACGAGTTTGGTACTCAAGATGGATCGTCAGAGGAATGTAAGTATTGTCATAGTCCAAGATATAAAGTTTACAATAGAGCCATTAACAATAACCAAAAACGGGTAGCAGTAAAGTCCATGTTTTATCTTCCGATAATACCAAGGTTAAAAAGAATGTTTTCTTCAATGCACAGTGCAAGTCAAATGACATGGCATCATACAAACAAAACAAGCCCAGGCAATATGCGACACCCATCTGACGGCCATGCATGGAAGCACTTTGATGAGGTACATCCTGATTTTACCGCTGAACCTAGAAATGTCAGGCTTGGATTATGCTCTGATGGTTTTGCTCCATATGTCCAAGCGTCCGGAAGTGCATATTTTTGTTGGCCAGTTATTGTAACCCCTTACAATCTCCCTCCTGAGATGTGCATGACAAAACCATACATGTTTTTGACGTGCGTCATTCCAGGACCGTCGAGTCCAAAAACCGGAATTGATGTGTACTTACAACCTTTAATTGATGATTTGAAGAGGTTGTGGAATAATGGAGAATGGACTTATGATATATCATGTAAACAAAACTTTTCTATGCGAGCTGCCTTGATGTGGACCATTAACGACTTTCCAGCATATGGCATGTTGTCTGGTTGGGGTACGCATGGCAGAATGGGTTGTCCGCATTGCATGGAATGCACTAAGGCGTTTACATTGGAAAAAGGGGGGAAAAGCTCGTGGTTTGACTGTCACCGCAGATTCCTACCATCAAATCATCCCTTTAGAAAAAACAAGACAAATTTCAAAAAGGACGAATGGGTAACAGATCTGCCCCGCCTCGATTGGCACCAGTTGCTATATGGAACCAGGTTTGTGAACTTCCAAAGTTTACAGATACTGGCAAAGCATGTAGAATTGAAGGATATGGGGTCACACATAATTGGACAAAAAGAAGTATATTTTGGGACCTCCCGTATTGGAAAGATAATTTGTTGCGCCATAATCTCGATGTTATGCATATTGAGAAGAATTTTTTTGATAACGTATTTAACACAGTGATGGATGTTAAAGACAGAACAAAAGATAATGTGAAGGCTAGACAAGACATGGAAATTTGGTGTAATCGTAAAGAGTTGGAATTGAAGCCTCAACCAAATGGAAAATTATTTAAACCCAAAGCTTGTTTCAGTCTGACCCCCCAAGAAGCTAAAGCGGTTTGTGGATGGCTAAAAGGTTTGAGAATGCCCGACGAGTATTCTTCAAATTTAGCAAGGTGTGCTGATGCTAACACTGGGAAGTTGCATGGTATGAAAAGTCATGATTTCCATGTTTTTATGGAACAATTTCTACCAATTGCGTTCGGTTCTCTATCCAAACATGTGCTTAATCCACTCACTGAAATTAGTCATTTTTTTAGAGATATTTGTGCGTCAGCTTTAAGAGTGGATGACATCATTAAGTTGGACCAAAATATTCCAGTCATTCTCTGTAAGTTAGAACAAGTATTTCCGCCTGGTTTTTTTGACTCCGTGGAACATCTACCTGTGCATCTTGCATATGAGGCTTATCTAGGAGGACCTGTTTAATATAGGTGGATGTATCCGTTTGAAAGGTTCATGGGTGATTCAAAGCGATCAGTGAAAAATAAAGCTAGAGTTGAAGGATCAATATGTGCACATTACTTGCATCGAGAAACTTCACATTTTTGAAGTCACTATTTCAAGCACTTGATGTTAACTCCAAGAATCATAAGGAATCCTGTAAATGTTATCGAAAGAAGTCAGTACACCTTATCAGTCTTCGGGCTTCCAGGTCGTCCCTCTGGAAAGAAGGGTGAGCATTGGTTGACCCAACAAGAAATGCAATCTGAACATGTTCATGTCTTGATCAACTGCATTGAAGTTAAACCATATCTTGAGTAAGTATAATCCAACTTCTTAATTTTCTTTACAGTGTGAATATAAAATTGATTACCTTGAAACTTATAGTGTGTTTCTTTTTAGGGAATTTAACAACGTCTATTTTGATAGTACCGGTGTACAATCAACATCTGGTGTCATTCATGCCCAATTTCCAACATGGTTCAAGGAGAAATTCTATAGGGTTGTTGCACCGACTCCAGAAATACTCCATTTGAGAAACTTGTCTAATGGCCCTCGTCAAAGTGCAAACAAATGGCACACATACTTCGTGAACGGATATAAATTTCACACTCATGAATGGACTGAAGGGAAAAAAACCATAAACAGTGGCGTATTTGTGAAAGGAGTTACAGATGGTGGTGAAGATGACTTCTATGGTTTTGTTAAACATATCTACGAGTTAGTATACAATTACTTGGACTCGGAAAATAAAGTTGTCTTGTTTTATTATGAATGGTATGATCCAACTAGAGGCACAAAAATAGATAATACATATGGTACTGTTGAGATTCAAATGGACCAGAGGTACAAAGAGTACGACCCTTTCATAATGTCAAATATTGTTAGGCAAGTTTATTATGTTCCTTATCCTTCATTTGTGCCACGTAAACGACGGTGTTGTGTTGTAATAAAAACAAAACCATTGGGTCATATTGAAACTGACGATCTAGTGGAGGATGTTGCTTACCAAGTTGATGAAGTTGAAGTTAATGATGTGATTCCAGATGAACACACTACAAGTTTGTCTGATACAATGGTTGAGGGGAATCAAGTTGATGAGGATGAAGATCATGAAGATTCTGGATCTGAGGATAGTATCACATCAGATGACGATGATGAAATGGATGACGAGCATGACGATTTAGAATAGTGAACCTATATTCATGATGACGATCTTGGTGTGGATGATGATCAGATAGATGGGAGAGATCTTCGAGGGGATGATGATCCGAGTGAGATTCATACCATTGATGGGAGATTTTGGATATGGCCTGAAGGGAACTCGTAAGTTTCTTATTTATTAATTTTTATTTATAAGTACACATTTCCATTTTTAATATAACTTTATATAATTAATTATGCTAATTCAATTATTGTTGTTTTAGTTTCGGGTCGAGTCGGACTGTTGCTAAGGTTATCAATTATATAATTCAGCAGAATTATACAAATTTTTTGAAGAGTTTTAGAGAAGTTTATGATAAAGAAGAATGGTTCAAGCAATTTCAGGTATAATTAATTTATTTCTTAAGTTATTTTTATTTAAATGACCTTTTCATTATTGTTATAATTTATCTAACTATTTATTTTAATAGCATACAACATTGCAGGCGAAATGTGTTTGGGATCCCCTGAACCATAACAAAGTAAAAAAAAAATATTTTGGCAGGAGTTCAAGACGACTTTCTGACATGCTACGACATGTTAGAGAGAATTGGCACCTTTTGGGCATTCGTCCCAAATGGATAGGCAAAGAAGTTTTTGAACAACTTCTTAAGTATTGGGAATCAGATGAATTTAAGGCTAAATCTGAAACTGCAAAGAAGATGAGGGCATCGGAAAAAGGGGGTTGCCTTAATGCTGTTGGAAGTATTAGTACTGCTGAGCATGCTCGACGCATGGTAATTATTACCACTTTTTAAGGTCATATTTGGATTTATAACATATTATTAATTTAAGTTAATTTTTTTATTTAGGCTAAGCGTTTGGGGAGACAACCATTGATGACTAAGCTGGTTAAGGAAACTCGGACAAAGAAATCGAGAGGATTTATTGACGAGCGCACAAAAAAAGCCCCGGTAAGTAAATTTATGTTTATATATATTTTTTAAGCAATTTTGTGACGTGATTTTCATGTAGCAAGTGACATGTTGTGGCTTGAAAATTGAGTGGCAACTGATAAGTTGTGGCGTTACAATCACGTGGCAATTTGTTTTTTATTATTATTTTTATTTCATTTAATTTCATTAATGTTACTTATAAATTTAACTTGATTTTTTATTGTATGTGTGTTGGCTCCTAAATTCGACACCTTTGTTTTGATTGGTGGCAGCCATTAAAAGCTGAAAGATGCTTTCGACTGGCTAAGCCTGTCGAAGTGCCCGTCGAAAGATGGCAAAATACTTAGAAGATTTCTTCCAAGGAAGAAGGCTGATTGCCTTCGACGTCGAAGGGGTTTTCATCGAAGACGTCTCTTGATGAAAGTGTTCGATGGTCCAGAGTGGAGCAGTTTGAAATTCAAAGCTTTGGAGGGAAAACGGTTTCCAGCAGTTACTACGTGCAAACGTGCAAGGATCTGGAGCGTCGAGCATGGAGAACGTGACAAGTGGCTTGATCTCGAAGCAGTGTAACTGCCCGACGGTTACTTGGAATGTTTTGTATAAATAGGAGTAGACGTGTAGTTTCTCGCGTGTGTTCACAATAGATACATAGTCACTCATTTAGATTCAAGTACCCAGTGTGAGCGAACGAATTGTTGAGAAATGTATGTGTGAAACACCAATTTTATCAATTTAAAGTCATTTACTTTTCCCAGTATTTTACATGCTTTTCCCTTTAAATTCCTGTCGAACCTTTACATTCAAGCCTTGTTTATTTTACCAAGCCTTTCCTTTATGCAATTTACTTTAAACATTTTACTTAAAGCCTTATCCAACTTAATTAAACTTCAAAATCAACCTATGTCCATAGGATCAATCTGATCGATCCTGCGAGTAACCAAATAAGTAACCATTTGGAGGATCAGCGGTTGTTTACCAAATCCCTAGGTAAACAAATTGGCACACCTGGTGGGACCGTGTGTTGATTGATTGAAAAATAATCTCATCTTTTCGAGTTGTATGTTATTGAGGAGTGGTAGAATATACACCAACGATAATAATACTGCCAGAAGAAGGGAGGAGATGGCGAATCCGCCAAATAACAATGAAATTCCACAAACGAGTGTGGGAGCAACGGTTAATATGACCGTGAGTGAAGCGACGAATGTTGGTTCGATGCCAGCAGTGTCAGTCACAACCACGGGGCCACTAACTTCGTTTACAGGCCCCAGAATGCCTTTGGGAACCCCCCCACCAAGGGGAAATATAGGCACAAGGCCTGTGGTTCCCCCAGGATTCATTCCATTCTATGGCATGCCAACTTCTGAAGTGGCAAGCCTGACGAATGCTGCGTCCACTTATTCAGACCCTTTCGTGAGTGCTTCTTCGCCACTCCAAGGCTCTGGAGTAGGCATGGCGAATAGAAATAGGACCCAACTCTTAGGAGGAACGTCCCAAGTAGCCCATGGCCTTACAAATGCCTCGACAGCAGTCTTGAGGCAACAGATGGACGAAAGCAACCATGATATGGTGCAAATGTTGGCACAAACTTTGAGTACAATGCTAAATCCTCTCATACAAAATACTACTCAATCGAATCAGCAAGTTACAGCGCAAATGACGCGTTTGGCTGACTTTTTTGGAGTACCCCCACCTATTCGACAGCCCCAAAGGGCGCAAATAAGAGGAAATCAGGGGATATTTGTAGAGGAAGAAACCACCATTAATCAGGCTCAACAGCCTGTAGAACAACCTGTCGAAGAACCTAGGGTAATAGCCCCAGAGGTAAGGTTAGTTAACAGAAACCAAAATGCTGACGAAGTGGTTCAGCATGTCCAATACCAAAACATGGGTTTGGAAAACAATCTGGCAACCATGATCGAAAGGATCATGAATCAGAATGGGATGAACATGGGCTTTCGAAGGCCCAATTTTACATCTCCATTGTCAGAATATGTGTTACAAACTGACTTGCCTCCTAGAAGCAAAGTCCCCAAATTTACTAAGTTTTCTGGGGACACGACAGAATCCACTGTCGAACACGTGGCGAGGTATTTGATCGAAGCAGGAGATATTTCAAATAATGAAAACCTAAGGATCAAATACTTCCCAAGTTCCTTAACCAAGAACGCTTTTACTTGGTTCACTACCCTACCCCCCAATTCGATCCACCATTGGACCCAGTTGGAAAGATTGTTCCATGAACAATTCTATATGGGGCAAACCAAGATAAGCCTGAAAGAACTGGCGAGTGTTAAGAGACGTTTCACTGAACCTATTGACGAATATCTGAATAGGTTTAGGTTGCTTAAGGCGAGATGTTTTACACAAGTGCCAGAACATGAGCTGGTCGAAATGGCCGCAGGCGGTTTAGATTATTCCATTAGGAAGAAGCTAGATACCCAGTACCTAAGAGACATGGCCCAACTGGCCGATAGAGTTCGACAAGTCGAACGCCTCAAAGCTGAAAAGGCTAAGGCAACTAAGACTCACAAGAGAGAAAGAATAGCGTACGTTGAGATGGACGACGAAGATCTAGAATTCTTCGACGATACTTTAGCTGTCGAAGAAGGAGAAGTCGATTTAGCAGAACTAAAACAAGGGCCTCCATACTCTTGTAAACAGTTAGTCCCCTCAAATGGGAAAAATCCCATTGGTCCAGATAAGACCAACGATAGGTTCCCAAAAAAGACTTACAGTTTTGACATCACAAAATGTGATGAAATATTCGACTCACTAGTTAAAGATGGCCAAATGATAGTACCCCCTGGGGTAAAAGTGCCTCCTCTTGATCAAAGAAAGAAGAGAGGTTTTTGCAAATATCATAATTTTCTGGGCCATAAAACTTCTCAATGTTTTCTTTTCAGGAATCTTGTGCAAGACGCTATTGAGGAAGGGAGATTAAAGTTTGCTGACAAATCCCCCATGGCTGTCGACTCCAATCCACTGAAGGCTGAAGCCCATTATGCAGAACCCTCTGAGGTGAACATGATAGAGGCAACCAGGATCCAGTCGAAGAAGCCAGGCATTACCATGGTCGAAGTCTCGAAGGACCACATCAACATGCCAATCTTTGGCAGTTTTTCTGGAAACTTATCCAGGAAGACAATTGAGGTTGTCCAGAAAGCGGTCGAAGACCCAAAGTCGAAGACTGCTGAAGCACAAAAAACTGGATCAAATCCCAGTTCCCACTTGGCCACTGTACAAGGCCAGACGGAGAATCTGGAGACACAAATGAAACAACTAACTCTTGCTAATAAGGATACAATGAATATCAATATGGTTGAACTTTCTGACCCTAAAGCATCAGAAGAAGCCATAAGGCAAGAGCAGGCAAATAAAACGGCTTTCCCTAGGGAAAACGAAAACTTGGCAGATTTTTTACAAAGATGCCAGAAGAAGAAATCAGAGGTGATGCTATGTCCAAGATGTAGTTCTATCTTTGATAAAAAGGCTGCTGAGCACATACAAGGAGTGAGAGCAGCGAACAAGAGAAGGGAGAATTCTGACCTTCGACATGATCCCAGAAGGGGTTCTAATCAAGACAAGAGGCCTTTGACTTTTAGGCCTCCAACAAATGTACCAGTAGACACTTGGTACAAAACATCTGGCCGGAAAAGGCCAAGCGAAGAGAAATGGCATTCTTTCGAAGTGCCAAGAGGTTCCTCTTTAATTCAGAAGAAAGATCCTCAAGTTGCTGCACCCAAGGTTGCTCAAGTGTCCAGCAACTACAAGGGAAAAAATCCTATGTCGAGATCCCAATGGAGGAGGTATCAAAGAAGGCGAAAAGCTGAAAGGGAGGCTACCAACGAACCTAAGGCTGAGACTAGTTCGAATGTGCCTCAAAGAAAGCAAAGAAAGCCTCTTGAGAGGGAACCAGTTACCAACAGGCTAGTCTGGCCTAACCAGAGCGAAGTCGAAAACGAAGATGATGCTGAGTCCGACGATACTCTGGATATAATGGTGAACATTGTTTCAGTACTGCCTAGGGAGTTCAATCGACAGGTAGAAGTCGAAGCCAGCGACTGGGAGGTGGAACAAGAAATGGCCAGACACAGGCCAGTGTGCTATTTTGTCATGGACAATGGCACTACAGAGGAACAAAATGGCTTCTTCGAGCCACCTACAGAGGCGATGAAGAATCACCTCAAACCTTTGTTCATAAGGGCCAAGCTCGAGGAAACCACTGTGAACAAAATATTGGTCGACTGTGGGGCCACTATCAATATTATCCCTCATTCTGTGCTAATAAAGATTGGCAAAAGGGATGAAGAAATCAAACCTCACAATATGGTCCTTTCCAACTATGAGGGAGGCATTGGGACCACCATGGGAGTGATCCAGCTCGACATAAAAGTTGGGTCGATCCTTCGACCAACAATGTTCATGGTCATATCAGCCAAACCTAACTACAACCTTTTGTTAGGCCGTGAGTGGATTCATGGTGTAGGTGCCGTGCCTTCATCGATGCATCAAAGGCTGCTTCTATGGCGTCCAGATGGGATGGTCGAAAACATTGAGGCGGATCAAAGTTACTACCTTGGCGAAGTGAATCACTTGGGTGTAACAGATTTCGACAAAAATTTGGCTCACATAGGGCCATGTCCAACTCCTGACTTCGACATGGCGCCAGCGCCAAACACCTTTTGTTCCCTATACCTGCATCCTGAGCATGGTTTCCAATGGGACAGAGAAGACTTGTCCCACATAGAATTCAGTGGGCTAACTGGTATCCAACCAACTGGTTGGGGAAGTGAATTCAGTGATAATGACTGAGTCACAATCTCTGAAGCGAATTTCGGCCTATGTGGCTGAAACCAAGATTATAACGGCTCTCGAAGCCGAAGTAAAGTACATGGCCACACAGGCCAATGATCAACAATTATCTGCTGTTGGCCCAGGAAAGGATTTCGATCCAAGACCTCCTGATATCATGCCAAACGAAATGCGGGAACAGAGGCTCGACGCGATCTATGACGATGAGCCTTTGGGCTTCGAAAAGGATCCCTTGGCGAACAACATTAAGATGTTAGCACAAGACCCTTTAGAAGAAATCAACTTAGGCGAAGGATCAGAGAATAGGCCAACTTACATCAGTGCCAAAATTGATCCAGAACTTAGGTTGGAAGTAATCCAGTTGCTGAAAGAGTTTAAAGACTGTTTTGCATGGGATTATGACGAAATGCCCGGTCTCGACAGAGGATTGGTAGAACTTCAGTTGCCAATCAAACCTGGAAAGAAGCCAATCAAGCAAAATCCAAGACGCTTCGCTCCAGAAATTTTGTCGAAGATCAAAACGGAGGTCGAAAGACTTCTGAAATGCAAGTTCATTCGTGTTACAAGGTATGTCGAATGGATTGCAAATATTGTGCCAGTAATTAAGAAAAATGGCACATTAAGGGTGTGCATAGATTTCAGAGATTTGAATGCTGCCACCCCCAAAGATGAATATCCAATGCCTGTGGCGGAAATGCTAGTCGATTCTGCCGCTGGCTACGAATACCTGAGTATGCTCGATGGTTATTCAGGATATAATCAAATATTCATTGCTGAAGAGGATGTGTCGAAAACAGCTTTTCGATGCCCAGGGGCCTTAGGCACTTACGAATGGGTAGTGATGCCTTTTGGCCTAAAGAACGCTGGGGCAACATACCAGCGAGCAATGAATACTATCTTCCATGATTTTATTAACACTTTTATGCAAGTTTATATTGATGATATTGTTATAAAATCTGTTTCCAGGAAGAGTCACATTGACCACCTTCGACAATCATTCGAAAGAATGAGAGAACATGGTCTGAAGATGAACCCTTTGAAGTGTGCGTTCTGTGTAAAAGCTGGAGATTTCCTGGGTTTCGTTGTCCACAAGAAAGGAATCGAAATAAATCAGAACAAGACGAAGGCAATTTTGGAAGCGAAAGCGCCATCGAATAAGAAGGAATTACAATCCCTCTTAGGCAAGATAAATTTCTTGAGAAGGTTTATATCTAACCTAAGTGGGAAAGCTCAGGCCTTTTCACCCTTACTTCGACTGAATAAAGAGGGGTTCGAATGGGGGCAAGAGCAGCAAGAAGCCTTCGACAAAATCAAAGGGTACCTCACTAAGCCACCTATTTTGGTGCCTCCTTGTAGTAATAGGAGTATGAGATTGTACATAGCTGCATCTGACAAAACTCTGGGAAGTATGTTAGCCCAAGAGGATGAGAATGGAGTCGAAAGACCCATTTATTATCTCAGTCGAGTTTTGAATGATGCAGAAACTAGATATAGCGAAGTTGAAAGATTGTGTCTATGTCTGTATTTCTCTTGTACAAAGCTCAAACAATATATAAAACCAGTTGATGTTTATGTTTCGTCTCATTTTGATGTTTTCAAATATATGTTGTCGAAACCTATCTTGCATAGTCGAATTGGCAAGTGGGCATTAGCATTGACTGAATACTCCTTGACCTTTATGCCTCTTAAGGCAGTAAAAGGACAAGTGGTTGCAGACTTCATAGTCGACCACTCAATTCAAGTCGAGGATATTAATTATGTGGAGATAGAACCTTGGAAATTCTACTTCGATGGTTCCAGCCATAAAAATGGAACGGGAGTAGGAGTTTTGATTATTTCTCCAGATAAAATTCCAACAACATTCAAGTACCAAATAGAAGGTTCTTGTTCGAACAACGAGGCTGAGTATGAAGCTCTAATTACTGGCCTTGAAATATTGTTGGAATTGGGGGCAACTCGAGTCGAAATAATGGGAGACTCAGAGTTAGTCATCAAGAAAGTCACAAAGGAATATAAATGCATAAGAGAAAATCTCATTATGTACTTTGTGATAGCAAATCGTTTATTGAAACAATTTGAAAGTGTCAATATTCGACACATACCCAGAGTCGAAAATCAAATAGCCAATGACTTGGCACAGATTGCATCTGGGTATAAAATTTCAAAAACGAGATTACAAAGAGCAATCGAAGTTCGAGAGAAGATAAGAGCAACTTGTCTATCACCAACAGACTTGGAATCAACAAGGTTAGGTTATGCTGATCACTCAAACTTCGAGATTTCGTTCATTGATAATTTGTCAGACCAGGATTGGAGGAAACCCATTGTGGACTATCTTCAAAATCCAGGAGCTTCGACAGAACGAAAAACAAAATACAGGGCGTTGAGTTTTGTACTCATGGGTAATGAGTTATTCAAGAAGACGCCTGAAGGGGTGTTGCTGAAGTGTTTAAGTGAAACTGAAGCATACATAGCCCTTTCGACTACGCATGCTGGGGCATGTGGGGCTCACCAAGCAGGCCATAAGATGAAATGGTTGTTGTTTCGACAAGGACTATATTGGCCCACTATGCTGAAAGATTGTGTTGAGTTCGCCAAAGGTTGCCAAGAGTGTCAAGTTCATACAGGCATCCAGCATGTACCAGCAAGCGAACTTCACTCGATAGTGAAGCCTTGGCCCTTTCGAGGATGGGCGTTGGATCTTATTGGAGAGATTCGACCAGCATCATCAAAGAGTCAGAAATACATATTGGTAGGCATTGATTATTTTACTAAATGGATCGAAGCTGTCCCTTTAGTCAATGTAGACCAAGAAAATGTCATTGAATTTATTCAAAAGAACATTATATTTAGGTATGGAATCCCTGAGACAATAACAACTGACCAAGGTTCAGTTTTCACTGGTCGAAAGATGCAGGAATTTGCTCAGGAAACAGGTTTCAAACTTCTAACATCCACGCCTTATTATGCACAGGCGAATGGTCAAGTCGAAGCAGCTAACAAAGTGGTAATTGGCTTGATAAAGAAACATGTTGGGAAGAAACCAAAGAATTGGCATAAGACATTAGACCAGATTTTATGGGCTTGTCGAACTTCCCCAAAAGAAGCCACTGGTACAACACCATATAGGCTAACTTTTGGCCATGATGCAGTATTGCCAGCAGAAATTTGTCTTCAATCTGCAAGAGTTCAGAGGCATTATGATATTCCTTCTGAGGTTTATTGGAATATGATGTTAGATGAATTGGTGGATTTAGACGAAGAGAGATTACACGCTCTCGACTTACTCAGGCTTCAGAAGAAAAGAGTCGAAGACTCTTATAATAGAAAGGTAAAGCCTAAGGTATTCTTGCCTGAAGATTTAGTTTGGAAGGTAATTCTTCCCATGGATCGACGGGATCGAAGCATGGGGAAATGGTCACCCAAATGGGAAGGACCCTTCAGAGTTATCCAAACTTTTTCTGGTGGAGCCTATGAAGTCGAAGAGATAAGTGGTGATAAAAGGCTCTTGAGAGTAAATGGTAAATATTTGAAAAAATATAAGCCTATACTTCAAGAGATAAAAATAAAATAATAAACTAAATTAACCATAAAAGTGCCAAAATGGAAATTTTTATTAATTTCAGCCAAAATGGCAATTGTTGTCGAAAGTGACTACAGAAGATGGTTACAAAAGAGAATCAATCAAAAAGAAAGAGAATTCTTGAGTCGAAGATACTTGGCATGCTGCAGATCCAACCTCTTTTTGCACCAAGATTTTTCTTGCACCAGCTTGGCAATTTGAGCGTCGAGGCTTTGAGCCCTCTCAGCGAATTCCAGGCCTTGCTTGATCTCAGTCTGGCTCTCAGCGTCTGGGATGTTCGAAAGAATTTCCTCCTGGAGCACAGTGTTGGTGTTTATCTTCGCCTCTATCTCTGCAATTTGCGCTCGGAAGGAGACATTCTCTCGCTCAATAGCATCGAACCTGTCCTGTGCAGACGCTTTCTGTTTCGACAACTCGGCAATTCGAGAAGTCGAATCTGAGACAGCTGTCCACGCAGATGAGCTCTTGCCATGCAACACTTCGAGCTGACTGTTAAAAGTTCGTTGGCGCCTGTAATCCGCGGAGACTTGATCAATCATAGAATGTAATTCCATGATTAAGTTTGAGATTTCTGGGGCTACAGCTTCGAAGTCAACAGCATTCAAAACCTCTTTCAAGCAAGATGGAGCAGTGGGGTCCCCCTCTAAAGCCTTCATTAAATCTCTCTTGAAGAACTGGGCCTTGACCTTCGCCAACGCATCATCAAGAGGAGAAGTCTCAGTAGATTTCCCCGACAGAGTAGGAATTTCCTGACTAGTGTCAGAAGAACTCTTACTCTCGACGATGGCATTAAGGTAGCTGACAGGGTCAGTTTGTTTCAAGATCTCCAAGTCTTCTTTCGACCTGTGCTTTGAGGAGGTGACCCTTGCCACAGTATTATCTTGGACTGGAGGCTGTTGAATGCTGAGTGCCTCGTTTGGTTGCTCTTCAACTTGAACTGAGGTGGTACTAGCGTCGACTCGGGGTTCTTCGTTAACCTCACCTTGGGGTCCTTCGCCAGCGTCATTTTGTGGTTCTTCGCTAGCGTCATCCTGGTGTTCTTCGCCAGTACCACCTTGATGCTCTTCGTCAACAGCATCTTGATTCTCTTCGCCATTGCCTTGGTCTCTTCCTTCAGGATTCTCTTCTGATGACAAGTCCACCACAGGAACCGTTTCTGGCTGTGTTTCCTCCGCCATAGGTTCTTCAGTTGTCTTCTCCACTGTTTCAGCATTGGCCTCATGCTCAGTGTGGGCTTCGTCATTGCCCAAATCTTGCACCTGAGGCCTGCTAAGGTCAGCAGATTCCAGAGTTTCTGAAGTCCTTGGTGGGGAACTTCCAGTAGTGTCCTGAAAAAGAGGAAGAAGACAAATCTTCAGATGTCGAAAGAGACATAGTCAAATACTGGTATCTATGCCTAAGTTATAAGAAGGGTCCAATAGATTACCTGTGGATTGACTTCAGCCCCAGGGCTGGAATTATCACTTTCGACAGGCTTGGTAACAAGAGCGTTCAGTTCCTCCTCAGTTGGTTCTTCGATGACCACTGCAGGTGGCCTAGGCTTCCTCACACCAACCTTTATTCTGACGGTTCGACCTTCAGGAGCTGGGGTAGGAACAGAAGCGTCCTTCGTTAACTTTCGCCTCTTTAGGGGAGAAGGAGGGGAATCACTTTCGTCATCACTCCCCGATTCGATCACCAATGCTGCCCTTTTCTTGGGCGAAGGGGCCTGGAAAACCAATAGGAATTCGATTGAATAATTACGTCGAAAATAAAAAATCGAAAGCCAGAATGAAAATGAAGAAAATCTGGTTACCGATGCAGGAGGCCTCCTCGAAGAGCCTTCCCCCTGTTGGTTGCCCGTTGTCTTCGCCGGCGCTATAGTCTTCGCCGGCGGTGGTGGTTTTGTCGAAGGGACCCTTCCCTGTGGGCCTTCTGTAGCCTTCTTGGCTAGGGGTTTTCGAACAACTGAAAGCGACAAGGAAAAGTTAACAAGCTAACAGTCGAAGAAAAAAGATAAAAAGTAATGTGAGAGCATGAACTTACATTTCTTTACTTTGTCAAACACAAGGACAAAAGACTTCTGCAACTCTGCTATGAAGTCCTTCTCGTCGAAGAAGTACTCAGCGTAATAGCTTCTCCACCATTCTTCAAAAGATGGCGAACAAAGGAAGTTAAGCTGGTAGTTGAACAGCGAGAGGATGGTTCGACCAGCATATCTTCCGATATGCTTGGTAGCAGCTTCTTCTGTATAATCGTTGCAGAAGTACAACATTGACTTCTCTCTTTGGAAAATGGGAGAAGGCAGGGTTTGGATGATACCAAACTGGCGAGATACCAGATTGGGTTGATAGGCAAGCAGACTCAGATGAGTCTTAGAACTCTTAAATCGAAGAGGCATAATCCTTGGGGTAAGGAATGCCTCCCAAAGTACGGTGTGCTCATCAACATTGGGACCACTCGACTCCTTGGGATGTGGCCTTGTGAACCATGCTGGCCCCACCTTTCGTTGAGCAAATGGAGCCATAGTTGAAACAAATTCCTTCCTTCGAGCGAACATCAGCACGAAGTTAGTGAAGGTTTGTTGGAACTCTAGCCCATCTTCCACAGGTGTCAGTAGAGCCAGCCTAATTCCTTCGATACGTCTATTAGCTATCGCTGGGGCTTGTTCATTTATCTGATTCTTCTTGGGTAAGAAGGATTCGAAAGTGGCGTTGAGCCACAGTTGAAGTAGCCAGAAAGGCCCAGCGAGTAGCAAACTGTTCCTATCTTCGACATGTTTCAAGAGAGTGACCCCATTGCTGATTGAGTCATAAAGACTGGCCAGAATCAGTTCTGCCAGACAGATGTTCTGGCGGTGATGCAGTTGGGTGGCAAGAGTGACCATCTTTTTGGTCACTTGCAGAGACTTTGAACAGAACACAAAGCGAGTTAGCCATAAGGCTAGAAACGCTATGTGTTCGACGTCTGACACTGCGTCTGTCGAACGGTCGTGATAATGGTTGATAAAGGTGGTGAATGTTGGCTTCGTCTCAGAAAAGCCAATTTGGTCCTCCGACATCTCCTCCGGGTCGAAGTAATCTCCGGTTGGTCGAAGGCCAGTAATGGCCGCTACGTCAAAGAGTGTGGGGGTTAACATCCCACAAGGAAGGTGAAAGGTGAAGTGAGAGTTATCCCAGAACAACAGCGAAGCTATAAGCATCTCTGGGGAGTAGTTTAAGCCTGTCTTCGACAGCATTACTAGGTCAAAGATTCCCATTTCCTTCCAGACTGGAGTTTGATGTTTCTCCAACTTTGTTAGCCAAGCAACATAGTCAGAGGTCAGATTAGGGCAAGACCTGAAAACTCTAACACTTCTGTTGAAGAATCGAAGGTCAATCTTCTCGTGTGTGGGGTCTTCGTTGTCTTCTGCATCCTTCTTAGCACAGGCTACTGGCTTGAGTTTTTCGACGATAGGAAAATAGCTCTTGATCTTCAGAGCTTCAGAGATGCTTGGGTTCATGGGTCCAGCCATTGCGAAGATTTGGTTGGAGTATCCAACCGGAATCATCAAGTGACGCGAGTAAGCATCACGAACGGAGATGTCAGATGGTTCGGGGACCCTTCGTTTCCCTGTAGCGTTTACTACCGGAGTAGTAACAAAGACCTTGGGCTTAGCAAGTTGTTCAGTTGGTGCGTTAGTCTTGGGGGCAGTGGAAGCAGAGGCCATTGTTGAAGATGAAGATGGAGTGAAAAAGGAAGAGTTTTTTTGCAAAGGGAGCAAGTTTGTATGAAAGCAAGGGAGTTTGAAGGTTTAGTTTGCGTGAAAAGTCCCACAATGGGATATTCACCACTATTTATAGTAGTGGGAGAAATTCCCAATAACGAGGACATTAAATGTCATTTAATGCTGCAGGAATTAGTGGGACGCGTGGCAACATCCTGTTGTTTTGGCCGTTTCTGCAGAATCAGAAAGACGCAGCGTGCGTCCTCGGTTTTTGGATTTGTCATAATGACAAATTATGAAGTGATGTTTGGTACTGCACGTCGTACTGAAAGTGACGTCCTAGGATCAAATCAATGATGGTTTCTTGGGATTGCCAATAGTTGGTAAAAAAGCAACAAAAAGTGCACAGGTTAACTTGTGACTAAGCGTGGAAAAACAGGTGTCGAATGGCGTTTTCAAAGAATGCCTTTTTCTTTCAGAGTCGAAATAAGGCATTCTTGGGGGGCAATTTGTTGGCTCCTAAATTCGACACCTTTGTTTTGATTGGTGGCAGCCATTAAAAGCTGAAAGATGCTTTCGACTGGCTAAGCCTGTCGAAGTGCCCGTCGAAAGATGGCAAAATACTTAGAAGATTTCTTCCAAGGAAGAAGGCTGATTGCCTTCGACGTCGAAGGGGTTTTCGTCGAAGACGTCTCTTGATGAAAGTGTTCGATGGTCCAGAGTGGAGCAGTTTGAAATTCAAAGCTTTGGAGGGAAAACGGTTTCCAGCAGTTACTACGTGCAAACGTGCAAGGATCTGGAGCGTCGAGCATGGAGAACGTGACAAGTGGCTTGATCTCGAAGCAGTGTAACTGCCCGACGGTTACTTGGAATGTTTTGTATAAATAGGAGTAGACGTGTAGTTTCTCGCGTGTGTTCACAATAGATACATAGTCACTCATTTAGATTCAAGTACCCAGTGTGAGCGAACGAATTGTTGAGAAATGTATGTGTGAAACACCAATTTTATCAATTTAAAGTCATTTACTTTTCCCAGTATTTTACATGCTTTTCCCTTTAAATTCCTGTCGAACCTTTACATTCAAGCCTTGTTTATTTTACCAAGCCTTTCCTTTATGCAATTTACTTTAAACATTTTACTTAAAGCCTTATCCAACTTAATTAAACTTCAAAATCAACCTATGTCCATAGGATCAATCTGATCGATCCTGCGAGTAACCAAATAAGTAACCATTTGGAGGATCAGCGGTTGTTTACCAAATCCCTAGGTAAACAATGTGTAGGAGGATTATCAGGCGTTGCTTGTAGAATTTCTGACCCATAATCCTCAGTATACGCCTCCTCCAGAAAAACCGGTTCATCCAGATGTGGATTTCTATATTTGGAGTCAAGTTGTTGGGGGAAAGGGGCCTAACGGGTGTTTTTTTTGTGGTGGAAATTTGGCGGGCACCTTGAGGAGTGGGGATAGAAATCTGTATCAGAGAGCTGCAGACGGTGAAGGAGGGTCACGTCAAACAAATTTGACACCAGATCAGTTAGAACTGGTAAGACAATTGGCTAGACACGAGTCTGAAGATTGTGAGGCGGCATTGAAGGCCCAAATGGATGCCCAAATGAAGGCAATGATGGGTGAACATAATAGACAAATTGAGGCAATGGCGAAGAGGCAGGCTGATATGGAGGAGTAAATGCGACAATTTATGCAAGTATTTGGTAGAAATCCCAATAGTGGTGGCCAAAATAATAACCATAAAAATAATGATGACTTTCTTCCCGACTTTTCCGACGACTCTAATGATTCTGCTTAGTTTTATTTTTATTTTGTATTTAGTTTTTTATTTGTGTAATATAAATTTATAATCATATTGTATATTTAAAAATATTATAAATTTAAATTTGAGTTTATTAAATTTATAATATTAAGTATATTTATTTATACATTTAGATATATTTAGTTTTGTTTTTGATAATTTGATTTATAATATTGTATTTAATAAATAAATTATAATATTTAATTTATAAATTTAATAAAACAAAAAATAATATTAATTATTAAAACAAAATTAATATATTTAAAACACAAAAAAAAAATTTATTTAAAAAAAACAAGTTGCGGCGTGTTTTTCATGTCACTAATTAGTGACGTGAAAAACACGCTGCAACAGCAAACATAAATATAAATGTGAACTGCCTGCTCTGCTCTGCACACTTTCATCCTATACAGTCTGTTGCAGCGTGAATTGCACGTGGCAACTTTGTGACATGTTTTTCACGCCACAACAAGATTGCCACGCGCTATATAGCGACGTGTTTCTTAAGGTGGCGAAATTTGAATAGTGGCGTGATTTAGGTGTTAGCGACGTGGCTTTCACGTGGCAAAACACAAGTTATTTTGTAGTGAAAAACAACTTAAAGAAACAATAATAAATCAAGATTAAGAAAAATATGTAAATTCTATTTTTATTTTTTTAGATCATAAATTCCTTTTTGAAACTCTTACCATAAATTTTATGATAAACAAAATTTCACTTGTATATGTTTTTTTTCTATATATTTGATAAGGTTAGAACACTTTATCTATTAGAAGGTTATGCACATGATAGATTTCTAATGACAGTCAAAGAAGGAAAACAAATTTAAGATTTGTTGAAAAACTAATGTCAAGTCAAAAAAACACACTTATCCTCCACCTCTTTCACGTTTATTGACAATCTAAAAAATAATTTATCATTATGCACATATCAAATGATTCAAACTACTACGTGTCAAATCATGACACTATGCCAAAATTGACTTTAGACAGCGCCACATAGACAGCGCTTATGCCTAAAGTGCTGCTATAGGTTTTCAGAAAAACTAATAATTAAAAATTAAAGGAGAAGCGCTTCTAAAGATATACTATAGACAACGCTTATTATAAGCGCTGCTATAGGCCTTACCATAGACAGCGATTTCTTTCCCTAAGCGTTGCTATAGGTTTTCAGTAAAAAAAAAATTTTAAATTAGAATAAGCGCTGCTAAAGGTTATACTTTAGACAGCGCTTACTAAAAGCGCTGCTAAAGGTTATACTTTAGACAACGCTTACTAAAAGCGCTGCTAAAGGTGTTATTCTAGGAAGCGTTGCTAAAGCCTAAAGTGCTGCTAAAGGGTATATCTTAGACAGCGCATTCCAGAAGTGCTGCTAAAGGGTATACCTTAGACAGCGCTTTCCAGAAGCGCTGCTAAAGGCATTACTCTAAAAGCGCTTCTAAAGGTAATACCATTAGCAGCGCTTCTTGAAAGCTCTGTCTAAGGTAATAAAATAGTGTCTTAATCCCTAAATTGGTTATCAGATTTCCAGAAATCCCAAATCGTACAAACGAAACCCCACACCCAGAAATCACTCATGTTCATCTTCTTCTCCAACTCGTCTCCTCCCATTCACCGTTCAACCGTGGTTCTTCCTCCAACTCTTCTCCAACTCGTCTCCTCGCCGTCCAACCGTACTTTGGTGGTTCTTCCTCCACGCAGAAGCAACTCTCTCCGGTGTTCCGATAACAACAACAGGTCAGTTCCGATAACACCATTTATGCACTTTTACATTATTAAGTTGTTCTTTTCTATTGAATAAAAATGTGGGTGGTCATGATACTAGCTAGAGCTGGATAGGAAGGAAACAGTGCTTTTATGAATAAGTGCTTTTGTTTGGGGGATAACGCACCCTTTTGTGAATAAGTGCTTTCAAGAATCTCAAGAATGTCAGTGCTTTTGTAAATAAGTGCTTTTGTATGTGAATTTAACTTATTCATGTTTTTTTTTACATTAACAGGAAGCTTATCTAGTGCAATTTTCCTGGTTGCAGGCATTGCGGTGAGAAACTCTTGCTCTTTCTATTTCTTTGCTTCCAAGTTTTGTATTACTATAGTAAACCTCTATGGTAAAAAACAAAACTAGTTCAATTTTGTAACATGTGATTATTTATTGTGCAATTTTAACATGTGATTATTACTATGATGGCTAGTAACGAGGAGCACCCACACGATGATTCTATTAATGATGGAGGAAAATCTGGTAAGGGAGTGGAAAAAGAAATTAAAAGAGGAAAAACTATTATGAAGAATATCATTCGTGATAGAGATAGAGGTATAAAATACGATGTGCATTGGAGTCCAAATGACCAATTAATTGAGCCTAACGGTTCTAAATTGACAAGTTACATTGGTACAATTGTAAGGAGAGAAATTCCGATAACTTGTGATGAGTGGAGAGATGATAAGCTGGATGATGCTAAAAACAAAATCTGGAGTGAGATACAGGTACTTTAAATTATGTCTTTAAATTACGATTATGTACTTTAAATTATGTCTTTAAATTACTTATACTAACGCACTTTGTGTATGTTTTTTGTAGAGGTCTTTCAACATTGATGACACAAGAAAAGATTATTGTCTTGGATTGGCCAGAAAAATACTAAGAGGGTTTAGAACATATTTAAACAAAAAATATCTTAGAGATGCCGAAAAAAAATTTGTTGATGCAGAGCGTCCAGCAGAATATGCAGATGTGATTTCAGTTAAAGAATGGGATGTTTTTAAATCCAAACGGAAAACCCAAAAATTTCAGAGTGTAAGTGACGTAAATCGTCAAAGAGCATCATCTCCCGCATATCCATACAAAAAAGGGCGTTTGGGATATGCACGATTAGAACAAAAAATAGTAAGTATTTACAAATTGCAATGATATACTTGTTCATCAAGAGTTATAACTGAGCTTGTTTTTTGTGTTAATGTGTAGTTAAAAGAGGAGAGTAGTTCTGAAACATCTCTCCCGGAGCATGTTTTATGGAAGGCTGCCCGTGTGGGTAAGGATGGAGTTCTTAAAGAAGATGTACAACAAATTTTTGAAAAATGCGTAAGTATAACATTAATTCTAATTAAATCAAAATTTTATTAACATATAGTATTCATGTTTTTCCAATATTCATATGAATTTCAGGAGAGTCTATCTCAGTCTACATCTCCACCAGATGATTGCAGGAGCATACTTAATCGAGCATTAGATGTTCGTGAGTATTCTGGTCGGGTGAGGGGTAAAGGACATGGGGTTACTCCAAGCTCCTTGAAAAAGAACAACCCAAAGACAAAATCTGCTAGCAATAAAGAACAACAGGCAAGGTTGGATGCATTAGAAGCTGAAGTTCTTGAATTGAGGAAGGAAAAAGCAAGACAGTACCAATCAGAAAGGGAAGCTTCGGGTGTTAAAGAAACTAGTGACATAGCTAGTGTCAATTGTGCAGCTCAACCGAGTATTCCCGAGGTACTTACATATATTATTATGAAATTAAATTAGTGTAATTTATTTAACTGACATATATACACATTAACAATGTCATATTTATTATTGATTTTAGGGCATTTCACCTTGTCAACTCTTTTTAGAGACACCAACTTATCGCATGGTTGGCAAGGGAAAAGTCCATAACACTCTGGGAGAAGTACTTCATCATAAACCGCTCTCTTCTGGATATTTGAAAGTTTCAATTGATATTGCTTTAGAGGAGGGTGCGTTATTACCAATCCCAGATGAAGTTTCAGATGCAACATTGGTGGGAGAGGCAATAGGAGCGTTTGTTGCATGGCCGTCAAGACTCGTTCGCATAGATGATGAGGTATAATTAAAATTGTTATGAACCTTTTAGTACTCAAATTTTTTACGTTCGTTTTACTTACATTTTTTTTGCATGGTAATGTTAGACTCCTACAAAACCCAAACCAAAAGATAAAGGGATTACGCGGCCAAAGGAGTCAGTGACAGCAAAAAAACAGGTACAACACAATTATATGATATTTATGCTTAGATAATGTTAATTTGTCGTCCTATACTTAACCACTCTAATTTTATGATATTTAGATTATTCCTGCTAAAGAGATTGAAACTGTAAGTAGGGGTAAGGAGCCTGTAATTAGCAACATTCCCACATAAACAAAGAGTGTTGCTAAGAGGACCGGGGCTAGAAAGAAAACTACTTCACAATATAGGTCGTGCCTTCAGACATATATAAGCTTCACAACTATTTCGCAAGGTGGTACTTCTCTTATACCCCTGGATGAAGGGATTTATGGTTCTGAAGGCATGACAGCAATTGGTAAGGAGGATTTGGAAGAAGTTTTTGGACACTTGACATTAGGCATCGCTGTTATCAATACATACATCAGGCATACTCCAATCAACTTTGTTTAATTAATTGCAGAACTTATTTACTCATTTCAATGAATAATTAATGTTAATGATGTTTTTATTTAAGGTTTTTGTATGACAAGTTGATTCGCCCGCGTGGATTGGAGTCCAGATTCACTTTCATAAATCCCAACGTTGTCCATGCAGGGTCAATCATCTCAAAACTAGATAAAGTAATAACATTTGTGCTCAGTTTATTTATGGCCAGCAAAGATACAGAAAAATTGTTCTTTTTACCATATAATATTGGCCCCAAGTAAGATTTTTATTCTAAATTTCCTCTATTATAATTTTTCATTTTTTAACGTTGTGCAGAAAATTTCCATCTAACCTTTGTTTAATATTCCAGTGGACACTGGTTATTGGTTGCAATTAATCCTGTGATAGAAATTGTATATTATCTGGATTCATTGGGCAATGATTGGACAACATACCCAGATATGAAGAAGACGATTGACACGTAAGTGAGATTGTTCCAAAATATTACTGTGTATATTTAATTATTTATGTGCGATAGTTCTAAATATTCTTTATTATTTTATTATAGCATTCTACAATGTTTTCGAGCACAAAGAGATATTCAAGTACCAAGGAGTAAAGTCAACAATATTTCTTGGATCAAAGTGGAGGTATAGATTTTCACAATTTTGATTATATAGCGATGATACTTGATAAAACAAGTTAAGGTGTATATCTTGATGTATATCCATATTTTCTTTCCATGTGTAGTGTCCTCGTCAGCGCAATGGTGTAGATTGCGGTTATTTTATGTTGAGGTTTATGAAAGAAACTATTCTTTTGGACCGATTAGAGATTCCATCCACGGTATGAATTTCAAACTTAGGAATTATTTTAATATTTCTCATAAAATGACTTAGTATTTTAATTAAATCATACTATGTTATATTATTATGTAGTACTTTGATGAATTCAAGTGGACTTCATACTCAAAAGATCAATTGGATGAACTTATGGAGGATTGGTGCCAATTTGTTATGGAGTTGAGAGTTTTATTATAAGGTATAACTTTGAGTTTTGAGAATATAATATATGTCGTTATAGTTGTGTTACAATATTATTGTTTTTGTTGTTGTTATTTGGTAACTTGTATGAATTTTGATTTTTTGATTTTGTTTTAGGTTATATAGGTGCAGCTCGATGTAGAAGATAGAGTTATTTTGTAATTCATTATTGATTTTGTTTCATTGTTGTATATACTAATGTTGTTGTTGTGTATATTGTGCAAAAAGGATTGAAGAGATGAATATTGATGTTGTTATAATATTGTTTCATTGTGGTATATTGATGTTGTTGTTGTTTAAAATGTTATAATGAAGCTATAAATTCTGGTACAAAAATGGTGAGATTAAATTTGATAGGCAGCATTTTGTTTTAAATGAAAAAAAGAATATATTAAAAAAATAATAAGGAAAAGCGCTGCTAAAGGGGGGGAATAGACATCGCTTTTAATGAGAAGCGCTGTCTAAAGTGTTAGAAAAAAAATTATATTAAAAAAATAATAAGGAGAAGCGCTGCTAAAGGGGGGGGGGGGAATAGACAGCGCTTTTAATGAAAGCGATGTCTAAAGTGATTGAAAAAAATATATATTAAAAAATAATAAGGAAAAGTGCTGCTAAAGGGGGGAATAGACAACTCTTTTACCAAGCACTGTCTAAAGTGTAAGCGCTGCTAAAGGGGGTACCTATAGCAGCGCTTTTGAAATTACATAAGCGTTGTCTATACCTTTAGCAACAGAGGTTTTAGCAGCGCTGTTAAAGGCCTAAAAAAGTGCTGTCTAATCCCTTGTTTGGCATAGTGTGACAAAAACTAAAAAAGATCCTTAGGCTCATTGGGAATAGACAATTATACCTCCAACCACTGAAAGATCCTATATCAGACACTAGAAGCCAAATTACAAGTAACAAAAAGATGACTGACAGTTTTCAGTTTGTCCCTACATAAGATACAAGAGATACACTCAAGGTAACCTATGACTTTATGCTTGAACATGATCTCTCTAGAAGGGAACTTATCCAACAACACCTGACAGAGAAGACCACCACCTTATATGTGGCCCAACTACCTCAAACAAGAGGGGAAAAAAGATCTAACCTAGCTAATTGGGTAACAAAGAAGATGTGAGATCTACTTGGGTTTGGTAAACCAACACAACATAATAAATGTCATTTTTAGTATGCTTTCAAATCAACATATCAATATACTAATTAAACTAGAATTCTTGGAGGAACGAAAAGAAATTAGATAACAAAGGTTCTTCGTGAACAAAGAAAGATCTCCTCCATCTAAAGTCCCACAACATCCTTTCCTTAACCCATATCTTAATCTCTCCCACATATCTCTATTGAATTTGGGAGATGAAAAAAAGTATTTGAAATCCCGTCTTAAGAGGCATATATTGTTGGACACTTAACTTCACAAATAAGAGGGGGTGGATTGTGGGTTTCAGAAAAACCATACTTTGAAAAAAGTTTGTTATCATTTTCAAAGTTCAAAAATATTTTAATAGAAACGTTTTAGAAATTAGCAACAGAAAGTAATATGTATAAAATAAATAGTAAAGGGAAAGAGAAGTGACACCGTTTATACAAGTTTCATTCAAGAAAACGTAATTATGTCCCTAAGATTTGATCTTGATAGTATCCAATAATGCTTATGAGTTTTTAGTAGGTTAAAATCTCGAACCCCCTTATTCAAGGAAACATGAAGTTTCAGACTAACTTCTGTCATACCCCAAATTTGTACGCGTTGGTGCTAACAGTCAATTTATTTTTATTTAGTCATTTTCATACTAATTTTTGTGTTGTTACATTTGTTTTTAAAAAAATTTATGCATACTAACAATTATTTATATTTTTGTTTAAATACAGTAGAAGTTAATTTTGGAGAGGGTTTATTTCATATAAAAAATTGGTCAGGGCTCATCATCTAATTTATTTTAAAAGCCCATTTAAAATTGGTCAAGTCCATTAGGGGGAAGTGGTTAAATAAAATGTAATTATTTTTATTTTTATGTTGGGGTTGACCGAAGTCAACATTTTTCTGATTATTTTTGTTTTTTGTTTTCATTTTTTATAATTAATTTAATTTTATTATATTTGTGTCAGGGTTGACCAGAAGTCAACACATTTCATTATTATTATTATTTATTATTTTGTTAGTTTACCAAAGATCAAAACTAAGGTTTTTTTACCCTTTGTACAAGCTGCACCTAGGGAGGTTGTCTTCAATCCTAAGTCATACCAAAGCCCAAAAATCAGGAATTAAATCTTTGATTGGAAATATGTTTTTATTTGATTGAAACGAATTTATACATAGAAGCATCCAGATACATGAATTACAAAACCTTAATTTCTAAATCTAACAAAATCTAATTCTATTTTTACAATCAATCAAAGCCTAATTTAATTCGTAACAACAAATCAAACTTTAAACTATTTCCTAATTAGACTAATCCTAGAACTATATAAACCTTATTCTAAAACCTAAATGGGGACCGAAACTTGGATATTGGAGAAAAATAAGGACAAATTGAAGTTCATGTTCCATTGTCGCGAGTTCATTATCACCTTTGGTACCTGTGAACAAGAAAAGGCAGAGATTAGGAAAGAGGAAAACATAAGGGAAATCAATTGCGAAAAGCTTCACGACAAGGATCAAGTAAGCCTTAAACTTAGCATAGGTTATTGATTCGATATTATTGATGCGTGTTTATGTTTGATTGGGGTTGATTTGGTGAAATTCTGGAAGTTTGGGGATTATGGTTCTTGTTTGGGGTTAGGGTTTGTAGGTTTAAGGTTAAGGCTCATAGGTTTAGGGTTAGGGTTCATCATTTCCTTTGTTCTAGGTAGGTTCTTGGGGTTTAGGTTTTAGATTGTTAGGGTTCATATGATATAACCTAGGGTTCTAAGGGTTGGGGGTTTGAATATATGAATATTCGGGTTGAAGCTTAACCAGAATCTGGGTGAACGTAGTGGTTTTTGGGTGGTGGAAGAACAACCATCAGCGGAAGCGATTTCCGGCCGGTGGTAGGTGGTAGTGAGATTAGAGAGAGGTTAGAGCATTTTTAGAGAGAGTGAGATCATTGAACGAGTAGAGAGAGAAAGAAAATGAAAAATGAATCATTGTGGAGGATTTTGGTTTAAATACGTCTCCTTCATGTCCTTGATGCGTAGCACATGGCTATCCGATAGCCATGGGATTAGGAGACCATTGATTAATTTCCATGCGCGCCTTCCTACCATGCTCTCTAGTCAATGCACAATTTGGGTCGTTGGTTTTGAATACTTCTGTTCAATGCTCCAGGATTAACTCCTGAGAGCCTTTTGATCAGAATCCAACGTCCCATATCACACTAATGTACCATAATCCCATGTACCTTCCCACACCTTGCCTGAATGAGCCCAAATAAATCATTTTGGGCTTAGGCCCGATCTATCCACACATCTCTTTTACTTACCTGAACAAAACTACACTCCATCTGCGTTTGGGATCCAATCATGTTTTGGGCTTAACCCTTGTTATCCATATCTCCCTATTTACTGCGCTTAACTGAAATACACCCCATGTCATTTGTATTTAAAATTCTCATTATTTTTATTATTTTGGCATTTTATTTATTTATTTTTCTTTTTTCTAAATTTATTTATATTTTTTTCTTGCATTAAAATAATTAATAATATTTTTTAATAAATATTTAATTTATTTTGATAATAATATCATATATTTTTTGGTTAATAAATAACAAACTCTTTTTTTATAATTATAATATTATTAACTATTTTCTAAATTACTAACCATTTTTATTAATTCATTCAAACTTTTCTTTACTAACTTCAAACTTTTTTATCAATCACGCACCAAAATAGCTAACAAAGTCAAATTGCTATTTTTCACTAACTTAACAAAAGTCAAGATATTTTCAAAAAATTATTAAATAGAATTGTTATCAAACTTAACTGTGAATTGCGTCTACGATCACTCTTTTCAAACCCAGACAAGGTTCAAGGATAATTCGAAAGCAATTCTATGAAATCCTATAAAAAAATCTAACCAAACACATAACAAACTATGAAATGGACTTTGATTTCTTTGCAAGAGGGTACATAGGCACGCGGTTAAAACTAAGACGAGTCCCTTAATTAAAAAACTAAATTTGTTCACACACACACACACACATATATATATATATATATATATATATATATATATATATATATATATATATATATATATATATATATATATATATATATATATATATATATATATATATATATATATATATATATATATATATATATATATATATATATATATATATATATATATATATATATATATATATATATATATATATATATATATATGGAAATAACACAGTTAAATAGAAATTTCCCAATACGTTCTAAACCTAAATAGGGAGCCCTTTGAGAACAAGGGAGATAAATGGTGCATAACACCTTACATATATCTAACCAACTCGCGGATCTAGAATCTCTGAAAATTTAGGGTAATTCATTCCTTTCCCGTCCTTAGGACAAAAAGTAGTGGTGGCGACTCGTATTTTTTTTACCGGTTATGATAACTGGTGACTCTGTTGGAGAAACAACCTTAGGGTTAGAGTTTACCCCTCCTTGTATGTCTAGGTTTTTTTTGGTTTTTTTCTATTTATGGCATGTTATTGTTTTCATATTTGTTTATTAATTTTTTTTATTTGTTGTTATTTCATTTACTATCATATTATTTATATTGTCGGTAGGATTTGTGCTACAATAAATATTAAACCTTAGAAGAAGGATTGTCAATTGGCCAAGGGAGTTTAACATCCCTATAAGTTTTTGCGACAACTTCACCTAGAGTCGGTTGAATTCCAAGAAATGTCTTTAGAGGGATAGCCACTCTTGGATATAGGACTTTGCATTTGACCAATGACTCTTTGATTAATCCAAAACTAAAATCTCATGGTGAGACATTGTACGACCTACGAGACGAAAGTCTCAGTCTACAAAGAGGTTTCACTTAAGGAAGGCCCTTGTGCCTTTTCCCTTTTGTGTTATCCATGATACCCTTAAGGAAACCACCCTTGTATTATCCCGATTTTTATTAGCTATTTATTTATTTATTTAATTATTATGTGGTATGATAATTCTTTAATTATTTGAATATATGTGTTATTTAAATAATTGGGTTTATGAGTAAGAATAAAAATTAATTAGGATTGAACTTTATGTCACAATAGAATGAGTAAATGAGTTAGGCCCATTAATAAAATAAAGTAGTAAGAAGAGGAATTAGAGAATTAGATTAGTATTGGAAAATATAACAAGAGAAGAGAAGAAAAGAGGAAAATAGGAGAAAATAAGAGAAGAAGGAGGAAGAACCATAAGGTGGGTACAATCAAGGTAAGGGTGGAGAATCCTTGTTATTATGGGTTTGTATATAATTAGTTGATGATTAGTAACATGAACTAGGATTGAGTATTTCAATTTCTAGGTTTTTGATTCACTTAGGTTGAAATTATAATCCTAAATTGATGTTTGGAAATCATGTTTTATGTTATAAATTGTTTCTATGTGATAGATACATGCTAGAGTACATTTGTTTGGTGGAAAATGGACATTAGAACATGGTCTAAGTTGGATTTTCGTGATTGGACAGAAGCTGTTCGCATTAGATTTTTCTGCATAACGCTAAGGGTGCTTAGCGCAGGTAGGGGTGCTTAGCGTGGGTGACTGGGATCAGAATTTATGAATTTGCATGAATGGCTTAGGGGTTTGCATGCTTATTATTTATCATTAGTTTACATAAATTTTAATAATTTATTCGATGAATTTTGGATTGGTTTTGAATGAGTTTTAATGAGGAACATGATATTTGATTTTAGTATATGTATGTTATCTTTTGGTGGTGATTGAAAATAACATTGGTTGGTGTTGTACCCCAAAATTTTCCCTCTCATTTGTCAAAGTATTTGCTCACAAGATATTCTAAGAAGTCAAGTTTGCAGCACTGATACATCAATTTAGGCTTGAAATTGGCACAAAGGCAAAATGGTCAATTGCATACTATAAAGTCAAACTTTGACTTTTTGGTCAACATTACATTCCAAGGATTAAATTTCATCAAGACATTCAAAAATATGAAACTTGATCATCAAGAAATCAAGAAAGTCAAAAGTCAACTTGAAAAGTCAAGATTTCCAAGACTTAGAAATTTTCTAAGTGTCTTTATACATGATAATTTCATCACTTCATGCCATTCTTTCACTAAGATGCAAGACAGTTCAGGGGAAACTCTCAACATGAAAGTTGTAGATCTCCATGATATCTACAACATTTCTTTATACAACTTCTGCTAAATATGCATGGATCTCAAGTTATAAATTCATGAAGTCATGACATTCTCATTTAACACTTAGAGAAATTTTCAACAGATTTTGTGCAGGATTTTATCCCAACTTCTTGACGTTTTTTCACATAGTTCTAAGATGATTTTGTCAAAATGGCCAACATGAAAGTTATAGAGTGTGTTTCAAGCTTTCCAAAACATCCAAGAGCATGAATTTATCATATTTGAGCTATAAGATACAAGGATCTAAAGTTGAGCATCCATTCTTGAATTACAAGCCCTTTTTGTTGAAGAACACATAATCCAATTGGCATGATGTGCTGCATAATCTCACTTAACAGGTCTTGTGACTTGCAAATCTTAACATAATTTAATGCTTACACAAGAGTTTGAGATATTACCCAAGTGTTTAAGCCATTGTCCAAAGGATTTTTCCATTTATGGCATAAAGGCATCATTGTTATTCTTGAAAAGCAAACTTTTTGTACAAAGTTTGTCTTGAGCCTATACTTTGTTTATTTCTGACTTCACTCCACCATAAAACAGGGAAACCAACCCCTCTAAACCAGAAACTTTGGTACTTCATCTTGGGACCATGGAGTACTTGACATAGTTTGATACTTACATTCTAACCAAACCATAGCATGTGGTGTTGTAAACATATTCAACCTTTGCACAAACCTCTTGCCTATAAATAGAAGAAGCGTTTGCAAGACAAAAAGGTTGGAAAGAGGTTAGAAAAAATAGAGAGAAAGAACAAGGAGAAAATCCAGAAGTTATATTGATAAACCCTTGAAATCTCATATTCACAAAAAGCCATAGCAGTCCATAAAACCTTCACTCTTGAGTTTTGAAGTCTAAACCTTTAAACCTCTCACACTTGACATATTCCATCTAAAAACCATCCAAACATTTCATACCATACAAAGGTTGTTTAGTAACCTTCAACAAAAAAGGAAAGTTTAGCAGCCTGTTGGAGCTTCCTTAAGGTCCATACAACATCTTGAAGGGTATTTGGCTTCAAAACCTAAAGTGCAGTTTTAAGGTAAGTCATCTTTACCTTGCCTTTTCCATACATCAATTTTTCTGTTTATAGGATTTAGCAATCACTATTTTTGAAGTTAATCTTTATTTGTTGTTCCTGTTATTCATTCATATGCTAAAAACTAACTGATGTATGCAAAGAATGGTGTTTAAGGCAGGAAAATGCAGTATGTATCAACACGTATCCACATGTGTCAACCCATCTTAGTGAAAATACAGGGTATGAGTCGACACATGACCCTCATGCATCGACCCATACTGAGTTCAGGTCACAAAACAGCAACTGGAAAGGACTATGAGTCGACACATACGCATTTCGCATCGATGCAAAAAGGTGCATGAGTCGACACATCCCATTATGTGTCGACCCATACTGAACAAATTTCACTTTACAGAAGCTGGAAAAGCCTATGAGTCGATACATACGCATTTCGCGTTGATACAAAAAGGTGCATGAGTCGGCATATCCCATTATGTGTCGACCCATACTGAACTAATTTTGTTTTACAGGGGCAGGGAAAAGCTATGTGTCGATGCATAGCAGCATGAGTCTACACATAGCAGTTCAAATGCAGTTTTACTTTTATCTTACACTGCTTTTACATTGTTTTCATTATCATTCGATATGGTTGTAATATTTTAGTTCCTACTTCACCCCCATTGTTAAATTGTATCCCCATCCCCCTAAAGTGATGTAATAGCTTAGATTTTATTTTCCGCATTTTTACTTGCTTTTCATATATTGCTAGTAACTAAGATGTATGGCAAGATAAAATCAAAAAATAGATGACTTTCAAAAACAAGACAAAATGCATGCAAACTAACACATTATTCACACATGCACCCTTAGGGTAATCCCATCTCGTTTCCCCTTTCGTAAAATAGTCATGTCCCTCGAGCATGGGCGTTTTAGCAAAGACCCTTGATAAAAGATCGTAGTCCCTCGATGACCCTCGATGTTGCCTTCGGTAAACGATCTAGTCCCTAAAATGGCATTGCTAAAACGTCCCATATGTTGCCTTATATGACTATACAAATGTCCCAACGCCCGTCCCGTGTACATCCAAAGATAGGGTTGCTTACCAAATCAATGATAAGTCAACAATATCAAAGGAATAGAAAATGCATAAGAAAGACATTTTAGTAGGTAGATAGCTTCTAAGTTACTTGCTCCATTTCAAACAACGATCCTTGCTATTTTCAAAAACAAATACACACACATTTCAAAAAAACATCTTACAAATAATTGAAAACATTTTCAAAAGACAAACATCTTTGTATACATTCTTACGAACGAGAATCATTACAAATATTGCCTAAACGAATGGCCTCTTTTACAAAATACTTTCAAAACCACATCAAGCACCATTTCAAACAAACCAAAGCAAGTGATCTAAGCAAGTAACTAAGAGCCCATGGAAAACCATGGATGAAAAGGATGCTAGCACCTTCCCTTTTCATAATCTACCCCCCGAACTCAAGAAAACATCTCAAAGGTCTTTCCTGTGCTTTTTCACCTTTCCTTTTGGATAAAAGAAAAGTCGATGGCGACTCTTGCTAACCGCAACATTTGCGAATACAAACGCAAAACCTTCAAGTCAGTTCTCCCACCGTATCACAGAACTGGCGACTCTGCTGGGAAATTTAAACTAGAAGTGGGGTTACCTTAGGGTTAGATCACCTTTACTTGCTTTCATTATTTGATTTGTATGCTTTACATTTTGGTTCCTTGTTTGGGTTTTTTTTTAAATCCTACACCCGGATTTGGGGGCACCTTTTAGTTAAGTAGCAATAAATTGTGAGGGAACTGTGCGGCGTATACCAACATGGTTGAAGCAGTAGCTACGTTGATGTGGCACTTTGGTTGGTACCGGTAACCCTTGAGTCGAATCAAGGAGAGTACGGGGCCGCCGCGTGGTGTCGTGAAGCATCAACTAACTTTAGAACCCTAATTGAACCAACTTGGCCATTAGGACGTAGTGAGATAACCAGTTTCAGTGTAGAGCTGAGAATTGGTTGATACTCGATGATACACTCATTGAGACCAAACTTTTGGGATATCTCGGCTGCAAGAAAAGATTGATTGAGCTGAGACAATGCCTAAAAGAAAGGTAAGTGATATTGAGACCCCTTAGAACCCAGTTACAATTAACTAGGACAGGTTGAGCCAACTAAACTTCAAGAGGGTACTTACCTACAAACTCCATGCAAGCCTAAAACTAAGGATTTGTTTGATTTGTGTGAATATAATGATTTGTATATAAACTTGCTTACCTCGCATATATGTACATAACATCATACCATAGCATTTTCAATGACATTGAACCATAACATTTCAAGGATCTCAAGGGTCTTTGATGCAGGGTCACGTTGAACCAGACGTCTATCAAGAGGCAAGAGGATTTATTTCCCCCTAACTAAACACTGTCAAAATCTAGTACAACAAACCGGAGTCAAGGGCTATGACCCACTTGACATGGTGAGCTTGATTCTTGTGGAAGGACATCCACCGATACAAAGTTCTCCAATCAAAGATGTTGATCAAAGTTCAACTTCTAGCTGTTTCTTGTGTTTACCCCGCGAGATCCTTGAGAACATGCATCCACATATCATGCATCATATCATGACAGGTTTCTCCCGTACAGGTTTCCTTATCTTCCTACTGTTTATTTCAGTAGAGATGGCTCTAGAGCTGACTATCAAGGACATCCAGGCTCAAAACGCTCAACTTCAAGAGATATTCTTAAACATATCTAAGGGACAAGAAGAGGTCAAGGCGCTCCTCACCAGGGGCATGATCCTGGGAAATCCTGGGGACGACAGAGATTACCAGTTGGAAAGGCTACAAATTGAAATGGCAACAATGAAAATCCAGATGATGGGACAACTGGTGGGCCAGATGGCTCTCATCCAAAACTTGGCTCAAGGACAAGAAGGGATGAGAGTCCTCATCAAAAAGCTTCATCAAGACGGATGTAACCAAATGGGGCAAACAACTAGAGTTGAGGATCAAATCATCATTCAGCCTCCCATGAGACAAGAAGTCGGTTTAAGGGAGAGAAGACCTTCCCAATTTTCTTCCACGTCACGAGCCCAACAACGATTTCGTGAACATCAACCGGAAAATCAGCAAGGGCAAAGCGAGCCCAAAAGACATTTTACCAACATCAACATACCACTGTCCCAAGCTTTGCAACACATGCTGAGGATGAATCTGATTACACCAATAAGACCTCATCCAAATCTCAAAACTTTTTCTCCCAGCTATAATCCGGATGCCAGGTGTGCATATCATTCTGATAGTCTTGGACATGATACAAACGATTGTTGGGCGCTGAAATACAAAATTCAAAACCTGATCGACAAAGGAATGCTGGAGTTCACACAAGATGGCCAGACCGAATTCTTTTGTCGTCCCTCAAAGGCTCACCACCTAAAGTGACAAGTTCAGACAAAGAGACTTCTGTTCATTTTGAATTTTCAATTGTAATTTCTTTTGTTATTCAAAAAATTATCTATTAATGTCAAACTTTGATTCATTAATGCATTGCATATGTCTATCTTGATTTGATTCACTCATTTTCATTACATTTAAACTATGCTTTTTACTCACTTTATGACATTCAACTCTTGCTAAAAGTTACAAGCCTTTAGAGGGAGGATGATGAAAACAATGCCATAATCTCATACAGTATGCTTTTGGACAGACCTTGTTGACGATGTACAGGCGTTCTTTCAAATCCTAAACACTGGAGTTATAAGGAAGATAATCCTTAGTCAACCCCTTCGAGCCAAAGAAGTAGAAGCTTTCTGTTTTAACACAAATTGAAACCTTTAATCAAAACCTGGGGCAGGGTAGTCTCTCAGTTAATTCAAATGCGCATTTAGCTACAAACTCTCATCTTGTAATACAA
Organism: Vicia faba; assembly: GCA_948472305.1. Lineage (NCBI taxonomy): Eukaryota > Viridiplantae > Streptophyta > Magnoliopsida > Fabales > Fabaceae > Vicia > Vicia faba. The sequence continues at coordinate 1,468,727,312 of OX451739.1, read as the reverse complement.
CGAATGACATCAAAAACATTCCTCTGGAATCAAAAGATGGTGATGGTTCCCTATCACATGGGCAGTCATTATCTCTAAAAAAAAGGCCCACTAAGTCAAAACCGACAAAGGAGACTTAAGAAAACTGGGACATCCCGCTGACTGTAATCTCAAAACAGGAACAGTCAGCCAAAAATTAGGGATAAAAAATCAAAAGAAAGAGGTCACTATAAATCCTCAACAACATGAAAAAATGTTGCATAAAATGACGGCCTTCCAACAAACTTAACTTATTTGAACCATCACCAAAACGTCATCCCAGGCTCAATTGGAGTTCAAACGTACAATTAACTGAGCTTAGGATTGAAGAACATCACGAAGAACGGGTGGGTACAAATACACTTTGAGCCTTTTATCCTTTGTTTCTTAAACCGTGAACCAAGTCACGCTACAACCCTTCAAAAGTCCTAATTGAAGCATGGGTTAGTTCGAAAGCATATTGTTACAAAAGGTATCCTGACTTCTGTAAGGCTTTACTCGAAATCCTGAGTTGAATTTTTCTTACAAAAATGCATTTTTCAAAACTTCAAGACAAGCATAAACTTTGCATTACTTGAATATCACTGTTTGCATATGGCTATTTGTTTGACAGCGGAGAAATTCACATAATGAATATCCAGTGAACGAAGGCTCTCTCAGTGAACAAAATCAATTCAAGTGGGATGACACTTCCATTAACGAATCTCCTATCAACAAGGGGGCATGACATGTCACTATCCAGCACACCTGGGGCAGTCCAGTCAAGATTCCAAGAAATCTCTCAAGAGTTGCAGAGTAACCAGGGACAAGTCTCCATCTGTGTCACTTAGGGCATTGAACATCAATCCCGATGAAGGGTTACATACAGTCAAACATTTCCAAGCAGTGCCACAAACACTCGCTACTAGGGGCAGTGACAAATATCCCCAAAATCCTTCTCATAGGATGATCCCCCAACAAGAGTTTCAATCTCTGATAACCTCTTCCCAGCTAAGTCGACCTCAAGAATCCTCGAGGATTCTTCTCCAGTAAAGTTGCTGCCTCTCCAATAGACTGAGCAAGTGTTTATTTCCCCAACAAACAGTAGGATTCTCCAGCTTGAGTTTTCCTCTCCGACTACTACAAATCAAAGGACTACAACTCCTCTTCCCCAGTAGACTACTCTACAATCCCCAACAAGTTAATGTGAAGCCTGGACCCGACCAGATATCAGTTCAACTTCGATTCCCCAGTAGAGCAACGGACAACCGAGACTCCTGAACTTTTTTTCCCAAGCAGGAATAAACATTCTCCCCACAGAGTTTTCAATATTCCCCAGCGGAGTTCTCCTCAAACAAAAAACAGGAATCCCTGGTAGGAATATTCTAAGCAAAGCTTGAAGACACACCAACTCTTCAACAACAGTCCAGGATTTAATAGTTCCCTGACATCTGTCAAGGATTTATTTTCCGAGACGAAAATACATTCATAAACATTTCACATTTCATATTTACATACATGATAAAGTGCATACGACACAACCTCATTTATTTTGAGAACATCATGACATCATGCATTTCATGCATCATGACATTGCATAGAACTAATGTTTTACCTCTTCAGGAAAAGGTCAACCAACAGATGGCTACCATCAACCTTTTCAAGTTCTAGATTAATACCTGTAACAAGCCGGGTAAACTATCTACATGAAGAGATTGAAGATTAATACCTGTAGCAAGCCAGGAAAACTATCTTTCTTTCTCAGGTCAAATATTAATACCTGAAACCAGATAGGACAAATATCTACTCGACTAGCTCAAACAATACAGCTTTCAGATACAGTTCAGATACGCTCCAGATACGAATGCCATCCTGTTACTCACTCAAAGATAGCTTCTAGATACAGTTCAGATACGCTCCAAATACGGATGCCATCCTGATACTCATTCAGATTCAGCTTCTAGATACAGTTCAGATACGCTCCAGATACGAATGCCATCCTAATACTCATTCAGATTTAACTTCCTGATACAGGCCAGATACGCTTCAGATATGGATGTCATTCTGATACTCATTCAGATTCAACCTTTTGATACAGTTCAGATACGCTCTAGATACGGATGCCATCCTGATACTCATTCAGATTCAGCTTCCTGATACAGTCCAGATACGCTCCAGATACGGATGCCATCTTGATACTCATTCAGATACAACTTAGATACACTTCAGACATGGACGCAATTCTGATACTCATTCTTCCAACTTACAAATTACAATCCAACAAGCATTTTTGGATGGCATCTACAAGCCCATCTCCAGAAAGATTCTATCACCTCTCTAAATGGCATCTTTAAGCCCATTCCTCCTATCATCGCATCGCCGAGTGCAAATTTCTGGGCACTCTAGTGTCCAATCATCTTCCACCTTCGAGTCACGAATGGCAAAACTCGCCAATCTAACTCTTCAGGTTTAAGAAGATTGAACAGGGGCATCTATTGTACCCCAAAATTTTCCCTCTCATTTGTCAAAGTATTTGCTCACAAGATATTCTAAGACGTCAAGTTTGCAACACTGATACATCAATTTAGGCTTGAAATTGGCACAAAGGCAAAATGGTCAATTGCATACTAGAAAGTCAAACTTTGACTTTTTGGTCAACATTACATTCCAAGGATTAAATTTCATCAAGACATTCAAAAATGTGAAACTTGATCATCAAGAAATCAAGAAAGTTAAAAGTCAACTTGAAAAGTCAAGATTTCTAAGACTTAGAAATTTTCTAAGTGTCTTTATACATGATAATTTCATCACTTCATGCCATTCTTTCACTAAGATGCAAGACAGTTCAGGGGAAACTTTCAACATGAAAGTTGTAGATCTCCATGATATCTACAACATTTATTTACACAACTTCTGCTAAATATGCATGGATCTCAAGTTATAAATTCATGAAGTCATGACATTCTCATTTAACACTTAGAGAAATTTCAACAGATTTTGTGCAGGATTTTATCCCAACTTCTTGGCGTTTTTTCACATAGTTCCAAGATGATTTTGTCAAAATGGCCAACATGAAAGTTATAGAGGGTGTTTCAAGCTTTCCAAAACATCCAAGAGCATGAATTTATCATATTTGAGCTAGAAGATACAAGGATCTAAAGTTGAGCATCGATTCTTGAATTACAAGCCCTTTTTGTTGAAGAACACATAATCCAATTGGCATGATGTGCTGGATAATCTCACTTTACAGGTCTTGTGACTTGCAAATCTCAACATAATTTAATGCTTACACAAGAGTTTGAGCTATTACCCAAGTGTTTAAGCCATTGTCCAAAGGATCTTTCCATTTATGGCATAAAGGCATCATTGCTATTCTTGAAAAACAAACTCTTTGTACAAAGTTTGTCTTGAGCCCATACTTTGTTTATTTCTGACTTCACTCCACCATAAAACAGGGAAACCAACCCCTTTAAACCATCAACTTTGGTGCTTCATCTTGGAACCATGGAGTATTTGACATAGTTTGATACTTACATCCTAACCAAACCATAGCATGTGGTGTTGTAAACATATTCAACCTTTGCACAAACCTCTTGCCTATAAATAGAAGAAGCATTTGCAAGACAAAAAGGTTGGAAAGAGGTTACAAAAAATAGAGAGAAAGAACAAGGAGAAAAGCCAGAAGTTATATTGATAAACCCTTGAAATCTCATATTCACAAAAAGCCATAACAGTCCATAAAACCTCCACTCTTGAGTTTTGAAGTCTAAACCTTTAAGCCTCTCACACTTGACATATTCCATCTAAAAACCATCCAAACATTTCATACCATACAAAGGTTGTTTAGTAACCTTCAACGAAAAAGGAAAGTCTAGCAGCCTGTTGGAGCTTCTTTAAGGTTCATACAACATCTTGAAGGGTATTTGGCTTCAAAACCTAAAGTGCAGTTTTAAGGTAAGTCAGCTTTACCTTGCCTTTTCCATACATCAATTTTTCTGTTTATAAGATGTAGCAATCACTATTTTTTAAGTTAATCTTTATTTGTTGTTCCTGTTATTCATTCATATGCTAAAAACTAAGTGATGTATGCAAATAATGGTGTTTAAGGCAGGAAAATGCAGTATGTATCGACACGTATCCACATGTGTCGACCCATCTTAGTGAAAATACAGGGTATGAGTCGACACATGACCCTCATGCATCGACCCATACTGAGTTCAGGTCACAAAACAACAACTGGAAAGGACTATGAGTCGACACATACGCATTTCACGTTGATGCAAAAAGGTGCATGAGTCGACACATCCCATTATGTGTCGACCCATACTGAACAAATTTCACTTTACAGAAGCTGGAAAAGCCTATGAGTCGATACATACGCATTTCGCGTCGATACAAGAAGGTGTATGAGTCGACACATCCCATTATGTGTCGACCCATACTAAATTAATTTGGTTTTACAGGGGCAGGGAAAAGCTATGTGTCGATGCATAGCAGCAAGGGTCGACACATAGCAGTTTAAATGCAGTTTTCCTTTTACCTTACACTGCTTTTACATTGTTTTCATTATCATTCAATATGGTTGTAATATTTTAGTTCCTACTTCACCCCCATTGTTAAATTGTATCCCCATCCCCCTAAAGTGATGTAATAGCTTAGATTTTATTTTCCACATTTTTACTTGCTTTTCATATATTGCTAGTAAGTAAGATGTATGGCAAAATAAAATCAACAAATAGATGACTTTCAAAAACAAGACAGAATGCATGCAAACTAACATATTATTCACACATGCACCCTTAGGGTAATCCCATCTTGTTGCCCCTTTCGGAAAATAGTCATGTCCCTCGAGCATGGGCGTTTTAGCAAAGACCCTCGATAAAAGATCGTAGTCCCTCGATGACCCTCAATGTTGCCTTCGGTAAATGATCTAGTCCCTAAAACGACATTGCTAAAATGTCCCATATGTTGCCTTCTATGACTATACAAATGTCCCAACGCCCGTCCCGTGTACATCCAAAGATAGGGTTGCTTACCAAATCAATGATAAGTCAACAATATCAAAGGAATAGAAAATGCATAAGAAAGACATTTGAGTAGGTAGATAGCTTCTAAGATACTTGCTCCATTTCAAACAACGATCCTTGCTATTTTCAAAAACAAACACACACACACACACACATATCAAAAAAACATCTTACAAACAATTGAAAACATTTTCAAAAGACAAACATCTTTGTATACATTCTTACGAACGAGAATCATTACAAAGATTGCCTAAACGAATGGCCTCTTTTACAAAATACTTTCAAAACCACATCAAGCACCATTTCAAACAAACCAAAGCAAGTGATATAAACAAGTAACTAAGAGCCCATGGAAAACCATGGATGAAAAGGATGATAGCACCTTCCCTTTTCATAATCTACCCCCCGAACTCAAGAAAACATCTCAAAGGTCTTTCCTGTGCTTTTTCACCTTTCCTTTTGGATAAAAGAAAAGTTGGTGCAGACTCTTGCTAATCGCAACATTTGGAAACACAAACGCAAAACCTTCAAGTTAGTTCTCCCACTGTATCACAGGCATCCTCCAAGAAAGGAAAGGCTCGACGTTTCTTTCTGTAAGAAGTGTGATTGAGCATCTCCCAAGAAGGATAAAGAATCTTCGCTCTCCAAGAAGACAAAGAGAACCTGCAAAGACAACTGCATAAGGACACTATCACCTAGACTGAGGCGACAAGGGCATAGTCCTTCCCCTTGATGAGACCACAACACCCGTCGAGGAAGGAACCATCACTCCTCATCAGTATCACCAGAAGAGACCGATGACGACAAGCCTCGTGGCCCATTATCGAGAGAAATAATGGAGACACGACTCCTGGTAAGGCTTGAGAAGCCGCCCCCATTGGGATCCTATGATGGTATAGACGACCCATATGACCACATAAAAGACATTGACACCCAACTTGATTACTGAGGCGTGAAAGGTCGCGATCAAATGCTGGTTGTTCCCAACAACTCTGAGAAAAGGAGAAATGTCTTGGTACAAAAACCTCCCCAACGAATCCATCATCTCATGGAAGCAGTTGGGGAAGATGTTCACAAGGCACTTCACTGCCTCTCGCTGTCACCTGAAGACAGAGGCCTCTCTAGAAGCGATCATGCAAGGAAAAGAAGAATCTCTCCCAGCATACATCGAGAGGTCCAACAGAGAAGTCGTTCAGGTCTCCACGATTGACAATATGAAAAAGTACTTGCTCAAGCGAGGGTTGCACCCCCGTAGAGATTTTTCCAAAGCAGATGGCATAGAAACACCGACCACACTAGACAACCTCCTCCTCAAAGCCCAAGCGTACATCCAATACGAGGAGAAAGTGACCACAAATTACGCTCGGCATGGCAGCAGAAATGACCTCACCAGCCTCCCCAACAAGAGGAGCGCATAAACAAAACATGTTCCCTGCAAACACAACCACTCGGCAGGCATACGTTCCCCACAAACACAACTGCCGAGCAAACACATGTTCCCCGCGAACACACCTGTCGAGCAGGCACATGTTCCCCGCGAACACACCTGCTGAGCAGGCACATGTTCCCGCAAACACAACTACTCAGCAGATACATGTTCTCTATGAACACAACTTCTCAAAAGGCACATGTTCCTCGCAAGCATAGTTGTCGAGCAGACACATGTTCCCCGCGAACACAACTATACAGTAGACACATGTTTCCAGCGAACAAAACGTCTGAGAAGGCACATGATCCCTGCGAACACAGCTTCTGAGCAGGAACGTGTTCCCCGCGAACGCAACACCAAACAAACATCATGTTGAAGCTCGCGAGCATGGAAAATAGAGGCAGATTAAGTATGTTATCCAAGAGATACTATTGTGTTCGAACAAAAATGGAAATAGGGCATACTATCTCGAAAACCTGAACGTGGAAAAACTTGATCGGCCTTAGAACACCAAAAAGATAAAACAATTTTACAGTTAAAACACTGAGCAGTTGGTGAGCTTCGTCAATAAGACAGACTCATCCAGGCCCGACCACGCTTGCATGCCTAGGTACAAGCATAACACCCAAAACATTTTGAAGGGGCGAGACTCCACTCTTTTAACGAGCATGTCCTCAGCCCGACATGGATAACTCATCTGAGCTCTATCGTCCTTGTACCACGATGGTAGAACACTCGGCTCACGATGGGAAATTCACACTACCGAGCTCAGGTCCTCAAAACGAAACCTGATTTTCGGCCCATACCCGGTATTTACCCTGGTAATTTGTCAAGTTTCCCCACACTGGCGAACATACAAATCAAATGAGCAAATCCCCGCTATAAACTCTTAGTAAAATAAAACACGTCTCAGGCAGACGAGCATACAAACATGCATAAACCTAATAAATAGCAATGTTTTCACGTACGAGCATGTCCTCGTAAAGATCACAAAATGTCCTTGTTGCAAACAACAAGCACCAACAACATGTTTTCCTCCTCGGCACACGGGCTGGCTCTAATTCTTCACTCTTGTGCCCATAAGAAACGACTTGGGATGTTATTCTTCTGGACTGGCCCAATGGCTATAGTTGGCCCAGTCTGACCTCCTGCTTTGGCACGACCCATGCGACCAAGGCCCGGGATCCCCCACCCTCTATCGGACACATTGATAGTTTTCCCTCCTAGACCAGCATCGACCTACAATGAGCGACGAGCGGCTCTCAGTCAGCCTAACCTAAAGTCGGCCAAACAACCAGAAACTAACCAGACCACTGCCCGTAACCTACCTCCTCCTCGGAACCAATGACTAGTTACGGGCATACCTGCCCGGTTTGACCAAGTTTAGGCAGTTACCTATTTTTGCAGACCCGCATATCTAGGTCTAAAAATAGGGACCATTGGCCAAGCATTAAGGGAACTATATAAACCCCAACTCATGTGAGGGTCATAGGTCGAATATCCATTATTCATCACTAAAACCCTAATACTTTTGCTTGTATATCTTTGCTCCCACACTTACTTGATCATCGGAGTGCCTTGCAGATACAAACCCTTTTTTCCTCCTCGACTTTCCATCCCGTTTAAAGATCATCATTCGGCCACCTTGCAGGTTCTAATAAACCTATAAGATCAATTACCTTAAAGGTAATAGATATAGAACTAACATATACTTGCCTTCTCGGGCGATCATGGATTCATGCTGCAGGCGTTGTCACCTCAACCCTGCATCAAAAATTGAAATTCCTCGTCGAATTAAAATTGGTTATGATTAATGGAGAAAAAGACATCTTTATAAGTCACTCGGAGTCCTATAAATACATCAGTATGGAAAAAGGCTACGTGAAGACACCATTCCAAGTCTTGGAAGTAGCTACAGTAGTTACCCTCCTGATATAGAAAGTCAAGAAACCTGGAACTACCATGAAATTGTTTAGAAACTTACAAACAATCATGGAAGACCGAACATCTAAAGGTTGGGGAAAGCTCATGGAGATACCTGAAAAGAAATACCACTTTGGTCTGGACTATCAACCATCAAAGGCTACTAAAAAATAGAAAGGGCAATTTCCTCCCATCCAGGAAACCTTCATCAACAAAGGAGTAGAGCATGGTGGATAAGTGTCAACAATATCCAACAAAAGCAACAACAAAGAAGCATCTAACTTCATTTGTGAATGTGCTTTAGGCGAAGAGCTCAAGAATTGGACGACTGTGGAGATTCTAGAGATATTTTTCTTTCCAAAGTATTTTTTTCTGTTTTAAAAGAGCCTATGTCCCGCATGAGGCATATGGGTAGCTTGTAAGGGGCCCCAATTTATTTTCAAACAGTGTTTTCAATTAATAAAATTTATTGTTTTTCATTCAATTGAGATCCATGTCTTTCTCTTTCATTTACTACCTTTTTCAAAATGGCAATACTTTTTCTCCATTTTCACTTTCCAATTTAGAATTCTAAAAAGAACCAAAACCTGATAAAATGTGCAGACCCACACCTAAACTCGCTGATAATGATACTGCTACTATCTGATATGATTTTGATGCACCAATTAACCAAGCTGAAGTGGAGGATGAGGAAGATTATGAACTCTCTAAAGAGTTGGCAAGGGTATTAGAGCAAAAATAAAATGACATACAACCATACAAGGAACCTATAAAGATCATCAATCTTGGGACAGAGAAAGAAAAAAAAGATCAAGATATGTGCAACCCTAGAAGAAAGCATGAAGAAAAGGCTGATCAAGCTCTTGCACGAGTATATGGATATATTTGCTTGGTCATATCGAGATATGCCGGGTTTGGATACAGACATTGTTATACATAAACTGCCACTCAAGAAAGGTTGTTCTCCAGTTAGACAAAAGTTCAAGAGAACTCGTCCTTAAATGGCTAATGAAATTCGAGAAGAATTCCTCAAGAATTTTGACGCAGATTTCTTATCTATGGTAGATTATCCACCTTGGATTGCTAACATCACGCTAGTACCCAAGAAAGACGGTAAAATGCGTATGTCTGTTTACTATCGAGATCTAAACAAAGCAAGTCCTAAAGATGATTTCTCGTTACCTCTTATAGATGGTGGGAAACACAACTCAAGCTTTGGTGTTCTCTTTCATGGATGGTTTCTAAGGATATAATCATATCAAAATGGCTCCCGAAGACATGGAAAAGACTACTTTTTATGACTCCTTGGGGCACCTTCTGCTACAAAGTAATGCCTTTCGGTCTAAAGAATGCTTTGGGGAACCTATCAACGAGTAACAGTCATGCTATTTCATGACATGATCCATAAGGAAGTCAAAGAATACGTGGATGATATGATTGCCAAATCTCAGACAGAAGAAGGTCACATCATTCATTTACAAAAATTATTCAAACATCTATAAATTTTTTGCCTAAGGTTGAATCCGAACAAATGTGCATTTGGTGTCATATCAGGTAACTATTGGGTTTTGTTGTAAGCCAACGAGGTATTGAGATGGATCCTGACAAAGTAAGGGCCATATAAGAAATGCCAGCTCCGAGAATAGAAAAACAGGTTCATGGTTTTTTAGGACAATTGAACTACATCTCAAGGTTCATATCACACCTAACTGCCACCCGCGAGCCTATATTCAAACTACTCAGAAAGGATCAAACAATGGAGTGGAATGAAGACTGCCAAACATCCTTTGAAACAATAAAGCAATATTTACAAGAACCACTGATTCTAATGCCACATTTTCCTAGAAGACCGCTTATCATGTATTTGACATTTCTTGAAGGGTCTATGGGTTGTGTATTGGGGAAACACAATGAAATGGGAAGAAATGCCATCTACTACCTAAGCAAGAAATTTACTGATTGTGAAACCCGGTACTCGTTCCTTGAGAAGACTTATTGTGCTCTAGATTGGGTCACTAAACGACTAAGATAGTATATGTTGACTCACACCACGTGGTTAATAGCAAGAATAGATCCTTTGAAGTATGTGTTCAAAAAGCCAACTCTCACAGAGAGAATTTCCTGATGACAGATGTTGTTTTCTGAATATGACATCCAATATATTACTCAAAAGGTCATCAAAGGCAGTATACTAGCTGATCATCTAGCTCATTAACCGTTGACAGAATATCAGTCGATGAAGTTCGACTTTCTAGACGAAGATATCATGGTTATAGGAGACTATGAAATACCAGGACCCGGTGAAGGACCTGAACCAGGGGAATGATGGACACTCATGTTTGATGGTGCTTTAAATGCACTAGGGCATGTGTTGTACCCCAAAATTTGCCCTCCCATATTCTTCAAAGTTTTGACAAGCATCATCTCAATTTGCTCAAGTCTACTCAAGGGTTGCAGTCAACCATCCTCCTAAGCCAGTCAAAATTAGGGTTTTGGTTCTTGCAAGGAAGTTGAGGTTTTCAAGGGCTCAATCAAGTCACATATGCCCATAAACATTGTCAAGCATCTACATGCCAAGTTTCAAGGCTCACAAGGTCAAGTTGCACAGTCAAAAACCCTAATTGCTTCACAATCAACTACAGGGGAAAAATGGTCATTTGGCAGTCAAAAGTCAAAAATTTTTGGTCAACATCTTATTTTGAAGCCACAATCATCATTTGATCAAGTCTTGATCATGATTCCACAAGAATGGCTCAAAAATCATCAAGATGCAAAAGTTTCCATTTTTGGACAGTTGAAAAGTCAACTGTAACTTGACCAAGGCATAACTTTTTCATGGTTCATCAGAAAAATCCCATCCAATGCTCATTTTGAAGGGGAGGAAATTTCCTACAACTCATCTTCACATTCCAAATCCAAGAAATTCTCTCACAAAAAGCTATCAATTTCAACATTATAGGTCATTTTCAAAAGTCAACAAAAAGGCACTTTAAGTCAAAGACCATAACTTGAGATTGGTAAATTGAAATGACATGGGACTAACGGCATTGGTTAGAGGACTTCAAGACCTTTCCAAAATGTCCAAGAACATGTTCATATGATCAAAATTGAGCAAGATATGCATTGGAGAAGTTGGGAAATTTTTGTGAAATGGCAAAAGTCAACTATCCTTGAAACTTCAATTTTTGACAAAAGGGCCCACTTTCCTCCACTTGATTCAGCCTTGTCATGCCACCCACGTGTCCCATGATCAATTTCAAGACCAAATAATTATTTTTCTATTTTTATTTAATTTTTATGGATTTAATTCATTTTAATCCATAATAATTCAAGTAAAATAAAAAAAATTGATTAAATGGTATCTTGTGGTTTGATTATCCTTCATGAAGCATATTCTAGTTGCCAAATTCGTGTAAAGCTCATTTATGCATGAAAATTCAAAATTTGGACAAAGCTTTGAAAGGCCTTTAATGGTGGTTAAGAGGAAATCCAAAACTTCAATGCACAAGTTAAAGGCTCCTAATGCTGACTTAAATCCCTTGATACATACATATGCAAGCAGGCCATGTAGAAGGCACGACCTAGAGCTCATTGAAACGGCCAAACAAAATTCCAAAAACTTGAAGAAAAGTTGAAAACTGAATTCTCACTTGCAGGCCAATTCGAACCCTTTTCTTGTTTCCAATACATTGCTGGACCTTCCAGGAACACATTGCCATCGAGAACAAGCCTTAAAGCTCAAGAGAACGCTCTAACAGATTCACGGTTTATCACTTTTCTTCCAATATCATAACCTTTGATTCATGCATTTGTAATACCTTTTGTTGATTGTTTTGTGTTCATAGCATTCAGGTGAAGCTTTTGGTGTGATTTAATTTCATTAAGATGCCCTGAAACGCAAGTTGCCATGGGAGAAATTTAGGGTTTCCAAGCTTCTAGATTGGGGCTTTACAGCATGAGGAAAATTGGACCACATAACGCCTATGGTTGAATTCGTCATGACAAGACGAATTCAACACCATACTCGCGCCCTATTTATATAGCGTACATTTCTAATCGCTATTTTCTGTGGTTGTACTTTGTGGGGGTTTAAAACCCCCGCTATGTGTTTTGTTTTTGTGCAGGTTTGATGAAGAAGATGATTACGTGTTATTAAGTGATTGGAGCATTTGAAATAAAATGCGCGCTTTTCTTTTGAGGGAGCATATTGCCTGACTTTCTAATATGATGATCAGTTTGTATTATGATATCAAACGCGCTCAAATGGTGTAATGGTTGGTGACGTGCTTGGTAATTACTGGGACCTTGGTTCGATTCCCAGGTCCCCCAAAACTCAATATTATTTTGTTTAACAAATTCCTATGCAGGCTAGTCATTGTGCTCCACCATACGCCTCACCAATCGACATGCCAAGTGTCTCAAAAGACAGATCCAAAGGCCAGGGATGGCTCCACACCATGTTCCAAGTCAATGAGCATGCATATGATTCCAGGAGTCAACGTGACTTTGTGGAAAATGGGCCTCAGCTTGCTTACAAAAACCCCCATTGCTGGCCAGAACCCCCCTTTAGGTTTGCATTTTTTTTTATTTTCTTTCTTATTAATTGCTTTGTTTAATTCTATTGTTTTTTTATTAGTTACTCATTAACAATTTATTTAACCTTTTCACAATGAAAAATCAAAAAAGAACTAATATTATTATTATTATTATTAATTTCATGTTATTTTTGTAAATAAAATACTAACAAATAAAATAGTTTAATTAGGTCAATTTTAATCTCTTTTTCTTTACAATAAATAAAAACAATTTAGAATTAGGTTAACTTTTAATTTTAATTATTTTTATTTTATTTTCATTAAAAATATAAAAAAACACAAAAACATTTTTTTCTCTTTCTTTAATTAAATAATTAATTAGTTAATTAGGTTTAATGTTTGATTTAATTCTTATTCAAAAAAGGGTCAAAACCCTAAGACGTTCCAATTTAATTCTTTCGCGCATTATTCTTATTTTGATTATTTATGTAACTGTTTTTGGATATGTAATAGTAATTAGGTTTATCTCTTTATTTACTATTTCTCGCACTTTATTTCCAAACGGGTTTTGTTTTTTTTTTGGCGATGTATAGACCCGCGCCTTGTAATAGCTAGATTTACATTTCTGCAATTTATTTTCCGCACTCCTAACTGTTAAAAAATGCATGAAAGAATGTATGAAAAATAAAATCAATCCGTAGCTCACAAATAACATGTACAAGACAAACATTAACTGAAAAACAACACACAAAGCACATGCCACTCTTAGGGTACGCCTCACTGGTTGCCTCGAACGTGGTCATCAAGTATAGGGTGTCTTAGAGGTCGCCCTCCTGTCTAAAGATCCAGTTGCCTCGAAACGGTTGCCTCGGATAAAAGGATCTAGGACATTAGGGTTACCACTAAGATGTCCTACTATTGCTTCGGTGACCACATTGTCCCTTAATCGAATTGACCCGAATACCTCCAACGATGGTGCTACCTACCTCTCAATGGTGGGATAGCACTATCTAAAGGACTCTTACACAGCCTAATTCCTTAGAGTAGGTAGATCTCTTAAGTACTTGCTCTTTTCAAAACAAACAAAAATTCTTTTCGCACCCCACACTTTCAAAAAGTTTTCAAACAAAACACTTCATACACTCTTGAGGACTGATACAAGAGTTACTTAGAAGTTTTCAAACGAAACTTTTTCAAAACCCACAAAAACTTGAAAAGCAAACAAATTTTGAAAACATAAGAGCAAGTACCTAAGAGCCCGTGGATAACCACAGATAGAAAGGGTGTTAACACCTTCCCTTTCTATAAATCTACCTCCCGAACCGAGAAACATTCTCAAAGAAGGAATTTTGCTGTGCTTTTGTCCTTTCCATGTTGGAGAACATAAAAGACGGTGGCGACTCTTACTTACCGCGACATTTCGCGAAACCAGCTAAAAAACAGTCAGTTCTATTCCCACCGATCACAGAACTGGCGACTCTGCTGGGGACACTTTAAAAGTGAGGTGTACCTTAGGATTAGACCACTCTTATGTTTTCAATTGCTTGTTTGTTTGCTTTAATATTGTGGGCCTATTTTGGGAGTTTCATAGGTCCTAACCCGGATCTGGGGGATACCTTTTAGGTAGCAACAAAACTGTGAGGGAACTGTGTGGGGTATACCGACACGGTTGAAGCAGTTTGCTACGTTGATGTGGCACTTTGGTGAGTACCGGTAACCTTTAAGTCAAGTCAAGGAGAGTACGGGGCCGCCGCGTGGTGTCGTGAAGCATCAACTGACCTTAGGAACCTTACTTGACCATCCTGGCCTCTTTAAGGGTAGTGAGATGACCGACTTTGGTGCAGTCCGAAGTTGGTCGATACTCGATACTACACTCATTGAGGGTTGTTTTCTTGGAATATTTTGATCGCCAGTTCAGTGGCTAAATCAAAACAATGAACATAGAAAACAAACCAATGATATTGAGCTCCTTAGAACCCGGTTACTTTTGATAGGACAGGTTTTGAGCCCACCAACTTCAAGAGGGTAGTACCTAGACCTCATGCTGGCCTAAACTCTAAGGGCTATTTTGTGTGACTTGTGTGCTTTCAAACTTGACTACTTGCATGGCCTTATTATCTGACATATGAGTTCCTTGCAGGGTTTGTTTACAGTCCTTAATCTGGGCTCATAACAGGGTTTACTTACATCACTCCACGCATAGCATAACATCATACCATCATACCATTGCATACATCCTGCCTAAGGACTAACCCATTTCAAGGATCTCAAGGGCTTGTGATGCAGGTCATGATGAACCAACTGTCTAGCAAGGGGCAAAGGGGATTTATTTTCCTCTAGCAAAGGTTGTTCAGAGATCAAAACATGGTGACTTGAGTCAGGGGCTATGACCCACTAGATATGGTGAGCCTTGACTCTTGAAGAAGGACTCTCAACAACACGAAGTTCCTTCAATCAAGCTACGAAATTCAAATCCTAACAACTTTTCTTGTTTACCCCACGAGATCCTTGAAAACATTGCATGCATACATACATATCATTGCATTACAGGTACCCTTGTTACAGGTCACTTACCATCTCCGCTGCTTATTTCAGCAATGGCTTCCCAACAAGACAACCAGGATCTTCACGCTCAAGAGACTCGGTTCAGGGAGATCCTCCTAAATCTATCCAAGGGGCAGGAAGAGCTGAGAACACTCCTCATGGGGACTTTGGTCAGGAACAGTCCTGAAGACGATAAGGACGAACGACTGAAACGTCTACAAGCTGAGGTGGATACAATGAGAACCCAGATGCTGGGGCAAATGGCTCTTATCCAAGACTTATCTCAAAGACAAGGAGAGCTCAGGGTTCTCATCAACCAACTGCTTCGGGATAACCAACTGGGGCAAACATCTAAGGTTGAAAAGCAAGACATCATTCAACCACCTGTGGTGCAAGAAGACAAGGGAAAAGCTCCTTAGTTTGCTTCAGGGTCACAAGCCCAACACCAACCTCACCAGCGTCAACAGTGTAATCGGCGTAAGCGAAATATGTCTGGAAGATATTTCTCGGAGACTGGTATACCATCATCACTGATACTGAGACACTTGTTGGAGGTCAAGCCGTTTGCTTTAAAAGATCCTCCTAAGAATCTCAACATAACCTCCCTGAAGTACAATCCTGATGAAAGGTGTGCCTACCATTCTGACAGTCCTGGACATGACACTGACGACTGTTGGAGCTTGAGGAACAAGATCCAGGACTTGATCGACGGAAGGGTGCTGGAGTTCATGCCGGGTGGCAAAATGAAAATCTTCTGCTGAGAATCTTCCATCTGAGATGACTAGTGCAAACTAAGAAGCTTTTGTTCATTCGAATGTTCAAGTTATATTTTTCTTTGATTGTTCAAACATTTGTTCATGTCAAACTCTTTTACGTTATCAATGCATCACATATGTCTGTTTTGAATCAATATATTCACATTCGCTATATTCAAACTGCTTTCATTTTTTGATGTCAACTCTCAATTAATAATTCTAAGCCTCTTGAGGGAGGATGACAAAAACGATACCACAATCTACAGTATGCTTTTGAACAGACCCCGCTGATGAGGTACATGCATTGTTTCAATTCCTAAACACTGGAGTTATAAGGAAGATAATCCCTCGTCAACCCCTTCGAGCCAAAGAAGTAGGAGTTTTTCTTTTCGAAAATTAAAACCCTTAATCATAACTGGGGCAGGGTAGTTCTCTCAGTTGATCCAAGTGCATAACGAATGGCACCAAGGAAGTCCTTCCAAAACAAAAGACAGTGATGGTTCCGAATAATCGTAAAGACAGGCAGTCATTACTTCTCAAAATAAAAGCTCAATAAGTCAAAACCTACGAAGGAGACTTACAAAAAACTGGGGCATCCCGTTGACTGTAAATTCAAAAAGAAACAGTTCAGGCAAAAAACAGGGATAACAAAATCAAAAAGAGGTCCTACAAACCCTCAACAAAAAATGACTGCCTATTCAAAATAAACGGTCAGCATCCGAACCATCATTGGTATACCAAAGCAAAGACTCAAACAAGGTCTAACGCACGATCAACTGAGTTTAGGTTTGAAGAACATCATGAAGAGCGGGTGGGTACAAATAAAATTTGAGCCTTTATCCTTTGTTTCTTAAACCGTGAACCAGGCCACGTTATAACCCTTAAAAGTCCTAGCTGAAGCATGGGTTAGTTCAAAAGCATACTGTTACAAAGGTATCCTGACTCCTTAAGGCTTGCTATACATCCTGAGTTGACATCACATTTTTAAAAAATTTGCTCGTTTTACTGAAAAATACATTTTCAAAAAATTCAAGACAGACATAAGCTTTGCATTTTTAGAATAACATTGTTTGCATATGACTATTTGTTCGAACATGCAGAGAAATTCGCACGACGAATGTCTAGTGAATAAGAATCTTCTCAACCAAAAGGTCACCTTAAGCGGAAGAAACACTTCCAGTCAAGGGGCACGGCATGATCATGGTCCATCATCTGGGGCAGTTAAGTCAAGATTCAGAGAATCTCTCAAAAGGCCAACCAGCTTGGGGCAAATCTCCATCTGGATCACTTGGGGCATTGGACATGAATTCCAGCGGCAAATCTTGCACGATCAACATTTTCTGGTAGTACAACAACACAACACTACTGACGGTGACAACTCCCTGCATTTTGAGCACGGACATAGTCGAAAAAATACTATGCATAATCGAAGACCCGCTAGGTTGACACTCCTAGGAAAAAATAAGGGCTTCCCGGTGAACCAAAAGGGTTCGGGCAAAAATAAGGGATGAAAAGAAAAAAATCTGTACACCCGGCAAGTCGAAAACCTGAAAAGGCGGCTTGGGCAAAAATGGGTATCCCGGTGGACTGAAAACCCGAAAGGGCGGTCCAGGCAAAAATTAGGGATCAAAGCGTACGACTATGCCCCGTCATCTTATCACTTGCCTACCAGAAGAAGATTTGTCAAATCGGCAGTCATCAAGACCTCCACAGGTACATTCCCCCACAGAAACTGGGGTAATAAGAGTTGCCCAAACTGTACAGCTGCTTTCCTCCAGGTACAAGGTAGATTCAGTTGAAGAATTTGACCAAGATACCTTCACTCCCTGTTGAGTAAGACCAGAATCATAAATACTCTCCCCAAGCAGAGTTGGTCTCCCGTCAGCCCTAACAAGGCACTGTATCTCCAGCAAGTCAGCGATACTCTCCCCAAGCAGAGTTAATCTACAGTCAGTCTTAAGGAAGTTGGGTATTGTGATCGGTGGATCTGGAAATGACTGTTTAACGCTGGTTCGCGAAATGTCGCGGAAGCAAGAGTCGCCACCGTCTTTTATTTTCTCCAAATGGAAAGGACAAAAGCACATAAAAATTCCTTAAAGAGATTGTTCTCGGTTCGGGAGGTAGATTATAGAAAGGGAAGGTGTTAGCACCCTTTCTATCCATGGTTATCCATGGGCTCTTAGATACTTGCTCACTTGTGTTTTCAAAAATGGTTTGTTTGCTTTTCAACTGTGGGTTTTAAAAAGTTTCTTTGAAAATTTCAGTTCGACTCTTGTATCGGTCCTCAAGAGTGTTTGAAAAAATTGCTTTCGAAAGCTTTTTGAAAAGGTGTCGATGTGAAAAGTATTTTTTGATTTGTTTTTGAAATTAGAGCAAGTATCTAGAGTCGTCTACCTACCCTAAGGAATTCGTCTGTGTAAATGTCCTTAAAAGTAGTGCCATCCCACCGTTGAGAGGTAGGTAGCACCACCGTTGGAGGTGTTCGGGTCAATTCGAGGTTCGGGACATGGTGATCACCGGAGCAATAGGAAGACACCTCAGAAGCTACCCTCATGCCAGGTTCCCGGATCATGAGGACTTACTAAGACATCCTCTACTCGACGATCACCTTTCGAGGCAAGGCAACAGTGAGGCGTACCCTAGGGGTGGTGTGTGATTTGTGTGTCGTTTTCAGATATTTTTGTCTTTTGTCATGTCATTGGTGATCTAGCGTTTATTTTTTATTTTTGTCCATACATTCCTTCATGCCATTATTTAACAGTTAAAAATTGCGAGAGATAAAAAGTCTAAGCTATTACAAAAGGCGCGGGTCCACATCGCCAAAATTTCTCGAACCCGATTTGACAGAAAAATAAAGAAATAAAAGAAAATAAAGAATTAAAAGTGCGACAGATTAATTACATGGCCTTGGGAGAGATACACAAATATTTAAACGAGATAAAATAAATATGCGAATTAATAAGAATTAAAACGAGGGCGTTGGACCCTTTTGCAAAATTAAAATTACATGGAATTAATTAATAAAAAAAAGAAAGGAAATTGTTTTTTTTTTGGTATTTTATGATGTTAATGAAAAAAGAATAAAATGCAATTTAACCTAATTCTAGTTGTTTTTAATTTATTAAGGAAAGAAGATTAAAACCTAATATTAACCCTAATTAATTTACATGCAAATTTAATTATAAAAATAAATATTTTAATTATTTAATTATTATGGGAGAAAAAGAAAAAAAGTAAAAATTAATCAAACCCTAATTCTATATTTTTTAGATTTTTATTAAAAGAATTAAAATTAAACCTAATTTAACTAATTAATGAATTAATATAATTTATTTAGGAAAACACTAAAAAATAAAAATAGTTATTATTTTTCTCTTTTCTGATTTTTTGATGTTTTTTTATATTTTGTGAAAATAATAAATTAATTAAACACAATAATTAAAATAAAAATAGAAATAATGCAAAAGAAAATATTTAAAATGGCAAACCTAGGGGGTATCAGTCCCCAATGTGGAGGTATAGCCCTAGTAATTCAGGCCCACTTATATCAAGCCTTTTGGACTTTTGCAGGACACGTGTATGTGTGTTGACTCAAGCTTATGGTGTTCCTCCAATCTGCGCCTTTGGATTGACCCTGATAGGCACGTGGATGGCTTGATCTTGAGGGCGTACAATGGTCTTCAACGTTGAAGCTACATAGAAGTATTATATGAAGAAAAATATGAAAGAGGGTGAGGACCTGGGTCTCGAACCCAGGTCATGAGGATTACCAACGCGTGCACTTGCCACTGAACCACCAACACGCTTTTGCATATATAATAATCAACAATCAATATAAAGGAAAACGTGAGTTAGTGCCTTTTTTCGCGCAAAAATTCAAATGAACCAGTCAGACCTCGCCACCTAAGCGCCTTCTTCGTTTGTGATTTCCTGAAACAAATTAACAAACATTTAACAGGGGTTTTGAACCCCCTCAAAACATGCTTCTTTGAATAAAAGCGATTAGGTCCCCTTGGCATATAAATTCAGCGCGAGCATGCCATTATTTTCGTCTAAGCGAGCTGGTTTTGTTCATGGCATTGATGTGTCTCAATTTTACCGGGATAGAAAATGCCTAATTTGAAAACCTGAAAACCCTAAATATCTCTAATGGCAAGTCTCCATATAAGGCATGAAAACAAAATTAAATCATTGGGTTAGCATTAGAATCAAACAATAATCATGAATCAAGCTTTAAAATTCACAAAAAATGCATGGATTGAGATGCACGACTATGAGATTTTTTGTGTACAGGGCGAGGTCGTGTTACCAATCTAGGGTGTTAGAACGATTGGTTTTGATTGGAAAATTCTCCTTGAAGCTTCAGGAAGCTAATGAGATGAAAATCTTGGCTTGAAACCACCTACAAATTGGTTTTCAGTTTTGAGTTTTTAGGCAAAATTTTCAAGTTTGGTGATGGGGTTCTTGCGCAGCTCAGTGGTCCATTGCATTAGGTTTGTGTTCTCTACTTATGTAAGAATGAATTAGGTTAAGAATTCTGATCAAAATCCATGCATTGATGGTTTATGAGATTTGATTTTCAATCATTATTTTTTCAATCTTTTTCATGCAATTTTGTACCAATCATGATCCAATCAATCCAATTTCTTCCAAATTTGATCATGCACGAATCATTGAGCCTATTACATGTACAAAAAGATTTGATAAGTTAGGTTAAGTATTTTTCATATATTTAATTTGATTAAATGAATTATTATTAATAAAAATTCAAATAAATAAATAAAAAATGAATAAAAACTTCCCTTTGGGCCAAGTGGTCGTGCACATGCTTGGGATGATGAATTGTGGAAGAAAAATAGGCCCATTAGCAATTTTAGGTCATTTGAACCAATGTTGACTTTTCAAAATATCCAAAAATTTCCCAACTTCCACAAGGCATAACTTGCTCAATTTTTAAGCTTTGCTCATGTTCTTGGACATTTTGGAAATGTCTTTGAGTCCTCTAACCAATGTATTTGGTCCCATGTCATTTTGATTTACCAATATCAAGTTATGGCCTTTGACTTGAAGTCCCTTTTTGTTGACTTTTGAAAATGACCTATAATGTTGAAATTGATAACTTTTTGTGAGAGCATTTATTGGACTTGAAGTATGAAGATGAGTTGTAGGAAATGTCTTTCTTTTCAAAATGAGCTTTGGATGGAATTTTTCTGATAATCCATGTGAAAGTTATGCCCTGGTCAATTTACAGTTGACTTTTTCAGCTGTCCAAATAAAGAAACTTTTGCATTTTGATGATTTTTGAGCCAAGCTTTGAGAATCATGATCAAGCATTGATCAGATGATGTTTGTGGCTTCAAAATGATATGTTGACCAAAAATTTGAACTTTTGACTGTCAAATGACCATTTTGCCCCTACAGT
This sequence comes from Vicia faba, assembly GCA_948472305.1. NCBI lineage: Eukaryota > Viridiplantae > Streptophyta > Magnoliopsida > Fabales > Fabaceae > Vicia > Vicia faba. The sequence goes on along the minus strand of OX451739.1, from coordinate 1,468,705,680 downwards.
TGATTGTAGTGCAATTAGGGTTTTTGACTGTGCAATTTTGTGCTGAAAGTCTTGAAACTTGGTATGAGGATGCTTGACCATATTTATAGGCATGTGGGACTTGATTGGACCTTTGGAAACCTCATTTTCTTGATCAGAACAAAAACCCTAATTTTGACTGTTCAGGAGGCTCTTGCACTGTGCAACCCTTGGGGAATTTTGCAGCTTTGACTTGGCAATTTTTTTGAAGAATATGGGAGGGCAAATTTTGGGGTACAACAGTTGCCCCTGTTCAATCTTCTTAGACCTGAGGATGCAGATTGGCTGACGTGCCTTTCGTAATCCGAGGGTAGAAGATGATTGAACACTAGAGTGCCCAGAAATTTGCGCTCACATAGTAGCGGTGTGATGGTGGGAATGGGCTTATAAATGCCATTTGGAGATTGATGGATAGGATGATGGGCTTATAGATGCCATTTGGATGTTGATCGCGTAAGAGATTCCTTAGCGAGAACCTGCATACCTGCATAAGAAAAATGAGTACCTGACATGTTGCAGGAGCTGGTTTTCAGATGCTTGATATAGATGTGTCCTGGCTGGTTACATGAGCTGAGTCTGGAGCTTCACAAGATGATGAATGAACCAGGGATGGTTACTACCTCAGCATGAACGGTTAGAGAACCTTGGGTGACTTTAACTTCAACAACGCTCGTTGAGAAAATCTTGGTGGGAATTCCCATCTTCGCAGTATCGGGAAGAGAACCATAGGCAATTATAATCTCAAAAGCGGACGTTTGAGAAAAACCTGAGTTGGAATTATCATCTCACGCACCGTCGGGGAGGGAACCATAGGAAATTATAATCTCAAAAGCGGACGTTTGAGAAAAACCTGATAACTTCTACTGAGTCTTCATCAGAAAAATTTGTTGGGAGTCGATTTAGCTGGACTAGAGAAGGCCTTGGACTGGATAAGAAATCTTTGGAGTCGATTAACTGAACCGGTCTAGGTCTTGAAATATGATTGAGAATTTAACTGCATCTTTCCTGAAAGGTAGAGGTCAGTCATATGCAATGCATGATATGGATCAAGCAATGATGTTCTCAACATAAATGAGATTTGTATGATATGATGCGTCTATGCATGCTATAATGATGTATGTGATGTTTTATAAATGTAGGTTTTCGTCTTTAGGAAAGTAAATCCTTGACGGGTGCCGGGAGGTCACTCCTGGGCTGATGTTGGAAAATAAGATTTTGCTTCCGCTGGGGGTGATAGCTGCCAGAATACCGGTAGGAGAAGATGACTCCGTTGGGGAATAATCTTGGCGAATGGAAGATAACTCTGCGGGGAGAAAAGTATTCTGACGATCCTGCTGGGGAGCAACACTCTGTGGGGAGAGAGGTACTTTGCTGAATTGATAATAATAACTTGCTGAGGATATCTTTGCTGTGTTGGAAGTGTTGATAGACTTCGCTGGGGATAAGAAAGAATTGTGTTGACGGCGCCCTTTCCATGGCTTTTGGCTGAGGATAACCCAGTTATATCCTGTTAAGGAAATAACTCTTTAAATAAAGCCGGACGACGCGTTCGTGCTCTGCGAGGGATAAGCTTCCAGAATCTACTGGGGATAAGCTTACTGCTTGGGGAGATGAATTCCAACTTTCCTGGGGAACTAGATTGGACTTTCCTGGGGAAGTTTTGATATGCTGGGGAAGTGATTCTTTTGAATGTTCGATATGCCGCCGGGGAACAATCTTTAGACCAAGATTGCCGGGGATGCTTGTTAAGAATATATGTATATTGCTGCTGGGGAATGTTGAGATCTACGGGAGTATACCCAACTTCCTTAAGATTTGATAACTCTGCTTGGAGAAGAATGCACTGCTGGCTGACTTACTCTCTGGGGAATTAAGATGTACTGGTTATGTTCTTTAGCTGAACCTACCTTGGTACCTTGGAGGATAGAACAATTAGATTGCTTAGACAACTCTTTATTGCCCCTGTTTCTAATGTTACCTGTAATCAATTCTTTGTTTCGTATGCAAATATTTATGAGTTAGCAAATTATTGTCAATGCATATATCACAATTTGAACCTTGGACGTTCTTCGCAAAAACAAAACAGGAAAAGAAAAACAATTGGCATTTTTAACTGAAAATATATTTGTATTGATTTTTGAATGGCCTGAAAATAGGCGTTGTGTACAAGAGGCTGACGTCCTAGTAAGAGAATGCCGCCGAACAAAAGAGTTTATACAAATTTTGTACAAAAGAAAATAAAACAGCAGTGTGAAATATGAATGATCCCACTGGGTTTCAACTCTGTTATTGCCTTTATAACTCCGAGCGTCTCATCACTTGATGACCTTGGTTGAAGGTGAAGCTGACTGATTGATGCCGTCTGAACTTGATACCGATACCGGATTCTGGATGCAAAGTGATCCAATGAGACATAGTATTACGCTTTATCCCTAATTTTTGCCTGGACCGCCCTTTCGGGTTTTCAGTCCACCGGGATACCCATTTTTGCCGAAGTCGCCTTTTCAGGTTTTCGACTTGCCGGGTGTACAGATTTTTTCATTTCATCCCTTCATTTTGCCCGAACCCTTTTGGTTCGACGGGAAGCCCTAATTTTTGCCTAGGCATGTCAGCCTAGCGGGTCTTTTTATTATGCGTAGTATCTTTTTACTATGTCTGCATTGGCGGGGTGAGGAAGGTCGTCACCATCCATGTTGGTTAGAATCATTGCTCCTCCTGAGAACACATGTTTAACCACAAATGGCCCTTCGTACGTAGGGGTCCATTTGCCCCTTGGATCACTCTGAGGAAGGATGATTCGTTTGATTACCAGATCCCCAACTTGATATTCTTGTGGTCTGACCTTTTTGTTAAACACCCTGATCATCCGTTTCTGATACGTCTGACCGTGGCAGATAGCAGCAAGTCTCTTTTCATCAATGAGGTTGAGCTGATCAAGTCGTGTCTGGATCCAATCATCTTCGTTCAGATTTGCATCCTTTATTATCCGGAGAGAGGGTATTTGCACTTCGATCGGTAAGACTGCCTCCATACCATAAACCAGAGAGAAAGGAGTTGCCCCGGTTGACGTCCTGGCTGAGGTACGGTACCCATGTAGAGCGAATGGTAACATCTCGTGCCAATCCTTATAAGTCACTATCATCTTCTGCACGATTTTCTTGATGTTCTTATTTGTTGCTTCTACAGCCCCATTCATCTTCGGTCTGTAAGGAGAAGAATTGTGGTGCTGTATTTTGAACTGCTCGCAGAGCTCAGCGATCATCTTGTTATTCAGATTGGTACCGTTATCTGTAATAATTCTCTCAGGGACGCCGTACCGACAGATCGGGTTATGCCGAATGAACCGTGCCACAACAGTCTTGGTTACCGTAGCGTAGGATGCTGCTTCGACCCACTTCGTAAAATAATCAATCGCCACTAGGATGAAGCGATGCCCATTAGATGCCGTAGGTTTAATCTCACCGATCATGTCTATGCCCCACATTGCGAACGGCCAAGGCGCAGTCAGAACATTCAGGGGAACTGGAGGAACATGCACCTTGTCTGCATAAATCTGGCACTTATGGCATGTCCTGGAATGTTGGTAGCAGTCAGCTTCCATTGTGGACCAGTAATATCCTGCCCGAAGGATATTCTTAGCCATAGTGTGCCCACTGGAATGTGTACCAAAGGTCCCTTCATGTAGTTCTTCCATGATCCTTTCTGCTTCAGTTTTATCCACACAACGCAGTAAGGTTGAATCATGGTTTCGCTTATACAAGATGCCATTGCTAAGGAAGAACTTGGCTGCGAACCTTCTCAGGAACTTCTTATCATTGATAGAGGCACCTTCAGGGTATTCCTGAGCTTCCAGATATCTCTTCACCTCATGGTACCAAGGTTTCTCAGTCACCAATTCAGTCTCGAGATCGCAACAGTATGCCGGTTCGTCCAGTTTCCAGATGATGATCCGGGGAGCCTCATTATCCCATTTGACCTTGAACATAGAAGACATTGTAGCTAACGCGTCCGCCAACTGATTCTCTTCTCTCGGGAAGTGTTCAAAGGTTATCTCTGTGAAGTGAGGGATCAGGGTCAACACACATTCTCTGTAAGGGATAAGGTTCGGATGTTTCGTATCCCACTCTCCTTTGATCTGATTGATCACAAGAGCGGAATCTCCGAAGACACTCAGAAACTTGATCCTTAGGCCGATCGCAGCTTGAAGGCCCATGATGCACGCCTCATACTCTGCCATGTTGTTGGTACAGTTGAAACATAGCCGGGCAGTGAGTGGAGTATGAGTGCCTTGGGGTGATATGATTATGGCGCCAATGCCATTTCCCAAAGCGTTGGAGGCTCCGTCAAAGTGCATAGACCATCGGGATCCTTCCTCAGGTCCTTCATCCGGTCCAGGTACTTCACAGTCAGTCACAATCATGATGCTTTCGTCCGGAAACTCGAAGTTCATTGATTGATAATCGTCTACGGCCTGATGTGCCAAGTGGTCTGCCAATACACTTCCCTTGATGGCTTTCTGGGTTGTGTACTGAATGTCGTATTCCGTCAAGATCATTTGCCATCTTGCAATTCTCCCAGACAGAGCGGGCTTTTCAAATATGTACTTTATCGGATCCATCTTTGAGATCAACAAGGTAGTGTGAGTCAGCATATACTGTCTCAGCCGGCGAGCAGCCCATACCAAAGCACAGCAAGTTTTCTCAAGCAGTGAGTATCGGGTCTCACAGTCGGTAAACTTTTTGCTAAGGTAATAAATGGCATGCTCTTTTCGGCCAGACTCGTCATGCTGCCCCAGCACACACCCCATTGAGTTGTCGAGCACTGTCAGGTATAATATCAGAGGTCTCCCTTCAACCGGTGGCATAAGGATAGGTGGTTCTTGGAGATACTCTTTGATTCTGTCGAAAGCAGCCTGACATTCATCGTTCCAACGTACTACCTGATCTTTCTTCAGCAGCTTGAAGATTGGCTCACAGGTAGCAGTCAGCTGTGAGATGAATCGAGCAATGTAATTCAGGCGTCCTAAAAAGCCTCTGACCTCTTTCTCTGTCCTGGGAACTGGCATCTCTTGAATAGCTTTGACCTTGGCAGGGTCCACTTGAATGCCCTTGTCACTTACAACGAAGCCTAGCAACTTTCCAGATCTTACCCCGAAGGTGCACTTGTTCGGGTTCAATCTCAGCTTGTACAGTTTCAACCGGTCAAACAATTTCTGCAGATGATCTAGATGCTCCTCCTCAGTCTGGGACCTTGCGCTGAAAGTCTTGAAACTTGGTATGAGGATGCTTGACCATATTTATAGGCATGTGGGACTTGATTGGACCTTTGGAAACCTCATTTTCTTGATCAGAACAAAAACCCTAATTTTGACTGTTCAGGAGGCTCTTGCACTGTGCAACCCTTGGGGAATTTTGCAGCTTTGACTTGGCAATTTTTTTGAAGAATATGGGAGGGCAAATTTTGGGGTACAACAGGTATCCCTAGAAAATCTCAATATTCCCCAGCGGAGTATACAGATGTTCCTAAGCTAGCATCCCCGGCAGTCTTGATCTAAGATTGTTCCCCGGCGGAATACCAAACATCCAGTGGAGCCATTCCCCAGTACAGTCTCCAAATTTCCCCAGGGAAGTTGAATCAATATCCCCAGTAGACTCTGAAAGCTTATCCCCAGTAGATTCTGGAAGCTTATCCCCAGTAGATTCCGGAAGCTTATCCCCTGCAGAGCACGATCGCATCTCCCCGACTTTATTCAAAGGTTATTCCCCACCAGAGCTTATAACTGGGTTATCCTCAGCCAATTACCACGGAAAGATCGTCCTCGGCGAAGTTCTTCTTACCCCCCCAACGGAGTTCATCAGTTCCCTCAACAGAGCTTATCAACGGAGTCCCCAGCGGAGTTATCGTTAAAATCTCAACGAAGCATCTCTTCCCACAGAGTAATTCCCCGCAGAGTAATCTCTCCAACAAGTTTATTCCCCAACGGAGTCATCTTCTCCTACCGGTTTATTCTTGCAACCATCATCCCCAGCGGAAACGAAGAACTCTACTCTTCAACATCAGCCCAGGATTCAACAAACTTCCCGACAATCGTCAAGGATTTATTTTCCCAGACGAAAACACATTCATAAACATCACATCTTCATGCATTATGACATGCATACGCATCATACAACACAAATCTCATTTACTCTTGAGAACATCTTAATATCATGCAGTTCATGCATCATGACACTGCATACAGCTAACGTTTTGCCTTTTCAGGAAAAGGACAATCAAAAGATGATTACCATCTACCTCTACAGTTCCAGATCAACATTGGTAACAAGCCAAGAAAATTCTGTGGACGACTGATCGTGGGTTAATACCTGATACCAGACAGGACATTTATCTACTTGATCATCCTCAGGCAACCCTACACTGGTTCCTTTTCTTTCAGAAGAAGTCTTACACGGGCTCATCAACAGGCAACCCTACACCGGTTCCTTCTCAACCTCAGATGTAGTTTTACACGAACTCATCATCAGGCAACCCTACACTGGTTCCTTCTCAATTTTCATACGAAGTCTTACACGGACTTATCATCAAAGTAACCCTACACCGGTTCCTTTTCTTTCAGAAGAAGTCTTACACGAACTTATCTCAAGATGACCTTACCCCGGTTCATCCAGAAGTTTTACACGAACTTATCCTGCAGTAACCTTACCCCGGTTCCTCCAGAAGTCTTACACGGACTTATCTCAAGATGACCTTACCCCGGTTCATCCAGAAGTTTTACACGAACTTATCCTGCAGTAACCTTACCCCGGTTCCTCAAGAAGTCTTACACTGACTTATCTCAAGATGACCTTACCCCGGTTCATCCAGAAGTTTTACACGAACTTATCCTGCAGTAACCTTACCTCGGTTCCTCCAGAAGTCTTACACGGACTTATCTCAAGATGACCTTACCCCGGCTCATCCAGAAGTTTTACACAAACTTACCCTACAGTAACCTTACCCCGGTTCCTCCAGAAGTCTTACACGGACTTATCTCAAGATGACCTTACCCTGGTTCATCAAGAAGTTTTACACGAACTTACCCTGCAGTAACCTTACCCCGGTTCCTCCAGAAGTCTTACACGGACTTATCTCAAGGTAACCCTACACCGGTTCCTCCCAAAGTCTTACACGGATTTATCCCAAAGTAACCTTACCCTGGTTCCTTAAGAAGTTTTACACGAACTTATCCCAAAGAAACCCTACACAGGTTCTCTCTCTCCAGACGTAGTTTTACACGGACTCGTCACCCAGAAACCCTACACAGGTTCTCCATTTCCAAGGATGCAGTTTTACACGGACTCGTCATCAGTAAACCCTACATAGGTTTCATTCTCAGCTCCAAATGCAGTTTCACACGGGCTCATCATCGGTCAACCCTACACAGGTTTCCTTCTCAGCTCCAGATGCAGTTTTACACGGGCTCATCATCAGTCGACCCTACACAGGTTTTCTCCTTCCAGAGATGCAGTTTTATACGGGCTCATCATCAAAGTAACCCCACACAGGTTCCCTTCTCAAACTCCAGACGTAGTTTTACACGGACTCGTCATCAGTAAACCCTACACAGGTTTCCTTCTCAGCTCTAAATGCGGTTTTACACGGACTCGTCATCAAAGTAACCCTACACAGGTTCCTTCTCCATTTCAGATGCAGTCTTATACGGACTCATTATCAGTAAACCCTACACAGGTTTCCTTCCTCCAAAGATGCAGTTTTACACGAGCTCATCATCAGTCAACCTTACACAGGTGTCCTTCTTTCCAAGATGCAGCTTTACACGAGCTCATCATCAGGCAACCCTACACATGTTCCCTCTTTCAACTTACAAAAATTACAGTTCAACAGACCACCTCCAGATGGCATCTATAAGCCCATCCACCTATCAACAATCTCCAAATGGCATCTATAAGCCCATTCCCGACAAGATTCTGTCGCATCTCCAGATGGCATCTATAAGCCCATCCTCCTATCCATCATCTCTCCAAATGGCATCTATAAGCCCATTCCCGACATCACATTGCTGATACTCCACTATGTGAGTGCAAATTTCTGGGCACTTTAATGTTCAACCATCTTCCACCTTCGGATCACGAAAGGCACGCAAGCCAATCTACATCCTCAGATCTAAGAAGATTGAACAGGGGCAACTGTTGTACCCCAAAATTTGCCCTCCCATATTCTTCAAAGTTTTGACAAGCATCATCTCAATTTGCTCAAGTCTACTCAAGGGTTGCAGTCAACCATCCTCCTAAGCCAGTCAAAATTAGGGTTTTGGTTCTTGCAAGGAAGTTGAGGTTTTCAAGGGCTCAATCAAGTCACATATGCCCATAAACATTGTCAAGCATCTACATGCCAAGTTTCAAGGCTCATAAGGTCAAGTTGCACAGTCAAAAACCCTAATTGCTTCACAATCAACTGCAGGGGAAAAATGGTCATTTGGCAGTCAAAAGTCAAAATTTTTTGGTCAACATCTTATTTTGAAGCCACAATCATCATTTGATCAAGTCTTGATCATGATTCCACAAGAATGGCTCAAAAATCATCAAGATGCAAAAGTTTCCATTTTTGGACAGTTGAAAAGTCAATTGTAACTTGACAAAGGCATAACTTTTTCATGGTTCATCAGAAAAATCCCATCCAATGCTCATTTTGAAGGGGAGGACATTTCCTACAACTCATCTTCACATTCCAAATCCAAGAAATTCTCTCACAAAAAGCTATCAATTTCAACATTATAGGTCATTTTCAAAAGTCAACAAAAAGGCACTTTAAGTCAAAGACCATAACTTGATATTGGTAAATTCAAATGACATGGGACCAATGGCATTGGTTAGAGGAATTCAAGACCTTTCCAAAATGTCCAAGAACATGTTCATATGATCAAAATTGAGCAAGATATGCATTGGAGAAGTTGGGAAATTTTTGTGAAATGGCAAAAGTCAACTATCCTTGAAACTTCAATTTTTGACAAAAGGGCCCACTTTCCTCCACTTGATTCAGCCTTGTCATGCCACCCACGTGTCCCATGATCAATTTCAAGACCAAATAATTATTTTTCTATTTTTATTTAATTTTTATGGATTTAATTCATTTTAATCCATAATAATTCAAGTAAAATAAAAAAAAATTGATTAAATGGTATCTTGTGGTTTGATTAGCCTTCATGAAGCATATTCTAGTTTCCAAATTCGTGTAAAGCTCATTTATGCATGAAAATTCAAAATTTGGACAAAGCTTTGAAAGGCCTTTAATGGTGGTTAAGAGGAAATCCAAAACTTCAATGCACAAGTTAAAGGCTCCTAATGCTGACTTAAATCCCTTGATACATACATATGCAAGCAGGCCATGTAGAAGGCACGACCTAGAGCTCATTGAAACGGCCAAACAAAATTCCAAAAACTTGAAGAAAAGTTGAAAACTGAATTCTCACTTGCAGGACAATTCGAACCCTTTTCTTGTTTCCAATACATTGTTGGACCTTCCATGAACACATTGCCATCGAGAACAAGCCTTAAAGCTCAAGAGAACGCTCTAACAGATTCACGGTTTATCACTTTTCTTCCAAAATCATAATCTTTGATTCATGCATTTTTAATACCTTTTGTTGATTGTTTTGTGTTCATAGCATTCAGGTGAAGCTTTTGGTGTGATTTAATTTCATTAAGATGACCTGAAACGCAAGTTGCCATGGGAGAAATTTAGGGTTTCCAAGCTTCTAGATTGGGGCTTTACAGCATGAGGAAAATTGGACCACATAACGCCTATGGTTGAATTCGTCATGACAAGACGAATTCAACACCATACTCGCGCCCTATTTATATAGCGTACATTTCTAATCGCTATTTTCTGTGGTTGTACTTTGTGGGGGTTTAAAACCCCCGCTATGTGTTTTGTTTTTGTGCAGGTTTGATGAAGAAGATGATTACGTGTTATTAAGTGATTGGAGCATTTGAAATAAAATGCGCGCTTTTCTTTTGAGGGAGCATATTGCCTGACTTTCTAATATGATGATCAGTTTGTATTATGATATCAAACGCGCTCAAATGGTGTAATGGTTGGTGACGTGCTTGGTAATTACTGGGACCTGGGTTTGATTCCCAGGTCCCCCAAAACTCAATATTATTTTGTTTAACAAATTCCTATGCAGGCTAGTCATTGTGCTCCACCATACGCCTTACCAATCCACATGCCAAGTGTCTCAAAAGACAGATCCAAAGGCCAGGGATGGCTCCACACCATGTTCCAAGTCAATGAGCATGCATATGATTCCAGGAGTCAACGTGACTTTGTGGCAAATGGGCCTCAGCTTGCTTACAAAAACCCCCATTGCTGGCCCAAAACCCCCCTTTGGGTTTGCATTTTTTATTTATTTTCTTTCTTATTAATTACTTTGTTTAATTCTATTGTTTTTTTATTAGTTACTCATTAACAATTTATTTAACCTTTTCACAATAAAAAATCAAAAAAGAACTAATATTATTATTATTATTATTATTATTATTAATTTCATGTTATTTTTGTAAATAAAATACTAACAAATAAAATAGTTTAATTAGGTCAATTTTAATCTCTTTTTCTTTACAATAAATAAAAACAATTTAGAATTAGGTTAACTTTTAATTTTAATTCTTTTTATTTTATTTTCATTAAAAATATAAAAAAAACACAAAAACATTTTTTTCTCTTTCTTTAATTAAATAATTAATTAGTTAATTAGGTTTAATGTTTGATTTAATTCTTATTCAAAAAAGGGTCAAAACCCTAAGACGTTCCAATTTAATTCTTTCGCGCATTATTCTTATTTTGATTATTTATGTAACTGTTTCCGGATATGTAATAGTAATTAGGGTTATCTCTTTATTTACTATTTCTCGCACTTTATTTCCAAACGGGTTTTTTTTTTTGGCGATGTATAGACCCGCGCCTTGTAATAGCTAGATTTACATTTCTGCAATTTATTTTACGCACTCCTAACTGTTAAAAAATGCATGAAAGAATGTATGAAAAATAAAATCAATCCGTAGCTCACAAATAACATGTACAAGACAAACATTAACTGAAAAACAACACACAAAGCACATGCCACTCTTAGGGTACGCCTCACTGGTTGCCTCGAACGTGGTCATCAATCAAGTAAAGGGTGTCTTAGAGGTCGCCCTCCTGTCTAAAGATCCAGTTGCCTCGAAACGGTTGCCTCGGATAAAAGGATCTAGGACATTAGGGTTACCACTAAGATGTCCTACTATTGCTTCGGTGACCACATTGTCCCTTAATCGAATTGACCCGAATACCTCCAACGATGGTGCTACCTACCTCTCAATGGTGGGATAGCACTATCTAAAGGACTCTTACACAGCCTAATTCCTTAGAGTAGGTAGATCTCTTAAGTACTTGCTCTTTTCAAAACAAACAAAAATACTTTTCGCACCCCACACTTTCAAAAAGTTTTCAAACAAAACACTTCATACACTCTTAGGACTGATACAAGAGTTACTTAGAAGTTTTCAAACGAAACTTTTTCAAAACCCACAAACACTTGAAAAGCAAACAAATTTTGAAAATATAAGAGCAAGTACCTAAGAGCCCGTGGATAACCACGGATAGAAAGGGTGCTAACACCTTCCCTTTCTATAAATCTACCTCCCGAACCGAGAAACATTCTCAAAGAAGGAATTTTGCTGTGCTTTTGTCCTTTCCATGTTGGAGAATATAAAAGACGGTGGTGACTCTTGCTTACCGTGACATTTCGCGAAAGCAGCTAAAAAACAGTCAGTTCTATTCCCACCGATCACAACATGGAATTGGGGAAATATTGACCTCTCCAAAGAATTTTCATAAACCTTATATTGTGAAGTTATATTTTGATTGTACCAACAATATTTCAGAGTACGAAGCTTGTATATTGGATTTAGAAGCTGCTATTGATCTAAGGATCAAGTTCCTCAAAGTATATGGAGACTCAACATTGGTCATATACCAAGTCAACAGTGAATGGGACACAGACATCCCAAATTGATTATATATAGAGATTGTGTTTTAGAGCTAGCTACAGAATTTATGGAAATTACTTTCACTCACATTGATGACAGACGCCTTGGCAACTTTGTCTTCCATGTTTAAAGTTACTTAGCCTAATCATGAACCACACATCTCAATTAGACATTTTAAGGAGTCTTCACACTGTCTTGTAGTTAAAGAGGGGACGAATAATAAACCTTGGTTCTACGACATCAAGAGGTATTTATAAAATCAAGAACATCTAGAAGGTGCCTCAATAATAGAACAACAAACTCTACGGAATCTAGAAGCAAAGTTCTTCTTAAATGGAGATGTGTTGTATAAAATAAACTATGATATGATTCTACTCAGGTGCATGGACAAACACGAAGCACACACGCTTATGAAAGAGGTCCATGAAGGAACCTTTGGGACCCATGCGAATGGACATGCCCTGGCCAGAAAAATCTTAAGAGCAAGTTACTATTGGTTGACGATGGAAAATTAGTGTTACCATTATATGAAGGCATGTCACAAATGCCAAATCTATGCTGACAAGGTACATGTGCCACCTACTCTGCTGAACATCATAAGTTCACCATGGCCATTCTCGATGTGGGGAGTTGATATAATATGAATGATTAAACCGAAGGATTCTAATGGACATTGATTCATATTGATCGCCATTGATTACTTCACCAAGTGCAGGGATGGCAAGCAGACCCAAACCTGCGGGCCCCACCCGCACCCGCACCCGAGTCAATGGGTGAAACCCGAATTGACTGGGTTTGGGTTCGGGTTCGGGTGCCACCCGATATTTCGGGTGTGGGTTTGGGATAGCTTAAACCCGCACCCGAAACCACACCCGCTTATATGTTAAATTACAAAACTATCCCTAAATATATATATATTTCAATAGTTAAAAATAAAATGTAGGGTTTATTGTTCAGTAGTCAGTACATCACGCCACGCCACGGATTCAACTTTCAAGTTCACGCTCACTTCAGTTCACCCACCGGCCACCGCCATCGTCACCATCGTCACCTCCGTCACCTTCGTCACCTCCGTCAGACTGTCACCTTCGTTAGTTCATTTCTCCGTCTCCTTCGCCTCTTCACTGGCGCCTACAAACTCCTCCGTCATCAGTACCCAATCCAATTTCGTTTTTTCTCTTCCCGCTTTTGGACACTTTCTCACTTCTCTTCCCACACTTTTCTCTTTCTCTATTTTCTCTCTTCTCTCTCTTTTTTCAGAAACCCTAACACAGCCTCCATCCCCCTTTCCCCACCATATTTGTGGTCACTTCCACCTCCATACCAAATTCAAATTTGAACTTCTCATCTCACGACCTTCCTGATGTACCAATTGTAGTTTTGATTCGAACAACTTTGCCGTCAACAACCGTTTCTTCATCTTCGACCGATTTCATAAGAACGACCACCGTGAATCGTATACTCTTCATCTGTTAATCAAATTTTTTGTTAACAGTGTTCTGATATCCATTTATGTTAATGACTTTTGAGGTTGGTTCACTGTTGTTGTTGTTTGATGTGGTTTAATCGCAAAGAGCAAAGAGCAAAGAATATTACCATTGGAAAACTACCCAGGTACGATGCTTTTTATTTTTTCTATGCGTCGGGTTTGAGTTTCTTTTTGCGGTTCGATTTGAACCTTCTTCCTCTTAACCCTGTTGAGTTATCTGGTCATTGATGTAATGTCTACTTGCATTTTTTCTTTGTAGAAATTTGTTGTTTTGGTTGCTGATATTGTGTATATGTTTATATTTACTTGCTTGTGAAATTTATGCAGGGTAACTGATGAGGTTGCCAATGAGGCTGAAAAGAATTTGGGTGGTAAGAAGAATGCAATGAAAATGGTGTTGCTGAAGGAAACAAGGATAGTCCTGCTAATGAAGTTAAAAAAAAAAAAGAACCTGAAGATAAGGTGAATGACCATCACATCTCCTTCTTTAATTTGTTTTTTAATGTTTGAAGTTATTAACCTGTTAGCTCTTTGCATTGATTGATTTATTTATAATTTGATGTACAAAATTCATAAATGTTGGCCAGAAGCAAGATGCTCAGCAGACTCTGCACGGCCTTATAACTTCGACACAATATCGAGCATGGCAGAAAACTCTTGAATGGATTATGTTTAAGTATGTAGAGTTGTGTTTGGACATGAGGAAATGACGTTTTGCTATGGACGGGCTTATTCAGTACCGTATCATATGTCAGCAAGTGAATGTTAGTTCTTTGAAGAAGATCATTAAGCATTTCATGCACATGTCATTAACCTATCAATATTCTTGATATATATTTAAAATGTTCAGTCCTTTACTCAATTTTTTCAATGTTGTCTCATTAGCTTACTTATATTATTATTGCTTGCAGGTTTCTGAAAAGGCTCCTGGAAGGTACCGAATTGGAGTTTTGCAAATGGGAAGGAGATGTCCAGGAAATGCTGAAAGATGTACCTAAGAAGCTTAACGTGCTTGTAGAGGTTTAATACTGAGAATCCTTTATTTGTGGCTTTAGTAGTATAATATTTAGTGGTTGCATTAAACTTTCTATTTATGTGTACTTGTATTTTATGCAGCATTGGTCTCGAGATGAAAAAAATAAAAGTTTAAGAGAAACAAAAAAGTCATTCCAGTTTATAGGACATATTGTTCGCTTCATCATCTTATGAAGATGCTGATTGGTTCTCAGTTTTTGTTCATATGACTGACTTTTTTTATGGTAAGCCTTCTAAAGATATATTCTTCCTTTTAACTTTTTATGATGATTTTTTTTTGTATATGCATTTTGATTTCATTTGTTTTGTTCCACCATTTTGATGCAATTGCAATTATAAGTTGTGTGGCGGTTCAGTTGGACTATTAGTGCAACCTGAAAAGTGGTCAAGGGCTGAGACATGTTCTGACGTAGCATAGTGGGAAGTTTGTAGGCGTTAACTTTAGATTTTCAACCATTTTTGTTACAACAAATATTGATGTTGTCGCATCTCACTTTTTCTGGAAATTTCAATGTTTTCCCAAAGCTGAAAGGACCTGATTACATCTCTTATGCATTTTCCGATCCTTATTGATATAGACTTTAATGGTTAAGCCTAAATAGAGGGTAATTTTTTTCATTAGAGGTGTATCTTATACATTACAGTTTAAATACGGTGAGCTTCATTTTTGCGGTTTTGACATAATTACGGTTTCGTTACATCTTATGATTCTGAGCTAGTTTTGGTTTGAATTAAATACATAGGAAGCACGCAATTATGAAGCTGAATTGGAGGATTACTCACATGTTGAAGCAACGGGGAGAAGAAAATTTTTCTTCCAATCCTTCTTACAAAGTGTTCGATGATATGCCTTTTCCGTTTTCTTGATTCTTTCTCTTCTGTTTTCTTTGATTTTTCGATATAGCATTGTTGTTGTGTTGATTTTCTGTGTTGAGGCTTCGATTGTGGATTTGATTTAAATGAGAGTGATTGAGTTTGCTTTACAAGGACAAGTAAGCACTACCATGAAATGGATTATATTTCTTTACATCGTACTTCGACATATTGCTTCTAACCGGCATGCTTGGATTTGTATAACAATATCATTTATTTATGTGTTTCTTGCTCCTTAATGTTTTAAGGTACAACATTGATGGGGATAACCATATGCTTATGAGAAGTGATTATCTGGAAGTTGCACGTGAATGAGATAGACAAGAACAATATATCAATGGAGCTTTATGAGTTGGGTGGCCGCGGTCCAGTCGGAGCATAGTTATTGAGTTGCAAAACTGATTTTGATTGAGTATTACATTTTTTATGAAGTTCTTTTTTATAGCATAAGATGGAGGTTAATCTTGAAGGGTCTAATGTCTCACTTTCTTTTATACAATTGTTTATGAAATTTCTTGTTGTTTGTAGTAGGTAAAAAGAATCAAGTGCACAAGTTAGTAGAATCAAAGACATGTGTTATGATTTGCTCAATGATTATCAACAGATTAAACTTAGAGATGCACAACCTACTGCTCCATCCATTACCAAGAATTAAGTTACATGTTTGATATGTTTTAAGTTTCACATGTTTGTTATTACAATTTAAAATTATGATGATAATATCTATTAGTGTTTCTTAACATGTGAAATATATTTTCTTTGTAATAGGTAAAATAGATCAAGTGAACACAACTCCGGAGCCGGAAGGAACATCTAATCTTACACAAGAAAGTTGTAATATATTAGCTTGTTGTTGTTAAAAAGTTGTAATTTGATTGTAGAATTTAATTTTAATTGTAATGTTAAGATGTTGAAGACTATGTTAAGATAATTGTGATAGCATTTTCTTGAAGACAATGTAAAGAGACCTTATTTTAATTGTAATTTTTTTTTTGATTTTTGGTGCGGGTTTGGGTTTGGGTGAAAAAACCCGAACCCAACGGGTGCGGGCGCGGGTGTGATTTTGTCACCCGAATAGCCTTCGGGTTTGGGTGAAAAAACCCGAACCCAACGGGTGCGGGCGCGGGTGTGATTTTGTCACCCGAATAGCCTTCGGGTTCGGGTGATGATTTCGGGTGCGGGTGTGGGTAGTGTGAAACCCGCACCCGACCCGACCTGTTGCCATCTGTGATCGGTGGATCTGGAACTGACTGTTTAACGCTGGTTCGCGAAATGTCGCGGAAGCAAGAGTCGCCACCGTCTTTTATTTTCTCCAAATGGAAAGGACAAAAGCACAGAAAAATTCCTTATAGAGATTGCTCTCGGTTCGGGAGGTAGATTATAGAAAGGGAAGGTGTTAGCACCCTTTCTATCCATGGTTATCCATGGGCTCTTAGATACTTGCTCATTTGTGTTTTCAAAAATGGTTTGTTTGCTTTTCAACTGTGGGTTTTAAAAAAGTTTCTTTGAAAATCTCAGTTCGACTCTTGTATCGGTCCTCAAGAGTGTTTGAAAAATTGCTTTCGAAAGCTTTTTGAAAAGGTGTCGGTGTGAAAAGTATTTTTGAATTTGTTTTTGAAATTAGAGCAAGTATCTACGAGAACCTACCTACCCTAAGGAATTCGTCTGTGTAAATGTCCTTTAGAGTAGTGCCAGCCCACCATTGAGAGGTAGGTAGCACCACCGTTGGAGGTATTCGGGTCAATTCGAGGTTCGGGACATGGTGATCACCAGAGCAATGGGAAGACACCTTAGAAGCTACCCTCATGCCAGGTTCCCGGATCATGAGGACTTACTAAGACATCCTCTACTCGACGATCACCTTTCGAGGCAAGGCAACAGTGAGGCGTACCCTAGGGGTGGTGTGTGATTTGTGTGTCGTTTTCATTTGTATTTATCTTGTCATGTCATTGGCGTTCTACGCTTGTTTTTATTTATGTCCATTCATTCTTGCATGCATTGATTTAGCAGTTAAAAATTGCGAAAAGTAAAAATTCTAAAGCTATTACAAAAGGCGCGGGTCCACATCGCCAAAATTTCCAGAACCCGATTTGACAGAAAAATAAAGAATTAAAAGAAAAGTAAAGTGCGAGAAATTAATTACACGGCTTTGGGAGAGGTACATAAATATTAAAAGAAAAAAAGAAATAAATATGCGAATAGAAATAAAATTAGAAACGAGGGCGTTGGACCCTTTTTAATGGAATTAAATTAAATTGTTAAATTAATTAGATTAAAAGAAAGGAAATTGTTTTTGGTATTTTTTGGTATTTTATGATTTTAATGAAAAAGAATTAATTAAAATAACATGCTAACCCTAATTCTAATTGTTTTTAGTTTTTTTTTTAGAAAAGATTAAGTTTTAACCTAATATTTAACCCTAATTAATTTACATGCAATTTTAATTTATAAAAATAAAAATAATATTTAATTATTAATTACTGTGGAATAAAAAAGGATAAAATTTAATTAAACCCTAATTCTATAAGTTTTGAGTTTTAGTGAAAGATGTTAAAATTAAAACCTAAATTTAAAACTAATCAATTAAAGTTATTTATTTACAAAAATACTAAAATGAAAATATTTATTATTTTTTTTATCTTTTCTGATTTTTTATGGTTTTTTGTATTTTTTATGAAAATAATTGAATTAATTAAGAAAACAATAATTAAAAGGAAATAAAAATATAATGAAATAAAGAATAATAAAAACATTTGCAAACCTAGGGGGGTTGCTGTCCCCAAAGTGGAGGTATAGCCCAGCAATTTGAGGCCCATTTATTCTTTGGCCTGGTTGACTTTTGTGCTCACGTACCCAAGCATTGACCAGCGTGCATCATGTTCTTGAGATCCTGGCCTTTGATTGCATACCCTGGGACGCGTGGACGTTTGATTTTGAAGGCGTATGATGCGTTTTCAGTATTGACACTGCATAGAATCATTAATTGAAGAAAAATATGAAAGGGGGTGGGGACCTGGGGCTCGAACCCAGGTCCTATGGTTTACCAATCAACGCGCTTGCCAGTGGAGCTATTTTGTTTATCTGTAAATAATAGAGTCAATAAATATAATAAAACAAACAAACACCAACGCCTCCTTTTTCGCGCGAGACTTTGAACCAGCCATTCAGCTTATGCCACCGAGTCATCTTCCTCATGGTTTTGTTTTTCCTGAAAATATAAAAAAAGATGGGCAACGGTTTTTACACTGTTCTAAAAGGCATCATTAGGGAAAATAGCGAATAGCCATTGGAGCCTCATAAATTATGCGCGATAGTCTCATTCTTTTCGTCCAAGCTCACTGAGTTGAATGACCTAGGTTTCAAGCTCCAATTTTTCCATATTTTAAAACCCCCAATTCACAATTCTGCAAACCCTAAAATACGACCATGGCATCTTTGCATACGGTGCATAAAAATCTAATCAAAGCATATGGTTAGCTTTAAAACACATCACTTAGCATGAATCTATAAATAAAATGTCATGAATATGCATAGAATGTAAAATACGATTATGAGAAAAAGTGAAAAAAGCTTGACTTCTGTATACCGTTTCAAGGTGCGAGGGACGTGAAAATCTATTCAGTTAGGATCAGTGATGTCCTAGGAAGGTGATGGGATGGTTCTCTTGGCTTGAATCAAACTCTAACCTTGTTTTCAGTTTTGAGATTTTTAAGCAAAAAGTCAAACTTTGTTTTCCAGATTCTTGCGCAGCTTCTTGGTTAATGGCATTAGGTTTTGCTTCTTTGTATATGTATGAATGAATTAGGTCAAAAATCTGATCAAAAGAATCCAAGAATTGATTATGCAATATTTGATTTTCAAGCATTAGTTTTTCCAATCTTTTTCATGCAATTTGATATCAAATCATATCCAATCCTTCCCTAATTGATCATGCACGAATTTGAGTGTCCAATGAGAGTATTTTCTGCACAAAAAGATTTTATTTCATTAGTTTAGCATTTTTCCATATTTTTTATTTAATTAAATGAATTATTAATAATAAAAAATCCAAATAAATAAATAAAAATGGAGAAAAACTTACCTTTGGGCCTAATGGTCGTGCACATGCCTTGGATAATGAATTGTGGAAGAAAAAGAGGCCCATTAGCAATTTTAGGTCATTTGAATCAATGTTGACTTTTCAAAATATCCAAACATTTCCCAACTTCCACAAGGCATAACTTGCTCAATTTTTAATCTTTGCTCATGTTCTTGGACATTTTGGAAAGGTCTTTGAGTCCTCTAACCAATGCCTTTTGTCCCATGTCATTTTGATTTACCAATCTCAAGTTATGGCCTTTGACTTAAAGTCCCTTTTTGTTGACTTTTGAAAATGGCCTATAATGTTGAAATTGATAACTTTTTGTGAGAGCATTTCTTGGACTTGAAGTGTGAAGAGGAGTTGTAGGAAATGTCTTTCTCTTAAAAATGAGCTTTGAATGGAATTTTTCTGATAATCCATGTGAAAGTTATGCCCTGGTCAATTTGCAGTTGACTTTTTCAGCTGTCCAAATAAGGAAACTTTTGCATCTTGATGATTTTTGAGCCAAGCTTTGAGAATCATGATCAAGCATTGATCAAATGATGTTTGTGACTTCAAAATGAGATGTTGACCAAAAATTTGAACTTTTGACTGTCAAATGACCATTTTGCCCCTACAGTTGACTGTAGTGCAATTAGGGTTTTGACTGTGCAATTTTGTGCTGAAAGTCTTGAAACTTGGTATGAGGATGCTTGACCATATTTGTAGGCATGTGGGACTTGATTGGGCCCTTGGAAACTTCATTTTCTTGATCAGAGACCAAACCCTAATTTTGACTGTTTAGGATACCCTTGCACTGTGCAACCCTTGGGGAATCTTGAAGCTTGACTTGGCAATTTCTTGAAGAATATGGGAGGGCAAATTTTGGGGTACAACAGTTGCCCCTGTTCAATCTTCTTAGACCTGAGGATGCAGATTGGCTGACGTGCCTTTCGTGATCCGAGGGTAGAAGATGATTGAACACTAGAGTGCCCAGAAATTTGCGCTCACCTAGTAGCAGTGTGATGGAAATGGGCTTATAGATGCCATTTAGAGATTGATGAATAGGATGATGGGCTTATAGATGCCATCTGGATGTTGATCGCGTAAGAGATTCCTTAACGAGAACTTGCGTACCTGCAAAAGAAAAATGAATACCTGACATGTTGCAGGAGCTGGTCTTCAGATGCTTGGTATAGATGTGTCCTGACTGGTTACAGGAGCTGGATCTGGAGCTTCAAAAGATGATGAATGAACCAAGGATGGTTATTACCTCAACAGGAACGGTGAGAGAACCTTGGGCGACTTCAACTTCAACAGCAATTGTTGAGAGAATCTTGGAATTACCACCTCCGCAGGATCGGGAAGAGAACCATAGGAATTTATAATCCCAAAAGCGGACGTTTGAGAAAAACCTGGAATGGAATTATCATCTCCGCAGGATCGGGGAGAGAACCGTAGGAAATTATAATCTCAAAAGCGGATGTTTGAGAAAAACCTGGAATGGAATTATCGTCTCTGCAGGATCGGGGAGAGAACCATAGGAATTTATAATCTCAAAAGCGGACGTTTGAGAAAAACCTGGAATGGAATTATCATCTCCGCAGCATCGGGGAGAGAACCATAGGCAATTATAATCTCAAAAGCGGACGTTTGAGAAAAACCTAGAATGGAATTATCGTCTCCACAGGATCGGGGAGAGAACCATAGGCAATTATAATCTCAAAAGCGGACGTTTGAGAAAAACCTAGAATGGAATTATCGTCTCCACAGGATCGGGGAGAGAACCATAGGAAATTATAATCTCAACAGCGGACGTTTGAGAAAAACCTGGAATGGAATTATCGTCTCCGCAGGATCGGGGAGAGAACCATAGGCAATTATAATCTCAAAAGCGGACGTTTGAGAAAAACCTGGAATGGAATTATCGTCTCCGCAACATCGGGGAGAGAACCATAGGCAATTATAATCTCAAAAGCGGACGTTTGAGAAAAACCTAGAATGGAATTATCGTCTCCACAGGATCGGGGAGAGAACCATAGGCAATTATAATCTCAAAAGCGGACGTTTGAGAAAAACCTAGAATGGAATTATCGTCTCCACAGGATCGGGGAGAGAACCATAGGCAATTATAATCTCAAAAGCGGACATTTGAGAAAAACCTGGAATGGAATTATCGTCTCCGCAGCATCGGGGAGAGAACCATAGGCAATTATAATCTCAAAAGCGGACGTTTGAGAAAAACCTGGAATGGAATTATCGTCTCCGCAGCATCGGGGAGAGAACCATAGGCAATTATAATCTCAAAAGCGGATGTTGAGAAAAACCTGTGATAACTTCTACTGAGTCTTCATCAGAAAAATCTGTTTGGGGTCGATTTAGCTGGACTAGAGAAGACCTTGGACTGGATAAGAAATCTTTGGAGTCGATTAACTGAACCGGTCTAGGTCTTGAAATATGATTGAGAATTTTAACTGGATCTTTCCTGAAAGATAGAGGTCAGTCATATGCAATGCATGATATGGGTCAAGCGATGATGTTCTCAACATAAATGAGATTTGTATGATGCGTCTATGCATGCTATAATGATGTATGTGATGTTTAGGAATGTATGTTTTCGTCTAGGAAAGTAAATCCTTGACGGGTGCCGGGAAGTCACTCCTGGGCTACTGTTGAAGAATAGATTTTGCTTCCGCTGGGGATAATAGCTGCAAGGATACCGGTAGGAGAAGATAACTCCGTTGGGGGACAAACTTGGCGAATGGAATAACTCTGCGGCGGGAAAAGTACCCTGGCGATCTTGCTGGGAAGCAATACTCTGTGGGGAGATAGATACTTTGCTGAAATGTTGATAGTAACTTGCTGGGGAATTTTGATATCTGCTGGAGGATACTCAACTTCCTTAAGTTTGATAGTAGCTTCGCTTGAGGAGAGTGTATTGACTTGCTGGCTCACTCTGGGGAATTAGGATATCTGGTTATGTTCTTCAGCTGAACTCACCTTGGTACTTTGGCGGATGGAGCCATTAGATCGCTTAGACCACTCATCATTGCCCCTGTTTCTGTTGGAGAAGAAGGTACCTGTGAAGGTGTTTGACGACCGCCGTTTGACAAATCTTCTTCCGGTAGGCAAGTGACGAGATATCGGGACATAGTCGTACGCTTCGATCCCTAATTTTTGCCTGGACCTCCCTTTCGGGTTTTCAGTCCACCGGGATACCCATTTGTGCCCAAGCCGCCTTTTCAGGTTTTCGACTTGCCGGGTGTACAAAATTTTCATTTTCATCCCTTATTTTTGCCCGAACCCTTTTGGTTCGTCGGGAAGCCCTTGTTTTTGCCTAGGTGTGTCAACCTAGCGGGTCTTTGATTACGCGTAGTATTTTTTCTTCGACTATGTCCGTGCTTTCAGAATGTAAGGAGTTGCCCCTGTTAGAAGTGTTTTGTCATGCCACCGGAAGGTGTTTGATCAGGCAAGATTTATTGTTGAAATGCCCCAGGTGACTCATGCGGAGATTTGCCCCAGGCTATTTGGCCTTTTGAGAGATTCTCCGAATCTTGATTGGACTGCCCCAGATAATGGACCATGGTCATGTCCTGCCCCTTGATTGGAAGCGCTTTTGTTCACTAGGTATTTATCGTGCGAATTTTTCCTGTTGTTCAAACAAAAAGTCATATGTAAACAGAGTTATGTTAAAAATGCAAAGCTTATGTCTGTCTTGAAGATTAAAAATGCATTTTGTCGTAAAACAATGTGATGTCAACTCAAGATTTTACAACGAGCCTTAAGGAGTCAGGATACCTTTCGTCACAGTATGCTTTTGAACTAACCCATGCTTCAGCTAGGACTTTTAAGGGTTATAACGTGGTCTGGTTCACGGTTTTAAGAAACAAAGGATAAAGGCTCAAATTATCTGTACCCACCCGCTCTTCGTGATGTTCTCCAAACCTAAACTCAGTTGATCGTGCGTTAGACCTTATTTGAGTTTTGGTCCTGATGTTCCAATGATGGTTCAGATATTGATGATTTATTTGGAATAGGCAGTCATTCTTGTCGAGGATTTGTAAGACCTCTTTTTTTTTTTTTGTTATCCCTTTCTTTTTTGCCTGAACTGTTTCCTTTTTTGGAATTACAGTCAGCGGGATGCCCCAGTTTCGTAAGTCCCCTTTATAGGTTTTGACTTTTTGGGCTTTTCATTTATGAATTTTTTGATAATGACTGCCTGTCTTTTACGATTGTTCGGAACCATCACTGTCTTCTTTTTTCGTAAGGATCTCTTTGGTGCCATTTGTTGCGCACTTGGATCAACTGAGAGACTACCCTGCCCCAGGTTATGATAAAGGGTTTTAATTTTCGAAAAGAAAAACTCCTACTTCTTTGGCTCAGAGGGGTTGACGAGGGATTATCTTCCTTATAACTCCAGTGTTTAGGGATTGAAACAATGCCTGTACCTCATCAGCGGGGTCTGTTCAAAAGCATACTGTAAAGATTGCGGTATCGTTTTCGTCATCCTCCCTCAAGAGGCTTAGAATTATTATTTAAGAGTTGATCATCAGAAAAAATATGAAAATAATTTGCATTTAGTGAATACGAATATATTGTTTTAGAACAGACATATGCGATGCATTAATGAAATAACAATGTTTAACATGAGTAAATGTTTGAACAAAAGAGAATTGCAACTTGAACATTCGAATGAACAAAAATTTCTCAATCCTAGCCATGTTTTGGCAAGGGAGCAGTGATCACGTGGGGGGCCTTGGGTATTTTAAACTGAATCTCTCCAGCGTCGATCATGTCTTGGATCTTATTTTTCAAGCTCCAACAATCATCTGTAGTATGCCCCGGGCCGTCAGAGTGATAAGCGCAGCGGGCGTTGGGGTTATACTTCGGTGACGTTGTATTTTGGCTCTTCGGAGCTTCTTTTAGAGTTACCAGCTTGGTCTCCAGCAACTGTGGCAATATCTGGGATAAGGTCATGCTGAGCCGAGTGAACTGCCTTCTCTCGCTCTTTTGTTGGTTGTGATGTTGAATTTGTGACACTGGAGCCATTTGGGGAGTTCTCCTCTTACCTCCTTGTCTCAAAGGTGGTTGAACGATGACTGGCTTTTTACCCTTAGACTTTTGCCCCAGTTGGTTACCCCGAAGCATTTGGTTGACGAGAAACCAGAGCTCATCTTGTCTTTGAGCTAACCCTTGAATGGCAGTCACCTGCCTCAGCATCTGGACCCTCAATGCATCCACCTCAGCTTGTAGGTGTTTCAGCCTTTCATCCTCAACACTGTTCCTGACAAAGGTCTCCATGAGAAGTGTCCTTAGCTCCTCCTGCCCCTTGGATAGATTCAGGAGGATTTCCCCGAACCGAGTCTCTTGAGCAAGAAGGTCCTGGTTATCTTGTGGGCAAGCCATTGCTGAAATAAACAGCGAGAACGGTAAGTGACCTGCAACAAGGATACCTGTTATGCAATGATGAGTATGACATGCATGTAATGTTTTCAAGGACCTCGCGGGGTAAACAAGAAAATTTGTTAGAATTTGGGTCCGGTAGCTTGATTGAAGGAAACCCATGTTATTGAGCACTCCTTCAAGGGTCAAAGGCTCACCATATCCAGTGGGTCATAGCCCCTGACTACTTTGTCTGGAGGAAAATAAATCCTCTTTGCCCCTTGCTGGGATAGTTGATTCATCATGACCTGCATCACAAGCCCTTGAGGTCCTTGAAATGGGTTAGGATGTATGCAATGGTATGATGTTATGGTATGCATGGGGTAATATAGGTAACCCTGTTATGAGTCCTTATTAAGGACTGCAAACCAAAACCTGCAAGAAGCTCAAGTAAAACCTGTCATGAGTCCTAGTTAAGGACTATAAACAAACCCTGCAAGGAATTCAGTATACTTTGTTATGAGTCCTAATTAAGGACTAAAACAAACCCTGCCAGAACTCGGTAAACCTTGTTATGAGTCCTAATTAAGGACTACAAACAAACCCTGCAAGAAACTCAAGTAAAACCTTGTTATGGGTCCCAATTAAGGACTATAAACAAAACCTGCAAGAAAGTTAGTAAGCTCTGTCATGGGTCCCAATTAAGGACTAAAACAAAACCTGCAAGTAGTTCATGTGTCAGATAAAGCATGCAAGTAGTCAAGTACGAAGGCACACAAGTCACACAAAAGAGTCCTTAGAGTTTAGGCCAGCATGAAGTTTGGGGTACTACCCTCTTGAAGTTGGTGGGTTCAACCTGTCCTATTAGAAGTAACCGGGTTCTAAGGGTCCCAATATCACTGGATTGCTTTCATTGTTCATCGTTTCGATTTAGCCACTGAACTGGCGACCGAAATATTCCAGGAAAGCAACCCTCAATTGAGTGTAGTATTGAGTATCAACCAACCTCGGACTGCACCAAAGTCAGTTATCTCACTACCCTAAAGAGGCCAAGATAGTTCAATTAAGGTTCCTAAGGTCTGTTGATGCTTCGCGACACCACGCAGAGGCCCCGTACTCTCCTTGACTGAACTCAAGGGTTACCGTTACACACCAAAGTGCCACATCAACGTAGCAGACTGTTTCAACCATGTCGGTATACCCCGCACAGTTCCCTCACAGTTTGTTGCTACTTTCTAAAAGGTATCCCTCAGATCTGGGTTAGGATCTATGAAACTCCCAAAACAGGCCCACAATATTAAATCAAGCAAAGCAAGCAATTGAAAACATGATGATGAACTATTCCTAAGGTACACCCCACTTATTTATATCCCCAGCAGAGTCGCCAGTTCTGTGATCGGTGGATCTGGAACTGACTGTTTAACGCTGGTTCGCGAAATGTCGCAGAAGCAAGAGTCGCCACCGTCTTTTATTTTCTCCAAATGGAAAGGAAAAAAGCACAGAAAAATTCCTTATAGAGATTGCTCTCGGTTCGGGAGGTAGATTATAGAAAGGGAAGGTGTTAGCACCCTTTCTATCCATGGTTATCCATGGGCTCTTAGATACTTGCTCATTTGTGTTTTCAAAAATGGTTTGTTTGCTTTTCAACTGTGGGTTTTAAAAAAGTTTCTTTGAAAATCTCAGTTCGACTCTTGTATCGGTCCTCAAGAGTGTTTGAAAAATTGCTTTCGAAAGCTTTTTGAAAAGGTGTCGGTGTGAAAAGTATTTTTGAATTTGTTTTTGAAATTAGAGCAAGTATCTACGAGAACCTACCTACCCTAAGGAATTCGTCTGTGTAAATGTCCTTTAGAGTAGTGCCAGCCCACCATTGAGAGGTAGGTAGCACCAACGTTGGAGGTATTCGGGTCAATTCGAGGTTCGGGACATGGTGATCACCAGAGCAATGGGAAGACACCTTAGAAGCTACCCTCATGCCAGGTTCCCGGATCATGAGGACTTACTAAGACATCCTCTACTCGACGATCACCTTTCGAGGCAAGGCAACAGTGAGGCGTACCCTAGGGGTGGTGTGTGATTTGTGTGTCGTTTTCATTTGTATTTATCTTGTCATGTCATTGGCGTTCTACGCTTGTTTTTATTTATGTCCATTCATTCTTGCATGCATTGATTTAGCAGTTAAAAATTGCGAAAAGTAAAAATTCTAAAGCTATTACAAAAGGCGCGGGTCCACATCGCCAAAATTTCCAGAACCCGATTTGACAGAAAAATAAAGAATTAAAAGAAAAGTAAAGTGCGAGAAATTAATTACACGGCTTTGGGAGAGGTACATAAATATTAAAAGAAAAAAAGAGATAAATATGCGAATAGAAATAAAATTAGAAACGAGGGCGTTGGACCCTTTTTAATGGAATTAAATTAAATTGTTAAATTAATTAGATTAAAAGAAAGGAAATTGTTTTTGGTATTTTTTGGTATTTTATGATTTTAATGAAAAAGAATTAATTAAAATAACATGCTAACCCTAATTCTAATTGTTTTTAGTTTTTTTTTGAGAAAAGATTAAGTTTTAACCTAATATTTAACCCTAATTAATTTACATGCAATTTTAATTTATAAAAATAAAAATAATATTTAATTATTAATTACTGTGGAATAAAAAAGGATAAAATTTAATTAAACCCTAATTCTATAAGTTTTGAGTTTTAGTGAAAGATGTTAAAATTAAAACCTAAATTTAAAACTAATCAATTAAAGTTATTTATTTACAAAAATACTAAAATGAAAATATTTATTATTTTTTTTATCTTTTCTGATTTTTTATGGTTTTTTGTGTTTTTTGTATTTTTTATGAAAATAATTGAATTAATTAAGAAAACAATAATTAAAAGGAAATAAAAATATAATGAAATAAAGAATAATAAAAACATTTGCAAACCTAGGGGGGTTGCTGTCCCCAAAGTGGAGGTATAGCCCAGCAATTTGAGGCCCATTTATTCTTTGGCCTGGTTGACTTTTGTGCTCACGTACCCAAGCATTGACCCGCGTGCATCATGTTCTTGAGATCCTGGCCTTTGATTGCATACCCTGGGACGCGTGGACGTTTGATTTTGAAGGCGTATGATGCGTTTTCAGTATTGACACTGCATAGAATCATTAATTGAAGAAAAATATGAAAGGGGGTGGGGACCTGGGGCTCGAACCCAGGTCCTATGGTTTACCAATCAACGCGCTTGCCAGTGGAGCTATTTTGTTTATCTGTAAATAATAGAGTCAATAAATATAATAAAACAAACAAACACCAACGCCTCCTTTTTCGCGCGAGATTTTGAACCATCCATTCAGCTTATGCCACCGAGTTATCTTCCTCATGGTTTTGTTTTTCCTGAAAATATAAAAAAACATGGGCAACGGTTTTTACACCGTTCTAAAAGGCATCATTAGGGAAAATAGCGAATAGCCATTGGAGCCTCATAAATTAGGCGCGATAGTCTCATTCTTTTCGTCCAAGCTCACTGAGTTGAATGGCCTAGGTTTCAAGCTCCAATTTTTCCATATTTTAAAACCCCCAATTCACAATTCTGCAAACCCTAAAATACGACCATGGCATCTTTGCATACGGTGCATAAAAATCTAATCAAAGCATATGGTTAGCTTTAAAACACATCACTTAGCATGAATCTATAAATAAAATGTCATGAATATGCATAGAATGTAAAATACGATTATGAGAAAAAGTGAAAAAAGCTTGACTTCTGTATACCGTTTCAAGGTGCGAGGGACGTGAAAATCTATTCAGTTAGGATCAGTGATGTCCTAGGAAGGTGATGGGATGGTTCTCTTGGCTTGAATCAAACTCTAACCCTGTTTTCAGTTTTGAGATTTTTAAGCAAAAAGTCAAACTTTGTTTTCCAGATTCTTGCGCAGCTTCTTGGTTAATGGCATTAGGTTTTGCTTCTTTGTATATGTATGAATGAATTAGGTCAAAAATCTGATCAAAAGAATCCAAGAATTGATTATGCAATATTTAATTTTCAAGCATTAGTTTTTCCAATCTTTTTCATGCAATTTGATATCAAATCATATCCAATCCTTCCCTAATTGATCATGCACGAATTTGAGTGTCCAATGAGAGTATTTTCTGCACAAAAAGATTTTATTTCATTAGTTTAGCATTTTTCCATATTTTTTATTTAATTAAATGAATTATTAATAATAAAAAATCCAAATAAATAAATAAAAATGGAGAAAAACTTCCCTTTGGGCCTAATGGTCGTGCACATGCCTTGGATAATGAATTTTGGAAGAAAAAGAGGCCCATTAGCAATTTTAGGTCATTTGAATCAATGTTGACTTTTCAAAATATCCAAAAATTTCCCAACTTCCACAAGGCATAACTTGCTCAATTTTTAAGCTTTACTCATGTTCTTGGACATTTTGGAAAGGTCTTTGAGTCCTATAACCAATGCCTTTGGGCCCATGTCATTTTGATTTACCAATCTCAAGTTATGGCCTTTGACTTAAAGTCATTTTTTGTTGACTTTTGAAAATGGCCTATAATGTTGAAATTGATAACTTTTTGTGAGAGCATTTATTGGACTTGAAGTGTGAAGAGGAGTTGTAGGAAATGTCTTTCTTTTAAAAATGAGCTTTGGATGGAATTTTTCTGATAATCCATGTGAAAGTTATGCCCTGGTCAATTTGCAGTTGACTTTTTCAGCTGTCCAAATAAGGAAACTTTTGCATCTTGATGATTTTTGAGCCAAGCTTTGAGAATCATGATCAAGCATTGATCAAATGATGTTTGTGACTTCAAAATGAGATGTTGACCAAAAATTTGAACTTTTGACTGTCAAATAACCATTTTGCCCCTACAGTTGACTGTAGTGCAATTAGGGTTTTGACTGCAATTTTATGCTGAAAGTCTTGAAACTTGGTATGAGGATGCTTGACCATATTTGTAGGCATGTGGGACTTGATTGGGCCCTTGGAAACTTCATTTTCTTGATCAGAGACCAAACCCTAATTTTGACTGTTTAGGATACCCTTGCACTGTGCAACCCTTGGGGAATCTTGAAGCTTGACTTGGCAATTTCTTGAAGAATATGGGAGGGCAAATTTTGGGGTACAACACCATCCCTAACCAAGTGGGAATAAACTGCTTCTTATGCAAATGTGACAAAGGAAGTCAACACTTGATTTATCAAGCAAAATATCATATGTCGATATGGATTTCCTAGCATAATCATCACAGACAGTGGGTCCAACTTGAACAACAAAATGATGAAGGAGTTATACGATGATTTCAAGATCGAGCATCATAGTTCATCACCTTATCGACCCAAGATAAATGGGGTCGTTGAAGCTACCAATACAAACATCAAGAAGATCATTTAGAAAATGGTTAAGACATATAATTATTGGCACATAATCTTTTCTTTTGTGCTACATGGCTATCGTACCTCAGTACGTACTTCGACAAGTGCAACTATTTTTTCTCTTATTTATTGCATGGAGGTTGTACTTCTTGTTGAAGTAGAAATTCCATCACTTCGAGTCCTCGTGGAAACTAAGCTTGACGAATCAGATTGGGTCCAAAAAGGACTTGATTAGATGAATCTCATTGAAGAAAAATGCTTAACAACTTTGTGCCATGGTCAACTATATCAAAAACGGATGAAGAAAGCACTCGATAAAAAGGTCTATCCTCGAGTATTCCAAGAAGGAGATCCAGTTCTTAAGAAGATTTTGCTACCTCGTCTAGATTCACGTGGTAAATGGACACCTATCTATGAAAGGTCCATATGTATTCAAAATAGCTTTCTCGGGAGGAGCCCTTATCCTCACAACAATGGATGGGGAAGAACTACCACATCCTCTGGATTCAGACGCAGTAAAAACATACTATGTATAAGAAAAGTCCGCTAAGTTGAAAAGCCGAAAGGGCGACTTAGGCTAAAATCATTATCCCAATGGATTTAAAACCCGAAAGGGAGATCCAAGCAAAAGTTAGTGATTCTATTCAAAAATGAACAAATAGACTGCGATTCGAGGATTTTTTTTATATCTACGACTATGGAGGGGAATAATTAATTCAATCATTTATCTCATGAGTAAAGGGGATTGGAGTTATCAAAAGACATTGGAGAAATGGCAGTATCTGATATCATTTTTTCATTGCCATTTTCATTTTTGTTTATTTTCTGTAATTACCTCTTTTAGGAATTGCATCTTGTACTATGGCCTATTTGAGGGCATTTTCATTAATAAAATAATTTATTTTTTCAAATCTTTTCAATTGTGTTTTTTTTTTGCTTTTCCCGACTTGGTTGCAAAATAATACGATTATTTCTTGTATACAATGTGTCAAAATTACTTTCGAGAGTTTGACAATATAAAAAGCATTGACAAAACATCAAAAAAGCACTTTGGTTAGGAAAAATGTCAAAAGAAATCCACGCCCACGATATAGTCATCATCATCACACTGACACTATTCACATCAACACATCAAATACAAGTCAACTTGGAGATACCACAACGAGACAACAGACAATGTTGGGGAGTCGGTGACTCTTAGACCCAATGGTCTAAAACGAGCAAGTTTACCAAAAACATTCGTAAACACTTTGTTCATATACATACAAAATACATATCAATCACATTATCATCGAGCATCATACATAAACATAACAATCATACATTGCAGTCAACCATAAAAGGCACAAGAATACTATGAAATATCTTGAGGCCTATTACCAGCTAAGATACTCGCACAAATCGAAAATTCAAACCTTAGCTTTTACACTGATAGTTACCTCATTTGAGAACAGACACAACACTTAGAGGTACTATAACTCAAACTTCACTAAACGGTATATCTACGATTTATATCTTTGGCTTAGTCATTCAAATTCAAATTTCAAACCCCGCGTGATGTATCCCCTAGGTTGTGATAAATATGTAAGTCTCTAATACAACTCGCTATGTTAGTCTCAGAGCTTTATCTAGTTTGTCTTCAGACCATCTTCTGACTCTATTAGATTAGTCCCTTGGTATAAATAGAGTTGATACCTGCATTATCTACCCCCTAGGTAGTGGTAGATATGTAAATCGATATAACCTTAAGCTCCTGAGTAATGATAAGTTATTTTCCAAACTTTCGATCTTATTAGTTTAGTCCCTTGCATAAATAAGATTATTACCGCATCATTTATCCCCTAGGTTATGATAAATGTCGCAAATCTGTGTTCCAACTTACTATGTTAGTCTCGAAGCTTTAGTAAGTTTGTCATCAGATCTTTTCCAACTTCATGGGTTTAGTCCCTTGGCATAAATGGAGTTGGTACCCGTGTTACTTACCCCCTAGGTTGTGGTAAGAACGTGGAATCTGCGATAACGTCCCTTCTCGTATCTATTGATTAGTCCCTTGACAAAAATAGATATGTGAACCCACACTCTGAGCATTGATGAGTTAACTGCGTCATCCTTGCCATTTTTTATTTTTGGTTTATTACATTTTTGGTCGAAATTTGGGGTCTTCCATTATTTAATAACCCTCCGGTCCGAATATGCGAAAACTTTGTATACCCGCACACTTCAATTGAAGAATAATTAAATAGAGACAACTCTCATACCTCAAATTTTCCCGTGTTGGTGCTAACAATAAATTTATTTTATTTAGTCATTTTCATACTAATTTTTTTAGTGTTACATTTGTTTAAAATTATATTTTTATGCATGCTAACAATTATTTATATTTTTATTTAAATATAGTAGAAGTTAATTTCAGAAGGGGGTTTATTCCATAAAAAAATTATTGGTCATATTTTATTAATTTGGCTCATCATCTAATTTATTTTAAAAGTCCATTTAAAATTGTCCAAGTACATTAGGAGGGAGTGGTTAAATAAAATGTAATTATTTTTATTTTTATGTTGGGTTGACCGAAGTCAACATTTTTTCCAGGTTATTTTTGTTTTTTGTTTACATTTTTATAATTAATTTAATTTTATTATATTAGTTCCAGGGTTGATCATAAGTCCACACATTTCATTATTATTATTATTATTATTTATTTATTATTTTGTTAGTTGACCAAAGGTCAAAAGTAGGGTTTTTTTACCCTTTGTACAAGCTACGCCCAAGGAGGTTGTCTTCAACCCTAAGTCATCCCAAAGCCCAAAAATCCAGAAATCAGGAATCAAATCTTTGATTGGAAATATGTTTTTATTAGATTGAAACAAATTTATACATAGTAGCATCCAGATACATGAATCACAAAACCCTAATTTCTAAAATCTAAAAAAAAACTAATTCTATTTTTACAATCAAATCAAATTACAATCAATCAGAGTCTAATCTAATTCGTAACAAAAAATCAAACTTAAAACTATTTCCTAATTATACTAATCCTAGAACTATATAAACCCTATTCTAAAACCTAAATGGGGACCGAAACTTGGAGATTGGAGAAGAAGAAGGAGAAATTGAAGTCTGTGTTCCATTGTTACAAGTTCATCATCACCCTTGGTACCTGCGAACAAGTAAAGGCAGAGATTAGAAAAGAGGAATACAGAAGGGAAATCAAATTGCAAAAAGTTTCACGGCAAGGATCAAGTAAGCCTCAAACTTAGATTAGGTTATTGATTATATGTTATTGGTGGGTGTTTGTGTTTGATTGGGGTTGATTTGGTGAAATTCTGAAAATTTGGGGATCAGGGTTCGTAGTTTTAGGGTTATCATTTGTAGGTTTAGGGTTAGGGTTCATCATTTCCTTTGTTATGGTCTAGGATTCTTGAGGGGTTATGACCAAGGGTTCTAAGGGTTTGGTTGAATTTCTGGGTTGCATTTTGAATATATGAACATTCTGATTGAAGCTCAATCGAAATCTGGGTGAACGCGGTGGTTTTGGGGTGGTAGAAGAACAACCATCAGCGCAAGCGATTTCTGGCTGGTGCTGGATAGTGGTAAGGTTAGAGAGAGGTCATAGCATTTTTAGAGAGATGAAAATTATTGAACAAGTAGAGAGAGAGAGAGAGAGAGAGAGAGAGAGAGAGAGAGAGAGAGAGAAGGGAAAATGAATCATTATGGAGGATTTTGGTTTAAATACGTCTCCCTTCCGTCCTTGATGCACAACATGTGGCTACCAGATAGCCATGGGATTAGGAGACCATTGAATGGTCTCCATGTGCACCTCCCTATCATGCTCTCTAGTCAATGTATAATCTGGACTGTTGGTTTTGAATACTTATGTTCAACGCTCCAGGATTAGCTCTTGAGAGCCTTTTGATCAGAATCCAACATCCCAGATCATGCTAACGTACCATAGGCCCATGTACCTTCCCATACCTTTCCCGGATTGACCCAAATAAATTGTTCTAGGCTTAGGTTTGATCTATTCGCACATCACTTTTACTTACCTGAACAAAACTACACCCTTTCTGCGTTTGGGCTCCAATCATGTTTTGGTCTTAACCCTTGTTATCCAGACCCCTTGTTTACTATGCTTGATCTGAAATACACCCCTTGTCATTTGTATTTAAAATTCTCATTATTTTTATTATTTATGAATTTTATTTATTTATTTTTCTTTTTTCTAAATTTATTTATATTTTCTTCTTGAATTAAAATAATAAATAATACTTTTTTAATAAATATTTAATTTATTTTGATAATAATATTATATATTTTTTGGTTAATAAATAACCAACTCTTTTTTTATAATTATAATATTATTAAATATTTTCTAAATTATTAACCATTTTTATTAATTCATTCAAACTATTTTTTTACTAACTTCAATTTTTTTATCAAGCATGCATCAAAATAGCTAACCAAGTCAAATTGTTATTTTTCACTAACTTAACAAAATTCAAGACATTTTCAAAAAAGGATTAAATAGAATTACTATTAAACTTAATTGTGAAATGCGTCTATGATCACTCTTTTCAAACCCAGACAAGTTTCAAGGATAATTCGAAAGCAATTATATGCAATCCTATAACAAAATTAACCAAACACATAACAAACTATGAAATGGACTCTGATTTCTTTGTAAGAGGATATGTAGACATGCGGTTAAAACCAAGGTGAGTCCCTTAATTAAAAAACTAAATCTTTTCACATATATATGGAAATAGCACAGTTAAATAGAAAATTCCCGATACATCCTAAACCTAAGTAGGGAGCCCCTTAAGAAAAAGGGAGATAAATGGTGCCTAACACCTTCCCTTTATCTAACCAACTCGCGAATCTAGAATCTCTGAAAATTTAGGGTTATTTGTTCCTTTCCCATCCTTAGAATAAAAGATTGCCAATGAAGAAAGATCAAAGAAAAAGATTGAAATCAAGTATCATGATTGGATAAGATTTGGAAATCAAAGGATTGAATCATGAATATTAAGGTACAATGGTAATTCATATGTATATAAGCTTTAGGTGCTCAAAAACTTTTCATCTAAGTCATTATATGTTTCCTAAACATCTATGCATGATTGTCATTCAAAGAACAACTTTTAAAAGGTAAAATTTCAAGTTTTTTAATAGAGTAAATCAATTTACTTAATGGGTCAATTGTGTTACATACTCTCTATTTGAAAAGTTAATTTTCATAAATCAAGGCATTTTGAAACCTCCACAAACTTACAGTATTTTCAAACAAAAAAAGAGAGATGGTTGTTTTTGTTATTTTTTAAGATACCAAAGACTAAAGCATAAATTGAAAAATAAAGGGGGAGGTATGCTAGATAGGTGTAGATAAACAAGATAAGGGGAGCAATCAAGTGTCAAGCAAAAATTTTCCATCAATATATTTTTTCATAATAAAAAAGGGGAGATTGTGAAGAAGATGTTCGTCATTTAACTTATCATATTTTTGATGAATACAAAAGATAGTCAATGAATAAATATCAAATAAGAAAAAAATTTAAACAAAGTATCAAGATTGGATAAACTTTGATAATCAAAGGACTGAATCACGAAGATTAATGTACAACGACAATTCGTATGTATATAAGCTTTAGGTGCTCAAAAACTTTTCACCTAAATTATTCTATGTTTCCTAAACATTCGTGCATGATTGTCATTCAAAGCACAACTTTTAAAAAGGAAAAATTTTAAGTTTTTAAGTGAGTATACCAAATTACTTAATGGGTCAATTGATTTACATACTCTCTGTTTGAAAAGCCGATTTTCGTAAATTATGGTGTTTTGAAACCTCCACAATCTTATTGTTTTTAGAAACAACACACTAGTTCGTAAACTGTGGCAGTTTAAGACCGTTACAATTTTCTGTTTTCTAAAACAACACACTGGTTTGTAAATTGTGGCAGTATGGAACTGTCGTAATTTGCACAATTTTTTTTTGAAACAACATTCTATTTTTAGAAATGAACCATTGTGATTCCAAATCATTGTCAATGATCATGAAACTTTTCAAAAATATTAGGCATAATGCGATGTATTTAAGTTAAAATACATCATTTTTCAATAACCTCTTTCATACATCATTTTCATATAATTCAACCAAGTTTTTAAAGTGTTCATATATTCATTACAATGAAACTTTATGCATAACTTTCATATCATTGAAAAAGATTTTTATTTAATTATTTTGATCACTTAAGTATATATATGTTTGGATTGTGATTAAGAGAAATAGAAGATCAAAGTAATTATATTAGAATTTCATCCAAGTCAAATATTACTCAGAATTATATACAAGGATGTATTATTTGTTCACCATTGTTATTTGGCGTGATCATCACAAGTTGTTGGTGATTGTTGTAAAAGTTTCTTTGATTTGAGGAGATTCAAAGTCCACCATAGTTTTGGTGTTTGTTATAAAAAAAAGTGTTGTTGCTTTCTTGTGTTGGTTTATGTTAGAAGATTGTAAGAGAGGTATTGGTGTAAGGCTTGTATAAAGATCTAACATAGTGAAATCTTTCACATAGTGTGAGGAGACTAAAGTACTCTTGTTTGAAAATGTGAACCAAGATATATCTTGGGTCGATTTACTTAGTTCACTTTATTTTTCCTGTTTATTATTCATCCATTCATCATAACTTTTCGAAAAAAATAAAAAGATCCCTAATATCTCTAAAATAACTGAAAAAGTCTTAGAACTTAATTTACCTCCCCTCTTAGGTTGCACTTTATACTTACTGTTGTACCCCAAAATTTGCCCTCCCATATTCTTCAAGAAATTGCCAAGTCATGCTTCAAATCTCCCCAAGGGTTGCACAGTGCAAGAGCCTCCTAAGCAGTCAAAATTAGGGTTTCTGTTCTGATCAAGAAAATGAAGTTTCCAAAGGTCCAATCAAGTCCCATATGCCTACAAATATGGTCAAGCATCCTCATATCAAGTTTCAAGACATTCAGCACAAAATTGCACAGTCAAAACCCTAATTGCACTACAGTCAACTGCAGGGGCAAAATGGTCATTTGACAGTCAAAAGTTCAAATTTTTGGTCAACATATCATTTTCAAGCCACAAACATCATTTGATCAATGCTTGATCATGATTCTCAAAGCTTGGCTCAAAAATCATCAAGATGCAAAAGTTTCCTTATTTGGACAGCTGAAAAAGTCAACTGTAAATTGACCAGGGCATAACTTTCACATGGATTATCAGAAAAATTCCATCCAAAGCTCATTTTGAAGAGAAAGACATTTCCTACAACTCATATTCATACTTCAAGTCCAAGAAATGCTCTCACAAAAAGTTATCAATTTCAACATTATAGGTCATTTTCAAAAGTCAACAAAAAGGGACTTTAAGTCAAAGGCCATAACTTGAGATTTGTAAATCAAAATGACATGGGACCAAATACATTGGTTAGAGGACTCCAAGACCTTTCCAAAATGGCCAAGAACATGAGCAAAGCTTAAAAATTGAGCAAGTTATGCCTTGTGGAAGTTGGGAAATTTTTGGATATTTTGAAAAGTCAACATTGATTCAAATGGCCTAAAATTGCTAATGGGCCCATTTTTCTTCCACAATCCATTGTCCCAAGCATATGCACGACCACTTGGCCCAAAGGGAAGTATTTCTTCATTTTTTATTTATTTATTTGAATTTTATTAATAATAATTCATTTAAATCAAATTAAATACATGAAAAATATTTAACCTAAGTTTTACAATCTTTTGGTGCATGAAATCCACTCAATAATTCGTGTATAATTAAATAGGGAAAGATTTGGAGAGAATTGATCATAATTTGTACAAAAACACATGGAAAATATTTGAAAAAAAGATCTTGAAAATCAAATCTCATAAACCATGAATACAAGAGATTTTGATCAAGTTTGTTGACCTAATTGGTTCATTACATAAGCCTGAACACAAACCTAATCCTGGAGACCGGAAAAGCTGCGCAAAACCCCATTGACAAAACTCAATTTTTTGGCAATAACTCAAATTCTGAAAACCAATTCCCAGGGCGATTCAAGGCCAGATTTTTATCCTATCACCTTCCTAAAGCTTCAAGGAAGGATTTCCAATTGAAATCAAGCATCCTGACGCCTTAAATTGGTAACACGAGTGCAAACTGTACCAAGAAAGATTCATAATCGTGCATCTCAATTCATGCATCCTTTGTAACTTTTAATGCTTGATTCACGTTCATTATAAGATTCTGAAGCTAACCATATAAATTAATTGCGTTTTTGTGCGATGTACATGATTTTACCATTGATGCAGGCTAGGGTTTCTTGGAATCCAAATTAGGGGTTTCCTAATACTGTAAAATTAGGTCACCACAATGCCATGAACAAAACCAGCTCGCTTAGACGAAAAGAATGGCACCTTCGCGCTCAATTTATGGAGCCCCAGGGGCTATTCGCTATTTTCTAGTATAACGTCTATGGCAACGTTTGAAAACCGTTGCTAATTTGTTCTTGTTTTCAGAAGAAAAAAAAGCCAAGCGAAGGAGATGATTAGGTGGCAAGGAGCAATTGGCCTGTTTAAATTTTCGCGCGGAAAACCAAGTATCCACGCGTTTTGTTTTATTATATTCATTGTTTATATTATTTACAAATAAGCAAAGTGGCACAATTGGTGAAACGTTTGAATGGTAAACCACAGGACCTGGGTTCGAGCCCCAGGTCCCCACCCTTTCATATTATTTTTATTTCAAACGTGTTCTTGTGCAATGTCAATACAAGAAGTCCATCATGTGACCCACCATCCAGTCAGCCACGCGTCCAAGGGCATTCATTCAAGGGCCAAGATTTGTGGAATATGATAGGCTCTAGTAAACGCTTGGGCACACTACCTGGAAAGTCAATAAGGCCAAATCCTTAATGGGCTTAAAATGCTAACAATTCACCTCCACTTTGGGGTCTGAACCCCCCTAGGTTTGCATTTTTTACATTCTTTCTTTTTTATCTTTTTCTTTCTTTTAATTATTGTTCTTTTTTTAATTAATTATTTTTTTTTCCATAAAAAACCCAAAACAATAAAAAAAATCAAAAAAGATAAAAATAAAATAATGAATATTTTTATTTTAATATTTTTTGTAAGTAAGTTCATAAATTAATTAGTTTTAAATTAGGGTTAATTATAAACTTTTTAATAAAAAAATCTAAAAAAATAGAATTAGGGTTTAATTAATGTTTTATTCTTTCTTTCTTTTATTACATAATAATTAAATAATTAAATATTTATTTTTATAATTAAATTTGCATGTAAATTAATTAGGGTTAATATTAGGTTTTAATCTTCTTTTCTTAATAAATTAAAAGCCATTAGAATTAGGGTTAGTATTTATTTTAATTATTTCTTTTTTTCATATTAAATCCTAAAATACTAAAAAATACCAAAAAACAAGTTCTTTCTTTCTTTTAATTTTAATTAATTCCTCATTAGTTTAATTTTGCAAAAAGGGTCCAACGCCCTCGTTTCGATTTAATTCTTATTCGCATATTTATTTTATTTCGTTTAAATATTTATGTATCTCTCCCGAAGCCATGTAATTAATTTCTCGCACTTTTAATTCCTTATTTCCTTTTACTTTCTTTATTTTTCTGTCAAATCGGGTTCGAGAAATTTTGGCGATGTGGACCCGCGCCTTTGTAATAGCTTAGAATCTTTACCTTTCCCGCAATATTTTTAACTATTAACAAATGGCATGAAAGAATGTATGGACAAAAATAAAAACAAGCGTAGAACACCAATAACATGACAAGATAAATGCAAATGAAAACGACACACAAATCGCACACACCACCCCTAGGGTACGCCTCACTGTTGCCTTGCCTCGAAAGGTGATCGTCGAGTAGAGGATGTCTTAGTAAGTCCTCATGATCCGGGAACCTGGCATGAGGGTAGCTTCTAAGGTGTCTTCCTATTGTTCCGGTGATCACCATGTCCCGAACCCTCGAATTAACCCGAACACCTCCAACGGTGGTGCTACCTACCTCTCAATAGTGGGATGGCACTACTTTAAAGGACATCTACACAGACGAATTCCTTAGGGTAGGTAGACGACTCTAGATACTTGCTCTAATTTCAAAAACAAATCAAAAAATACTTTTCACACCGACACCTTTTCAAAAAGCTTTCGAAAGCAATTTTTCAAACACTCTTGAGGACCGATACAAGAGTCGAACTGGAATTTTCAAAGAAACTTTTTTAAAACCCACATTGAAAAGCAAACAAACCATTTTTGAAAACACAAATGAGCAAGTATCTAAGAGCCCATGGATAACCATGGATAGAAAGGGTGCTAACACCTTCCCTTTCTATAATCTACCTCCCGAACCGAGAGCAATCTCTATAAGGAATTTTTCTGTGCTTTTGTCCTTTCCATTTGGAGAAAATAAAAGACGATGGCGACTCTTGCTTCCGCGACATTTTCGCGAACCAGCATTAAACAGTCAGTTCCAGATCCACCGATCATAGAACTGGCGACTCTGCTGGGGACCAAACTTAAAGTGAGGTGTACCTTAGGGCTAGTTCATAACTGTGTTTTCAATTGTATTGATTTGCTTGCTTTACTATTGTGGGTTGCATCGGAGTTACATAGATCCTAACCCGGATCTGGGGATACCCTGTTTAGGTAGCATAAGTTGTGAGGGACCTGTCCGGCGTATACCGACATGGGTGAAGCAGTGGCTACGTTGGTGTGGCGCCTTTGTCTGTACCGATATCCCTCGTGTTGAAACGGGGAGAATATGGGTCTTCCAAGGAGTCATCAAGCACCAACAGACCTTAGAACCTTAAATGACCCAACTTAGCCATTAGAACAGTAGCAGTATGCTACGCCCATTGAGGCTAAACTCTCGTGATGGTTCTGGCTGCAAGAAAAGATTGCGATGCTGGAGTTATGACCGATTGAGGGTAGTCAATGATATTGGGATCCTCTAAGAACCTGGTTACTTTGATAGGACAGGTATGAACCAACAAACTGAAAGAGGGTACTACCTAGACCTCATGCTGGCCTAAACTCTAAGGGCTTCTCTTGTGTGACTTGTGTGCCTTCAAACTTGGATTACTTGCATGCTTGTTATCTGACATTTGAACTTCTTGCAGGTTTTGTTTATAGTCCTTAACTAGGACTCATAACAGGGTTTACTGAATTTCCTGCAGGTTTTGTTCATAGTCCTTAACTAGGACTCTTAACAAGGCTTGTTAAGTCTCTTGCAGGTTTTTGTTTTGGTCCTTAACTAGGGCTCTTAACAAGGTTTACCGAGTTTCTTGCAGGGTTTGTTTATAGTCCTTAATTAGGACTCATGGCAGGTTTACTGAGTTTGCTTGCAGGTTTTGTTTATAGTCCTTAATAAGGGCTCATAACAGGGTTTACCTACATCACCCCACGCACAGCATAACATCATACCATTGCATACATCCTAACCCATTTCAAGGATCTCAAGGGCTTGTGATGCAGGTCATGATGAATCAAACGTCTAGCAAGGGGCAAAGAGGATTTATTTTCCTCTAGCCGAAGTTGTCAGGGGCTATGACCCACTGGATATGGTGAGCCTTTGACCCTTGAAGAAGGACTCTCAACAACATGAAGTACCTTCAATGAAGTTACCAGTTTCCAACTCTAACAATTTGTTTACCCCTCGAGGTCCTTGAAATCATTGCATGCATATCATACATATCATTGCATAACAGGTACCCTTTCTCTGCAGGTTACTTACCTTCTTCGCTGCTTATTTCAGCAGTCTCGTCATGAATCCTGAATCCTCAACCGAGCACACTATCAAGGCCCTCCAGGCTCAGAACGCCCAGTTCCAAGGGCTGATCATGAATTTGACCCAGGGGCAACAAGATCTGAAGGCTCTGCTCTTGAAGAAGGAAAAGAAGAAGAAGAGGACTGTTTTGTTCAGCCCTAGACGCAGATCTGGGAACACCCTGCAGGATGAAGCTGAGAGGACAACTCCATCTGTGGGGAAAGGCAGTCATCAAGAGGAAAGGGTTCCCAGTCCAGTGGTCTCCGACAATGAGACAGATTTCAACGACGAACAGTACCCTCCGGCTGAGGATAGGTATAAACGGTTGGAAGACCGGCTAAGTGCTATGGAGATACAAAAAGTGCCTGGCCTGGACTTCGAGGATCTAGGTCTGTCTTCTGGGGTAGTGATCCCACACAAATTCAAGGCACCTGCCTTTGCAAACTACGACGGGGCATCCTGTCCAAAGTTGCATCTCAGGTCATACATGAGGAGGATCCAGCCCTACACGGCCGACAAGAACTTATGGATCCACTTTTTCCAGGAAAGTCTTTCAGGGACTCAGCTTGACTGGTTCTATCAATTGAATGGAGCCAACATCCATACCTGGGAAGACTTAGCCACTGCATTCTACAAGCAGTACCAGTACAATGCCGACCTCGCTCCCACGCGCACTCAGCTTCAGGGGATGTCTATGGGTACGGGTAAAGGTTTCAAAGAATATGCCCAAAAATGGAGGGACCTTGCTGGAAGGGTACAACCACCTCTGACTGACCGCGAGCTCGTCGACATGTTCTTGGGGACCCTGTCTGGTCCATTCTTCAACCACCTGATTGGGAATTCTGCTGCTGGGTTTATAGATCTGATCTTGACCGGGGAAAGAATAGAAGCTGGCATCAAGTCAGGGAAAATATAGAGTGGTGACTCCTCGAACACTG
Organism: Vicia faba; assembly: GCA_948472305.1. Taxonomy (NCBI): domain Eukaryota; kingdom Viridiplantae; phylum Streptophyta; class Magnoliopsida; order Fabales; family Fabaceae; genus Vicia; species Vicia faba. The sequence continues at coordinate 1,468,662,677 of OX451739.1, read as the reverse complement.
AGAAGAAACCATCCAAGAGAGAATCTAGTGTTGTCAATGCAGTAACTATTGCAAAGCCGGCCGGTGCTCCTCAGCGTCACAATCAACAAAGGGAAGAAAGACCTAAGAGGCAATTTACTCCCCTCGGCATGACCTTGTCACAGATATTGCCACAACTGCTGGAAACCAAGTTGGTAACTCTCATGGATCCCCCGAAGAATCCTAACAGAACACCTTCAAGGTATAATCCCAATGCTCGCTGCGCCTATCATTCCGACAGCCCGGGGCATGCTACAGATGACTGTTGGACTTTGAGAAACAGGGTTCAAGATCTGATTGACGCAAAGGAAGTTCACCTCGACTCTCCAGAGACTCCCAATGTGATCATTGCTCCCTTGCCAAAATATGGCTAGGACTGGATTTTTTGTTCATTCGAATGTTCAATTTGTAATTTTCTTTTGATTGTTCAGACATTTAGTTCATGTCAAACTTGGTTATTTCATTAATGCATTACACATGTCTGTTTTGAAGTAATTATTTCGTATTCACTAAATGCAAATTATTTTCATATTTTTTCTGATGTCAACTCTTGACCTAAAATTCTAAGCCTCTTGAGGGAGGATGACGAAAACGATACCACGATCTTTACAGTATGCTTTTGAACAGACCCCGCTGATGAGGTACAGGCATTGTTTCAATCCCTAAACACTGGAGTTATAAGGATGATAATCCCTCGTCAACCCCTCTGAGCCAAAGAAGTTGGAGTTTTTCTTTTCGAAATTTAAAACCCTTAATCGTAACCTGGGGCAGGGTAGTTTTCTCAGTTGATCCAAGTGCATAACGAATGGCACCAAAAAGGTCCTTACAAAACAATGAAAGACAGTGATGGTTACGAATAATCAATAAAGAAAGGCAGTCATTATCTCAAAAAATAAAACACCCAATAAGTCAAAACCCATGAAGAAGACTTATCAAACTGGGGCATCCCGCTGACTGTAATTCCAAAAAAGGAAACAGTTCAGGCAAAAAAAGAAAGGGATAATGAAATCAAAAGAAAGAGGTCCTATAAACCCTCAACAAAAAAAAAAGGAATGACTGCCTATTCAAAATAAGTTATCAACATCCGAACCATCACTGGAACATCAAAGCAAAGACTCAACAAGGTCTAACGTATGATCAACTGAGTTTAGGTTTGGAGAACATCACGAAGAGCGGGTGGGTACAAATAATTTGAGCCTTTATCCTTTGTTTCTTAAACCGTGAACCAGGCCACGTTATAACCCTTAAAAGTCCTAGCTGAAGCATGTGTTAGTTCGAAAGCATACTGTTACGAAAGGTATCCCGACTCCTTAAGGCTTACTATGAAAAAGGAGTTGACATCACGTTTTACAAACATTCATTTGTTTTATGAAAAAAGAATACATTTTCAAAATTTTCAAGACAGACATAGGCTTTGCATTTTTAACATAACTTTGTTTGCATATGACTTTTGGTTTGAACAGCATAGAAGTTCGCACGACGAATGCCTAATGAACAGAAGTACCTCCAATCAAGGGGCACGGCATGATCATGGTCTACCATCTGGGGCAGTTAAGTCAAGATTCAGTGAATCTCTCAAGGCCAAATAGCCTGGGGCAAATCTCCGCCTGAGTCACTTGGGGCACTCCAGCAACGAATCTTGCCTGATCAAATACCTTCTGGCATGACAACATAATACTACCAACAGTGACAACTCCCTGAACGTGGACATAGTCGAAAAAATACTATGCAAAATCAAAGACCCGCTAGGTTGACACACCTAGGCAAAAATAAGGGCTTCCCGGCGAACCAAAAGGGTTCGGGCAAAATGAAGGGATGAAATGAAAAACCTGTACACCCGGCAAGTCGTAAACCTGAAAAGGCGGCTTGGGCAAAAATGGGTATCCCGGTGGACTGAAAACCCGAAAGGGCGGTCCAGGCAAAAGTTAGGGATCAAAGCGTACGACTATGTCCTGTCATCTCGTCACCTGCCTACCAGAAGAGGGTTGGTCCATCAACAACTATCAGCACCTCACAGGTCTTCCTCTCCCACCTCAGAAACAGGGGCAATAAGGAGCTGTCTAAGCAATCTAATTGTTCTGTCCTCCAAGGTACCAAGGTAGGTTCAGCCGAAGAACATAACCAAATATCTTAATTCCCCAGAGAGTCAGCAAATCAATGCACTCTTCCTCAAGCAGAGTTATCAAATCTTAAGGAAGTTGGGTATCCTCCAACAGATCTCAACATTCCCCAGCAGTATATGCATTCTTAACAAGCATCCCCGGCAGTCTTGGTCTAAAGATTGTTCCCCGGCGGTATATCAATATTCAAAGGAATCACTTCCCCCGCAGTTCAAAAACTTCCCCAAGAGAGTCCAATCCAGTTTCCCCAGGAAAATTGGAATTCATCTCCCCCAAGCAGTAAGCTTATCCCCAGTAGATTCTGGAAGCTTATCCTCACAAAGCACGAACGCGTCGCCCGGCTTTATTTAAAGAGTTATTTCCTTAACAGGATATAACTGGGTTATCCTCAGCCAAAAGCCACGGAAAGAGCGTCCTCGATGAAGTCTTCTTATCCCCAGCGAAGTCTATTAACACTTCTGATACAACAAAGATATCCCCAGCAAGTTACTATCAACACTCAACAAAGTATCTCTCTCTCCACAGAGTATCGCTTCCCAGCAAGATCGTCAGAGTATTTTCCTCCCCGCAGAGTTATTCCTATTCGCCAAGTATATCCCCCAACGGAGTTATCTTCTCCTACCGGTATTCTTGCAAATTATCATCCCTAGCGGAAGCGAAATCTATTCTCCAAACATCAGCCCAGGATATGACTTCCCGGCACCCGTCAAGGATTTACTTTCCTAGACGAAAAGCATACATTCATAAAACATCACATACATCATTATAGCATGCATAGACGCATCACACCTTACAAATCTCATTTATGTTGAGAATATCATTGCTTGATCCATATCATGCATTACATATGACTGACCTTTACCTTGCAGAAAGGATACAGTTAAATGATCAATACAGTCAAAAAAGACAAATCATGTCAGAGTAGACAAATACAGTCAGAAAAGACAAAACCAGTCAAAAGAGACCAACCCAGTCAAAGAATACAGATCCAGTTAAATCATTGCCTAAAGATTTCTCTGATATAACTCGTCGTTATAGACACTCGTCGTCATAGACACTCGTCGTTATAGACACTCGTCGTTATAGACACTCGTCGTTATATACACTCGTCGTCATAGACACTCGTCGTTATAGACACTCGTCGTTATAGACACTCGTCGTTATAGACACTCGTCGTTATAGACACTCGTCGTCATAGACACTCGTCGTTAAAGACCACTCGTCCATAAGAATAACCGGTCAGTAGAGACAACTCACCAACCTTACTAACTCCAGACCCGATTTCTGTATCTTGCCAGTGTGTATCTGTTGAAGACATTTCAAGGCCTTCCCTAGTCCAGCTAAATCGACTCCCAACAGATTTTTCTGATACTCAGTAGAAGTTATTCAGGTTTTTCTCAGACGTCCGCTTTTGAGATTATAATTTCCTATGGTTCTCTCCCCGACGGTGCGTGAGATGATAATTCCATTCCAGGTTCTTCTCAAACGTCCGCTTTTGAGATTATAAATGCCTATTGGTTCTCTTCCCGATACTGCGAAGATGGTAATTCCCACCAAGATTTTCTCAACGAGCGTTGTTGAAGTTAAAAATCATCCAAGGTTCTCTCACCATTCATGTTGAGGTAGTAACCATCCCTGGTTCATTCATCACCGTTTGAAGCTCCAGATCCAGCTCCTGTAACCAGTCAGGACACATCTATACCAAGCATCTTAAAACCAACTCCTGCAATATGTCAGGTACTCATTTTTCTTTTGCAGGTATGCAGGTTCTCGCTAAGGAATCTCTTACGCGATCAACATCCAGATGGCATCTATAAGCCCATCATCCCCCATCAATCTCCAAATGGCATCTATAAGCCCATTCCCATCATTTCCACTATGTGAGCGCAAATTTCTGGGCACTCTAGTGTTCAATCATCTTCTACCCTCGGATTACGAAAGGCACGTCAGCCAATCTGCATCCTCTGGTCTAAGAAGATTGAACAGGGGCAACTGTTGTACCCCAAAATTTGCCCTCCCATATTCTTCAAGAAATTGCCAAGTCATGCTTCAAATCTCCCCAAGGGTTGCACAGTGCAAGAGCCTCCTAAGCAGTCAAAATTAGGGTTTCTGTTCTGATCAAGAAAATGAAGTTTCCAAAGGTCCAATCAAGTCCCATATGCCTACAAATATGGTCAAGCATCCTCATATCAAGTTTCAAGACATTCAGCACAAAATTGCACAGTCAAAACCCTAATTGCACTACAGTCAACTGCAGAGGCAAAATGGTCATTTGACAGTCAAAAGTTCAAATTTTTGGTCAACATATCATTTTGAAGCCACAAACATCATTTTATCAATGCTTGATCATGATTCTCAAAGCTTGGCTCAAAAATCATCAAGATGCAAAAGTTTCCTTATTTGGACAGCTGAAAAAGTCAACTGTAAATTGACCAGGGCATAACTTTCACATGGATTATCAGAAAAATTCCATCCAAAGCTCATTTTGAAGAGAAAGACATTTCCTACAACTCATCTTCATACTTCAAGTCCAAGAAATGCTCTCACAAAAAGTTATCAATTTCAACATTATAGGTCATTTTCAAAAGTCAACAAAAAGGGACTTTAAGTCAAAGGCCATAACTTGAGATTTGTAAATCAAAATGACATGGGACAAAATACATTGGTTAGAGGACTCCAAGACCTTTCCAAAATGGCCAAGAACATGAGCAAAGCTTAAAAATTGAGCAAGTTATGCCTTGTGGAAGTTGGGAAATTTTTGGATATTTTGAAAAGTCAGCATTGATTCAAATGGCCTAAAATTGCTAATGGGCCCATTTTTCTTCCACAATCCATTGTCCCAAGCATATGCACGACCACTTGGCCCAAAGGGAAGTATTTCTTCATTTTTAATTTATTTGTTTGAATTTTATTAATAATAATTCATTTAAATCAAATTAAATACATGAAAAATATTTAACCTAAGTTTTACAATCTTTTGGTGCATGAAATCCACTCAATAATTCGTGTATAATTAAATAGGGAAAGATTTGGAGAGAATTGATCATAATTTGTACAAAAACACATGGAAAATATTTGAAAAAAAGATCTTGAAAATCAAATCTCATAAACCATGAATACAAGAGATTTTGATCAAGTTTGTTGACCTAATTGGTTCATTACATAAGCCTGAACACAAACCTAATCCTGGAGACCGAAAAAGCTGCGCAAAACCCCATTGACAAAACTCAATTTTTTGGCAATAACTCAAATTCTGAAAACCAATTCCCAGGGCGATTCAAGGCCAGATTTTTATCCTATCACCTTCCTAAAGCTTCAAGGAAGGATTTCCAATTGAAATCAAGCATCCTGACGCCTTAAATTGGTAACACGAGTGCAAACTGTACCAAGAAAGATTCATAATCGTGCATCTCAATTCATGCATCCTTTGTAACTTTTAATGCTTGATTCACGTTCATTATAAGATTCTGAAGCTAACCATACAAATTAATTGCGTTTTTGTGCGATGTACATGATTTTACCATTGATGCAGGCTAGGGTTTCTTGGAATCCAAATTAGGGGTTTCCTAATACTGTAAAATTAGGTCACCACAATGCCATGAACAAAACCAGCTCGCTTAGACGAAAAGAATGGCACCTTCACGCTCAATTTATGGAGCCCCAGGGGCTATTCGCTATTTTCTAGTATAACGTCTATGGCAACGTTTGAAAACCGTTGCTAATTTGTTCTTGTTTTCAGAAAAAAAAGCCAAGCGAAGGAGATGATTAGGTGGCAAGGAGCAATTGGCCTGTTTAAATTTTCGCGCGGAAAACCAAGTATCCACGCGTTTTGTTTTATTATATTCATTGTTTATATTATTTACAAATAAGCAAAGTGGCACAATTGGTGAAACGTTTGAATGGTAAACCACAGGACCTGGGTTCGAGCCCCAGGTCCCCACCCTTTCATATTATTTTTATTTCAAACGTGTTCTTGTGCAATGTCAATACAGGAAGTCCATCATGTGACCCACCATCCAGTCAGCCACGCGTCCAAGGGCATTCATTCAAGGGCCAAGATTTGTGGAATATGATAGGCTCTAGTCAACGCTTGGGCACACTACCTGGAAAGTCAATAAGGCCAAATCCTTAATGGGCTTAAAATGCTAACAATTCACCTCCACTTTGGGGTCTGAACCCCCCTAGGTTTGCATTTTTTACATTCTTTCTTTTTTATCTTTTTCTTTCTTTTAATTATTGTTCTTTTTTTAATTAATTATTTTTTTTCCATAAAAAACCCAAAACAATAAAAAAAATCAGAAAAGATAAAAATAAAATAATGAATATTTTTATTTTAATATTTTTTGTAAGTAAGTTCATAAATTAATTAGTTTTAAATTAGGGTTAATTATAAACTTTTTAATAAAAAAATCTAAAAAACATAGAATTAGGGTTTAATTAATGTTTTATTCTTTCTTTCTTTTATTACATAATAATTAAATAATTAAATATTTATTTTTATAATTAAATTTGCATGTAAATTAATTAGGGTTAATATTAGGTTTTAATCTTCTTTTCTTAATAAATTAAAAGCCATTAGAATTAGGGTTAGTATTTATTTTAATTATTTCTTTTTTTCATATTAAATCCTAAAATACTAAAAAATACCAAAAAACAAGTTCTTTCTTTCTTTTAATTTTAATTAATTCCTCATTAGTTTAATTTTGCAAAAAGGGTCCAACGCCCTCGTTTCGATTTAATTCTTATTCGCATATTTATTTTATTTCGTTTAAATATTTATGTATCTCTCCCGAAGCCATGTAATTAATTTCTCGCACTTTTAATTCCTTATTTCCTTTTACTTTCTTTATTTTTCTGTCAAATCGGGTTCGAGAAATTTTGGCGATGTGGACCCGCGCCTTTGTAATAGCTTAGAATCTTTACCTTTCCCGCAATATTTTTAACTATTAACAAATGGCATGAAAGAATGTATGGACAAAAATAAAAACAAGCGTAGAACACCAATAACATGACAAGATAAATGCAAATGAAAACGACACACAAATCGCACACACCACCCCTAGGGTACGCCTCACTGTTGCCTTGCCTCGAAAGGTGATCGTCGAGTAGAGGATGTCTTAGTAAGTCCTCATGATCCGGGAACCTGGCATGAGGGTAGCTTCTAAGGTGTCTTCCTATTGCTCCGGTGATCACCATGTCCCGAACCCTCGAATTGACCCGAACACCTCCAACGGTGGTGCTACCTACCTCTCAATGGTGGGATGGCACTACTTTAAAGGACATCTACACAGACGAATTCCTTAGGGTAGGTAGACGACTCTAGATACTTGCTCTAATTTCAAAAACAAATCAAAAAATACTTTTCACACTGACACCTTTTCAAAAAGCTTTCGAAAGCAATTTTTCAAACACTCTTGAGGACCGATACAAGAGTCGAACTGGAATTTTCAAAGAAACTTTTTTAAAACCCACATTGAAAAGCAAACAAACCATTTTTGAAAACACAAATGAGCAAGTATCTAAGAGCCCATGGATAACCATGGATAGAAAGGGTGCTAACACCTTCCCTTTCTATAATCTACCTCCCGAACCGAGAGCAATCTCTATAAGGAATTTTTCTGTGCTTTTGTCCTTTCCATTTGGAGAAAATAAAAGACGGTGGCGACTCTTGCTTCCGCGACATTTTTGCGAACCAGCGTTAAACAGTCAGTTCCAGATCCACCGATCACACTTACAAAAATAAAAAATGCAGGTAAAAGATGCATTATGAGAATTTAAATATGCAAACACGAGTACAAAACTATTTTGAAGGGAAACATCATTTTATTTCATTTAAGGGAAATCTAGTAAATGATGTTAAATGCAAATGACAAAAGGCAACAAGAATAAACAAATAACTAGTTAATCTCATCACCATCATTATCGCTAGACATCGTTGGATATATAAGATTTTTTTCTCCAATTTCTTAATGAGCTTACTAAGCTTTTAATGTATTACCCTCTAAACATCACGAATGTAGTTGAGAATGTTTGAGGAGGATGGAGGGATGTCGTTGTTTCTTTATTGTCTTGACCTTGATGGTGTTTTAGGATGTAAGATGATGATTTCCCTTCCTTGAATGTCATACCTAATTTTACTAAAGGTACTTTTTCCTATTTTTGAGTGCATACTTTCCAATTCTTCTCCATCTAACTCAAAACTGGAATACATCAAGGTTTTTATGATTAATTCAATATAGGGTAGAACCATGTTCATCCTTTTGTTATCTAAAATGTTATGGATCATAACATCTAACCAATTCTTCTCAAATACTTTTTGAAAAAACCAAACCATAGGAATATTCTATCTTTGAATGGGGCTTGATTTTCTTCTCCTTGTGAAAAGAATGTGATTTGTCGTATCATGAATCATCAGATTATCCTGGCGTATAGCGCTGGATGTGAGAGGATAATGAATGTTGGAAGATGGACCAATTAATAGAGATAGGCCACAAACATCAAAGTTGAAATTATTACCTTCATCATCGCGTAGATTGTAGTATTGATTGATGAATGATAGGTTACAAGCTAGTGTAAATTCTTCAAGAGATAAGGCAATGAGGTGTTTCTTTTACTTTGGAGCTTACAATGCAATTTGAGGAGGTGAGGTTTGCATATAACACTCTTACTAATTTGGGATACCTTTCTTAAGGTACTTCAAAAATGAAGTTTGTAATTCGGCATTGTTGAATGCATCTACAAAGAGGAAATATTTGAAGAATAACTCATCCTAGTAACGATAGGAATGCAAATCTCTTTAGGAAAAGTACCGATTGAAATTGTTCTCTTGTTCTTGAGTGGTGTAAATTTCTCTATTCATAGGCGTGGAACCTTTTTTTCTTCATGTAATGGGTTTTCTTTCGATGACAACAACTGTGAAGAAAAGAATACATATTCAGCATGATAAAGATGCAACATAATCAGAACAAATGACATTCAACATAATAAAGATACAACCATTAAGAAAGTCAACCAATGTACTTAAGTAGTTAAAGATGTAAGCCACGAGGTTTGATAAGGATCGACAAATTTCAGACATCAACAAAGTTTCGGACAAAGGAAAACAAATAGATTACATCAAAAGCCTCAAAAGAAATCTCAAAGAAAGTGTCAACATAAAAGAATATATCAAACAAGGCTTAGAGGACTTAGTATCCTAATTTAGTAAGTGAGTGAAACTTTTGTAAAATAAAAAGTTCTCTCTTTGTGGAAGTATATGGCTATAAGCAGACACACACTTAAATTATTTTTATAAATTTTTTAAAAAAATAATAATCCTTGAGAAGCATATAGAAGTTGCATAGAAAAGGATGAGAGCATTCAAGAAGCCAAAAAATATTTTTTGACTGAATCTCATCGATTAAAATATAGTGTTAATCAATTATATTATCTCTTTTGAGGAACAAGATAGTTTGAATGCACTCAGATCCTATGCAACGACTATATATCACTTCTTTCTTATTTTGGAACTCATAGCCATTATATTTAAATGAGTTAGTCGATTGGCTTAATCGATTAACAACAATCATTTTGACTTTAATTCTATTTCCTCTTTTGGGGAATTTCAAGCCTATAAATAGAGGTCTCATTCATCGTTTTATTTGATCCAAAAAATGATTTGTGTATTGAAACTCTCTCTCTCTCTCTCTAAGTTTTTACTTTCACTTTATCTCACTAGTTCTTATAGCCAAATGCTTTTGTGAGGAAATATATTTTGTGAGTGAGGTGTTATTGTACTTCTAGATAGGTAGCATGTTATAAGTTCTCCAAGAATTTTGTTTATGCATCTTGGACAAACACAATCCATTTAGAGATAAAATATGTGGTTAGAAGCTAAACCTGTTAAAAGCTTTGGTTTGGGATTGTGTGATCAATTCCTATATTTATTTTAGGTTGAAGAACGTCAATATTGATGAACTTCCATTAGGCTTTTAGTAAGCCTTGTTTGTTTAAAGGTTGGAGATCATCTATATTGATGAACTTACCATTAGTTCATGGTTAGCATGTGTAATACGATGGGAGAACTGACTTGGGATGTTTTGCGTTTAATCGCAATTCTTGCGGTTAGCAAGAGTCGCCACCGACTTTTCTTTTATCCAAAAGGAAAGATTGAAAAGAACAGGAAAGACCTTTGAGATTATTTCTTGAGTTCGGGGGGTAGATTATGAAAATGGAAGGTGTTAGCACCATTTTCATCCATAGTTATCTATGGGCTCTTAGTTGCTTGCTAAATCACTTGCTTTGTTTGAAAATATTCTTTGTGGTGGTTTTTGAAAGTATTTTGAAAGTCTCCTTCGTTTAGGCAAACTTTGTAATGGTTCTCGTTCGTAAGAACATATACAAAGTGTTGGACTTTTGAAAATAATTTAAGTTTTGAAATTTTGTTTTTTGAAAGTGTTTGGTGTTTATTTTGAAAACGAGCAAGGATGTTTGTTTTGAAAGTGAGCAAGAAACTAGGAACAATCTACCTACTCAAAAGTCTTTTGTTCATTTCTTCATTTCCTTTGATATTGTTATCTTACCATTGATTGGTAAGAAGCCTTATCTTTGGATGTAAGAGGACAGGCGTGGGTCATCGTATAGTCATGATAGCAATGTTGTGAGATATCTTAGCATCGAGCGAGTGGATGAACCTGCACATTGTCATGAGATTAATACCGAAGAAGTAGTGGAACAACCTTGGTTTCACGAAATCAAAAGGTATCTCCAGACTAGAGAATATCCCAAAGGAGCTTCTGTAAATGACAAGAAGTTCCTAAGGAAGTTTGCTGCCAAGTTCTTCCTGAGCAACGACATCCTCTATAAACGCAGCCATGATTGTGTTTTACTCCAATGCGTAGACAAAGCCGAAGCAAAGTTAATCATGACTGAGATACACAGCGGTATGTTTGGCACCCACTTGAGCGGGCATACAATGGCTAAGAAGATCCTAAGGGCAGGTTATTACTGGTCTACCATGGAAGCTGACTGCCATCAACATTCCCGTACTTGCCACAAATGTCAAGTCTACGCTGACAAGATTCATATTCCTCCAGTTCCTCTCAATGTTCTGACAGCTCCTTGGCCATTTGCAATGTGGGGCATTGACATGATTGGAGAGATCAAGCCTACGGCATCCAATGGACATCGCTTCATCCTGGTTGCTATTGACTATTTCACCAAATGGGTCGAAGCAGCTTCCTTCGCCTCTGTTACTAAAAATGTGGTTGCCCGCTTCATCAAGCAGAACCTTATATGCCGGTATGGTGTTCCCGACAGGATCATCACAGACAACGGTACAAATCTGAACAATACTATGATCACCGCATTGTGCGAACAGTTCAAGATTTATCATCACAATTCATCTCCCTATCGGCCAAAGATGAACGGTGCTGTTGAAGCTGCGAACAAAAACATCAAGAAGATCATTCAGAAAATGACAGTCACCTACAAGGACTGGCATGAGATGTTACCGTTTGCTCTGCATGGATACCGTACCACGACACGTACTTCAACAGGGGCAACCCCATTTTCTTTAGTATATGGCATGAAAGTTGTCTTACCCATGGAAGTTCAGATTCCTTCCTTAAGGATTATGAAAGACGCAGGTTTGAATAAAGATGATTGGATTCAGACCCGACTTGATCAACTCAATTTGATCGACGAGAAACGACTCACTGCTGTTTGCCATGGTCAGACGTATCAAAAACGGATGATCAAGGCTTTCAACAAGAAAGTCAGACGTCAAGTATATCAAGTCGGAGATCTCGTAATCAAGCAGATTATCTTACCGCAAGGTGACCCCAGGGGCAAATGGACTCCTACTTACGAAGGACCATTTGTAATCAAGAGCATATTTTCTGGTGGTGCAATGATTCTGACCACCATGGACGGTGACGATTTGCCGCACCCTGCGAACGCAGACATAGTCAAAAGATACTATGCATAAAATAACCCGACAAGTCGAAAACCCGAAATGGCGGCTTGGGCAAAAATGGGCATCCCGGTGAACCGAAAACCCGAAAGGGCGGTTCAGGCAAAAATTAGGGATAAAACAAAAAAAATCTGTACACCCGGCAAGTTGAAAACCCGAAAGGGCGGCTTGGGCAAAAAAGGGTTTCCCGGTGGATTGAAAACCCGAAAGGGCGGTCCAGGAAAAAGTTAGGGAATCAAAGCGTATGACTATGTCTCGTCGGATCACTTTAGGGACAATCTCTTCATCAACCAGCTCCAAGCTTCTGATCAATCCAGTCACCGGCAGACGAAGCATTGAATGGACAGATATTCAGAGTTGTGAAGGCTATAGCAGAATAGAATCCCATGGAATTGTTGCACATAGCCATCTTTCTTTTGTATAAAATTTTCAATTTTTACGACGATGTCCTCTTACTAGGATGCCTGTTTCCTTTGTACAAAGATACTCATAGAAAGTTAATACAAATACTTTTCCAAATACAGAAATTTACTTTGATTTCCTTTTTCTCTTTTGCACTTATGTTTATTTGAGAAACGTCCAATGTTTTGTTAAATAGGCATATGCATTTGAACATAATCATTTTCTTACAAATCAGGAAAAGATGATTACTGATAGGTTAAACGAATAGGTAGATACCTTGATGCCCTTTCGGAAGGAATCCCCAGCAGATTTAAACTCCAAATTCCTCAATCCAGAACTTAATTCCCCAAACAGAGTTAAACTTCAGAGCAAAAGCTTTCTCAAAACTGATTTCCCCAGCCAGAGAGCCTTCCAGAACTCAATTCCCCTCAGAGTTTCAGTATCCCCAGTGGAGCCTTAAAAATCTAAAAATCCAATCCCCAACGGAGCTAAAAAATTCCAACCATCAATCCCCAGCGGAACCAGACTAGTGAACCTTCTCCCCACAGAGATACTTCCCACTAGACTGAGGATTCTCAGTCTTACTTCTCCAGCATAATTCTATCAGGTTCTGAACTCCCCAGTAGAGATCATCAGAATTCTCATTCCCTACAAGTCACCAAGGGGTTCCGATCCCCCGCAGTGGTCCTAAGATCCCTCAACAATTGAAGATCTTGCATTCCCCAAGCAGAATGAAGACTCTCATTCTCAGTTCCTCACAGGATATTCAGATATTCCCTAGTGAATATCTCCTCAAGACATGAATCCCCAGTAGATTGGCATACAACCCAAGCTCCTGATTCTCCAGCAGTAGTCAACGAGGATGTCTCATCCTCAGCGATCAGAAATTCTTGCAATCCCCTGCAGCAGTCAAGGACTCACTTTCCCTGGCAGCAGTCAAGTTTCTATTATCTCCAGCTATCCAGATTCATCTATCCTCAGCAAGACAGCTCATCAGCTTACATGCGCATTCATTACATTCATATCATAAACATTGATATTACATATATTGCATCATACATTTCATGCAACATAACTTTGTGTTTCATCTAATATTTTACCCTTTTTAGGATAAGATTAATAAGCTTTAACTCCAACTTCTGAAAATAGTTCACGGGTTCTCCAGTAACGGATGTTAACCTATCGCTTGTTCAGATTCTTCTTAACTTTTGAAAACAGTTTACGGACGCTTCCCAACAACGGATGCTGCTCTATTGCTTATTCAACTCCAAGACTTCTGAAAACAATTCACGGGTTCTCTAGTAACGGATGTTAATCTATCGCTTGTTCAGACTCAACTTTTGAAAACAGTTTACGGATGCTTCCCAACAACGGATGCTGCTCTATTGCTTATTCAACTCCAAGACTTCTGAAAACAGTTCACGAGTTCTCCAGTAACGGATGTTAACTTATCGCTTGTTCAGATTCTTCTCAACTTTTGAAAACAATTTACGGACGCTTACCAACAACGGATGTTGCTCTATTGCTTATTCAACTTCAAGACTTCTGAAAACAGTTCACAGGTTCTCCAGTAACGGATGTTAACTTATCGCTTGTTCAGATTCTTCAACTTTTGAAAACAGTTTACGGACGCTTCCCAACAACGGATGCTGCTCTATTGCTTATTCAACTTCAAGACTTCTGAAAACAGTTTACGGGTTCTCCAGTAACGGATGTTAACCTATCGCTTGTTCAGATTCTTCAACTTCTGAAAACAGTTTACGGATTCTCCAGTAACGGATGTTAATCTATCGCTTGTTCAGACTCAACTTTTGAAAACAATTTACAGACGCTTCCCAACAACGGATGCTGCTCTATTGCTTATTCAACTTCCAGACTTTTGAAAACAGTTTACGGATGCTTCCAGATACGAATGTCAATCCATTGCTTATTCAAGATCCCCAGTTCAGAGATGTTCCAAAACATGGACACCTTTCTGATACTCATTTCCAGATGGCATATATAAGCCCATCCTCCTACCAGCAACTTCCAGATGGCATCTATAAGCCCATCCTCCTACCAGCAACTTCCATATGGCATCTTTAAGCCCATCCCCGACAAAATTCTATCACCTCTCCAGATGGCATCTTTAAGCCCATCTGCAAATGGCATCTCTAAGCCCATCCCGCATCCATGTCTTGACGAGTGCAAATTTAAGGGCACTCTAGTGTCCAATCTCCTTTTACCTTCGAGACGCGAAAGGCAAACCTGCCAATCTAACTCTTCAGGTGCAAGAATATTGAACAGGGGCAACTGTTGTACCCCAAAATTTTCCCTCTCATTTCATCAATATTTTCTCACCACAAGACCCTTGGAGCTCCAGATCAAGTTAGGGTTTGCTCTGCTCAAGACTCCTCCTTGCACTGTTGACCCAAATTAGGGTTTGAGTTTGCACAAAGATGTTTTGACCTAAAAAGCCCAAAGTTACTTTCATGCCTCATGTTGGACTCACAAGTTTATCCATACCAAGTTTCAAGCCTTGATTCCAATCTTTGCCCGGTCAATTGGACAGTTGACCTAGAAATCAGCTGCATTGGGAAAAAAGTCAACTGTGGCCAATTGACAGTCAAACCTCATGAT
Organism: Vicia faba; assembly: GCA_948472305.1. Taxonomy (NCBI): domain Eukaryota; kingdom Viridiplantae; phylum Streptophyta; class Magnoliopsida; order Fabales; family Fabaceae; genus Vicia; species Vicia faba. The sequence goes on along the minus strand of OX451739.1, from coordinate 1,468,647,566 downwards.
TTTTGACCCACATCAACATTATGAACTCATATGAACCATTTGGTCAAGTTTGGATCACAATTTCACAAGAAATTTGATCAGATCACCAAAAGGGCAAAATGGTCATTTTTAGGGTTTTGACTGCACAAAGGCAATTTTTGACTGTTTGACCTAGCCAATGGCAAACCAAGCTCACATATGGACTCAAGGACTCAATGTCATGGTCTTGACACATTCAACAAGTTCAAAAGGTCCCAAATGCACAAGATTGACAAATGAATTTTCCAGTCAACTGATCAAAATTTGACTATATACTGAAAAGTCAAACTTTGACTTTTTGGTCAAAATCAAGTGCCAAGATTCATTTTTCATCAAGACGTGTCAAATTATGAAAATTTTTCATCAAGAAATCCAAATTTGCAAATTAGGGTTTAAAATGAGAAAATTTCATAACTTAGAATTTTTCTAAGTTATGAAACTTCCTTATTTTTTCCTAACTTTGTCCCATTTTTTCATCAAGATACATTTGGATTCAAACAAAACTCAAAAAATGAAAATTGTAGTCCATTGCAAAATATACAACTTTGATTCACAAAGTTTTCTCAAAGGAGGCGTGTAGCTCAAGTTATGATTTTTGGAACAAGGGTGCAAAATATTCTTAACTTAGAAAAATTTTGACCTATTCTAGGCAGGATTTTTGCCCAACTTCATGGCCACTTTTCACATGGTTCCACTTGGAATTTCAATTTTCATTACAAAGATGGATTGTATTACACATTCCAAGCTTTCCAAATTGTCCAAGAACTTCTCAAACACCCTTGTGGTTAGGGAGAATCGAATTTGCAAAGATGGGCAAAAGTCACTTTGTTCATAGCCAAATACATGTTCATAACATTGCCATTTTCAAGTCAGCATGGTTCAAGCTAGATTACAGGCGTCTAATCCTTTTCACACTCAATAATTAAATGCCAAACCATTGTGCCAAGATGTTATTTTGTTCATTTGGTCATTACATGCAAGATTAATCCATATTTAGAAAAATCAATTTTGCCATTCTTGTAAAGATACACTTTATGTCAAATAACAAATCCAAGAGGCATGGGCCAGATCTTTGAAGCTAGCATTGGTACACAAATCACTCTGATCAAGAACAAGAGGTGCAACATAGTTTTGGGCATTGGACAGGCTTGTTTTGAAACTTGCATTTCCTTGCTTACATAGGAAGAAAACTTGCAAACTCACTCTAAGCTCTCATTCCTGTAAGAACCAGCCAAAGCAAACATTGCAAACACTTTTCACATTACTTAACTGACCTAAAACACGAATCAATCACAGCTCAAACACCCTCATTCACAGAAACACCATTTTTCTGCAAGAAACAGGGCATTCCTACAATTTGACTTGGCCAACATCATTCACTCGTGCGTTTTTGCCCAAACAAGTTCCAATACACTCCCTACCATCCATTGAAGCTATCCCAAGCCTTAGATACAATTTGTAACATCCATATCCAAGTTTGCCATTTCCACTTTTTAGTTTTGCAGGTTGACTTCCATAGCTCGATATAGTTAGATTCATGGCAAGCTAAGTGTTGGAGAAGGTTCCTTGGACCTCAGGCAAGCTGTACAAGTCCTCAAACACCATTGAAGTTGGCCATATTACTCTGTTCAAGTCAAGCTGAAACAGGTAAAATGTGAACTTCTATCTCTCTATCCAAGCATATTTAAGCTTAAGTTTGTGAAGAAAGTATGTTCTACTCATAGCCCTGAAGCCATCCATGTAGTTACTTTTCATTTATATTGTGTGTGCTATGAGAATTTTGGACTTGAACATGGAAGAAAATTTAGGTCAGAAATTGGGGATGGAGAAATTCTCCCTCATTTCTGAGAGTTAGGTCAAGATTTTTATATGTGTGAATTCGTCTTTCCATGCTCTATAATGTTTGTGTTATGAGTTTTGTGTAAAAATCAAAGAATCAGGAGTTAGCTGTTGTACAAGAAGCGCGTGTTTTTGATGTTCAAACAGGTTGCTGGAGGAAGAAGATGATGACTTGGGCTGGGCCTGAGTTGTTTCTGCTTTTTGCACCATCTTTTTCAGCTTACACCCCCTTGGCCCATTGTGTGATATTTTGATTATTTTTTACTTTTTATTTTTTCTTCTGACTTATTATTTTTTGTCAAAACATAAAAAATATTAAAAATATTTTTTCACCCATTTTTGCATTTATTTGGCATTTATTTGTTTTATTTAGCATATATATATATATATATATATATATATATATATATATATATATATATATATATATATATATATATATATATATATATATATATATATATATATATATATATATATATATATATATATATATATATATATATATATATATATATATATATATATATATATATATATATATATATATATATATATATATATATATATATATATATATATATATATATATATATATATATATATATATATATATATATATATATATATATATATATATATATATATATATATATGTAAATAAATGTATAAATACCTTTTTATTTAAAACATTAAAAATAATACAAAAATATATTTTCAGCCATTACTTTTATTTACATTTTGGAAACATTTTCTAAAAATATTTTTTTTTTAAATAATTAATATTTCATTTTTTGTATATATTTAGTATATTTAATATATAATATAAATACTTATACATATTTTATTAAATATTTAGGATAAAATGTAAAAATAATACCTTTTTATTTTTATTAATATTTGACATCAAAAATACCTTTTACAATATACTTCTCTTTTATTTATTTTTTGTATAAATAAATATATAAATATTGTATATAATTGGTAAATAATTACTATTTATTAAAAATTAGGATTTTGCCCTAAAACCACAAAATATCCAAAAAAAATGACTTTTTATGTTTGTTTATATTTCACATTGAAAAATACTTTCTCATACATAAAAAACCATTTTTGTATATAATATATTTTGCATTTACATTTGTTTAATTATTGTACAATTAAATAATTTGTATATTCAATTTGGATGTAATAGTTTAGATTTGAATTTCTTGCTAAATATCCCCCATTCAAATATTTGTACCCCCATCCCCATAATCATGTTGTAATAATTTAGGACTTTAAATTTCCGCATTTAAAAGCTTTCAAATTATGCCATGATAGACTTAGGGTTTGTATGCAAAAAATCAAATAACAAATAGCTTGACCTAATTCATAGACAAAAAAAAGCATGAAAATGGACAACACCAATTACACTTGCACCATTAGGGTTACTCCACTTGTTGCCTTCAAAAATGGGACATGTTGCATGTTGAGTATCTTTGGCAAAACAAAACAAATCAAATGATCATAGTCCCTCGATGACGCTTTCTCAAGTTGCCTAAAAAATGATCAAGTCCCTTAAAGGAAAAATTGCCAAAGACACTTGGCACTATTGCATTCATGGTCCATACGATGACCCGCGCCCGTCCCGTTAACATCCTAACACAAGATTGTCCACCAAATACAATGGTGGAACAATACTGTTAAAAGGGTTAAAACATAGGAAAGATATTTGAGAAATTTAGGATAGATAGCTCTTGGTTACTTGACCAACTTGCAAAGCAAATCCTTGCCCTTTTTAAAAACACACTCCACGACACAACTTTCAAAACAACTTTCAAAACCTTGAAACATCTTTTCAAAAAGACAAACACCTTTTGTAAAACATTCGAGTAAAGAATTGTTACAAGGGTTGCCTAGACAAGGCATCTTTTTCAAAACATTTTCAAACCTACACACAAAGCACCATTTCAAACAATTGAAAATGCAAGGCAAGTGATCTAAGCAAGTAACTAATAGCCCATGGATAACCATGGATAAAAAGGGTGCTAATACCTTCCCTTTCTATAATCTACTCCCCGAACCCAAGAAAACATCTCAAAGGTTTTTCCTGTGCTTTTTAACCTTTCCTTAGGATAAAATAAAAAGTCGGTGGCGACTCTTGCTAAACCGAAACATTTGCAAAAACAAACGCAAAACCTCAAGTCAGTTCTCCCACCGTATCATAGAACTGGCGACTCTGCTGGGGATCCATTTAAAAGTGGAGTAACCTTCGGGCTTAGATCACCCTTTTGCATGACGAATTGTTTGCTTTGATTGCTTTACATTTTGGTTCTCTTGTTTGGGCTTGAAATCCTACACCCGGATTTGGGGAAACATTCATAGATAGCAATATGTTGTGGAAACTGTGCGGGGTATACCGACACGGTTGAAGCAATAGCTATATTAGTGCGACATATTTGTGAGTACCGGTAACCCTTGAGTTCAATCAAGGAGAGTACGGGGCCGCTGAGTGATGTCACTAAGCACTAATGACCTAGAACCTTACTTGACCATCTTGGCCTTTTATTAGGGGTAGTGAGATGACCGGCTTTGGTGCAGTCCGAAGTTGGTAGATACTCGATACTACACTCATTGAGGGTTGTTTTCTTGGAATATTTTGGTCGCTAGTTAAGTGGCTAAACCAAAACAATGAACATGGAAAACAATCCAATGATATTGAGCTCCTTAAAACCCGGTTACTATTTATAGGACAGGTTTTTAAGCCAACTACACTCAAGAGGGTACTTACCTATGAAACCCCATGCAAGCCTGAAACTAGGGTTTTGTGTGACTTGCTTGTACATATGTTTGTGCATACATCATAAACATCATAAAGCATCATATGCATCCACTAACCATTTCAAGGGTTTGGATCTTCATCTTTGTTCTTGTTTTGTAGGTCATGGAAATTCTTCGCAGGAAAACTATCCAAGTCAACCTTGTGAGAATCCCTCCTCAACTCAAGGAGCTCACATCCAGAATTCCAGAAAGCTCTCTCTTCAGTGAAAGACATGGTAGACTGCTCAACCTAGTCAACACCAGCATTGAAGAGGACATGGTGAAAGTGTTGTTCCAGTTCTTTGACCCCCTTCACCACTGTTTCACATTCCCCGACTACCAATTGGTGCCTACTTTGGAGGAATTTTCTCAACTCCTGAGAATTCCTATTCTTAATCAACTACCCTACAACGGTACGGAAAAAGAACCAAAGCCTGAAGATGTTGCTCAAGCACTACACTTGCAACCATCTGACATCAAGGGGCATTGGGAAACTAGAAGTGGTGTCAAAGGCTTCTTGGCAAAATTCTTGTTTGAGAAGGCACAAGAGTGTTGGAATTACTTGGATCTACAAGCCTTTGAAGAGATTGTGGCACTCCTCATTTATGGGTTGGTCTTGTTCCCAAATCCTGACCAACTTATAGATGTCAATGCTGTCAAGATTTTTCTATCCAGGAATCCCATACCCACATTGCTTGGGGACATCCTCCACTCATTTTACACACGAACAATGAGGAAGAGAAGTGTTCTCATGTGCTGTACTCCTCTCCTTGCAAGGTGGTTTATTTCGCACCTTTCACAATCTGTTTTGAAGAATGACCAAGGCTTAAGGTGGTCACAACGATTGATGACCCTCACACACTCTGATGTACATTGGTGTTCTCGGTCCAGAGAAAATGTCATCATCGTCGATCGTTGTGGTGAGTTCCCTAATGTCCCATTACTTGGCATTAGAGGAGGCATTACCTACAAACCTTGTCTAGCTTTGAGACAATTTGGATATGCACGGAGGGATGGCCCTCATGACATGCTGATTCCTGACCTAGTTTTTGACTTCGACAACGATGCGCAAGGACTTCGCCAAAGATTCATCAGAGCTTGGAGGATGCCTAACAAGGTAGATAGCAAGACACTGGGGCACAAGAACTCCATCCCTCTTGAGCCTTATCTCAAGTGGGTACGAACCCGAGCCCAGAGTCTAATGATGCCTTACCCTCATATTCTCCCTTTGATTAAAGAGCCCGTTAAGGAAGGAGAGGTTCCCTACACCATCCTATATCCTGACATGCCAACATCATGGGAGGAAATGCAGAAGAGTTGGATCCAACTCAAGGAAGAGCGGAATACCTTTGAAGCCAGCTTCTACGCCAGTGAGAAGAAGGTTTTAGAACTTACCCGCCGACTCCATGAGGAAGAGACCCTCAACACCTACATCGCACCAAAGAGGATGCGCAACGTCTTTTTACCTTGAGAAGTTTTTGTAATATTTGGCCCATGGGGCATTTATGTACTGACAAAATTTCTTCTTATTAATATGACGTGTGTTCTTTTTGTCTGCAACAATTTTGAATTTCTAAATCCTTGAATGCATTTCATAAATAAACATATCATTCATCATGTGCATAAACAAGTCTCCACACCAGGTTTCCTTATCTTTCTGCTATTTATTTCAGTAAGATGGATCTCGAACAGACGGTCAAAGACCTGCAGTCACAAAACTCACAGTTTCAACAGCTCCTAATGACCTTGGAAAAGGGTCAGGAGGATCTAAAAGCACTGCTTGGGAACAAAGAGAAAGAAAAAGTTAAAAAGAAGAAGAAAAGAGTCGGGGTAGCTACATTGGGAAGAAGGTTTGAGAATGAAGCAAGAAGAGTTCTTGAATTTCCCTCTGCATCTGAAGAGGGAACCAGTAAAGGAAAAGGAGATGCACTACCTTCCGAGTCCGAAGCTGAAGAGGAAGAGGCTAAGGAAGATGAAGACTACTCAGAGAAACAATACCCGCCAGCGGACGACAAATACAAAAACCTGGAGGATAGACTGGCAGCTATGGAGCTGCAAAGGGTTCCCGGGTTAGATTTCAAAGATTTGGGATTGATTGCTGGAATTGCGATCCCTCCAAAGTTTAAGGTGCCAATTTTTGCAAAATATGACGGGCTGTCTTGCCCGAAGATGCACCTAAGGTCGTATGTCAGAAGAATTCAACCTCATACATCCGACATAAATCTTTGGGTACACTTCTTCCAGGATAGCCTGTCTGGTACATAGCTAGATTGGTTTTACAAGCTTGAGAGATCAGAGGTACATAGTTGGGAGGATTTGGCAGCTGCCTTTTATCGCCAGTATCAATATAACTCTGACTTGGCGCCAACCCGTACTCAGCTACAAAGTATGGGGATGGCCTCAAATGAGGGATTCAAAGAATACGCCCAGAAATGGCGCGACTTGGCCGGAAGAGTGCAGCCACCTCTTTCTGATAGAGAATTGGTTGATATGTTCTTGGGGACCCTATCTGGCCCATTCTTCAACCATTTGATCGGGAGCTCTTCCGCAGGGTTTACTGAATTGATTCTGACTGGCGAACGGGTGGAAGTCGGTATTAAGAATGGGAAGATTCAAAGGGATGCCTCTACATCTACAACTGTTAAGAAATCATTTTCGGCTAAGAAGGAAGCAGCTGTTATATACTCTCAGAAAAGATCGGGAAGAACTGAGCACCGGTTGACTGTGGGGGCCGTGATGATCCAAAATTCATCAAATGATCAGCCTCGTAACAATCAGTCCAGACCAAATCAGCAACGGGTGGAACGGCCACAACGGCAGTTCACCCGCATCAATATGACGCCCGCACAAGTTCTTCCCTATTTGTTGAAGCTAAATCTCACCACTATCAAAGAGGCACCAAAAAATGTGAACACGTCTTCCCCACATTATCATCCCAATGCTAAATGCGCCTATCATTCTGACAGTGTCGGGCATGACACCAACGATTGCTGGGCACTTAAGCATAAAATACAAGACTTGATAGAGGCGAAAGAGGTTGAGTTCGATGCTCCAGAGAAGCCAAACGTAATATCCACTCCAATGCCGAAGCATGGTTGCAATGTCCATGCTATTGAAGAAGATCTGTATGTTTCTGATGTTGATAACCTGATGACTCCACTGTTGACGATCAAGTTGAATCTGTTAAAGGCTGGGATTTTCCCAGGATGTAAAGAAGATTGCTACTGTTGTTCCTCTCTACCAATCGAATGTCCATTGCTGAAGAAAGGCATCCAAGGCCTGATGGACAGTCAACAAATTCTTTTCGAAAAGATTCCTACTACTCCAACCCTTATCAAAGATGTTTCAATAATCACCATTTCCACCAATCTTTCCAAGGTCCCTAAAAAGCATGTTAAGATTACATCTGCTACAAAGTTTGTTCCTTTGAAAATAACTATGCCTGGGCCTGTCCCCTACATTTCTGACAAATCAATACCATGGAATTACGATGGAGAAATCTACTACCATGGTGTTAAACAAGTTGAGATAACCGAAGGAATCTCTGATGAAGAAGATGCCAACATTGGAAACATTGCTGGTACAAGCAAGATCACCCGAAGTGGGAGAATATTTTCTCCAGAGATTTCCCCCCCAAAGGCAATCTTTGGACCCTCAGCTGCTTCCAAAGTTACTCCTGCACCGATAAAACTTTCCGCAAGAACTCTGTTGATTGAAGAAGCTGTTATTCCTGTGGTTGTCCCTCCTACTTCTGCTGATAAGGGGAAAGGGATCCAAGATGAGCTCGTCAGGACGAGGGCTCAACCATTGGTCATCCCCGAAACCTCTAAGAAAGAGATGGAGGAGATTCTGAAAATAATTAAGAAGAGTGATTATGATGTGGTAGAGCAACTGGGGCAAACCCCCTCGAAGATCTCCATGTTAGCATTACTGCTTTGTTCAGAAGCGCACGCCAAAGCATTGATAAAATTTCTGAAGACAGCCCATGTGCCCCAAGAAACCTCAGCCGATCAATTCCAAGATTGTGTAGCCAGCCTTACCGCAGACAACGGCCTAGGTTTCTCTGATGCTGACCTGACTCCGAAAGGAAGAAAGCACAATGACGCATTACATGTGTCAGTAGAATGCCAAGGAACTACTCTGGCCCATGTTTTGGTCGACATTGGTTCTTCTCTGAACGTGCTGCCTAAGAAGGCTCTCGACCGATTGGATTGTGAAGGCTTGGAGTTAAAGCCGAGTAATATCATTGTAAGGGCATTTGACAGGTCAAAGAGAATGGTACATGGGGAGGTCGACATTCCCATTAAGGTAGGCACTGAAGTGTTCCCCTCAACTTTCTATGTGATGGACATCCGTCCGTCATACTCTTGCTTGCTAGGGAGGCCATGGATACATAATGTTGGCGTGGTCACCTCCTCTCTACATCAAATGCTGAAATACCTTGTCAAAGGAAAAATCATAACCGTACACGGTGAGGAGGAATATATGATCATCCACCTGAACTCCTTTCGGTATGTAGAGGTGGAGGGTGAATTCATTGAAACATCGTTCCAGCACTTTGAGGAAGTCTCTCCTGAGGTGGCAGTAGCAAAAGCGGTAGCTGAAGTACCCAAGCAGGTGGCCAGGATGGCATCTCTGAAAGACGCAAAGGCTGCGATGAAGGAAGGGAAGAGCTCAACATGGGGGCAGTTGCCTGATATTCCTCACAAAACAGACAAGTTTGGTTTAGGATTTACCGCTGCGGGGCAAAAAGCTATGCGCCGCTCAAAAGTTGGAAGAACACCCATCAAGATTTCTCCTTATGGAATCAATGCTTTGGAAGGTGAAGACGAAGAGGCCAACATTGAAGATTGGATCTTCCCAACCATCGAAGGGGGACTACAAAATTGGGAGGCGAAAGACTTCGTCCCCATTACTTTTATTAATCAGTAATTTATCTGTCAAACATTTCCTGTTGGTCTGTAATAATTACTTTTGAACAATCTGCACACTACTTTTTCACCTCATGCCTTGCCCGGGGCATGTGGTCCATTTGTAAGGGTTTTGATTATCTTCATATTCATATGCCATGTTTAATGATTCATTGGACGTTTTTCATTAATAAACTGCTGTGTTCATTTTCTTTCCTTTTGCATTTTTGTTTGTTTAAGGATGGTTATCCCTTACACACACCCACGCTCACAAATGCAGGTACCCATCCACTCTGGATTCTATGGGTGACTATTCTACTATGTCCTTCAATAACTCTGAAGATTTGGTCAATCAGGCTGAGTATGAAGATGACGAAGATTGTGAAGTACCGGGAGAGCTAGCCAGTCTTCTACAACAAGAAGAGAGGGCCATCTTGCCTCACGAAGAGTTGTTGGAAACTATCAACTTAGGAACAGAGGAAGACCAGAAAGAAGTACAAGTGGGTGCCAATCTGGAGCCAAGTGTCAAGGAACGCTTGATATAGCTTTTGAATGAATACGTTGAAATCTTCGCCTGGTCTTATGAAGACATGTCAGTTTAGACACAGATATAGTGGTTCACCGTCTCCCTACAAGAGAGGATTGTCCACCGATCAAGCAAAAAGTCCGCCGAATGAGGCCCGACATGTCTGAGAAGATTAAAGCAGAAGTAATGAAGCAATTCAACGCTGGCTTTCTGGCTGTTACATCCTATCCACAATGGGTTGCTAACATTGTGCCAGTACCTAAAAAAGACGGTAAGGTCAGGATGTGTGTGGACTACCGGGATTTGAATAGGGCCAGCCCTAAAGATGATTTTCCGCTACCGCATATCGACATTTTGATTGACAACACAGCTTAGCACAAGGTGTTTTCCTTCATGGATGGATTCTCGGGCTACAACCAGATTAAAATGGCCCCCGAGGACATGGAGAAAACAACCTTTGTTACACAATGGGGTACCTTCTGCTACAAGGTGATGTCGTTCGGACTGAAGAACGCATGGGCAACTTATCATCGCGCCATGGTAGCTTTATTTCGTGATATGATACATCATGAGATCGAAGTTTACGTAGACGATATGATAGCTCGATCACAAACAGAGGAGGAACACCTTGAGCATTTGCAGAAGCTGTTTGCCAGGTTGAAAGAATACAAACTCAGGCTGAATCCAAGTAAGTGTACTTTTGGAGTGAGGTCTGGTAAACTTTTAGGATTTATTGTCAGCAACAAAGGCATTAAGGTCGATCCAGCAAAAGTAAAAGCTATACGAGAAATGTCTGCTCCCCATACTGAAAAGGAGGTTAGAGGGTTATTGGGGCGCTTGAACTATATTTCCAGATTCATCTCTCATCTGACGTCTACCTGTGAGCCAATTTTCAAACTATTGAAGAAAGATCAGGTAGTCGAATGGAGCGACGATTGCCAAGCTGCTTTTGATAAGATCAAGGAGTATTTGCTAGAACCTCCTATTCTGATGCCACCCGTCGAAGGAAGGCCGCTGATCATGTATCTGACCGTTTTGGATAACTCAATGGGGTGCGTGTTGGGCCAGCATGACGAGTCTGGTCAAAAAGAGCATGCCATTTATTACCTTAGCAAAAAGTTTACCGATTGTGAGACTCGCTACTCACTGCTCGAGAAAACTTGTTGCGCTTTGGTATGGGCTGCTCGCCGACTAAGGCAGTACATGTTGACTCATACCACTCTATTGATTTCCAAAATGGATCCTATCAAGTATATCTTCGAAAAGCCTGCTTTATCTGGAAGAATCGCTAGATGGCAAATGATCCTGACTGAGTATGACATCCAGTACACCACCCAAAAAGCTATAAAAGGGAGTGTACTAGCTGACCATCTAGCTCATCAAGCTATCGAAGATTATTAATCCATGAGATTCGACTTCCCGGACGAGGACATCATGAATTTGGACAACATTGAAGGTAACGGGCTGTATGACGGACCTGAAAAAGGATCCCGATGGACCCTGTACTTTGATGATGCTTCAAATGCACTTGGAAACGGTATCGGTGCGGTACTCATTTCCCCGAAAGGTTGCCACACACCTTTCATGGCCCGACTTTGCTTCAGCTGTACCAACAACATGGCTGAATATGAAGCTTGCATTTTTGGTCTCAAGGCTGCTATAGACTTGGGGATCAAATCTTTGATCGTATTTGGGGACTCGGCTTTGGTTATCAGTCAAATCAAAGGAGAGTGGGATACCAAACATCCTAATCTTATCCCATACAAAGAACATGTTTTGACATTGTTGTCTCATTTCGAGCAAATCACCTTCGAGCATTTCCCGCGAGAAGAGAATCAGCTAGCAGATGCTCTGGCTATAATGTCTTCCATGTTTAAACTCAACTGGGATAATGAGGCTCCCCAAATCACCATCGAGCGAACGGATGAACCTGCACATTTTCATGAGATTAATACCGAAGAAGTAGTGGAACAACCTTGGTTTCACGAAATCAAAAGGTATCTCCAGACTAGAGAATATCCCGAAGGAGATTCCTTAAATGACAAGAAGTTCCTAAGGAAGTTTGCTGCCAAGTTCTTCCTGAGCAACGACATCCTCTATAAACGCAGCCATGATTGTGTTTTACTCTGATGCATAGACAAAGCCGAAGCAGAGTTAATCATGACTGAGATACACAGCGGTACGTTTGGCACCCACTTGAGCGGGCATACAATGGCTAAGAAGATCCTAAGGGCAGGTTATTACTGGTCTACCATGGAAGCTGACTACCATCAACATTCCCGTACTTGCCACAAATGTCAAGTCTACGCTGACAATATTCATATTCCTCCATATTCTTGCAGGTTTTGTTTATAGTCCTTAATTAGGACTTATAACAGGGTTTATTGAGTTTCTTACAGGTTTTGTTTTTAGTCCTTAATTAGGACTCATAACAGGGTTTACTGAGTTTCTTGCAGGTTTTGTCTACAGTTCTTAATTGGGACTCATAACAGGGTTTACCTACATTACCCCATGCATAGCATAACATCATACCATTGCATACATCCTACATAAGGACTAACCCATTTCAAGGATCTCAAGGGCTTGTGATGCAGGTCATGATGAACAAAATGTCTAGCAAGGGGCAAAGGGGATTTATTTTCCTCTAGCCAAGGTTGTCAGGGGCTATGACCCACTGGATATGGTGAGCCTTTGACCCTTGAAGAAGGACTCTCAACAACATGAAGTTCCTTCAATCAAGCTACCGGATCCCAATTCTAACAATTTTTCTTGTCTACCCCGCGAGATCCTTGAAAACATGGCATGCACATATATACATCATTACATTACAGGTATCTTTCTTTACAGGTCACTTACCTTCTCCGCTGTTTATTTCAGCAATGGCTTCCCAACAAGATAACCAGGATCTTCAGGCTCAAGAGACTCGGTTCGGGGAAATCCTCCTGAATCTATCCAAGGGACAGGAAGAGCTGTGAACACTTCTCATGGGGACTTTGGTCAGGAACAATGCTGAGGATGAACGGCTGAAACATCTGCAAGCGGAAGTGGATGCAATGAAAGTCCAAATGCTGGGGCAGGCGACTATCATTCAAGGCTTAGCTCAAAGACAAGAAGAGCTTGGGGTTCTCGTCAACCAACTGCTTCGGGATAACCAACTGGGGCAAACATCTAAGGGTAAAGAGCCAGTCATCATTCAACCACCTTTGAGACAAGGAGATAAGGGGGAGCTCTTCAAATGGCTTCAGGGTTACAAATTCAGCATCAACCTCACCAGCTTCAGCCAGACAAGCCCAGGAGGCAATTCACCCAGCTCAATATGTCGCTGTTTCAAGCTTTACAACGCCTGTTGAGATTGAATCTGATCACATTAAGGGCTCATCCCCGGAACCCCAACACATCAGCTCCTACCTATCATCCCAATAAAAGGTGTGCCTACCACTCTGCCAGTCCAGGACATGATACAAATGAGTGTTGGGCTCTGAAGAACAAGATCCAGAACCTGATTGATGAAGGAGCATTGGAGTTCACACAATATGGTCAGGCTGAGTTTTTCTACCATCCCTCCAAGGCTCACCATTTGAAGTGACAAGCCCTGAGACTAGAAAACTTTTGTTCATTCGAATATTCAAGTTGTGTTGTTCTTTGATTGTTTAAACATTTATTCATGTTAAACGTTGTTATTCCATTAATGCATCGCATATGTCTGTTTTGAATCAATATATTCGCATTCGCTATTTTCAAAATTGCTTTCATTTTTTTGATGTCAACTCTCAATTAATAATTCTAGGCCTCTTGAGGGAGGATGACGAAAAACGATACCATAATCTACAGTATGCTTTTGAACAGACCCCGCTGATGAGGTACAGGCATTGTTTCAATTCCTAAACACTGGAGTTATAAGGAAGATAATCCCTCGTCAACCCCTCTGAGCCAAAGAAGTAGGAGTTTTGCTTTTTCGAAAATTAAAACCCTTTATCATAACCTGGGGCAGGGTAGTTCTCTCAGTTGATCCAAGTGCATAACAAATGGCACCAAAGAGGTCCTTACAAAAAAAAAAGAAGGCAGTGATGATTCCGAATAATCATAAGGATAGGCAGTCATTATATCTCAAAAATAAAAACCCAATAAGTCAAAACCTATGAAGGAGACTTACAAAACTGGGGCATCCCGCTGACTGTAATTCCAAAAAGAAACAGTTCAGGCAAAAAACAAGGATAACGAAATCAATCAGGAAAAAGAGGTCATACAAACCCTCAACAAAAACAAAAAAAAATGACTGCCTATTCAGAATAAATCATCAATATCTGAACCATCATTGGAACATCAGGACCAGGATTCAAACAAGGTCTAACGCACGATCAACTGAGCTTAGGTTTGAAGAATATCACGAAGAGTGGGTGGGTACAAATAATTTGAGCCTTTATCCTTTGTTTCTTAAACCATGAACCAGGCCACGCTACAACCCTTAAAAGTCCTAGCTGAAGCATGGGTTAGTTTGAAAGCATACTGTTACAAAAGGTATCCTGACTCCTTAAGGCTTGCGGTAAAATAACGAGTTGACATCACTGTTTACAAAAAAATTCACTTGTTTTTATGAAAAAGAATGCATTTTCAAAATCTTCAAGACAGACATAAGCTTTGCATTTTGATATAACAGTGTTTTCATATGACTTCTTGTTTGAACAGCAGAGAAATTCGCACGACGAATATCCAGTGAACAAAATCTTCTCAACAAAAACTCAAATGGAAGAAGCACTCCCAATCAAGGGGCGGACATGATCATTGTCCATCATCTGGGGCAGTCCAATCAAGATTCAGGGAATCTCTCAAGGCCAAACAGCCTGGGGCAAATCTCCGCCTGAGTCACTTGGGGCACTCCAGCAACGAATCTTGCCTGATCAAATACCTTTTGGTGGCATGGCAAAACACTTCTAACAGGGGCAACTCCCTACATTCTGAGAGCGTGGATATAGTCGAAAAAATACTACGCATAATCAAAGACCCGCTAGGTTGACATACCTAGGCAAAAATTAGGGCTTCCCGACGAACCAAAAGGGTTCGGGCAAAATGAAGGGATGAAATGAAAAAATCTGTACACCCGGCAAGTCGAAAACCTGAAAAGGCGGCTTGGGCAAAAAAGGGTATCCCGGTGGACTGAAAACCTGAAAGGGAGGTCCAGACAAAAGTTAGGGATCAAAGTGTACGACTATGTCCTGTCATCTTGTCACCTGCCTACCAGAAGAAGGCTGGTCCATCAACAACTATCAGCACCTCACAGATCTTCCTCTCCCACCTCAGAAACAGGGGCAATAATGAGTTGTCCAAACGATCTAATTGCTCTGTCCACCAAGGTACTAAGATAGGTTCGGCTGAAGAACAACCAGGATATCTTAAGTCCCCAGAGAGTGAGCCAGCAAGTCCATGCACTCTCCCCAAGCAAAGTTATACTGTCAGCCTTAAGGAAGTTGTGTATCCTCCAGCAGATCTCAAACATTCCCCAGCACATCATACAGACATTCCTAACAGGCATCCCCGGCAGTCTTGGTCTAAGACTGTTCCCCGGCGGTATACCAGACATTCAGTGGAATCTCTTCTCCAATACATCTCAAAATTTCCCCAGGAGAGTCCAGTATAGTTCAAGATTTCCCCAGGAAAGTTTGAATCCATCTCCCCAGCAGGAAGCTTATCCCCAGTAGATTCTGGAAGCTTGCCACCTACATAGCACGAACGCGTCCCCCGGCTTTATTCAAAGGTTATTTCCCTACCAGGATATAACTAGGTTATCCTCAGCCAAAAACCACGAGAAGATTGTCCTTGGCGAAGTCTTCTTATCCCCAGCGAAGTCTATTAACACTTCCAACATCAACGGTATCCCCAACAAAGTTACCATCAACATCCCAGCAAAATACCTCTCTCCCCACAGAGTATTGTTCCCCAGCAAGATCGCTAGAATAATTTTCTCCCCGCAGAGTAATCCATTCGCCAAGTTTATTCCCTAATGGAGTTATCTTCCCCTACCGGCATTCTTGCAACTATCATCCCCAGCGGAAACAACAAAGCACTATTCTCCAACATCAGTCCAGGATGTGACTTCCCGGCACCCGTCAAGGATTTACTTTCCTAGACAAAATCATATATTCATAAACATCGCACTTCCATACATTATAGCATGCACATACGCATCATGACCTCACAATCTCATTTATGTTGAGAACATCATTGCTTGATCCATATCATGCATTGCATATGACTGACCTTTACCTTTCAGGAAAGATCCAGTTAAGTTCTCAGCCATTCCAAGACCTTGCCTGGTTCAGTTAAATCGATTCTAAGATTTTTCTGATTCTTATCCAGTCAAAGGCCTTCTCTGGTTCAGTCAGATCGACCCTAAGATCTCCCTGATTCTTATCCAATTGATGATTTCAAGACCTTGTCCAGTTCAGTTAAATCGATTCTAAGATTTTTCTGATTCTTATCCAGTCAAAGGCCTTCTCTGGTTCAGTCAGATCGACCCTAAGATCTCCCTGATTCTTATCCAGTTGAAGTTATTCCAAGACCTTGCTTGGTTCAGTTAAATCGATCCTAAGATTTTTCTGATTCTTATCCAGTCAAAGGCCTTCTCTGGTTCAGTCAGATCGACCCTAAGATCTTCCTGATTCTTATCCAGTTGAAGTTATTCCAAGACCTTGCTTGGTTCAGTTAAATCGACCCTAAGATTTTTCTGATTCTTATCCAGTCAAAGGCCTTCTTTGGTTCAGTCAGATCGACCCTAAGATCTCCCTGATTCTTATCCAGTTGAAGTTATTCCAAGACCTTGCTTGGTTCAGTTAAATCGACCCTAAGATTTTTCTGATTCTTATCCAGTCAAAGGCCTTCTCTGGTTCAGTCAGATCGACCCTAAGATCTCCCTGATTCTTATCCAGTTGAAGTTATTCCAAGACCTTGCTTGGTTCAGTTAAATCGACCCTAAGATTTTTCTGATTCTTATCCAGTCAAAGGCCTTCTCTGGTTCAGTCAGATCGACCCTAAGATCTCCCTGATTCTTATCCAGTTGAAGTTATTCCAAGACCTTGCTTGGTTCAGTTAAATCGACCCTAAGATTTTTCTGATTCTTATCCAGTCAAAGGCCTTCTCTAGTCCAGTTAAATCGATTCCTAAAGATTTTCCTGATGAAGAATCAGTAGAAGACATCCAAGATTCTCTCATCGTTACTGTTGAGGTAGTAATCGCCCCAGATTCTCTCATCGTTACTGTTGAGGTAGTAATCGCCGCAGATTCTCTCATCGTTACTGTTGAGGTAGTAATCGCCCCGGTTTCTCTCATCGTTACTGTTGAGGTAGTAATCGCCCCAGATTCTCTCATCGTTACTGTTGAGGTAGTAATTGCCCCGGATTCTCTCATCGTTACTGTTGAGGTAGTAATCGCCCCAGATTCTCTCATCGTTACTGTTGAGGTAGTAATCGCCCCAGATTCTCTCATCGTTACTGTTGAGGTAGTAATCGCCCCAGATTCTCTCATCGTTACTGTTGAGGTAGTAATCGCCCCAGATTCTCTCATCGTTACTGTTGAGGTAGTAATCGCCCCAGATTCTCTCATCGTTACTGTTGAGGTAGTAATCGCCCCAAATTCTCTCATCGTTACTGTTGAGGTAGTAATCGCCCAAGGTTCTCTCATCGTCCCGTTGAGTTAGTAACCATCCCTAATTCATTCATCACCTTTTGAAGCTCCAGACTCGATTCCTGTATCTCGCCAGGGCACGTCTGAAGAGGTTTTAAGATTCAATTCCTGTAACCAGTCAGGGCACATCTACACAAAGAGTTTGAAGACCAGCTCCTGTAATAGGCCAGGTACTCATTTTCTTTTTCAGGTACGCAAGTTCTCGCTAAGGAATCTCTTACGCGATCGACACCCAGATGGCATCTATAAGCCCATCCACCTATCCATCACCTATCAACATGGAATCTATAAGCCCATCTTCCTATCCATCAATCTCCACATGGCATCTGTAAGCCTATTCCCATCATCACTCTGCTAACATGTGAGCGCAAATTTCTGGGCACTCTAGTGTTCAATCATCTTCCACCTTCGGATTACGAAAGGCACGTCAGCCAATCTACATCCTCAGGTTTAAGAAGATTGAACAGGGGCAACTGTTGTACCCCAAAATTTTCCCTCCCATATTCTTCAAGATTTGCAAAGAGCATGCTTCAAAATCTCCCAAGGGTTACACAGTCCAATGGCCTCCTAACAGTCAAAAATCAGGGTTTTAGTTCTGGCAAAGAAATTGAAGTTTCCAAGGGTCCAAACAAGTCCCACATGCCTACAAACATTTTCAAGCATCCTCATGTCAAGTTTCAAGACTCACAGCACAAAATTGCACAGTCAAAAACCCTAATTGCTCAACAGTCAACTGCAGGGGCAAAATGGTCATTTGACAGTCAAAAGTCCAAATTTTTGGTCAACATCTTATTTTGAAGCCACAAACATCATTTGATCAATTCTTGATCATGATTCTCAAGGCATGGCTCAAAAAGTCTCAAGATGCAAAAGTTTCTATATTTGGATAGTTGGAAAAGTCAAATGTAACTTGACCAAGGCATAACTTCCACATGGTTTATCAGAAAAATTCCATCCAAAGCTCATTTTGAAGAGAATGACATTTACTACAACTCATCTTCACACTTCAAGTCCAAGAAATGCTCTCACAAAAAGTTATCAATCTCAACATTATAGGTCATTTTCAAAAGTCAACAAAAAGGCACTTTAAGTCAAAGACCATAACTTGAGATTGGTAAATCAAAATGACATGGGACCAAAGGCATTGGTTAGAGGACTTCAAGACCTTTCCAAAATGTCCAAGAACATGATCAAAGCTTAAAAATTGAGCAAGATATGCCTTGTGGAAGTTGGGAAATTTTTGGGAATTTTGAAAAGTCAACTTTGCTTCAAATGCCTCAAAATTGCTAATGGGCCACAATTTCTTCCAAGAATCATCACCCAAAATCTATGCATGACCCATTGACCCAAAGGGGAGTTATTTTCTTATTTTTAATTTATTAATTGAATTTTTAAATCCATTAATTCATTTAATTATAATTAAATATGAGAAAAATACTAAACAAATGTTTTTGAATCTTTTTATGCAGCATATGCCCTCATTATTCACTCAATATTTCGTGCATACTCAAAAAGGCAAGAATCTCCATTGATTGGCATCAAAAGGGAATGAAAAAGATTGAAAAAGATTATGCAAAATCAAGAATTCAAAATCATCAATGCAAAGGTTTTTTGGCTTGGATTTCTAACCTAATTCATTCCACATATCCAGAACCTAAACCTAATAAAAAACAAGCTAGCTGCGCTCATAATCAAAAACAAAAACTTGCATTTTTCTTAAAAAGTCCAAAACTGAAAACATAGTTTCAGTGTGTTGCAAGGCCTAAAAAGGATTCCAATAGCTTGCTTACAGATCCAGGAAGCTTTCTGAATCAAAATCACGTCCTCTAACCTCAAGAATTGGTATAACCGTGTTCCACTTTTCTTGAAAAAATTGATAATCGTATTCCATTTTATATGCATGATTAATGTATTTTAACTGTTGTTTTGCACTAACATGAGCATTCTAAAGCTGTTGGTATCTTCTAATTGAACTAAAGTGCCCTGTACGAGAATCTGCCATGGAAATTTTCTAGGTTTTCATAAGCTTGAAATTGGGGACTTCGTCCTGGGGAAAAATTGAGCCATAAGACCAACACCAATGCATTCGTGACATTCCAACGATTCAAAACCACACCTCGCGCTCAATTTATATGAGCACAGGGCCTAATCGCTATTTTTGTGTTCTTCACTTAGTGGGGGTTTAAAACCCCCGCTATCCATTCTATATTTTTCAGGTGAAAACGAAGCCAGGGAGAAGAAGATGAGCTGTTGGTTGATGGTTGGTTGATTCAAACATTGGCGCTTTTTTTATTATTCCACTAACGCGTGTTTTCTCTCTCTTATTGATCATTGCCCATTAAATAAACAAAGTAACACGCTTGGCCTGTTGGTAGCTGCATTGTCATACAAGCATTGGGACCTGGGTTCGATTCCCAGGTCCCCCAAATTCTTCATAATTTTGTTCATAAGGCGTTCAGGTACAATTCCCTGCCCAGGGTCCATCATACACCCAACACCTTGGCACGCCACATGTCACCAGGGGCCAATCCAAAGGTCAGGATCTGGAGTCCACCATGGACATCAGTCAACACCTCTACACGCAAGTCTGAGAAGTCAAACAAGGCCTGAATTCTTGGGCCAAATTACTGCAAATCAAACTCCTCAATTTGGGTCAACACCCCCATGTTTGCCTTCTCTTTCTCTATTTTTCTTCTTTTCTTTTATTTATTTTAATTATATTATTTGTTTCATTTAATTCCACAAAATTTAAATACAAAAAAATCAGAAAGTCAAAAAATAAAATATGTTTATCATTTAAATTTAATATTATTTTGTAAATAAATTTTGTTAACTAATTTAGTTTTAATTTTAGGTTTAATTTTAATGTTTTTTTGAATAAACTAAAAAATGTAGAAATTAGGATTTTAATACTTTTATTCTTTTTTCCTTTTTTTTACCATTATTAAGTATTAATTATTTTTGTAAATAAATATGCCATTTAAATAATTAATGTAAATTAGGTCAAACTTAAACATTTTTTAATAAATTAAAAACAATTTAGAACTAGGTTTTATTTAACTTTTAATTCCAATTAATTATCCCATTAAATTTCATAAATCCAAAAACATAAAAAAAAATAAGTTCTATTTCTCATTTAATAATTTAATCATTAATTCCAATTTAATTTCCTTAAAGGGTCCAACGCCCTCACATTCTCGATTTTTATTTCTTTTCGCACGTTTACTTTTATTTCCCCTTTTTATAATGTATTTGCCCCGAAGCTTTGTAATAGATAATTAGGACTTTTATCTTCCGTACTTTTATTCAAATCAGGTCTTGGTTTAATTTGGCGATGTAGACCTGCGCCTTGTAATAGCGTAGGACCTTTATTTTCCGCATTTTAATTCCCGCACCTTTTAACTGTTAATAATCACATGAAAGAATGTATGCCCAAAAATAAAAACAATGCGTAGAACACTCAATGCATGATCAAGACAAAAATAAACTGAAAATGACACACAATTCACACACCACTCCTAGGGTACGCCTCACTGTTGCCTTGCCCCTCGAAACGTGGTCGTCGAGTAGAGGGCGTTTTAGTAAGTCCTCATGTCCATGAACATGGCATGGGGGTAGCTTCTAAGGTGTCTTCCTATTGCTCTGGTGACCACACTGTCCCTAATCCTCGAATTGACCCGAACACCCCCAACGGTGGTGCTACCTACCTCTCAATGGTGGGATAGCATTACCTTAAGGACATTTACACAGACTAATTCCTTAGGGTAGGTAGATGACTCGTAGATACTTGCTCTAATTCAAAACAAATCAAAAACTTCTTTTCACACCAACACTTTGCAAAAAAGCTTTCAAAAACAACTTTTCAAACACTCTTGAGGATCGATACAAGAGTCATTCTGAAACCTTCAAAGAAACTTTTTCAAACCCACTCACCTTGAAAAGCAAACAAACATTTTTGAAAACACAAATGAGCAAGTATCTAAGAGCCCATGGATAACCATGGATAGAAAGGGTGCTAACACCTTCCCTTTCTATAAATCTACCTCCCGAACCGAGAACTAATCTCAATAAGGAATTTTTCTGTGCTTTTGTCCTTTCCATTTGGAGAAAATAAAAGACGGTGGCGACTCTTGCTTCCGCGACATTTCGCGAACCAGCGTTAAACAGTCAGTTCCAGATCCACCGATCACACCCATGGATAACCATGGATAGAAAGGGTGCTAATACCTTCCCTTTCTATAATCTACTCCCCGAACCCAAGAAAACATCTCAAAGGTTTTTCCTGTGCTTTTTAACCTTTCCTTAAGATAAAATAAAAAGTCAGTGGCGACTCTTGCTAAACCGAAACATTTGCTAAAACAAACGCAAAACCTCAAGTCAGTTCTCCCACCGTATCAGAAGCTTGCTTTTCAAGAATGGCAATGTTAACTTTCTTTCCAAAATGGAAAATTGACTTAGACAATGCTTAAACCACTTGGATCATAGCTCAAAAGTTTGTGTAATCCATTAATTATGGATATATACACAAGTTATAAGGTCTTCAAAGCAATATTATGCAGCATAACATTGAGATTGGATTATGTTCATCAAGGAAGTGACTTGTAATTCAAGTTGGAAACCCTAACTTATTGCTTTCGATTCTCCTAGCTCAAGTATGATCTCAATGAGTTCTTGTACATTTTGGAAAGCTTGTAGCATCCCCTACAACCTTCATGTTGGACATTTTTGAAAACTCAATTTGGAACTAGGTGAAAAAATTCCATGAAGTTAGGTCAAAATCCTGCCTAACTATGGCAAAATTTCACTGAGTCTTTTAAGTTTCATGAACATGTCTTCACAAAATCATAACTTGAAATCCAAGCATTTCTAGGAAAATTTATGCCCTAAAATGTTTTAGATCTCATTGAGATCTACAACTTTCATGTTGGAAGTTTCCTTTGAATCATCTTGCATCATGGTGGAAATTTGGCTCAAAGTTATGAAAAAAGTGAACTTTTCAACACTTAGAGATATTCTAAGTTTTAGAAATTTGACTTTTCAAAGGTGAAATTTTACTTTTTGATATCTTTATGAACAAGTTTCATATTTTTACATGTCTTGATGAATTGTGATCTTTGAAACTTCATTTTGACCAAAAAGTCAAAGTTTGACTTTTCAGTGTACAATTAACTTTTCATCAGTTGACTGAAATTCAACTATCAATCAATTGATCTTGAGAAATGTTTTGAACCATGTAATTAGGTCAAAATTATGTATTTGAATCATTGAGATCATGTCTTAAACCAATAAGTCATTGGTTAGGTCAAAAGTCAAAAATTGCACCTTCTCAGTCAAAACCCTAATTTTGACCATTTTGCCCATTTGAGGATCTGATCAAATTTCTTGAGGAATTATGATCCAAACTTGATAAATTGACATATATGAGTTCATTATGTTGATATCTACCAAAAATTAAGAAGTTTCACTATAAATTGACCACAGTTGACTTTTTCCCCTATACAGTTGATTTTTAGGTCAATTGGTCAATTGAATGAGCAAAAATGTGATCCCAGACTTGAAACTTGACATGAGAAATCTTGAGGGTCCGAAATGATCCATGAAAGTCATATGGGGCATTAAAATTCCATTTGTCCTTGTGCAAACTCAAACCCTAATTTGAGTCATTAGTGCTTAAGGAGGTATCTTGAGCTGATCAAACCTTATGTAGTCTTGAATAAAAGGAGATCTTTATGAGAGATTACTTGAGAAATAAGAGGGAAAATTTTGGGGTACAACATCTGCCCCTGTTCAATCTTCTTAAACCTGAAGAGTTAGATTGGCGGATCCGCCATTCGTGACTTGAAGGTGGAAGATGATTGAACACTAGAGTGCCCAAAAATTTGCACTCAAAGATTTATTGGGAATGGGCTTATAGATGCCATTTGGAGGAATGATGGTAAATACTGGAAGAAGTATCAACACAAATATTTGGTCGATTTATACTAAAACTTGATGTTTCACCTGTGGGAAAAAGAGTTAGTCAAATGCAGATGTATGCATGTCGTTCTCAAGATAAATGAGATTGTGCTAAATGCGTTTTGTATGTATATGCTATGATGTATGAATGTGGTATGAATATTCATCCGGGAAAATAAATCTCTGACTACTACTGAGGAATTCTGGGAAGCTGAATCCCGAATCGCTGTTGGGGATGAAGAATATACACATCTTCACACTTCATTGAAAGAATGCTTCCACCGGGGAATATTTCTTGAATGTTAGTTGTTATCTGGTCAAATCCAAGATTGAGAACAACTTGCTAAGGATGAGGAAGTCAACTACTATCTGGTCGAATTCCAGGTTTCACGGTAACTTATTGGGGAAGAATAAATTAACTGTTATCTGGTCGGATTCAAGGCTTCGTAGAAAATTTCTTGAAATTGAACTGTTATCTGGTCGGATCTAGGCTTCGCAGATTTTCTTGAAGTGGTAACTACTATCTGGTCGGTTCCATGCTTCATGGTTTCGCTGGGGATTGTAGCTAGTTGTTATCTGGTCAGACTCCAGGCTTCACAATAACTTGCTTGAAATAGACAAAGTTAAATTGATATCTGGTCGGATCCAGGCTTCACAAATTTTGAGGTGGATGAAATTAATTGCCATCTGGTTGGGTCCAAGCATCACAATAAACTTGTCAGAAGAGATAGAGTTAAACTGGTATCTGGTCGGGTCCAGGCTTTGCGGTAACTTGCTTGGAACTTAGTTGTTATTTGGTCGGATTCCAGGTTTCACAACAAACTTCTTAGGGGAATTGCTATCTGGTCGGATCCAGGCTTCACAATAACTTGCTTGAAAATATGAAGTTGAAAACTCATATCTGGTTGGATCTAGGCTTCACAGTAACTTGTTGGGGTAGAGGCAAACTCTTCTGGGGAAAAGAAGTTATACCTTGGTCTGGTTGAGTCCAGGTTCTTCAATATCTCGAAGAGTTAAACTATTATCTGGTCGGGTTCATGCTTCATAGTGTCTTGAGAAGTTAACTATTATCTGGTCGGGGCCAGGCTTCATAGTATTTGAAAGTTGTACTATTATCTGGTCGGGTCCAATCTTCATAGTATTTGAAAGGTACTATTATCTGGTCGGGGCCATGCTTTATAGTATTTGAAGGTTACTATTATCTGGTCGGGGGTAGGCTTTATAGTATTTGAAAGTTGTACTATTATCTGGTTAGGGTCAGGCTTCACAGCAACTTTCGGAGATAGTAAAGGTTTTGTTGACGACTTCACTGGGGATTAGGGGTTGTGGCCCTCTGATTTGTAATAGTCTGAAAGGCAAACTCAAGCTGGAGAGGATAGACTATGTCGGGGAATTTTTTGTTCGTTGTTTGTTGGGAAAATAAACCCTGTTGAGGAATACTTGACGAACTGCTGGCGAGGTGATTTCTTTTGGGAAGAGATCCACAAGGCTTCTTCCTTTAGGACCAATTTGTTGGGGAGAGGGTCGTCAAGAGATTGAGACTCTGGCTGGGTATCAACCTCTGCAAAGAGACTTTATGGGCAACTCCGTTGGGAAAGGTTTATTGTAGTCGTCTTGTGGGGATAATGTTAATGAAATAAAATCTATGGGGATATTCCATATGCACTAAAGAGATGCTTGCTGCTGCTTAGCAGGACACATGTGCTAAATAGTTTTAATTATGTTCACAGCATATGTTCGTTCAATTTTAATCATTGGACATTTTTGGATTCAAAACAAAAATAAAAAGTTTTCACTTCAAAGTATATTTGTATTGATATTTTGCCCATGAATAGGCGTTTTTTGTACAAAGAGACAGAGATCTTAGTAAGAGGAACTCGTCGAAAGGAAAACAAAAATAAATAGCCATGTGGAAATGATCTCATTACATTCCAACTTTACTATTGCCCCCAATGTCTTCGAATGCTCCTTGCCATTGACAGAAGTTGATTGGATTGATCTTGGACCGTTTGAACTCGGACCTTGGTAATAAAGTCGACTGTGGTGATTCCACGGGACATAGTCATACGCTTTCAATACTTAACTTTTGCCTGGACCGCCCTTTCGGGTTTTCAGCCCACTAGGATACCCATTTTTGCCCAAGTCGCCTTTTTGGGTTTTCAACTTTCCGGGTGTACAATCTTTTGCATATATCTCTAATTTTTTTCCCAAACCTTTTGGTTTGCCGGGATGCCCTTATTTTACCTAGGTGTGTCAACCTAGCAGGTCCTTTATACGTAGTATTTTTTAACTATGTCCGCGTTCACAGGATGTGGGAAGTCTTCACCATCTATGGTAGTAAGCATCATGGCACCACCAGAGAACACTCTCTTGACAACAAATGGCCTTTCGTAGGTGGGAGTCCATTTGCCTCTGGGGTCACTTTTCGGAAGAATGATGCACTTTATCAACAAGTCACCAGCTTGATATACTCGAGGCTTAATCTTTTTGTTAAAAGCTTTGATATACATTTTTGGTACGTCTGACCATGACAAACAGTAGCTAATCGTTTTTCATCGATCAAGTTCAACTGATCCAATCTTGTCTGAATCCATTCGTCTTCGTCTAGGCCTGCTTCATTGATAATCCTTAGTGAGGGAATCTAAACTTCCACTGGAAAAACAGCTTCCATGCCCTAGACCAAAGAAAAGGGAGTTGCCTCAGTTGATGTTCTAGCTGAAGTACGATAGCCATGAAGAGCAAACGATAACATCTCATGCCAGTCCTTGTAGGTTACTACCATCTTCTGCATTATCTTTTTAATGTTTTTGTTGGTCACTTCGACTACGCCATTCATTTTAGGTTTATAAGGAGAAGAGTTGTGATGCTTGATTTTGAACTGAGTGCAAAGTTCGGTAATCATAACATTATTGAGGTTAGTCCCATTGTTGGTGATGATCCTTTCGGGGATACCATAGCGGCAAATGAGGTTATGTTTGATGAATCTGGCTACCACATTCTTGGTGACTAAGGCAAATAAAGCGGCTTCGACCCATTTGGTGAAATAATCAATAGCGACAAGAATGAAGCGGTGTCCATTGGAAGCAGTGGGCTTGATCTCTCCAACCATGTCAATGCCCCACATTGTAAATGGCCATGGAGCGGTCATGACGTTCAGAGGAATAGGAGGCACATGGACCTTGTCAACATAGATTTGGCATTTGTGGCAAGTCCTTGAGTGTTGATGGCAATTAATCTCCATCGTTGACCAATAGTAACCAGCTCTCCGGATTTTCTTGGCCATAGTATGTCCGCTTGAGTGAGTTCCAAAGAGACCATCGTGCATGTCTTCCATAATTTCCTCTTACTCCTTCTTGTTCACACATCGGAGTAGAGTAGATTCATGGTTGCGTTTGTACAATATTCCGTTACTTAGGAAGAATTTGGCTAAAAATCTTCTTAAGAACTTTATGTCATTGATGGAAGCTCCTTCGGGATACTCTTGTGGTTCAAGGTATCTCTTCACCTCATGGTACCATGGTTGCTCGGTGTCAGTGTCAAGATCATAGCAGTGCGCATGCTCGTCAAACCTTTCAATTGTAATCATAGGAGCTTCGTTGTCCCATCTGACTTTGAACATAGAAGACATGGTGGCCAAAGCATCGGCTAGTTGATTTTCTTCCCTAGGGAAGTGCTCAAAGGTGATCTCTTCGAAGTAAGGAATTAGAGATAGCACAAGTTCCTTGTGAGGGATGATATTAGGGTGCTTAGTGTCCTAATATCCTTTTACTTGGATAATCACTAGAGAGGAATCGCCAAACACATTCAAATGCTTGATCCTCAAGTCAAAGGTAGCCTTTAGACCCAAAATGCTCGCTTCATATTCAGCCATATTGTTCGTGCAACCGAAGCATAGTCTGGCAGTGAAAGGAGTGTGGTAACCTTCAAGAGATATGATCACAACACCAATTCCGTTACCCAAGGCGTTGGAAGCCCCGTCCAAAACCATAGTCCATTGGGATCCTTGTTCAGGTCTGTCATACGGTCCAGATTTCGCGCAGTCGGTCACTAGCATGATGTTCTCATCTAGGAAGTCAAAGTTCATAGACTGATAATCATCAACATCTTGATGGGCCAAATGATCTGCTAGTACACTTCCTTTGATGGCCTTTTGTGTTTTGTATTGAATGCCATACTCAGTCAAGATCATTTTCCATCTGGCTATCCGTCCGGAAAGAGCAGGTTTCTCGAAGATGTACTTGATTGGGTCCATCTAGAAATCAACAGAGTGGTATGAGTCAACATATACTGTCTTAACCGGCGAGCAGCCCATGCCAGAGCGCAGCAAGTTTTCTCGAGCAGTGAATATCTGGTTTCACAGTCGGTAAACTTTTTGCTCAGGTAATAAATAGCATGCTCTTTTCGGCCAGACTCATCATGTTGGCCCAAAACACACCCCATAGAGTTCTCTAGTACTGCCAAGTACATGATCAAGGGTCTTACTTCAACTAGAGGCATGAGAATAGGAGGTTCTTGCAGATATTCTTTAATTTTGTCGAAGGTATCTTGGCATCCATCGTTCCATCTGACTACTTGATCCTTCTTCAAGAGTTTGAAGATTGGCTCACAAGTAGCAGTCAAGTGAAATATGAAACTGGAGATGTAATTAAGACGACACAAGAATCCTCTAACTTCTTTTTCAGAGTGAGGGACTGGCATTTCTTGGATGGCCTTTACCTTGGCAGGATCGACTTCGATGCCTTTACCACTGACAACAAAACCTAGAAGCTTTCTAGATCGTACTCCAAATGTGCACTTGTTAGGGTTTAACCTCAACTTGTACTTTTTCAGCCTCTCGAATAGCTTCTACAGGTGATCGAGATGCTCCTCTTCAGTTTGCGATCTTGCAATCATATCATTTACATATACCTTTATTTCATGATGGATCATATCATGAAACAAAGCCACCATAACCCTCTGATATGTTGCCCCTGCATTCTTTAACCCGAATGGCATGACCTTGTAGCAAAAGGTGCCCCACTGCGTAACGAAAGTGGTCTTCTCCATGTCTTCGGGAGCCATCCTAATTTGATTATAGCCAGAGAAACCATCCATGAAAGAGAAGACTTTATGTTGAACAGTGTTATCGACCAAGACATCAATATGAGGTAGAGGGAAATAATCCTTGGGACTTGCCCTATTCAAATCCCTATAATATGCGCACATACGAACTTTTCTGTCTTTCTTCAGTACTGGCACCACATTTGCAACCCATTAGGGATAAGATGTCATAGCTAAGAATCCTGCATCAAATTGTTTCATCACTTCAGCTTTTATCTTTTCGGACATGTCAGGCCTCTTGCGACGAACTTTTTGTTTGACAGGAGGACAATCTTCCTTTCTCGGTAGATGATGAACTACAATGTTGGTATCTAACCCTGGAATATCTTCATACGACCAAGCAAACACTTCCACATAGCTATGCAACATCTGAACCAATCTGCTTTTGACACTGCTTTCTAGGTTAGCGCTGATCTTGACCTCTTTCTTGTCTGTCGGGACCCAGATTGATGACTTCAACTGACTCTTCGTGCGGTTGAATAGCTTTTTCCTCTTGTAATAGAAGTCTGGCTAGTTCTCCTGGTATTTCACAATCTTCCTCGCCTTTGTCTTCGACTTGGTTAATTGGACGTTTGAAATCATAGTTGGCAATAGTAGAGTCATTGGCAACGAGATCCAGAGTGGATGAGGACCTGCAAGATTGTGTGTGTGTGTGCATGTAAGACATATGGCTATTTTGAAAAACGTATTTGGAGAAAAAGAAAGATAATGAGCACAAAGATTTTGAATGAAAAAGAGTCCAATGGTTTGTATTGAATGGTCATATGATAAGATGAACACAAATAAAACCCTTGACAAATGGACCAAAGTGCCCTGGGCCAGGCACATGGCTTAAAAGTCATTGTTTAATATTACAACAAAATGTTCTTGAATTAATAAAAAGCAATAAACAAGTGATTACTCCTAAATGAAGGAGATGGAAACGAAGTCCTTTGTGTGCCAATTGTTGAGCTTTATTGTAGTAGGATACACCCAATCTTCGAATGCAACTTCATCATCAGAATCACCCACATCTTTAACTTTATGACTTCTAATACAGAGAGGAGGTTTCCCTGCACGAGCGTGCCTCACTTCCTTCTGAGCCTTGAAGATGAAACCCAAACCACATTTATCCGCTTTGAATGGGATCTCGAGGAGTTTCCCCCAAGTATCACAGCTTCCTTCTTCGACTGCAGCATGGGCATCTTTAAATGAAACCATATTTGGTATGACCTTAACAGCTTTGGACGCATCAGAGGAACATTTGGCAGTAGTAATAATTGGTGGCACAACATAAAAATCTTGACACGAGGTCTCTATAAATTCGCAATCCATCTCCATGTATTTGAAAGAGTTGAGGTGGCTTACCATGAACTCCTCCTCACCACAGACAGTGACAATCCTTCCTTTGACCAGATACTTGAGCTTTTGATGAAGATTTGACGTTATTGCCCCAACTCCATGGATCCAAGGGTGGCGCAACAAACAGGAGTAGGCAGGACAGATATCCATGATGTAGAAAGTAAAGTTAAAAATTTGTGAGCCCGCCTTAATCGAGAGGTCCACCTCTCCATGAAATGTCCTTTTGGACCCGTCGAAAGCCCTCACAATGACATCACTTGGCTTTAAAACTAGTCCTTTGCAGTATAAACGGTCCAAAGCTCCCTTGGGTAGCATGTTTAAAGAAGAGCCAGTGTCCACCGGAACATGTGCTAAGGTAGTCCCCTTACATTCAACAGAAACATGCAGAGCCTTATTATGGTTCTTTCCAAGTGGTGTCAGATCATCATCTGAGAACCCTAAACCATTATCGGTCGTCAAGCTTGCCACACAATTTTCAAACTGGTCAGTTGTGGTCTCATGAAGGACATGAGCCTTCTTCAAGAATTTGATTAACGCCCGAGCATGAGCATCGAAATAGAGTAGCAAAGACAACATAGAAATCTTGGAAGGGGTTTGCCCCAACTGCTCCACGATCTTGAAATCACTCCTTTTTAAAATTTCTAAGATCTCGTCCATCTCACGAGCGGAAGGTTCTTCGTCAGTAATGTCTTTTGCGAGTATTTCTATCTCAGCGGGCTCAACCACTTTCTCTTTCCCCTTTGTATCAGTATTGGGCTCAGCAGTGGTGATGCAGACAGGTACCTTTGTAACAACTGGTGGTGAGATGTTGGGTGAAAAGATTCTCCCAGTTTTGGTTACCTTACTTGAGCCAGTTATGTTACCAACGTCATCAACTTTGTCTTCTTCAATCCAAGCGTCTCGTTTTATCCCATGGTAAAACACCTCAGCACCATAGTTCCATGGTACTTCTTGGTTAGAAAGAATGGAATTGGTCCAGGAGCGGTAATTATCAGAGGAGCAACAATTGGTTCATTTGAAATCCTGATAGGACCTTTGACGGAGATCCTAAGAGGCTTGTTTGAGATGGTTATGATGGAGAGATCTTCACAGTCATTAGCTAAACTTTTGGCAGGCAGAGTCTTCTCAAATAGGATCTCATGGCTATTCATCAGGCGTTGAATGCCTTCCTTCATCCCTTCATGTCCATTGAGTTGTTTGTCACAATAAACACAATCCTTCAAACATCCAGGGAAAATACTGGCTTTCAACAGATTCTCTTTGATGATGATTAACAGAATAGTCAAGTCTTCGATAGAGGCAACAAAAATGGTATCTTCAACAGCATTGACACCCTTGCCATGATTTGGCATAGGTGCGATGATTACATTCGAAGTTAGAGGAGGATCAAATTCAATAGTCTTGTTATCTATCAAGTCTTGAATTTTATTCTTCAGTGCCCAACATTGGTCAGTCTCATGCCCGGTACTACTTGAGTGATATGCACATTTGGCGTTCGGGTTGTACTTTGGTGAAGAGGTATCTGGA
The DNA here is from genome assembly GCA_948472305.1 of Vicia faba. NCBI lineage: Eukaryota > Viridiplantae > Streptophyta > Magnoliopsida > Fabales > Fabaceae > Vicia > Vicia faba. The sequence goes on along the minus strand of OX451739.1, from coordinate 1,468,615,871 downwards.
TTGGCTGGAGGATCACGCAATGTCACCAAATTAGCCTTTAACAAATGTTTTAAGTTTTGGGATAGTGACATGCCTATCCTCGTGAATTGTCTTCTCGGAGTCTCAAACCGTTGATGATTGGCAGATGGTCTTTGAGCAGGAGTTTGATTGGAAATTTGGACGACATTAATAGACGGACGATCAACCTTCTTGGTACGGGCCCTTTCCCCATACGTAAAATTTATTTCTTTCTTCGTGGCAAAAGGTTTCTTTATAGGATTGGAGGTGGAGGCAGATGCCACAAGAATCTTCCCACTTTTGATACCACTTTCAACCCTTTCATCAGTTAAGATTAACTCGGTGAAAACGGATGAAGAGAAGACAACCAATAAGTTAAAGAATGGACCACATAAAGTGCCCATAAACATATCAATATGCTCCCTATCAGTCAAAGATGGTTGAACCCTACTGGCAAGGTCTCTCCACTTTTGAGCGTACTCTTTAAACCCTTCATTCTTCCCCATTGTCATATCTTGAAATTGAACTCTTGTCGGCACCAAGTCGACATTATACTGGTATTGGTGGTAGAAAGCGGTGGCTAAGTCTTCCCATGTATTGATACGAGAACCATCCAACTGGTAAAACCACTCTAGTTGCATCCCGGCCAAGCTTTCTTAAAAAAAGTGAACCCAAAGTTTCTTATCAGTGGTGTGCGGTTGTATCTTGCGCACATAAGATTTCAGGTGAAGTTTTGGATAGGAAACTCCGTCATATTTTCTAAAGACTGGTATCTTGAATTTATGTGGAATGAAAACCCCAAATATTAAACCCAAATCATCAAAATCTAAACTGGGGACGGTTTGAATCTCAACGGCCTTCAATCTGTCTTCTAACTGCTTGTATTTGACATCGGCATGAGGATATTGCTCGTCAAAATAATCATCATCATTAGACGCTTGATCATTAATACACCTAGCTTGGGTACTCCTAGCTTATCTAATCTGATTCTCGTCTTCCTCAGATGAGTCTTCCACTACCGGGATCTGACGGACCGACTCTTTGTATCTTCTTCCCATGTTGACTAGGGCTTTCCTCTTTGGTTTCTTTTTAGCTGCTAACAACGCCATCAAGTCTTGTTGGCCCTTGGCTAGGGTCAGCAGAGTCTCTTGAAACTGAGAGTTTTGTGCTTGTAATTCCTTCATTGTTTTCTCGAGATCCATCTTGCTGAAATAAACAGCAGAAAGATAAGGAAACATGTCATGGAAAACATGTCATATTATGATGCATGGAAGATGTGTATGCGAATGACTTCAAGGATTTATGAAATTTAAATTTGTATAGACAAAGAATGAACAAACGTCAAATTTCATTAATTAGTTCAAAATGATTACATCATGCCTCTCGGGCTTACAAAATAAATCTCTAAGATAAAAAGGTCGAACGCATCCTCTTCGACGCAATGTAGGCGTTCAAGCTTTGTTCTTCATGTAGCTGCTTTGGAAGCTCCAAGACCCTTTTCTCACTAGAATAGAATTGAGCTTCGAAGGTATCTCGTTCTTCATTTATCCGAATCCAAACCTTTTGCAAGTCTTTAAGATAAGTTGGCATGTCGGGATGGAGGACAGTGTACGGGACATCTCCTTCAACCACGGGTTTGATGATAACTTGTAAGATGGAGGGATAAGGCATCAAGTTTCTGAGCACGAGCTCGTACCCACCTAAGGTAAGACTCAAGGGGAATGGAATTCTTGTGTCTCAGTGTTTCACTATCCACTTTGCTTACCATCCTTCAAGCTCGTATAAACCTCTGACGGTAGCCTTGATCGTCGCTCTCGTAGTCGAATACCACTCCTTGGAAGAGCATATCATGAGGACCATCCCTTCAGGCATAACCAAACTATCACAAGGATAAGCAAGAGTTGTAAGTGATACCTCCTATAATTCCAAGCAAAGGGACATTATGGAATTCCCCACAACGATCGATGATGGTAACGTTCTCCAAGGATCGAGAACACCAACGAATATCCGAATGTCTGAGTGTCATCAACCTATGGGACAACCTTAAAGCTTGCTCGTTCTTCAAAACAGACCGGGGAAGATGTGAAATAAGCCATCTATCCAAGAGAGGAGTGCAACACATGAGGATCCATCTCTTCCTGATAGTGCAGGGTGAAAATAATGTAGGATATCTCCCAACAAAGTAGGCACCGGATTGTAAGACATGAAGATTTTGATAGTGTTTACATCTATAAGTTGGTCAGGGTTTGGAAACAAAACCATCCCATAGATGAGAAGGGCCAAGATGTATTCAAAAGCTTGTAAATCAAAAGAGTTCCAACAATCTTGAGCTTTCTCAAACAAGAACTTGGCTAAGAACCCTTTGACACCACTCTTTGTTTCCCAATTAGTCGTGACATCAGATTGTTGCAAGTGTAGGGCTTGGGCAATCTCTTTAGGTTTTGGATCTCTTTCTGTACCGTTGAAAGGTAGTTAATTGAGAATAGGAATCCTCAAGAGTTGAGAGAATTCTTCCATAGTAGGTAAAAGTTGATAATTGGGAAAGGTGAAGCAATGGTGTAGAGAATCAAAGAATTGGAAAAGTACCTTCATCATATCTTCATCAGTGATAGAGGTAACCAAGTTTAGGAGGCGACCATGTCTTTCGGTGAATGAAGAATTCTCAGGAACCATTGATGCTAACTCTTTGAGTTGAGAAGGAATTCTTACGAGATTGACTTGGATAGTATTCCCACAGATGGAAGCCATGTCCTACAAAAAAGAACAAAGATAAATCCCAATAATCCTTGAAATGGTTAGTGAGAATGAGTATGATGTTATGATGTTTATGATGTTATGTATAAGTAAACATATACACACAAGACAAACAAGTCCTTAATTTTAGGCTTGCATGGAGTCTCATAGGTAAGTATCCTCTTGAAGTTTAGTTAGCTCAAACCTGTCTTAGAAATAGTAACTGGGTTATAGGGGATCTCGATATTACTGATCTTTCTTATCAGACATTGTTTCAGCGCAAGCCTCTTTCATGGCAACTGAAATATCCCGAGAAGTCTGATCTCAATGAGCGTAGTATCGAGCATCAACCAACTTCAGACTACACCAAATCTGGTTATCTCACTACTTCCTAATGGCCAAGTTGGTCAAGTAAAGATTCTAAAAGTCAGTTAGTGCTTCATGACACCACACAGCGGCCCCGTATTCTCCTTGACTACTCAAGGGCTGCCGGTACCCACAAATATGTCACACTAACGTAGCTATTGCTTAGACCATGTCGGTATACCCCGCACAGTTTCCACAATGTATTGCTACTTACCTATAAGGTATCCCAAATTCAGGTAGAGGATTAAAATAATCCCAAACAAGGAACTAAAATATAAAGCAAGCAAGTCAAACAAATGAAAGCAAATAAAGGTGATCTAGCCCTAAGGTAACCCCACTTTTAAGTCTTTTCCCCAGCAGAGTTGCTAGTTCTGTAATACGGTGGAAGAACTGACTTGGGATGTTTTACGTTTGATCGCAATTGTTGCGGTTAGCAAGAGTCACCACCGACTTTTCTTTTATCCAAAAGGAAATGTTGAAAAGAACAGGAAAGACCTTTGAGATTATTTCTTGAGTTCGGGGGGTAGATTATGAAAAGGGAAGGTGTTAGCACCCTTTTCATCCATAGTTATCTATGGGCTCTTAGTTGCTTGCTAGATCACTTGCTTTGTTTGAAAATGTGCTTTATGGTTGTTTTTGAAAGTATTTTGAAAAAGGCGCCTTCGTTTAGGCAAACTTTATAATGGCTCTCGTTCGTAAGAACGTATACAAAGTGTTGGACTTTTGAAAATATTTTAAGTTTTGAAAGTTTACTTTTTGAAAGTGTTTGGTGTTTGTTTTGAAAATGAGCAAGGATGTTTGTTTTGAAAGTGAGCAAGCAACTAGGAACAATCTACCTACTCAAAAGTCTTTTGTTCATTTCTTCCTTTCCTTTGATATTGCTATCTTACCATTGATTGGTAAGAATCCTTATCTTTGGATGTAAAGGGACGGGCGTGGGTCATCGTATAGTTATGATAGCAATGTTGTGAGATATCTTAGCACTTCTCTTTGAGAGACTAAGATCATTTGAAAGGCAACATTTGAAGCGTCATCGATGGACTATGATCTTGTATTTTTTATTATTTTTGCTAAGATATCCCACATGCATAACATGACCATTTTTGTAAGGCAACAAGTGGAATTACCCTAAGGGTGCATGTGTAAATAGTGTGTTTGATTTACATGCATTGTTTATCTTGGATTAGGGTTATCTACTTGTTGATTTTATCTTTCCATACAAACCCTAATTAGTAGCATTTATATGAAAGCGGTAAATTGCAGAAAGTAAAATTACTATGCTATTACATCATTAGGGGGATGGGGTATACAAATTTACAAATGGCGACTTGTAAGAAATTAAACCTAATTATCTATTACAACCATATTGAATATTGTATAAAAATTGAAAAGAATATAATGTACAAGAAGATAAATGGAAAAGAAATGATTTTTATTTGGATTTTGAGGAAAGGATTTTAACCTAATAACATAAAAGAAAATTAATAATTAAATATTAACCTAAACTAATTAAGGAAAAGAAAATTAAGTTATAAAGTCTTTTTTAGGTTTTTTAGAAAAAGGTTTTAAGTTTAATAAAAATGGTATGGAATTTAATTAACTAAAAGAAACCTAAATTCTAAGTTAGTTTTAAATAAAAAGAAAAATAATTAAACCTAAATCTAATTATTAATTTATTAAGAAAAAATTAATTTGTTAAGAAAATGTTTTTGTCTTTCTAGGTTTATAAAGAAAATAAAAATATAAGTATGTAAATAATATTTTTGGATTTTTATTAATAATAATAATAATAATAATAATAATAATAATAATAATAATAATAATAATAAAAATAAAAATAATAAATTAAAGAAAATAAAATAAAAATGAAAATAAAGTCAGGAGGTGAAAAAAGAAATTTAGGGGTTTATTAGAAAAAAACAGTTTTTTGTTGGAGTTTGGCCCAAATGATGTTTTTTGTAATCAGAAAAAATAAAAAAATAAAAAAGGGAGTGGCCCTGTATTGTGATAAGCAGGCAGGGGGTGTGGTGATGCAACAAAAAATGGAAGGCCCACTGACTAAGCTCAGACGCTGGTTGGTTGTAACAAAAAAAGAAGGAAAATGTAGCAAAATGCAGCATTGGGACTTGAACCTGATGTGTCTGCGATCGACCTAATGTCTAACGGTATCTTAACTGCAAGCGCACAGCCTATCGCGGTAGTAATAAAAGATTGTCGAATCCACAGGGACTTTGTAATCACTCTAGTGCGGGAAAGTAATGCTAGTTTAGCTAAGGCGGAAATTGTCACGTTTGGTTTTGGGAAGGTTAAGGGAGGTAAACTAATTGATTTTAAAGTAATTATAAAATGAAATGGTCGGTATGCAATAGAGTCGACCTAAAGGATCTAATCGGACCTAGGCATATAAGGATGGTCAACTCGGTTTATCTGTAGAATTAATCAGTTTAAAAACCCTCAACTCACACTTTCATGGTCTTATCTCGGATTATACGTCTAAAGCCCTATACCTGCTTTCGCTAGCCTATAAGTGTTTAGAAGTATTTTTTGGAAACTTAATTAATTCTAATTTGGTTTAAAGCGCTTTCATTGTATTTAAATCAAATACCTAACTTTAGCTATCCGGTTAAAAACCTCACACTTTCGTGGTCTCGATCTAACCTAATTACTCTTCTTACTTTCGTAACAAAGGTTTTATTTTTAAGCATAAAAAGTTATAACCAGAGTTAAGTTGATTAAAGTTTTAGCCTAAGTTTGATCAGATGCCTAATGTCTCTTACTATCCCATACCGACGCTAAAGGTTTAGCTAGCCATGGAAATTATAATGAACGTACGGGAAATAAAAACAAACAAATATAGATTGGACATTATAAATAATAAATTAAACATGCATTAATTAATTAAAAGGTATGTAATACAATTGCAAAATAGAAACCTGAAAATAAAGCCAATACTTCAATCCCTCTTCCACAAATCGGAAACTCGGACTTGGTATCGGTAATATGACAAATTCTGAGGCTTGAATAATAAATCCTAAACTATAATAATAATTTCCTGATGTTGAAAATTATTATTTGGGCAATGAAATTAAAAGAATGGAAATAAACGAATGCAGAAAAAATAATAACAGAAGGAATAATGGTTTTGATTTTGGCAGAGCTTCCGCACAAGTAAACTGTAATATGCTCTGTACATCTAACATTGAATGTTGAGGTATTTATAGAGGAATGAATTTGGCAGTTGGCTTGAAGACTTGTCATGAAGCTTTCCTTAAAAATCTCCACAAATGTAGGAACGTGGGTAGTTGAGGAAGAAGTGGTGAACGTGGGATTTGACTGGAGAGAAATAAGGAGTTTAAAAACTCCTTCTGTTTTGCTCTGCCACGATCTGCACTTTCAATTAACTGATATACGCATTACGTTCGTCACTGAGGCGTTACGAGCAGGTTTGGTGTTTCTCCGTGTTACGGTCGTGGCAGATGTGTTACGGTCGTAACACGCTTCATGATGGCTTACGGTCGTGGCAGATGTGTTACGACCGTCACAGCTACAAAATCTGTAATTCTTGACAGATTTATCTTTTTCTTCTATTCTTTTGATGCTTTCTTGCATTGTTTCATGTTTTTTTCTGTTTTGAGCTGAGTTATGAATACCTGCAAAAAGTAATGACAAACTCGAAATATTCGGGAGTTAATCGGGTCAAAATAATACAGAACGGGTAAATTTCATGGAAAATAAACGATACAATTTCGTGTTATCAAATTCCCCCATACTTAAACCTTTGCTTGTCCTCAAGCAAAATGATCAATTAAAAATACCGGACAAGTTTTTATAAACGCACATAACTAGTATACCTTTCGTTTTCAAATAATTTCAAGAAATCCTAAGTTAGTTCGGCCGAGAAAATCGAATGAAACCACAACGATACGTACATGACACAAGCAACAAGCTAGTCGACGGCTATCCGTTTTAAACGAAACGTCCAATTATACCGTTATAATTCAACTCAAGGTTTCTCGTTCATATTTCACCCGGTTTCGTTCTTGCGCAATCACATTAAGCCCATTATCCTTGCACGCACGTAGTGGAATAGCCGGTTAGTGGTTCTGATCAAAACACGACGGTTTCTGGCACAATTATGTGGCAACCTCTTTTATCCAATTGCAAGATGCGGGGGATCAAACCGTAGTCTGCCCTACCGAGTTTAGTACCAGATGCTTCTGAACCACCTAGACAATGGATTCTCATGTTACTTAGTAGAAGCTTTTGCATCCGTTGGATTAAACGATCGGGTGAGGATCGCCCAATTTAATTGGTGCAATACCTATTTCCTTAAAGCATGTAACATTCTTTTTACATCAATTTGCAAGATCATCCACTTATGTTCATCGACTTTCCACGTGGTTTGTGTTAAGACTGGTGCCGACTGCTAATATAAACTACTATGGGCTAATTTAAGACTTAAAACTCAAAGTATCGGTATAACGAAAATGGAGACGATTCGCATAAGTAGGGAGTCGAAGGTGTCATAATCGTATAGTTCTCGTTGGATCGCTCTCGGCCTTCTAACTAAGATTTCAGTTAAAGTAGGTAACTAACGGTTATGCGAATATAAAAGGCGAAAAAATTTTGGTATGGCTAAATAAAATGGGGAGAAAATGAAATAACGAAATATAACTGAGATAGAAATGAAATTATTCGTTCTGAAATTAAGAATGCAGTGCTCCTCCCACACTATATCAAACATTGTCTCAATGTTATGATATAATGGCGAGGTTAAATGAAAAATACATCGGAAAAACAAGGAAAACAACAAGAAAAGGGAAAAACTACTGGCGACCACGGCGGCTTCGAGTTCGTGACCTTCTGGAAGGAGTAGCGTCGGAGTCATTGCTCTGGGGTCCAAGAGATGTAACATCCATCCTTAAAGCATTAAGCTCGCATAACACTTCATCAAGCCTTTCATTCGTCGAGCGTTGACCACTCAAGATTTGGGCATTTTGCGCGAGTACGGCGTCGAAACGCTCCTGATTCTTTCTTTCAAGAGCTACAGCCATCTGATTTTGCTGATGGAGGGCTCTAAGGACGTCTTCCATAGTAAAAGGAGGTGGTGCAGAAGAGGACGACTTAGGAATGTCAGGCACGGGAACAGCTCGATCCAGTTCTTCCTGCATCTCATCAGCGGGGCCGACATGAGGTTCTTCTTGAGCAGCAGCAGGGCCTTCAGGGTTAAATAGCCAGTTGGCTCGGTTCTGAGGGTCGATTCGGTCCCTGCAAGGCAAAACAATGTTAGTGTAAACTCGGTTCTGTATCACTGGATGGAATTTTCCGTCGTCCCGCTCGTGGATGAGGTGGGCCGATTTGCAATGATCCAAAGTAAGCAGGACCGGTGGTCGGGATGGCAGATGAACAAGGGTGTCACCATGGTTTAGTGCTAAAGCAAGAGAAGTGACAAGCCCTCCGAAATAGAAAGGTTTGCCGCCTCTGGTGCAGATGGAGTGAATATGGGCCAGGAGGAAAGGTGCGGCATTAATTTTCTGACCCGAGAATGCACAATGCATGAAAATAGCTCCTTGGAGTTGAGCTTGTGGTTACTATCCCTTGCAAAGATGGTGTTGGATAAGATGCGGTGGAAGTAGCGAATGGCGGGGTTGTGGATTTGGGTAGCATTGAGGTGATCGTATGAGTCAGCCCGATTATTGGTCAAGCTATGCCAAAGGTTGAAGGATTCCTCATGAAAGGTGTCGGGCACACGTAGGTGAGCGCCTTCGTCAGTACAGAAGTCTAGTAGGCGACCGAATGCGTTCTGAGAGAAATCGTATTTGGTGCTGAAAATGCGGAATCTTACCGCACCGGTAAGTTGATTTCTTGGGCCATTTGGAGTGATGTAGCAAAATGAACTGAGGAACTCAAGGGTGAGATTCTCGTACGTTGGTTGTGGCTGGCTACATAGGGTCCAAAGGTTGACGTTTTGTAGGAGGTGTTGGACACTTTCAAGTAACCCGAGGTTTCGGAAGCAGTCAATGTCGACGAACCTCGTAGGATGGATGCCTCGGCGTTGGAACTTCAGGAACCGCGTGTGTGATCGGTGGATTTAGAACTAACTGTTTAATGCTGGTTCGCGAAATGTCGCAGAAGCAAGAGTCGCCACCGTCTTTTATTTTCTCCAACATGGACAGGACAAAAGCACAGCAAAATTCCTTATGAGATAGTTTCTCGGTTCGGGAGGTAGATTTATAGAAAGGGAAGGTGTTAGCACCCTTTCTATCCATGGTTATCCATGGGCTCTTAGATACTTGCTCATTATATTTTCAAAATGTTTGCTTTTCAGTTGTGGGTGAGTTTGAAAAAGTTTCGTTTAAAGATTTCGGAATAACTCTTGTATCAGTCCTCAAGAGTGTTTGAAAAATTGTTTTGAAAGCTTTTTGAAAAGTGTCAGTGTGAAAAGATGTTTTTGTTTTGTTTTTGAAAAGAGAAAGTATCTATGAGTCATCTACCTACCCTAAGGAATTAGGCTGTGTAAATGTCCTTAAGGTAGTGCCATCCCACCATTGAGAGGTAGGTAGCACCACCGTTGGAGGTGTTCGGGTCAATTCGTTTGTAGGGACAGTGTGATCACCAGAGCAACAGTAGGACACCTTAGAAGCTACCCTTATGCCATTGATCCTTTTTAAATCTGAGGCAACCGTTTCGAGGCAACTAGATCATGGACATAAGAACTTACTAAAACGTCATGTACTCGACGACCACGTTTCGAAGGTAAGGCAACAGGTGAGGCGTACCCTAGAAGTGGTGTGTGTATTTGTGGGTTGTTTTCATGTTAAGTTTATCTTTGATCATGGCACGGTGAGCTACACTTGTTTTTAATTAGCATGCATTCTTTCATACAAGTTAACAGTTAAGGGGTGCGGAAAGTAAATTGCGGAAACGTAAATCCTACGCTATTACAAGGCGTGGGTCTATACATCGCCAAAAAATTACAAAGACCTGTTTTAGGTAAATGAGTACGGAAAATAAAAAAAACAGTAAAAGTCCTATTTACTATTACATGTCCGGAACAATTACATAATAATCGAACAAATTAAATGCGCGCGAATAAATTAATCGGGAATGTCCAAGGGTGTTGACCCTTTTAAGAGATGGAAAATTGATTTTTGGTCTTTTTGGTAATTAAATGAAACTAAAAACTAATTAGTGACTAATTAATTATTTAATTAAGAAAATGTTTTTTTGTATTTTATGTTTTTATGAAATAACATAGAGAAAGAAATAAAAATTCTAGGTTAACCTAAATCTAAATCTATTTTAATTATTAAAAAGAAGGTTAAAATGGCCTAATTAAAAAACTAATTCAATTATGGTTTATTTACAAAATAAAAAATAATAATAAAAAAATGTTAATTCTATTTTTTGGGTTTTTTTATGAAAATGGGTTAATTAAGTTAATTTGTTAATAAAAATAATAAAAAAGAAAGAGTTAGAAATTAAATTGAAAAAATAAAATGAAAAGAAAATAATAAACCAAATGGAGGGGGTGCTGGGCCAGGAATGGGGGTGTGATGCTGAATCTTGGCCCATTAAGAAGCCAGCTCGTTTGACCCTGGGAATTGAGTGGAATGTTGTTGACCAGGCATATGGTGTTCTTGCTTTCTGGGCCCTTGGATTTGCATGGAAGGACACATGGCTTCTTGGCGCTGGAGTCACATGGTGGACTGTTCTTGACTATGCTGCATGGAAACGTTTTGAACAAAATAATAGAAATTATTTGGGGGGACCTGGGATTCGAACCCAGGTCCCAAGGGTCAATGCCTGTACGCCTTAACCAATTGAGTTGTGTGACTTAATTGAAACAATAATAATACACAAATATTATATTAGTAAATCAAATGATCCCCCTGGAAAAAAAAGAAAGCGCGCTTATTTCAAACGAACAAATGAGGAGGGGACGCGTCAGCGTCTTCTTCCTTAGACACTGGCTTTTTACCTGCGGATTTTTATCCGCAGGTGGTTACGTAGGTTCGTCCTAGAATCGTCCCTGGGCCATGAAAATCCATTTCAAAACCATGGTTGACCTCGTCCATGTCCCCTGATCACACTTATGCCCTTGGCTGGCCTTGATTTAACCTGAAACAAAAATGCCTAAAACACAAGAACGTGAACCCTAGAATCGGGCATCACGATTCAGGGCCTAACAATGAAATTGACTAATGCAAACATGTTGGAAATTAATCAAGGAACATGAATATGCTAGCTTTTTTGAGAAAAAACGCAAGAATAGGGAATTCCAATTTCATGCTCAGAGACGAGTTTGTGATGACTTACAGTGATGTGTATGAGGTCTTAGGGCTTGGCAATGGTCGCGTTGGCTTCAGGGGATTGCCAGGAAGAAAGCTACGTCCTCAGTTTTGTATGAAAAGGCCTGCAAGATAGCTTTAGATCTCCCACTTTTTGACAGTTTTTTTTTTAATTTCTCTCTGGCCGTTTTAAGTGTCTCTAGGTCGTGAATCCCTTTGTGATAGCTTGCACATAGGTTATGTAAAGGATTTCAATCAGAGTTAAGGGCCTTGAAGCCTTGCATTCATGTTTAAGATTTTGCCATAACCTCCATTGAAACACTTTCCATTTTTGTGTCAAAATTTGAATTCTTGCTTGGAATAGCCCTTTGCACGAATTTGGAATGGTCATGATGGTGTATCAAAGCATTTCAATACAAAATATATCCCCTAATTAACTTCTTTGATTTTTATTTGATTTTAAAAGATTTAAAATGAATTAAATCAAATAAAATTAAATAAAAATGGAAAAGTTAATTTTAAATCTTGAAATAATTTGTGGGACACGTGGGAAGCATGGCCAAGCTGAAACAAGTGGAAAAAGTGGGCCCCTTTTGTCAAAAATGAAGTTTCAAGGATAATTGACTTTGGCCATTTCACAAAAATTTCCCAACTTCTCCAATGCATATCTTGCTCAATTTTGAAGCTATGAACATGTTCTTGGACATTTTGGAAAGTTCTTGAAGTCCTCTAACCAATGTCTTTGGTCCCATGTCATTTTGATTTACCAATCTCAAGTTATGGTCTTTGACTTAAAGTCCCTTTTTGTTGACTTTTGAAAATGACCTATAATGTTGAAATTGATAACTTTTTGTGAGAGCATTTCTTGGACTTGGAATGTGAATATGAGTTGTAGGAAATGTCATTCTCTTCAAAATGAGCTTTGGATGGGATTTTTCTGATAAACCATGAGGAAGTTATGCCTTGGTCAATTTGCAGTTGACTTTTCAGCTGTCCAAAAATAGAAACTTTTGCATCTTGAGACTTTTTGAGCCATTCTTGTGAAATCATGGTCAAGACTTGACCAAATGATGATTGTGGCTTCAAAATAAGATGTTGACCAAAAATTTTGACTTTTGACTGCCAAATGACCATTTTGCCCCTATAGTTGATTGTGAAGCAATTAGGGTTTTTGACTGTGCAACTTGACCTTGTGAGCCTTGAAACTTGACATGTAGGTGCTTGACAATGTGTATGAGCATGTGTGACTTGATTGAGCCTTTGAAAACCTCAACTTCCTTGCCAGAACCAAAACCCTAGTTTGACTGGCTTGGGAAGGTGGTTGACTGTGTAGCCCTTGAGTAGACCTTGAACCATTTGAGGTGATGCTTGGAAAAACTTTGAAGATTATGGGAGGGATAATTTTGGGGTACAACAGTTGCCCCTGTTCAATCTTCTTAGACCTGAGGATGTAGATTGGCTTGTGTGCCTTTCGTGATCCGAGGGTAGAAGATGATTGAACACTAGAGTGCCCAGAAATTTGCACTCACATAGTTGAGTATCAGCAGTGTGATGGCGGGAATGGGCTTACAGATGCCATTTGGAGAGATGATGGATAGGAAGATGGGCTTATAGATGCCATCTGGAAGTGTAATGGGAGGATGGGCTTATAGATGCCACCTAGGTGTTGATCGCGTAAGAGATTCCTTAGCGAGAACTTGCGTACCTGAGAGAAAAAGAAAGATAATTACCTGGCCTGTTACAGGTGTTAATCTTCACTCAGTCGTTCACAGACAGGCCCTAGCTAGATACAGGTGTCGAATCTAGAACTTCAAAAGGTTGCTTAGAGACGTGCCCTGGCTGGATACAGGAGTAGAATCTCTAAGCTCTTCGTGCAGACATGCCCTGACTGGATACAGGGATCAAATCTGGAAATAGTCGTCAACAGATACGCCCTGGCTGGATACAGGAATCGGATCTTCGAACTCTTCAGACGTGCCCTGGAAGGATACAGAAATCGAGTCTGGAATATAGTCGTCAACAGATACACCCTGGCAAGATACAGGAATCGGATCTTTGAACTCTTCAGATGTGCCCTGGCAAGATACAGGAATCGAGTCTGGTAATGTAGTCGTCAACAGATACACCCTGGCAAGATACAGGAATCGGATCTTCGAACTCTTCAAACGTTCCCTGGCAAGATACAGGAATCAAGTCTGGTAATGTAGTCGTCAACAGATACACCCTGGCAAGATACAGGAATCGGATCTTCGAACTCTTCAGACGTGCCCTGGCAAGATACAGGAATCGAGTCTGGAATATAGTCGTTAACAGATACACCCTGGCAAGATACAGGAATCAGATCTTCGAACTCTTCAGACGTGCCCTGGCAAGATACAGGAATCGAGTCTGGAATATAGTCGTCAACAGATACACCCTGGCAAGATACAGGAATCGGATCTTCAAACTCTTCAGACGTGCCCTGGCAGGATACAGGAATCGAGTCTAGAATATAGTTGTTAACAGATACACCCTGTCAAGATACAGGAATCAGATCTTCGAACTCTTCAAACGTGCCCTGGCAAGATACAGGAATCGAGTCTGGAATTAATCGCTCACATATGTGCCCTACCTAGATACAGGTATCGAATTTGGAATTACGACAGTTGATAGTAACCATCTTTGTATTGACTTTTGTCCTGAAAAGACAAAACGTTAGTTGTATGCAATGTCATGATGTATGAGATGCGTGATGTTCACAAAATAAATGAGATTGTATGTTCATGATACGTATATGCATGCTATAATGTATGAAGCTGTGATGTTCGTGAATGTATTTTTGTCTAGGAAAATAAATCCTTGATGAATGTCGGGAAGTTGAATCCTGGACTGATGTTTGAAGAGTAGAGCTTCTTGTTTCCGCTGGGGATAATGGTTGCAAGAATACCGACAGGAGAAGATGACCCCGTTGGGGAATAAACTTGGCGAATAGATTACTCTGCGTGGAGATACTCTGTGGGGAAAGAGAGGTACTTTACTGAGGTTGATGATAACTCCGCTGGGGATACCATTGATGAGTTATGTTGGAAGATTGGATGAACTCCGTTGGGGATGGGAAGACTTCGCCGGGGACGATCTTTCCGTGGTTTCTAGCTGAGGATAACCCAGTTATAAGCTCTAGTGGAGCATAACCTTTGAATAAAAAGTCCGGGGAGACGCGTTCGTGCTCTGCAGGGGATAAGCTTCCAGGATCTACTGGGGATAAGCTTACTACTGGGGAGATTGATTGAACTCTCCTGGGGGAACCTTTCAGCTTGGACGGGGGAATGGCTCCACTGGATGTCTGATATTCCACCGGGGAACAATCTTATATTAAGACTGCCGGGGATGCTTGCTTAGGAATATCTATACTCCGTTCGCTGGGGAATGTTGAGATCTGCTGGGGATACCCAATTTCCTTGAGGCTGACAGTGGACTAAACTCTGCTTGGGGAGAGTATCGTTGACTTGCTGGCTCACTCTCTGGGGAATTGAGGCATCTTGGTTATGTTCTTCAGCTGAACTTACCTTGGTACCTGGGTGGACATAGCAATTAGACCGCTTAGACAACTCATTATTGCCCCTGTTTCTAATGTCATCTATAATTAATCCTTTGTTTTGCATGCAAATATTTATGAGTTAGCAATTAGTGTCAAATGCATATATCAAAAATTTAACATTGGACGTTCTTCGCAAAACAAAACAGAAAAAGGAAAAAAACAATTGGCAATTGGTCTGAACAGTGAATTTGTATTGATTTTTGAATTTTCCTGTGAATAGGCGTTTATGTACAAGAGGCTGACGTCCTAGTAAGAGAACACAGCCGAACAACAAAGTTTATACAATTTGTACAAAGAAAACAAAACAGCTGTGTGAAAAGAATAATCCCACTGGGTTTCAACTCTGCTATCGCCTTTATATCTTCGAGCGTCTCATCACTTGGCTGCTCGGTTGAAGATGAAGTTGACTGATCGATGCCGTATGGACTTGATGTTGATACCAGATTCTGGATGCAAGGTGATCCAATGAGACATAGTATTACGCTTTAATCCCTAACTTTTGCCTGGACCGCCCTTTCGGGTTTTCAGTCCACCGGGATACCCATTTTTGCCCAAGCCGCCTTTTCAGGTTTTTGACTTGCCGGGTGTACAGATTTTTCATTTCATCCCTTATTTTTGCCCGAACCCTTTTGGTTCGCCGGGAAGCCCTTATTTTTTCCTAGGTATGTCAACCTAGCGGGTTTTTATCATGCGTAGTATCTTTTTACTATGTCTGCATTGGCGGGGTGAGGAAGGTCATCACCGTCCATGGTAGTTAGAATCATGGCTCCTTCTGAGAACACATGTTTAACCACAAATGGCCCTTCGTACGTAGGGGTCCATTTGCCCCTGGGATCACTTTGAGGAAGAATGATGCGTTTGATTACCAGGTCCCCAACTTGATACTCTTGTGGTTTGACTTTCTTGTTAAATGCCCTGATCATCCGTTTTTGATACGTTTGACCATGACAAATAGCGGTGAGTCTCTTTTCGTCAATTAGATTTAATTGATCAAGTTGAGTCTGGATCCAGTTATCTTCACTCAGATCTGCATCCTTCATTATCCGGCGAGAGGGTATCTGGACTTCAATCGGCAAGACTGCCTCCATGCCGTAGACCAAGGAAAAAGGAGTTGCCCCGGTTGACGTCCTTGCTGAGGTACGGTACCTATGAAGAGCGAACGGTAACATCTCGTGCCAATCTTTATAAGTCACTGTCATCTTCTGCACAATTTTCTTGATATTCTTATTTGCTGCTTCTACAGCCCCATTCATCTTCGGCCGGTAAGGAGAAGAGTTGTGGTGTTGTATCTTATTATTAAGATTGGTACCATTATCCGTAATGATCCTTTCCGGGATGCCGTATCGACAGATCAGGTTGTGCCGAATGAACCGTGCCACGACGTTCTTGGTTACAGTGGCGTAGGAAGCTGCTTTAACCCACTTTGTAAAGTAATCAATCGCTACCAGGATGAAGCGATGCCCGTTGGATGCCGTAGGTCTGATTTCTCCGATCATATCAATGCCCCACATTGCAAAAGGCCAAGGTGCAGTCAAGACATTCAGAGGAACTGGAGGAACATGCACCTTGTCAGCATATACCTGGCACTTATGACATGTCTGAGAATGTTGGTAACAATCAGCTTCCATTGTGGACCAAAAATATCTTGCCCGAAGGATTTTCTTTGCCATGGTATATCCACTGGAATGTGTTCCGAAGGTACCTTCATGCAGCTCTACCATGATCCTTTCTGCTTCAGTTTTATCCACACAACGCAGCAAGGTTGAATCATGGTTTCGCTTGTATAGAATGTCGTTGCTGAGGAAGAACTTTGCTGCGAACCTTCTCAGAAACTTCTTGTCGTTGACCGATGCCCCTTCAGGGTATTCTTGAGCTTCCAAGTACCTTTTCACCTCATACCAAGGTTTTTCAGTCACTGTCTCAGTCTCAAGATCACAACAATATGCAGGTTCGTCCAGTTTCCAGATAATGATCCGGGGAGCCTCATTGTCCCACTTGACTTTGAACATAGAAGACATCGTAGCCAGCGCGTCCGCCAACTGATTCTCCTCTCTCGGAAAGTGCTCAAAAGTGATCTCTGTGAAATGGGGGATCAATGTCAACACACATTATTTGTAAGGAATAAGATTTGGGTGTTTGGTATCCCACTCGCCTTTGATCTGATTGATCACGAGAGCGGAATCTCCGAAGACACTCAGAAACTTGATTCTTAAGTCAATTGCAGCTTGAAGACCCATGATGCACGCCTCATACTCCGCCATGTTGTTGGTGCAGTTGAAACATAGCCGGGCAGTAAGTGGAGTATGAGTGCCTTGAGGGGATATGATCACAGCGCCGATGCCGTTACCCAAAGCGTTGGAGGCTCCGTCAAAGTGCATAGACCATCGGGATCCTTCCTCAGGTCCTTCATCCGGTCCAGGTACTTCACAATCAGTTACTACCATGATATCCTCGTCTGGAAATTCAAAGTTCATAGATTGGTAGTCGTCCACTGCCTGATGTGCCAAGTGGTCTGCCAATACACTTCCTTTGATAGCTTTCTGAGTTGTATATTGGATGTCGTATTCCGTCAAGATCATCTGCCATCTCGCTATTCTTCCCGACATAGCAGGCTTTT
The DNA here is from genome assembly GCA_948472305.1 of Vicia faba. Taxonomy (NCBI): domain Eukaryota; kingdom Viridiplantae; phylum Streptophyta; class Magnoliopsida; order Fabales; family Fabaceae; genus Vicia; species Vicia faba. The sequence goes on along the minus strand of OX451739.1, from coordinate 1,468,598,290 downwards.
CGAAGATGTACTTTATTGGATCCATTTTTGAAATCAATAGAGTAGTGTGAGTCAGCATATACTGTCTCAGCTGGCGAGCAGCCCATACCAAAGCGCAACAAGTTTTCTCGAGCAGTGAGTATCGGGTCTCACAGTCGGTAAACTTTTTGCTAAGGTAATAAATGGCGTGCTCTTTTTGGCCAGACTCGTCATGCTGCCCCAGCACACACCCCATTGAGCTGTCAAGTACTGTCAGGTATAGTATTAGAGGTCTCCCTTCAACCGGTGGCATAAGAATGGGTGGTTCTTGGAGATACTCTTTGATTCTGTCGAAAGCGGCCTGACATTCATTGTTCCAACGTACTACTTGATCTTTCTTCAGTAGCTTGAAGATTGGTTCACAGGTAGCAGTTAGATGTGAGATGAATCGGGCAATGTAGTTCAGCCGTCCTAGAAAGCCTCTGACTTCTTTCTCTGTCTTGGGAGCTGGCATCTCTTGTATGGCTTTCACCTTGGCAGGGTCCACTTGAATACCTTTGTCGCTTACGACAAAGCCTAGCAATTTTCCAGATCTCACCCCGAAGGTGCACTTGTTTGGGTTCAATCTCAGCTTGTACAATTTTAGACGGTCGAACAGCTTCTACAGATGGTCAAGGTGTTCCTCCTCAGTTTGGGACCTTGCAATCATATCATCGACGTATACTTCAATCTCATGATGGATCATGTCATGAAATAAAGCAACCATGGCACGTTGGTAGGTTGCCCCAGCATTTTTCAACCCAAAAGGCATGACTTTGTAGCAAAAGGTGCCCCACTGAGTAACAAAGGTAGTCTTTTCCATATCTTCAGGAGCCATCTTGATCTGATTATAGCCTGAAAAACCGTCCATGAAGGAGAATACCTTGTACTGAGCAGTATTATCAACCAGAACATCAATGTGAGGTAGGGGAAGTCATCCTTGGGGCTGGCCCTGTTCAAATCCCTGTAGTTGACACACATTCTGACCTTACCATCTTTCTTCGGTACCGGCACCACATTGGCAACCCACTGAGGGTAAGAAGTCACTGCTAGAAACCCGACATCAAATTGCTTCATAACCTCAGCTTTGATCTTCTCGGACATTTCTGGACGCATACGGCGGACCTTTTGCTTAACCGGAGGGCAGTCTTCCTTGGTAGGCAAGTGATGGACCACAATGTCGGTATCCAACCCATGCATGTCTTCGTAAGACCAGGCGGAGATTTCCACATAATCATGCAACATCTGAACCAACCGTTGTTTCACGCTGAGCTCTAGATTAGCACCAATCTTAACTTCCTTTCTATCTGTCTCAGTACCCAGATTTACCGTTTCCACTGGCTCTTCGTGTGGTTGAATGGACCTCTCTTCTTGGAGTAACAGTCTTGCAAGCTCGCCAGGCACTTCGCAATCATCTTCACCTTCATCTTCGGCTAAGTTGATCGGATTTTCGAAGTCATAACTGGAAGTAGCAGAGTCGTTACCAGTGAGATCCAGAGTGGATTGAAACCTGTATGGGTGAGTGTGTGTAAATACAGTTGTTTTGCAATATATAAAGAAAGGAAGAAAGAGAGCGCAAGATTTGAAATGTGAAAAACGTCCAATGCTTTTATTCATGATATATGGAAATGACACACAAAAGCCCTCACAAATAAAACCACGGTGCCCCGGGTAAGACACCGGGCCAATAGAGTTTATTGTTTATTACAATTTCAAAATAAAGAAGTTCATTACTGCGTGACAAAAGTAACAGGCATGCAGTCTTTGGAAGTCCAGTTGCTAGGTCTATCTTCGGTTGTTGGGTATATCCAGCTGTTGAACTCAGATTCTTCCACTTCATCTTCATCCCCAATAGCATTTACTCCGTGGTTAGGCATGGGAGCAGTCACCACATTAGGCTTCTCGGGCGCCTCGAACTGAACCTCTTTAGCATCGATAAGGTCCTGAACCTTATTCCTCAGAGCCCAACAGTCATCAGTAGAATGTCCTGGGCTATCAGAGTAATAAGCGCAACGGGCGTTGGGGTTGTATTTCGGAGATGCTGTGTTTACCATCTTCGGAGCCTCTTTGACAGTTACCAGGCTAGTTGACAGTAGTTGCGGCAGGATCTGAGAGAGAGTCATGTTGAGCCGAGTATACTGCCGTTTGGGCCTCTCAGCTCTGGGCTGGTTGTATTGTTGAGGAGCAGCAGCAGGCTTAGAAATAACCACCGCGTTGACAGCTTGGCGGCGTTCCAGTTTGTCTTGCCTTTTTGGACCATACACAACACTTGCCTCCTTCTTGAAGGGCTTCTTTTCAGAATTGGAGGAGGTACCCTTCTGTATCTTTCCCGATTTTATACCAGCCTCGATCCTTTCACCAGTCAGGATCAGGTCAGTAAACCCAGCAGAGGAATTACCAATGAGATGATTGAAGAATGGACCGGATAGGGTCCCCAAGAACATGTCCACTAGCTCATGATCTGTCAATGGTGGCTGCACCCTGCCAGCCAGATCTCTCCACTTCTGTGCATACTCCTTAAAACCTTCGCCCAATCCTAGCGACATACCCTGGAGTTGGGTACGCGTAGGAGCGAGGTCGGAATTATATTGATACTGCTTGTAAAAAGCAGTGGCCAAATCCTCCCAGTTACGAATGTTGGTTCCATCCAGCTGATAGAACCATTCGAGATGAGTCCCTGAAAGACTCTCCTGGAAGAAATGGATCCATAAATTCTTGTCAGCTGTGTAAGGCTGGATCTTCCTTACATAAGAACGGAGGTGCATCTTAGGACAGGAAGCCCCGTCATACTTCACAAAGGCAGGCGCCTTGAACTTGTGTGGGATCACCACCCCAGAAGATAAACCCAAGTCTCCAAAATCCAACCCAGACACACGTTGAATCTCCATAGCATTTAACCTGTCCTCCAGCTGTTTGTACCGGTCCTTAGCAGGAGGGTACTGTTCGTCGTTGAAGTCTGTCTCAGTGTCAGAGACCACAGGACTAGGGACCTCTCTCCCTTGGTGACTACCTTCCCCCACAGATGGAGTAGTCCTCTCAGATTCATTCTGCAATGTGTTCCCGAGTCTTCGCCCAGTGTTGAATAGCACAATCCTCTTCTTCTTCTTATTCTTCTTCAGGAGCAAAGCCTTCAGCTCTTGTTGTCCCTGGGCCAAGTTCATGACCATCTCCTGAAATTAGGCATTCTGGGCCTGGAGGGCCTTGATAGCTTGCTCGGTAGTGAGTTCAGGATTCATGATGCTTGAGTGCTGAAATAAACAGGGAAGAAGATTAAGCAACCTGTAGGAAAAGGGTACCTGTAATGCATATGATGAATGAAATGCGTATGGATTGTGTTTTCAAAGATAATCGGGAGTCAACTTTGTAAACAAAAGGAACACACTTTATTAGATTCAAACTTTAAATTGTTCAACAATCTGCCCTTAGGCGTTACAAGAATGAAAATACTGAAAAGGAAATAAAGCTGTAAAAGAAGCATCCAAAGCCCATCAATGCTCCCATGGCCTCCTCTTCTCAGTACGAATATAGTCATTCAGGGCCCGCTCGTTCTCCAATTGCTTGGTCAGCTTCTGGATCTTCTGTTCCTGTTCGTTGAACTTTTCCCGATAATAATCCCGCTCTTCCTGTAGTTGCGCCCAAGACCTCTTTAGGGTATCAAAATCAGTGGGTATCTGAGGAGGGAGAACAGTTGGAAGAACCCCATCTCCATCAGGACCTTCAAGAATGATAGGCCTGACAGCTTCATATGGCATACCTAACTTCTGAGCACGGATGCGGACCCACTTGCAATAGGGTTCCATAGGTAGAGAAGTCTTCGGTCCCAACTCTTGTGGGTCAGCTTTGTGAATTCTGTCCCAAGCTTTGATGAATCTACGGCGCAGTTCGTCACTATCTTTCTGAAACTCAAAACTGATGTGAGGCACCAGCATCTCATGAGGCCCTGCTCTTCTGGCTCTTCCAAACTGACGGAGAGCTAAACATGGATTATAAGAGATTCTGCCCTGAGTGCCAATCAATGGAACATTAGGATATTCTCCGCAACAATCAATAACAACCACTTCATCTAAACCTCTGAGAGTCCAAATGATGTCATTATCAGTGAGGGACATTAACCTATGAGCCCAACCTCTTCCTTCTTGGTTCTTCAGCATGAACTTGGGGAGGTGCGAAATAAACCACCTCACCAACAAAGGAGTACAACACCACAGAGTTCCTCGTCTTCGGGCAATACGAGCATAGAGTTGTTGCAGGACATCACCCAAGAGAGTGGGTACAGGGTTCTGAGACATGAAGATCCTTATGGCATTGATATTGACAAAGTTATCAGGATTTGGAAACAATACTAGCCCATAGATTAAGAGAGCCAGAATGTCCTCGTACGCCCTGAAGTCTAAGTCATTCCAGAAACTGTTAGCTTTACCAATCAGAAACTTAGCCAAGAAGCCCTTAACTCCACTTCTAGTCACCCAATTGTCCATTACCTCCTAGTTGGTCAAGGGAAGGGCTGCAGCAATCTCCTCGAGCCTAAGAGTCTTTTCCCAACCAGTGAAGGGAGTCTGATCCAAGATAGGGATGCCAAGCAAATCAGAGAACTCTTCCAGGGTAGGGACCAGCTGGAAGTCTTGAAAGGTGAAGCACTGGTACAGAGGGTCATAAAACTGGGTCAGGACACTCATCAGTTGTTGGTCCCACTTTGCCGTGACTAAACTGAGAAGAGAACCATGCCTCTGGATGAAGGAAGTAGTATTTGGAATTCTGCTAACCAATTCTTCAAGCAACTCAGGTGGGTGAACAAAATTGAACCGGATAGTGTTCCTTCGCATAGGCATCATGATGTCCTACAAAATAGAGCAAAGGTGAAACCCTCTTGTCTTTGAAATGGTCAGTCCTTATGCAGGATGCATGCAATGTTTATGATGGCATGATGTTATGATAAAGCACACCACAAATATTCACAAAGGCAAACATGATAAGGCACACAAGTCACACAAGACAAGCCCTTAGAGTTTAGGAAAGCATGGGGTCTAGGTATTACCCTCTTTCAGTTTGTTGGTTAAGACCTGTCCTATCAGAAGTAATCGGGTTCTAGAGGATCCCAATATCACTGACTACCCTCAATCGGTCATAACTCCAGCGTTGAAATCTTTTCTTGCGGCCAGAACCATCACGAGAGTTTAGCCTCAATGGGCATAGCATACTGCTACTGTTCTATTGGCCAAGTTGGGTCAATTAAGGTTCTAAGGCTGGTTGGTGCTTAATGACTCCTCAGAAGACCCATATTCTCCTTGTTGCAACACAAGGGATATCGGTACAGCCCAAGGTGTCACACTAATGTAGCCACTTCTTCACCCGTGTCGGTCTACGCCGGACAGGTCCCTCACAGCTTATGCTACCTAACAGGGTATCCCCAGATCCGGGTTAGGATCTATGTAACTCCGATGCAGCCCACAATAATAAAGCAAACAGTTCAGACAATTGAAAACACAAGTGATCTTAGTCCTAAGGTACACCTCACTTTATAAAGTTCCCCAGCAGAGTCGCCAGTTCTGTGATCGGTGGATTTAGAACTGACTGTTTAACGCTGGTTCGCGAAATGTCACGGAAGCAAGAGTCGCCACCGTCTTTTATTTTCTCCAACATGGACAGGACAAAAGCACAACAAAATTCCTTATGAGATAGTTTCTCGGTTCGGGAGGTAGATTTATAGAAAGGGAAGGTGTTAGCACCCTTTCTATCCATGGTTACCCATGGGCTCTTAGATACTTGCTCATTATGTTTTCAAAATGTTTGCTTTTCAATTGTGGGTGAGTTTGAAAAAGTTTCGTTTAAAGATTTCAGAATAACTCTTGTATCAGTCCTCAAGAGTGTTTGAAAAATTGTTTTGAAAGCTTTTTGAAAAGTGTCGGTGTGAAAAGATGTTTTTGTTTTGTTTTTGAAAAGAGCAAGTATCTATGAGTCATCTACCTACCCTGAGGAATTAGGCTGTGTAAATGTCCTTAAGGTAGTGCCATCCCACCATTGAGAGGTAGGTAGCACCACCGTTGGAGGTGTTCGGGTCAATTCGTTTGTAGGGACAGTGTGATCACCAGAGCAACAGTAGGACACCTTAGAAGCTACCCTTATGCCATTGATCCTTTTTTAATCCGAGGCAACCGTTTCGAGGAAACTGGATCATGGACATAAGGACTTACTAAAACGTCCTGTACTCGACGACCACGTTTCGAAGGTAAGGCAACAGGTGAGGCGTACCCTAGAAGTGGTGTGTGTATTTGTGGGTTGTTTTCATGTTAAGTTTATCTTTGATCATGGCACGGTGAGATACGCTTGTTTTTAATTAGCATGCATTCTTTCATACAAGTTAACAGTTAAGGGGTGCGGAAAGTAAATTGCGGAAACGTAAATCCTACGCTATTACAAGGCGCGGGTCTATACATCGCCAAAAAATTACAAAGACCCGTTTTAGGTAAATGAGTACGGAAAATAAAAAAAACAGTAAAATTCCTATTTACTATTACATGTCCGGAACAATTACATAATAATCGAACAAATTAAATGCGCGTGAATAAATTAATCGGGAATGTCCAAGGGTGTTGACCCTTTTAAGAGATGGAAAATTGATTTTTGGTCTTTTTGGTAATTAAATGAAACTAAAAACTAATTAGTGACTAATTAATTATTTAATTAAGAAAATGTTTTTTTGTATTTTATGTTTTTATGAAATAACATAGAGAAAGAAATAAAAATTCTAGGTTAACCTAAATCTAAATTTATTTTAATTATTAAAAAGAAGGTTAAAATGGCCTAATTAAAAAACTAATTCAATTATGGTTTATTTACAACAAAAAAAAATAATAATAAAATGTTAATTCTATTTTTTGGGTTTTTTTATGAAAATGGGTTAATTAAGTTAATTTGTTAATAAAAATAATAAAAAAGAAAGAGTTAGAAATTAAATTGAAAAAATAAAATGAAAAGAAAATAATAAACCAAATGGAGGGGGTGCTGGGCCAGGAATGGGGGTGTGATGCTGAATCTTGGCCCATTAAGAAGCCAGCTCGTTTGACCCTGGGAATTGAGTGGAATGCTGTTGACCAGGCATATGGTGTTCTTGCTTTCTGGGCCCTTGGATTTGCATGGAAGGACACATGGCTTCTTGGCGCTGGAGTCACATGGTGGACTGTTCTTGACTATGCTGCATGGAAACGTTTTGAACAAAATAATAGAAATTATTTGGGGGGACCTGGGATTCGAACCCAGGTCCCAAGGGTCAATGCCTGTACGCCTTAACCAATTGAGCTGTGTGACTTAATTGAAACAATAATAATACACAAATATTATATTAGTAAATCAAATGATCCCCCTGGAAAAAAAAAAGCGCGCTTATTTCAAACGAACAAATGAGGAGGGGATGCGTCAGCGTCTTCTTCCTTGGACACTGGCTTTTTACCTGCGGATTTTTATCCGCAGGTGATTTCGTAGGTTCGTCCTAGAATCGTCCCTGGGCCATGAAAATCCATTTCAAAACCATGGTTGACCTCGTCCATGTCCCCTGATCACACTTATGGCCTTGGTTGGGCTTGATTTAACCTGAAACAAAAATGCCTAAAACACAAGAACGTGAACCCTAGAATCGGGCATCACGATTCAGGGCCTAACAATGAAATTGGCTAATGCAAACATGTTGGAAATTAATCAAGGAACATGAATATGCTAGCTTTTTTGAGAAAAAACGCAAGAATAGGGAATTCCAATTTCATGCTCAGAGACGAGTTTGTGATGACTTACAGTGATGTGTAGGAGGTCTTAGGGCTTGGCAATGGTCGCGTTGGCTTCAGGGGATTGCCAGGAAGAAAGCTACGTCCTCAGTTTTGTATGAAAAGGCCTGCAAGATAGCTTTAGATCTCCCACTTTTTAACAGTTTTTTTTGAATTTCTCTCTGGCCGTTTTAGGTGTCTCTAGGTCGTGAATCCCTTTGTGATAGCTTGCACATAGGTTATGTAAAGGATTTCAATCAGAGTTAAGGGCCTTGAAGCCTTGCATTCATGTTTAAGATTTTGCCATAACCTCCATTGAAACACTTTCCATTTTTTTGTCAAAATTTGAATTCTTGCTTGGAATAGCCCTTTGCACGAATTTGGAATGGTCATGATGGTGTATCAAAGCATTTCAATACAAAATATATCCCCTAATTAACTTCTTTGATTTTTATTTGATTTTAAAAGATTTAAAATGAATTAAATCAAATAAAATTAAATAAAAATGGAAAAATTAATTTTAAATCTTGAAATAATTCGTGGGACACGTGGGAAGCATGGCCAAGCTGAAACAAGTGGAAAAAGTGGGACCCTTTTGTCAAAAATGAAGTTTCAAGGATAATTGACTTTGGCCATTTCACAAAAATTTCCCAACTTCTCCAATGCATATCTTGCTCAATTTTGAAGCTATGAACATGTTCTTGGACATTTTGGAAAGGTCTTGAAGTCCTCTAACCAATGTCTTTGGTCCCATGTCATTTTGATTTACCAATCTCAAGTTATGGTCTTTGACTTAAAGTCCCTTTTTGTTGACTTTTGAAAATGACCTATAATGTTGAAATTGATAACTTTTTGTGAGAGCATTTCTTGGACTTGGAATGTGAAGATGAGTTGTAGGAAATGTCATTCTCTTCAAAATGAGATTTGGATGGGATTTTTCTGATAAACCATGAGGAAGTTATGCCTTGGCCAATTTGCAGTTGACTTTTCAGCTGTCCAAAAATAGAAACTTTTGCATCTTGAGACTTTTTGAGCCATTCTTGTGAAATCATGGTCAAGACTTGACCAAATGATGATTGTGGCTTCAAAATAAGATGTTGACCAAAATTTTTGACTTTTGACTGCCAAATGACCATTTTGCCCATGCAGTTGATTGTGAAGCAATTAGGGTTTTTGACTGTGCAACTTGACCTTGTGAGCCTTGAAACTTGACATGTAGGTGCTTGACAATGTGTATGAGCATGTGTGACTTGATTGAGCCTTTGAAAACCTCAACTTCCTTTCCAGAACCAAAACCCTAGTTTGACTGGCTTGGGAAGGTGGTTGATTGTGTAGCCCTTGAGTAGACCTTGAACCATTTGAGGTGATGCTTGGCAAAACTTTGAATATTATGGGAGGGCAAATTTTAGGGTACAACAGCGTGCGCTGAGTTTCACCTGCTTCGCCATTTCGTAGGGTAATGCCAGGAATGGGTTGGAGATTGTTCGCCATTTGCATGCAAGAGTGTTTGAGTGAGAATGGTTGTGGTTGGTGAATGAGAGAATGAGAAGATGATACGGGTAATGGATGTATATATGGTGGAAAGAGATAGTGGGAAGTTTGAAAATTGATAGGGATTAATGGTGGGTTGAATGGGGTTAATGGGTAGTTAATGAAGGAAGAAGAGAGAAAGGTTGAGGGAAGAAGAAAAGGGAACATTCTGCTAACAGGGTTACTGATGTAGCCCGTGTTACGGTCGTAACACCAAGCTGACGAGCGTAACGCCCTGAAAGGCGTGTGACGGTCGTGGGGGATGGATTACGATCGTGGCAGCTACAAATTTTGCAAATTTTTACAGAACAAAACACAATTACACAGAGTATATATTTTTATAGCAGGCAGAACATCTCAGGCATTCCAACATAAACACAACATTAATTTATTCAACATATAATCCAATATATATAATTCGCAATAGAGTAGAAAACCATAAAACATTGTAAGCAGCATAATGATTGTAAGTTTAAAATTGAAAACAAACAATTGCATTAATTCAAATTGAGTAACTTGTTCTTTTTGACAGAAAATAAATGACTTGTAAATTGAAATGCAGTAATTTAACAAAAAATTTGAAACTACCTAGAAACAAAGCAGAATGGAAAAAATCTAAAAACAAAGAATTGAAAAACTGAAAACTGAAAAACTAAGAAACTAAAAACCGCTTCATCCAATCTTTTCTTTTAATATCTCTAAAGCTTGGGTGATGTTATAGAATTGCTCCACCGAGATGTCAGTTAAACCAATAAGATCCAAACGCATAGTCTTCAACTCATTCTTTATTCCATCAATGTCAGTTTTATAAGCATCCAAAGTGGTCAGAATGGTGTTTAATTGTGTAGTATATTCTCCTTGGTTTATATCAGGGGCTACTTGTGCTTCAGCCATATTTGTAAAGTCATGGTAACCAGGAGGAGTTTAAGGATCTGTTTCGTTTTCAGACATGATATTATTAGCAACAAAATATGATTGTGGTGTTTCTGGTGTCGAAGGATGGTTGGGTGGATTCAATTTGTACAATGGTTTTTCACGATTATGGACACTTACTCGGGCATGGTTCGGAAGGGTAAAAAGAGTAACAACTTCGTTTCTGATCAGGTAATCATAAGGTGCAGGGCCTAAATTTCCTATTATCATGTTGTTGAAACAGAAATCAATATTCATAGGCCTAATTGATCCAAATGGTGCACAGTTATTAAGTTGGTAACGAGGTCCAAGAGCATGTGCAATCATTGTAACTAATCCTCCCACACTGACAGGAACATTAGGGTCCTCACTAATGCGGGTAAAGGTCTTCATCAGGAGTGGGACAGCATTGACAGGGCGTCCTAGATTCATACAATAAAGCAAAGATAATTCATCCTTGGATACAACATTTTGATTTTGTTCTTTTCCAAACAGAGTGTGGGCAAGAATCCTATGGAAATAACGGATGGCTGGGTTATGTATCTCATTGTTATCCATACTTTCTGGGTCAGGGTGATAGTTTCCGGTTAAAGTACCCCAGAAGTAATCCAGCTCAAAATCCAATAAATCGGCCTCAGGGGTAGTAAAAGCTAAGGGTCCGCTGGGGAATCCTAATAAAGCAGCTAAGTCCCTATGGTTATAGGTGAACTCAATACCAAAAAGTCTGAAGGTAATGATTCCTTTTCGGGCTCCGACACCGTGTTCAGGGATGTAAACTAGAGAACTTAAGAACTCAAGGGTAAGCTCTCGGTAAGTGATAAGCCTATTTTTCAGGTGGGCTTTCTCCCATCCCAACTGGTTAAACATGTAGTAAACACTGTCAGTAATGCCTAAAGAGTCCATAGTGGGTTCATCATGATACATGGTTAAACTGATGTCTCGTTGAGACAAAGCCTCAAATCTTCTTCGTTGGTTTCTACCTCTAAAGGTGGTTTCCATAAAGTTATGTGGAGGAGCCATAGCAAAAACAAAGCGGGGAAACAGAGTAGAGGAGAAAGTAAAGAGAAAAAGACTATTCATAAATCCTGTGGCAAGTAAAATTATTTTGAAATCAGCAGCAGTTTTTATAGAAATTAAAACAAAAGAAAGAAAAATAAAATTTAAATAGGAAAAATGAAAAAACGAAAAGTATAATAAATAAAAAAATAAATAAAAAAATAACAATTAACAAATAATTGGGTTGCCTCCCACTAAGCGCTGTATTTAACGTCATAAGCTTGACGAAATACCTAGTGAAAGATTAGTCGGGAGAAATAGGTAGCAGTTCTACGAGTTTAAGCTTATTCGTATAATCTCTATTATCTATATGATGGTATTGTTTTAACCGCTGCCCATTTACAATAAACGGGGCGCTATTTCTATCCTTAATTTCTACTGCTCCGCTAGGAAAAACTCTTGTAATTTCGAAAGGACCGGACCATCGAGATTTAAGTTTTCCAGGGAAGAGTCTAAGTCTAGAATTAAATAAAAGTACGACATCTCCCACACTAAATTCTTTCGGAGATAAACGCTGATCGTGCCATTTTTTAGTTCGTTCTTTGTATATTTTAGCGTTTTCGTAAGCGTCTAGTCTTAATTCTTCCAGTTCATGTAAATCGAGGATTCGTTTCTCGCCAGCAGTAGTGTAATTAATATTGAGTGTCTTTATCGCCCAATAAGCTTTATGCTCTAATTCTACCGGGAGATGACATGATTTTCCGTAAACAAGTTTGAAAGGTGTAGTTCCGATAGGAGTCTTGTAAGTCGTCCTATAGGCCCATAAAGCTTCGTTAAGCTTGGATGACCAATCTTTTCGAGATATTGCGACCGCTTTTTCTAATATTTGTTTAATCTCTCTGTTCGAAACTTCGACTTGTCCGCTAGTTTGCGGATGATAAGGTGTTGCTACGCGGTGTTTCACTCCATATTTAGATAGTGTTGTACCCCAAAATTTGCCCTCCCATATTCTCCAAGATTTGTCAAGTCAAAGTCACAAAATGCCCCAAGGGTTGTGCAGCTCAAGAGCCTCCTATACAGTCAAAACTAGGGTTTGTGTTCTGATCAAGAAATTGAAGGTTTCAAAGGCCCAATAAAGTCTCATATGCTTACAAAGATGGTCAAGTATTCTCATATCAAGTTTCAAGGCATTTAGCTCAAAATTGCACAGTCAAAACCCTAAATTGCACTACAGTCAACTGTAGGGGCAAAATGGTCATTTGACAGTCAAAAGTTCAAATTTTTGGTCAATATATCATTTTGAAGCCACAAACATCATTTGATCAATGCTTGATCATGATTCTCAAAATTTGGCTCAGAAATCATCAAAGATGCAAAAGTTTCCTTATTTGGACAGCTGAAAAAGTCAACTGAAATTGACCAGGGCATAACTTTCACATGGATTATCAGAAAAATTCCATCCAAAGCTCATTTTGAAGAGAAAGACATTTCCTACAATTCATCTTCATATTCCAAGTCCAAGAAATGCTCTCACAAAAAGTTATCAATTTCAACATTATAGGTCATTTTCAAAAGTCAACAAAAAGGGACTTTAAGTCAAAGGCCATAACTTGAGATTGGTAAATCAAAATGACATGGGACCAAAGGCATTGGTTAAAGGACTCAAAGACCTTTCCAAAATGTCCAAGAACATGTGAAAATCTTAAAAATTGAGCAAGTTATGCCTTGTGGAAGTTGGGAAATTTTTGGGAATTTTGAAAAGTCAACTTTGATCTAAATGACCTAAAAATGCAAATGGGCCCATTTTTCTTCCAAGTTTCTTCATGCCAAGCCTATGCACGACCATTAAGCCCAAGGGGAAGTATTTTCTCATTTTTTAATTATTTATTTGAATTTATATTAATATTAATTCATTTAAATTATTTAAATATGTAGAAAATATAAACTTGACCTAAAAAAATCTTTTTATGCACATTCTAGACTCAAGATTTCGTGCACATGCTAATTGGGAAAGAATTGGACTAATTGAGCTTAATTGATACAAAATACATGAGAAAAAGATTGAAAAAAGATCTTTAACAAATTAAATCTCCAATTCATAAAAGCAATGGATTTTGATCCAATTTTCTTAACCTAATTACTCACTACATATGCAGGATGAGAAACCTAATGCAAGGGGACTAAAGGCTGCGCAGAAAACAAAAGTTCAAAACTTGAAAATTCTTGAAAAAGTTCAAAACTGAAAAGCATTCTAGAGGTCGATTCAAGGCTCCAAACTTGGTTCAATAGCTTCCTTGACAATCTCTGAACGTGTGCCAATCCCTAACATCAACCAAAACGCAAAGAATTGGTATAATGACTCAAAACTGTACAGATGAAAACTTGGAGTCGTGCATCATGATTTAAGCATCTTTCTTAAGTTTTACTTGTTGATTCATGATTGTTGTTTTGTTCTGATGCTAACCATGCCATTCAATTGCATTTTTGTGCCATATATACGAATCTACCATGTTTGAATATTAGGGTTTGCAGGTTTTAAAATTGGGGTTTTTAAAAATAGGCAAAATTAATCCTCCAAATGACCACCAATGGATTCAGCGCTTGAAGACGAAGAGGATGGCACCCTCACGCTCAATTTATGAGCGTTGAGGGGCTAATCGTTATTTTCTAGAAACACCCCTGAAACCACGCGTTAAAACAGTTGCTGTTGTGTTTTTATATTTCAGGCACGGTGAAGAAGAAGAAGCCGTGTCAACACGTGATAGGCGCATTTCAAATTTTGCGCGCGTTCCAAGCACTAACTCCCACTTTCTCTTTTATTAATTGTCGTTTGTTATATATTAAATATGATTCACATGGCTCAGTGGCAGGTACCTATGCATGCAACCTCCAAGACCTGGGTTCGAATCCCAGGTCTATGCAATTTCAATACTATTTTTCCTTAACTAATCCCATGCAGCACAAGCGTCACAGTATACCATACGTCCTCCAAATTCAACGTGACATGTCCCTATCAAGATCAAAGCAAGGGCATGGATCCAAGGAACACCCTGCGCCTGGTCAAATGCATCACACATGATCCAGAAAAGTCAACGAACTCAAAGATAAATGGGCCAGATTGCCAGGCCTGTACCTCACAAATGGGATTTCCACCACCCCTAGGGTACGCCTCACTGTTGCCTTTCGAAAGGTGATCGTCGAGTAGAGGATGTCTTAGTAAGTCCTCATGATCCGGGAACCTGGCATGAGGGTAGCTTCTAAGGTGTCTTCCCATTGCTCTGGTGATCGCCATGTCCCGAAACTCGAATTGACCCGAACACCTCCAACGGTGGTGCTACCTACCTCTCAATGGTGGGATGGCATTACTTTAAAGGACATTTACACAGACGAATTTCTTAGGGTAGGTAGGTTCTCAAGGATACTTGCTCTAATTTCAAACAAATCAAAACATCTTTTCACCAACACATTTTCAAAAGCTTTCAAAGCAAATTTTTCAAACACTCTGACGTACGAGTCGAACTGAAATTTTTCAAAGAAACTTTTAAAAACCCACATTGAAAAGCAAACAAACCATTTTTGAAAACACAATGAGCAAGTATCTAAGAGCCCATGGATAACCATGGATAGAAAGGGTGCTAACACCTTCCCTTTCTATAACCTACCTCCCGAACCGAGAGCAATCTCTTTAAGGAATTTTTCCGTGCTTTTGTCCTTTCCATTTGGAGAAAATAAAAGACGGTGGCGACTCTTGCTTCCGCGACATTTCGCGAACCAGCGTTAAACAGTCAGTTCCAGATCCACCGATCACAGATAGTAATTTATCAAATATCTTCGAAATAAAATGAGATCCACCGTCACTGATAACAAGTCGGGGAACACCAAAATGCGGGAAGATTATATTCTTGAAAAGCTTTATCACTACTCGTGTGTCATTTGTAGGAGAAGCTATTGCCTCGATCCATTTTGAAACGTAATCGACAGCGACGAGTATAAACTTGTTTCCAAAAGAAGATGGGAAAGGTCCCATAAAATCTATTCCCCAAACATCAAAGATTTCAACTTCAAGTATTCCTTTCTGAGGCATTTCATTGCGTCTTGAGATATTACCGGTGCGTTGGCATCGGTCACAGTTTTTAACGGCGACGTGGACATCCTTCCACAGGTTAGGCCAGAAAAGGCCGGCTTGGAGAATTTTGGCACACGTTTTAGAGGTGCTAGTATGTCCGCCATAAGGAGATGAATGACAATGGGAAATGACGTCTTCTATTTCTTCGTCGGGTATACACCGGCGGAAAATTCCATCAGGTCCTCGTTTAAATAAAAGTGGTTCGTCCCAATAGTAACTCTTGAGATCATGGAAGAATTTCTTTTTCTGTTGGTAAGTTAAGTCAGGTGGAAGCGCTTCGGCAGCTAAATAATTAACGATGTCAGCATACCAAGGCAATCCTATGGTCATGTCGATGGCTTCCACGACTTCTTTAGCTTCTGGTTTATTTAAATCCAATTGAGCTAGGTCGCTTATCATATGTGCTATCAGATGTTCATACGGAAAATCGTCGTTAATTGGCACTTGTTCGGGTTTTATACCTTCTAAACGGGATAAATGATCCGCTATGACGTTTTCGGTTCCTTTCTTATCTTTAATTTCCAAGTCGAATTCTTGCAAAAGGAGGATCCATTGGAGGAGTCTGGGTTTTGCATCTTTCTTGGCAAGTAAATATCTGATAGCAGCGTGGTCCGTGTAAATGATGATTTTTGCTCCTACAAGGTAAGAACGGAATTTGTCAAGCGCGAAGACCACGGCTAAGAGTTCTTTTTCAGTGGTGGCGTAGTTCATCTGAGCTGAGTCTAGCGTTCTGCTAGCGTAGTAAATTGCGTGAAGTTTCTTATCTTTCCTTTGGCCAAGAACTGCGCCTACAGCGTAATCACTTGCATCGCACATGATTTCGAAAGGTAACCTCTAATCGGGCGGTTGCATGATTGGTGCAGAAATAAGTGCGGCTTTAAGGGTTTCAAAAGCTTTAAGACAATCGTCATCGAATATGAACTCAGCATCCTTCATTAATAGACCGGTAAGTGGTTTTGTAATTTTCGAGAAATCTTTAATAAAGCGTCGGTAAAAACCGGCGTGTCCTAGAAAACTTCGTATCTCTCGAACGGTCTTTGGTGGTTAGAGTTCTTTAATCACTTCTATCTTAGCTTTATCAACTTCAATTCCTTTATTAGAAATAACATGTCCAAGTACGATTCCTTCTCTGACCATGAAATGGCATTTTTCCCAGTTGAGCACAAGGTTTACTTTCACACATCTTTCTAAAACACTTTCTAAATTAGATAGACATCCTTCAAAGTTTTGTCCACACACAGAGAAGTCGTCCATAAACACTTCCATGATGTTGTCAATGAAATCTGCGAAGATGGCCATCATACATCGTTGGAAAGTTGCGGGAGCATTACATAATCCAAATGGCATTCGTCTGTACGCGAACGTTCCATAGGGACACGTGAATGTAGTCTTCTCTTGATCATCAGGGTGAATCGTAATTTGGAAAAATCCGGAATAACCGTCTAAATAGCAGAAATAGGAGTGTTTGGCTAATCGTTCTAACATTTGATCAATAAAGGGTAAAGGAAAATGGTCTTTCCGAGTAGCTTTGTTCAGTTTTCGATAATCAATGCACACTCTGTGTCCACTAACTACTCTTTGTGTTATCGATTCGCCTTGTGCGTTTTTCACGATAGTGATACCTCCTTTCTTAGGTACGACATGCACTGGGCTAACCCATTTACTGTCGGAGATCGGGTATATAATTGCAGCTTCCATTAGCTTTTTGATTTCATCTCTGACTACAGTGCTTAGAATCGGATTGATTCTTCTTTGAGGTTCTCGAGAGGTTTTGCAGTCCTCTTCTAATAGAATACGGTGCATACAAATTGAAGGACAAATTCCTTTTAAGTCTGATATGTTGTAACCTAACGCGGTAGGGTATTTCCTTAGAACGTCTAAAAGTTTCTGAGTTTCGAGCGTTCCTAAACTGGAATTCACTATTACAGGTCGAGTTTGTTCAGTATCAAGGAATTCGTATCATAGATTTTTAGGTAGAACTTTCAATTCTAGTTTTGGTTTCTTGGAACATGGCATATGATCGGGTGTAAGTGCTAGACTTTCGCTTAGACTGTCATCTTTATATGGTTCTCGCCAATTGTCGTCTTCGAATATCAGAGGGGTTTCAATTTTCATTATTTCGGAATATGTGGTTTGTTCAACTTCCATCTCTCTTACGCACTCGTCTATAATATCGAGTAAATAACATGTGTCATTCATGGCGGGTGCTTGTAGAAATTGAGTGAGGATGAATTCCACTTTTTCCTCTCCGACTTCGAATGTTAATCTGCCCTTCTTGACATCAATTATAGCTCCAGCTGTGGCTAGGAATGGTCTTCCTAGTATGATAGGGGTAACTGAGTCCTCGGTTATGTCCATGATTATAAAATCGGTCGGGATATAGAATTGACCTATTCTAACTGGAACGTTTTCCAGTATACCTACAGGGTATTTAACTGATCGGTCAGCTAATTGAACAGACATTTTCATGGGTCTGAGTTTTCCCATCTCTAGCTTTTTGCAGATAGATAAGGGCATGACACTAATGCTTGCTCCTAAGTCACATAGAGCTTTGTCTATGACAAATTTTCCAATATTACAAGGTATAGAGAAACTACCTGGGTCTTTTAGCTTAGGAGGCATATTGTTTTGAATGATCGCGCTACACTCGGCAGTGAGTGTAACTGTTTCGTTATCCTCTATCTTCTTCTTGTTGGATAGGATTTCCTTAAGAAATTTAGCGTACGAGGGCATCTGAGTGATGGCTTCTGTAAAAGGTATTGTTATATTGAGTTGTTTCAGAAGTTCCACGAATTTCTTGAACTGGCCCATCGTTTTGGAATTTGTAAGTCTCTGAGGATACGGGATTGGTGGTTTATAAGGTGGTGGAGGTACATAAGGCTTCTCTTGCTCCACTGCCTCTTGCGTTTCGCTTTCCTTTTCTTTTTCTCTAGGTTCATTGGCTTGTTCAGGCGGCTCGCTCTGCTTTTGGTACATGGCTGGATTTTCTAGTCTCGGGGCAACAGGTCCGTCGAGTTCTTTTCCACTTCTCAGTATCACAGCATTAGCATGTCCTTTTGGGTTGGGCTGTGGTTGACCAGGAAAAATTCCAGCAGGAGCAACAGTAGGTGCTTGTTGTTGAGCTACCTGTGAAATTTGCGTCTCAAGCATCTTGTTATGGGTGGCTAAAGCATCAACCTTGCTAGCTAATTGTTTTATCTGCTCATTAGTATGTAAATTTTGATTCATAACGTCTTTATTAGTCTGAGCTTGGGAAGCAACGAAGTGTTCAATCATGATTTCTAGGTTAGATTTCCTATGAGCATTAGGTCCATTACCAGGATGATTCGGGATAGCTTTTGGATAACCGGGTGGTGTGGCAGGAGCTTGCACAGGCGCGTATAACGCATTGTTACTTTTGTATGAAAAGTTCGGATGATTTTTCCAGCCTGGGTTATATGTATTGCTGTAAGGGTTCCCTTGTACATAGTTTGCTTGTTCAGCTGGAACTCCTGTTAGAAGTGGGCATTCTGGAGCAAGATGTGATTGAAGACCACATAGATCGCAAGTTTGGACAACTGCAGCCACGGTAGCTGCAGGATCAGTGGTAAGGTTTTCTAGCTTTTGGGTAAGAGCTTCCACTTTAGCATTGACTTGGTCCAGGATATTCACTTCAGACATTCCACCTTTGGTTTGGGATTTCTCCACATTGGCTCTTTCGCTTCCCCATTGATAGTGGTTATGGGCCATACTTTCGATAAGTTGATTTGCTTCGGCATATGGTTTATCCATCAGTGCGCCACCAGCAGCAGCGTCTATAGTCATTCTTGTGTTATACAACAGACCGTTATAAAACGTATGAATGATTAGCCATTCTTCTAAACCATGATGAGGACAGAGTCTAATCATATCCTTGTAACGTTCCCATGCTTCGAAAAGTGATTTGTTATCTTTTTGTCTAAAACCGTTGATGTTAGCTCTAAGCATAGCAGTTTTGCTTGGTGGGAAATATCTAGCCAAGAAGACTTTTTTCAATTCATCCCATGTGGTGATTGAATTTGAAGGAAGGGATTAGAGCCAGGCTCGGGCTCTGTCTCTTAAAGAAAAAGGAAATAGGCGCAATCGTATCGCCTCGGGGTTTACACCATTCGCTTTTACAGTGTCTGCGTACTGCACAAACACTGAAGATGTAGGTTAGGGTCGTCAGTAGGAGATCCAGAAAATTGGTTCTGCTGAACGACGGATAGAAGCGAAGGTTTCAGCTTGAAATCGTTTCGAGCGATAGCAGGGGCGGCAATGCTGTTGTGGGGCTCCGCTTGCGAAGGAACTGCGTAGTCCTTAAGAGCGCGAGGCGGATTTGGTACGTCAGCCATTGTCGATTCTTCGGTAGATTCCGATAACGGGATATCGGGAATTTTAGTCGGAGAAAGATTGTTGAGAGATCGGTATTCTTGAATTCGGTGTCTTAATCTTAAGTAACGCTCGATATCGTTAATTTGTAAATGCAAAGGCTCATTTTGAGAACGAGTGTATGGCATACAACAGAGGGAAATATAAAAAGTTGCCTTAGTCTAGACAGCGTTGTTTTCAGATTACACTAGTGACTAAACTAAAGTCCCCGGCAACGGCGCCAAAAACTTGATGTGTCTGCGATCGACCTAATGTCTAACGGTATCTTAACTGCAAGCGCACAGCCTATCGCGGTAGTAATAAAAGATTGTTGAATCCACAGGGACTTTGTAATCACTCTAGTGCGGGAAAGTAATGCTAGTTTAGCTAAGGCGGAAATTGTCACGTTTGGTTTTGGGAAGGTTAAGGGAGGTAAACTAATAGATTTTAAAGTAATTATAAAATGAAATGGTCGGTATGCAATAGAGTCGACCTAAAGGATCTAATCGGACCTAGGCATATAAGGATGGTCAACTCGGTTTATCTGTAGAATTAATCAGTTTAAAAACCCTCAACTCACACTTTCATGGTCTTATCTCGGATTATACGTCTAAAGCCTTATACCTGCTTTCGCTAGCCTATAAGTGTTTAGAAGTATTTTTTGGAAACTTAATTAATTCTAATTTGGTTTAAAGCGCTTTCACTGTATTTAAATCAAATGCCTAACTTTAGCTATCCGGTTAAAAACCTCACACTTTCGTGGTCTCGATCTAACCTATTTACTCTTCTTACTTTCGTAACAAAGGTTTTATTTTTAAGCATAAAAAGTTATAACCAGAGTTAAGTTGATTAAAGTTTTAGCCTAAGTTTGATCAGATGCCTAATGTCTCTTACTATCCCATACCGACGCTAAAGGTTTAGCTAGCCATGGAAATTATAATGAACGTACGGGAAATAAAAACAAACAAATATAGATTGGACATTATAAATAATAAATTAAACATGCATTAATTAATTAAAAGGTATGTAATACAATTGCAAAATAGAAACCTGAAAATAAAGCCAATACTTCAATCCCTCTTCCACAAATCGGAAACTCGGACTTGGTATCGGTAATATGACAAATTCTGAGGATTGAATAATAAATCCTAAACTATAATAATAATTTCCTGATGTTGGAAATTATTATTTGGGCAATGAAATTAAAAGAATGGAAATAAACGAATGCAGAAAAAATAATAACAGAAGGAATAATGGCTTTGATTTTGGCAGAGCTTCCGCACAAGTAAACTGTAATATGCTCTGTACATCTAACGTTGAATGTTGAGGTATTTATAGAGGAATGAATTTGGCAGTTGGCTTGAAGACTTGTCATGAAGCTTTCCTTAAAAATCTCCACAAATGTAGGAACGTGGGTAGTTGAGGAAGAAGTGGTGAACGTGGGATTTGACTGGAGAGAAATAAGGAGTTTGAAAACTCCTTCTGTTTTGCTCTGCCACGATCTGCACTTTCAATTAACTGATATACGCATTACGTTCGTCACTGAGGCGTTACGAGCAGGTTTGGTGTTTCTCCGTGTTACGGTCGTGGCAGATGTGTTACGGTCGTAACACGCTTCATGATGGCTTACGGTCGTGGCAGATGTGTTACGACCGTCACAGCTACAAAATCTGTAATTCTTGACAGATTTATCTTTTTCTTCTATTCTTTTGATGCTTTCTTGCATTGTTTCATGTTTTCTTTTGTTTTGAGCTGAGTTATGAATACCTGCAAAAAGTAATGACAAACTCGAAATATTCGGGAGTTAATCGGGTCAAAATAATACATAACGGGTAAATTTCATGGAAAATAAACGATACAATTTCGTGTTATCAGAACCCATGACCTTGACCATAAACGCGCGTTGTCTTTGTCACTGGGGTGGCTGTACATCCGTTAACTTACATGACATAATAAATACATAACACAAAACAAGTCCTGAAAATGACTTCACCTTCAACCTCCAGCCATGATTCCTGTAACTCACTCATTTCTCAACAAAAATGAAAAATGTAAACATGAAAGTTGCTCCATTTTTCCATACGAATCCAACCATATAAATATGATAAGCTATAAATCAAAGATGAATGAGAATTTCTAATGTTACCAAATTATGACCTAACTTTTTCAGAAAGTTCAAACTTAAAATTCTCACTACTCAAGCAATATAAATAAATTTTAAGGACATGGTCATCTTCATGGCTATGATATCTACATTTTGTCTTTGAAAATGGAAAGCTAATAATGCCTATATGAAGATTTAAAAAGTCATAAAACTTACCTCAAAAATGGAATTTGTGCTTTGCAAATGAGCTTGATTCAAGGCGTTGCAATGATCAGGTTAGCTTCCTTGAGTTCCCAGGAAGCTAATGCAATGATTAGCTTGAGCTATGGATGGCTGAAATGGTCTGGAGAAGTCAACTTGCAGACTATGTTTTTGAGTTTGGAAGATGATGGAGATGGATTTACAGTTGTGAAATAGGGATGGAGATGGACTATATTTGATGTATAGAAGCTTTGTGATTGATTAGGCATAAAAACACACGAGGGAAATGTGAGATATAAGTTCAAAGTCAGAAACTGGACATCAATGGTGTTTTGGGGAAATTTCTGGCTTTTAAGTGTTTGAGAGAGAGTTTCAGGGTACTTGAGCTCGTGTATTATATTGCAAATAGTATCCTTATTTATAAGCAAATGGTTTTGAGACTTGTAGTTAATCAAAATTCAAATTCACATGTTTAAGCTCAACATGTGATTTTCTTGACAAAACAAGTTTCCATGCCTTTGTACTTGCTATTGTAGAGTGGTTACACTTTAAACAAACTTGCTTCTGACTTTGTAGATGGAGTATGATCAGAGGGACCAAGTGAGAGGCTCAAGATTTGACTTTGTGCATAAAGCTTGCTTTTCAAGAATGGCAATGTTAACTTTCTTCCCAAAATGGCAAATTGACTTGGACAATGCTTAAACCACTTGGATCATAGCTCAAAAGATTGTGTAATCCATTAATTATGGATGGATACACAAGTCAGAAGGCCTGCAAAGCAAGATTATGAAGCATAACATTGAGATTGGATTATGTGTTCATCAAGGAAATGGCTTGTAATTCAAGTTGGAAACCCTAACTTCTTGATTTCGATTCTCCTAGCTCAAGTATGATCTGAATGAGTTCTTGGACATTTTGGAAAGCTTGTAGCATCCCCTACAACCTTCATGTTGGACATTTTTGAAAATTCAATTTGGAACTAGGTGAAAATTGCCATGAAGTTAGGTTAAAATCCTGCCTAACTAGGCAAAAATTCATAAAGTCTTTTAAGTTTCATGAACATGTCTTCACAAAATCATAACTTGAAATCCAAGCATTTCTAGGAAAAGTTATGCCCTACAATGTTTTATATCTCATTGAGATCTACAACTTTCATGTTGGAAGTTTCCTTTGAGTCATCTTACATCATGGTGGAAATTTGGCTCAAAGTTATGAAAAAGGTGAACTTTTCAACACTTTGGGAAAATTCTAAGTTTTAGAATTTTGACTTTTCAAAGGTGAAATTTGACTTTTTGATTTATTGATAAACAAGTTTCATATTTTGACATGTCTTGATGAATTATGATCTTTGAAACTTGATTTTGACCAAAAAGTCAAAGTTTGACTTTTAAGTGTACAATTGACTTTTCATGAGTTCACTAAAATTCAACTATCAATCAATTGATCTTGAGAAGTGTTTTGAACCATGAAATTAGATCAAAATGATGTATTTGAATCCTTGAGATCATGTCTTAAACCAATAAGTCATTGGTTAGGTCAAAAGTCAAAAATTGCACCTTCTCAGTCAAAACCCTAATTTTGACCAGTTTGCCTTTTTGATGATCTGATCAAATTTCTTGAGGAATTATGACCCAAACTTGATCAATTGACATATATGAGTTAATTATGTTGATATGTACCAAAAATTATTAAGTTTGACTGTAAATTGACCATAATTGACTTTTTCCCAATACAGTTGATTTTTAGGTCAACTGATCAATTGACCGAGCAAAAATGTGATCAAAGACTTGAAACTTTACATGAGAAATCTTGAGGTTCCAAAATAATCCACTAAAGTCATATGGGGAATTAAAAGTCCATTTGTCCTTGTGCAAACTCAAACCCTAATTTGAGTCATCAGTGCTTAAGGAGGTGTCTTGTGCTAATCAAACCTTGTGTAGTCTTGAATCAAAGGAGATCTTTATGAGAGATTACTTGAGAAATGAGAGGGGAAATTTTGGGTACAAAAGCATGTTTAAAACCACATGTTAGAATATTAGACTTTTAAAATATCAAGAGGTTATTGGTTATTATTATGGACTTGCCCAACGACTAGAATTGGCCCAATCTGCTTGTACCCTTGGTACGGCCCAACAACAGTGGCCCCAAATTCTGGTTGATCACGCCCCTGAGCACACGAGTAACTATGTTTGACATGCATGCCTGACCCAATCGGCAGTTGTCTCCCATTAGCCCAACAAGAGTCGAGCAAACAACCAGGACTCGTCTGGAACGACCATCTGCCTGTAACCCGCCTTCTCCTTGGATACAACGGCTAGTTACGGATACACCTGCCCGTTTTGACTGAGTTCTAGAAGCTACCTATTTTTGAGGACCCGTATATCTAGGCCCAAAAATAGGGACCAATCCCTCACTCATATGAGGGTCAGGTATCGAATATCCATTATTCATCACTAAAATCCTAACACTTTGCTTGTAACTCTTTTGCTCCCGCACTTACTTTATCGTCGGAGTTCCTTGTTGGTACAACCCCCCTTTTTCCTCCTCAATTTTCCAGACCGTATGAAGATCATCATCCAGCCACCTTGCAGGTTCTGATCAAATAGTAAGATCAGTTATCATGTTAAACCAATTTGAGCTTATTTATTTTTGTGGGGAGAAGGCTAATCGCTTCAATCTACAGTTGGGAAGAAAACTTGGCCACTTTAGTCTCAGCATTTTCAATGGATAAGACGCAAACGATCATATCTTCCGCCTTATAATATTTTGGTTGTAGGATAACCACCATTTCCTTGTGTAAGAGGGTTTGTGAGTTTTACCTACTAAAATCTCTAAAGCATATATACTAAAAACTCTTAAGATCAATTCTTGGGGAGAGGAGTAGATCTTTTATTTTGACCGAACCTCTATAACTCTTAGTGTTCTTCTTTTTTCCTTAAACTCTTTAAATTATGCATTTTATTTCAATAATTATTTTCCGCTGCTTAGATTTAGAAAAATATTTTCAAACTCTGATTTTAATCTTGAAAAGTTTTCAAAAACATGTTTTTCCAAACCATACAATTCACCCTCTCTTGTGTGTGAAGTCTCAAGTCCAACAATATGTACTGTCCAACCATTAGGTAAAGCTTCTAATCAATTGCAAGCTTTAAATGTCAAGAGTTGTCGTTACTAATAGTCATTGTATTTAATTCCTACCTATCTTATCATTGTTGTGTGCGCGAATTTTCAATATTTTGATTTTTGAGGGCATCACATCAACTGGATCATGATGCCAATCGATTGGTGAGGCTATTTTCAACATTTGTGATTTTGGGTCTTGTGCTGGATTTGCTTTTGCTTTCTCTGTTGCACCTTTGTCCAACTTTATTTGCTTTTGATTTAAGGATTGGATTATAGTTTCAATTCTTAACTCTTAGATATTGTTTAGTTACGAATGTTCCAATACAAATTTGAATCTTGCTAAACTTAGAAAAACATTTATGACTGAACATTTTTCTTCACCTCGTGTGTTCATTTGTTCTTGGTTAATACTTGAATAAACTTCATATATTATTTCAAGAGTATCCCATATTTCCTTGGTGGAACTACAATCATAAACATAGAGGAATATGCTATAATCTAAATACATTACTAGAATTTTTTTATTTTAAAATCAATTTCAAATTTTCTCTTTTTCTCAACGGTCCAAAGAAAACCAGGTTTATCCACTACTTTTTCATTTACTTGGTGAGTAGGGAAAAACAAACTCTTGATTAGTGTTTCTCGCAATTCTAAACTAATGCTTTTAATAGAAATTTTAAATCTAGCATTCTATAATTCAAACCTAACACCATTAAATGGTGGAGGTGTGTTTAGGAAAAATATTTTGTTATAAACTGTGTTGAAGCCATCTTCCTCCTGAGACAATTAGTCATTGAATAAAAGTTCATATTTGATGCCTCTTATTGGAAACGTGACTCCACACACAAGGGAGGGGGGGGGGGGGGGATTGTGGGTTTCATAAAAATGATAGTTTGGAAAACATTTGTTATCATTTTATAGTTCAATTTTTTGATAGAAATGTTTTAGAAATTAGTAGCAAAAAGTGAATATGTGGAAAATAAATAGGTAAGCGAAAGAGAAATGGCACTAGTGAATTATACAGGTTTAGTCAAGAATAATTAATCATGTACCCAAGTTTTTATCTCAAGAGTATCCAATCATTCTTAAGAGATTTAGTAGGTTGAACTCGTTAACCCCCTTATACAAGGAAAAATGAAGTTTCGAGTTAACTTTCAACCAAACAATGAACAACAAAGAAAAGTAGTTAGTCTTCCTTCTAAACACTAACTTGTAAAGAGAAGTAGTTAATATTTCTTCCAAATAGTAGATTGAAGCGGTTAGTCTTCCTTCCAAACACAAATTTGAAGCGGTTAGTCCTCAAGCGAAACTGAGATTTTCTATGGACTTATCTGGAACCAAGGTGACTTTTGACCAGGTTGAACTTATAAACCAAACTGGGTTTTTGAGTTGGATGACCATAAATCAAGATGATATTTAAACCAGGCTTGTCTCCAACCAAAGTGTGTTATTGAACCGACCTGAACCCATAAACCGAGATGAGATTTTAAACTGGACTGATCTCGAACTGAAATAAGCTTTTAACTAGGTTGAGCTTACAAACTGAACCAACGACTTAGAAACTAAATCCCTAAACCAAAAATGTTAATGGGTTTAGCTTTTAACCCAAACAAACACTCTTTTATTCCTAATTTATTCAATCAATAAAAATACTCATTGGTGATTTATACCCCTTACAAAATACAAAATATCCCCACTAAACAAAAATACTTTCTCAAAGCACTACAACTAATTTTAAGTGAGAAAAAGTAACGAAATATTTTTAGAGAGATTGTGAAAAGAGTTAGATAAGAGGCTTAAGTTTTATGGATGTTAAAATATGAAGGGAATAACCTCTATTTATAGGCTAGAAATTGGCATGAAAAGGGAAATTTTCAAGGGCCAAAATTAATGAGCCAATGGATTGGCTTCTTGCCTAATTGATTGAGAAGCCCAAATTTAATCGATTATGAATGTAAAAAAGGAAATAAAGGATACAAAGGTTATGCAATTTATTAAGACACTGTCACAAATGTTTAAGGATAACTATCTCACTCACCCAATCGGTCGGGTATGAGTGCCAATCGATTGGACAATACCAAATTTTATCCAAAACTTTCTGACAGTTCTTGATTCAACTAGCATGACTCCAAACCATTTTTATGGATGTTTTCTTGAAAAATAGAGGCTTAAAACCTTTTTTAGTGTATGTGTTTAATTTAGTCGTATAAGTTTACGAAAAAGCCCTTGTGTTTTTACAAAATACAATTCACTCAAACGCGACTGGTAGAACTTTTACACTTCCTCTCTTTCACACTTTGAAGCTTCAAAACTTTCCAAGTAAATAAATCATATATACATTTGCTTGAGTATTCTTGTTGTGTCTTTTGTGGTTTTAGTACCCTTTAGGTATCCTTGGACTGGAGTTTTAGCTTCGTTTGATGCTAGTTTATTTGTGCATTTCTTTTTCTATAGTTTTGTTCAGTTTTTTCATTTTGGTGGTTAGGGTTGTTTCAGCTAGTTTTTTTATATTTGTATTTGCTGGATTTATGATCCTGAGTTTGGTACTCCTTGTGACATTCTCCCGTGATGCCCTTGTATCTTGACCTTTTTGCATTCCTTTTCATTTATATTTATATATTTTGTTATCTTTCGGAAAAAAAGTACCATCATCAGAAGATGTTTATAGTGATTTGTAGCGGTGAAAATGAGATATTAAGCTACTGATTAACGTAACTCACAAAAGCAAGAGTCTCCATCGCACTTTATTGTTTCCAAAGAAATAGAAAAAGAGTGAATAAAATCCACATAAGTTTTTAAAGCAAAACTAATAAAACTAAGAGAACTAGGTAAGAGGGTTGATTATGCAAAGGGAATATGTTAGCACCCTAAACATATGTGGTACTCCACATGAACCTCTTTGAAAATCTGTATGTTTGGCTAAAAAAGAGTTGTTTGCAAAAGTTTGTAGAGATGAGAAAATAAATGGTTTTTATAATGTTGATTCAACAAGACTTTAAGAGCCTCATGCCTACATATCTCCAAAGTGCAATGAAGAATCAGAACCTCGTAGTTCTTCTAAAAAAGAACCAATTTGTTTGTTGGTTTATTATAAGAGAATAAACATTTTGTCATCTTAATGAGAATACTCAACCAAATATCTATAAACATGAGAATTATGGTCCTTTGCATCACAATAAAAGAAGGCCTCTAACTTGGATAAAGATCAACAAGTATGCCACTAGCTATTTCAAATAGAAAAGATTCAACATCATATCAATCAAGGTTATGGACATGAGATAATTACATCTCAACTATGGAGATAACTCATGTATAATCTTAAGAAAGAAAAAGTTTTAAAATGAAAAGCCAAAGTGGCAAAAATGGTCTAAATGAGTTTTTGTGTTTTTTAGACTTTTTTAGTCTTTGAAGAAAAAAGTCTAACTTTGATTAAGTGCATTAAGGTTTGATTAAGAAAAGGATTTGAAAATTCACTTGACAAAGTCAAGGTTTCTTATGAAAATGGTTCAAGTTTAAAAAGAGAAGGTTTTTAAAAAAAGGAGAAAATTTTGAAAATTGAAGAAGATGGACAAGAGATGAAGAGACTATCCTAAAGCATAAAGTAAAAGCATAAAGTCTAACCAAGGCTTGATTTAAATTGTGTTAACTTTATTGAGGATCGAGGAATCTCAAGTGGTCAAAAATTTGGATTGAAAATCTCTGGAAATATGAAAATGAAGTTGAAGAATTTGAGCTCTAAGAGTGAGTTTGACATGGTGAATTTGGCTATCAAAAGCTTATGAAATGAAGGAGGATGAGTCTCTATTTATATAAAATGATGATGGAGTACTTAGAGGGGTGAAATGATCAAGTTTTGATTGAAATCGTATGCACCCTCATGACATGAAAAATGTGACTTCCAAATGCTCAATACTCAACTAATTCGAGCATTTTGGATGTTAAACAACTTCTGATCACTTGGTAAACTTTATTAGGAACGAAAATGAACCTTAATTTGGTCTTTTTTTTAATACAAGAAGGGCCTAAGCCCACAAAGACAAAAAAATATAAAACAAAAACACGAGGACTAGAGTCCCTTGACAAATCATTGGTTAAAAGTTTAACCAACACATACAAACATATAGTGATTCAAAAATCCGACCAAGGTGAAAACTTCAGTCTCAAGTAACCATTTTCAAACTCATGAGGCATCATGCACAAGAGACTTTTTGATCCCATTCTTTTTGCAATGTATAGACATCATCACAAAGTTCCAAATGTGCCAAGAAAGGTTACATTTGAATGCTTGTCTCAAAATTTACGGCATGTTGAAATTGGCAAAAATTATGACTTCACAAACTTGAAAAATTCCTAGTTAAAATGCCTCAACATGACCTGCAATGGATCAATGAATTCCATGACCTTCCAAACAAAATTAGATCTTGACCATTGAAGAGAACCTGTATAGGGCACCAAGGAGAGGATTATGCAAAAATAATAAGCCTCAAATGATAAAAAATGATAAAGTTATGAACCTTGAAAGTTGCGTAAAAATCACTTGAAAATAGGTTAAAATTTCCCTAACTTCACAAACGACCTATAATGTATCCAAACTTTTGATGATCTTCCAAACATAATTAGCTCTTGACTTGTAAAGAGAAGTTATATAGGATTTCAAGGAGAGACATATGCTCAATTTATCATTAAAAAATGTTGTAAATTGAAGGAGTTGTGATCCTTTGAACTTGAACTTGGAAATGTTTACTTTTTGGTAAAACCCACTTTGAATCAACTTGCATACTTGATATTTTCTTACATATAAAAGCATAATGATGCACATATGAACTTAGAATGATGATATCTTGATTTATCCTTGATTTAATGTTACAAAACTTGAGGTTACTTGAAGAAGAAAGCATGGAAATAAACACAGAACCTTTGACTTTCTTGAGAAATAAGCAACCAATCCTTGGACATATCTTGATCAATTGAGATTGAGTGATGTTTGAAGATGACATGACCTGATATTAGAGGCCAATCCTTGATCTATAAGCCCTTGAGAATCCATTTTGATCATACTTTGACTTTTTATCAGACGAAGGAACTTGTTTGATCCACTTGATTCACGCTTGTCCTTGCAAAATAAACAAAGGGAAATAAGACATATTTTTATATTTTAATTAGTAGTTAGTAA
Organism: Vicia faba; assembly: GCA_948472305.1. NCBI lineage: Eukaryota > Viridiplantae > Streptophyta > Magnoliopsida > Fabales > Fabaceae > Vicia > Vicia faba. The sequence goes on along the minus strand of OX451739.1, from coordinate 1,468,568,006 downwards.
AACAAAAATCATGTATAAAAAATGTTCAAGATTCCCAATAGGGTGCTTGGTGATTTCGTAAAGGCAAGCTTAAAGAAGAGAGAGCAAATATTGAAAGGTAGCCCAAGGTTGTGTTCTTGATGTATTGCAAAAATGCAAAATAGTAGGGGATCTTAGAGGTAAAAATTAAGGTATAATAGTGATCACCAAACCCTAATCCGTATGCTTGCATCTTTAATCGTTTGTCATACTTGAATCCTCATAGACTTTAAATGTTATTATGCAAGTTTCCATACATATTGCATCATCAAGAGCTTCTTTTAGTTGTCATCATTAAAAGCACATTGTTAAGATCTCATTTGATTTCTTCTTTGAGTTCCCTACAAAACATGGTTCCACATATACCATATCCAAATATCCTTCTAAAAGGATGTTAAATGACCAGACCTCACCTTCTTAACAAGCCATCTCTAACACTATTTCAAATTATCGTCCCTTTTTAAACTAAGGAGAGTGATAACTTTCCACCAAGAGGAAAGAAAGTAAAGGTACACACACTTACCCCTACATACAAAAGAGACAAAAGATGCACGATACCATGCATAAAAGGTATCAAACCAAAGACCGGACAAACCTACTAAGAGTCTTCATCCTTATTTGACTAATAAGGCTAAATTAACCATCCAAAGATCTCTAACACCCAGACCTTCCATCTTTTTAGGTTTACACACATTATACCACCTCACCCTAGAAATCTTAGAATTCCTTTTCACACCTCCCCAAAGAAACCTCTTATGAATTCTAACTAACTTCTTCCACACTTTCATATGCATTCTAAGAAAAGATAGGAAGAAAATAATTAAGGAGAATAACTCTCCCCCCAATACTAACATACATATGATCCCAATAATGAAATATTTTCTTCATTAGATTAGTTAAAGGATCCTAGGTAGCTTGTGCCCGAGGGTTAGAACCTACCGGTAATCCAAGGTACCTAAAAGGGAAAGACTCAATATTACAATGGAGAAAATCCTCTGCTAACTCTAAAAAGGAAGGATCAATACTAATCCTAATAAAACTACTCTTATGAAAACTGACCCCAAGACCAGAAGCTAGCTCAAACCCCCTAATAATTTCCTTAATAGTCTATAATGTCAAAATTAAGGTATCATCGACATACTGGAGGTGAGAAACCTCCAATTTAGAAGAACCAACTTTAATCCTAGAAAAATGTCTAAGCTTAGAGGTCCTCCTAATCAACCCACTAAGTCATTCAACCACTATAAGAAAAAGGAAAAGAGCTAGATGATCTCCTTGCCTCATTCGTTTTTGGATCATAATCTCTAGAGCAAGGGAGCCATTGACAATAGCAACTAGATTATCTAGAAACACACAAGCTCTAATCCAAGATCTCCGTTTGTCATTAAAGCCAAATCTAATAAGCATATAATCTAGGAAGTTCCACTAACTGAGTCATACGCTTTCTTAAAGTCAACTTTAAAGATGAGACAAGTTTCTTGTACGTTTGGCCAAATCAATCACCTCATTCACAACAACAACTCCATCAACCAACTATCCACCTTTAAGGAAAGCTGACTAATTGAGAGAGGCCAGTTTGTCCATCACCGATCCAATTCTCTTTGACAAAACTTTGGCAACCAACCTATAAAGGGATCCAACAAGGGAAATATGGTGAAAGTCTCATAGAGAAGACAAATTCTTAATCTTAGGAATACAATTTACAAAGTAAGAGCTAAAGTTATATGATAACGGTACAAAACAATGAAACTCAGAAAATAAGATACACATATCTTCCCTCATTACATTCCAAAACCTTTTGAAGAAAGAGAAGTTAAACTCATCCAACCATTAACTCTTATTCCCATCTCACCAAAACAAAACCCCATCGAGCTCCTGAAGAAGAAAAAGGGGTAACAAGACTAGATCATCTTCCTCATCAATGGACGAGAAGGCTACCCCCATCAAATTTAACGTGATAAACATTCAATTCCTTAAATCGCTCAGAAAATTATTTATAAACATTCAATTCCTTAAATCGCTCAGAAAATTATTTATAAACCTTCAATGCAACCATTCTCCATCTTTAGAGCTAAGATTTAATTTCTTCTACCCCTACTCTCGTAGCAAAATTCACACTAAATATATTAAAACAATATACAAATAAATTAATATTTTTTAATTCCATAAAAAAATAAATTTCAACATGAGAATAAAAACTTAATTTTGTTGATTAAATCATATTTTAAAACAAATAATATCTAAAAACAATTTTTATAGACTAGTAACAAGCACAAAAACCTTAGCAGTTTAATTAAAGAGTTTAATTGTAGTGAAATGTCAATGTAAAAAATATTACACATATTTAATTAGAATATTTTAAAATATTAATTCATACAAATGATTTAAAATTTAGATCAAATTGCCAAATCAAAAATGTTAATGCAAATCTCAAAACAAAAAATACACCCTTAGATTTAAAAACACTCAAATCAAACGGTGAAATGACACTGTCGCCAAAGTGGAGTATCATTCTCGGGCAACAAATCACCATAGTGAGTCGCGTAGTGCGGGTTTAGGGTTTTAGGGTTTTGCAATGGCGTCGAGACCGGAGCGAATAGCACCACCGGAGATATTCTACGACGATACCGAAGCTCGCAAGTACACTTCTTCTTCCCGTATTATCGAAATTCAGGTAACATTTACCCTCTTCTCGGTTTCAATTTCAATTCATTCAATTCAATTCAATTCTGATTTAGTTTGTTAACAAAATAGGCTTCACTATCAGAGCGAGCTTTGGAGCTACTCGCTTTGCCTGAAGACGGTGTTCCCAAATTGCTTCTCGACATTGGTATTTTTCAATTCATTTCATTCGTTTCTTGATCTTTCTCATTTATTTGTTTGTTGCGTGATTTGTGAATTTTGTTTGTAGGTTGTGGATCTGGACTCAGCGGTGAGACACTCTCTGAGGAGGGTCATCATTGGATTGGTCTCGATATTTCACCTTCAATGCTCGGTATGGTTTCTGTTTTGCTTTATTGTTTTTGCTGGAAGTAATGTTGTTCATATGTACTTTTTCATTGTTTTTTTTAGTTTTTATTTTAAAATTGTTAACTTGCAGATATTGCGATAGAGCGCGAGGTCGAGGGTGACCTATTACTCAGTGACATGGGCCAGGTATAATATTCACCTAATTCAGATTCCGTGTTACTGATAGTTTGATACTGTGGTGTGATTTTTCTCTTTAAGTTCCCGTGCAATTATTAGTTTCTCCATATGTAATAAAGTTAACATGGATGCTCTGCATCATGTGTTACGGTTTTATCTTATAATGTATCTTTGGTTTCAGGGTTTAGGGTTTCGTCCTGGAGTTATTGATGGGGCTATCAGTATATCTGCTGTTCAGGTGTGCTTTCGATAACCGAGTAAATCAAACTAGAAAAGATTACGAGAGAGAAGAGTTTTGAACTATAGGATGGAAGGAATGATACGCAGTTATAGTGTGTCAAGTTTAAAGTTACAATGAAAACTTTTGGTGTTATAGTTTATTTGTACCGGGCGTAATTAAATCATGTATTTCTATCAAAAGTTCATTGGGGTGTGTGTGTCTCATTTTCTTTACCAATTTTGTGGATTCTTGTCAATGCAGTGGTTATGTAATGCTGATAGATCTTCTCACAACCCTCGATTAAGATTGAAGTATGTTCCTCTATTTTTTAATTATTATGCCACTTTTAGTTGTTTCAGTATCAACGTTTACTTGAATCTTTTCAAACTCTAAGCATATAGTAACTTGCTTGCAGCTTTTTTTCCGCATTTCTCCAACATATCATCTATGTTAAGATTGGATTTTGCTTGAAATTTTCACTTATACACGCACTACATTACCATGTAATTTATATTCTTTTTGCAGGGCTTTCTTTACATCTTTATACAAATGTTTGTCCAATGGCGCTAAAGCTGTTTTTCAAGTGTATCCTGAAAATAATGACCAGCGTGAATTGATTATGAATGCTGCAATGCATGCTGGGTTTGCTGGTGGCATAGTGGTGGATTTTCCACACAGGTATGTATAATAAATGTTGCAATACTACTGAGGCTTATGCAACTTGGGTATTCTCTATGTTCATTCATATTTATCTATATTTGAACTTTTTTACAAATTTTTCATGTGTTGTTTTGTGCCTGAATCAATCAAATGTATTGGCTTCATAGGCGAGAAGCCGAGAACTGAGAACCAGCTGAAATATATTAAATGCCTTAATGAATCATCTTAAAACTGTATACTTTTCCACTTTTACCTGAAAAGTGAGTTATATTAGCGCATGCTGAAATGAAAGATGGGTCAAAGTCAGATCGGAAATGTGCAATGTATCTGGACATACATTGTTGCATTGTTGTTTACGCATTCTTTACCAGTAATTAAGCCTCCAATCGAATCTCCCACCTTTACTTTATGTAACATGTCTAAAAGAAAAACTATGATAGTTCGGTATTATGTATTTGTGTTTTGTTCAATATGGGATTTTAGCATTGATTTCTTTGAAAGATAATTGTTGTACAGCCTTCTTGAGCATGGATTTTTCACTAACCGGAGAACAATTGTCTTATGTTAGCTCTAAGAAGAGAAAGGAGTTTCTTGTTCTTGCATGTGGTCAACTGTCAACGAATGCATCCTTGTCCCAAGGTAAAAATGAAGATGAAACTCGGTTATCTGATGATGACAGTGATAGTGAAGATGAAGAAAATCAGACAGTAAGTTTCACCACATACATGCATTCAATTCAGGGATTTCTGATGGGCATAATGAATGTTTTTAAAATTTTATCCTTCAAAAACATTTCAGATTTAGAGAACACATGATTTCAGACTTGCTTATGTATGCAGTCCATTCTTTTTGTTTCAACACGAGCTCATGGTTTAAAAAATACTGCAGGTGCGTAACTTAGACAGACATAGACACTTGAAGAGACAGAAAAAGAGTAAGAGTGGCAAGGGAAGGGAATGGATACTGAGGAAGAAGGATCAGATGAGAAGAAGAGGAAACGATGTTCCTCAAGATACAAAGTATACAGGTCGGAAAAGAAAGGGCCGTTTTTGATAGTTTTTGGTGTTTACCTCAGAGTGTTGCATATTTATTTTTCATTTTATTATTATGTCAGTGTTTCAAAAATATATACTACAAAATCCCATTTTTGCTTGAATTGTTTCCTATAGGCGCCCTTAAAAACGCGTGACCCAATTCTAGAATACTTAATTTTAAGTGATGAGGAATCGAAGTTCCCCTCACGATTCCTTCCGAATCTTTCCCGTGTGCCACTTCTTCTTCGATATGCCTAACTAGTTTTTCTACATAAAATTTATATCATATCGTAGATTTTCATGTTTACCTCACAACAAATAAGAATCTAAGATTTTAAAAATGCTATAAAATTATATAAATAACAAATACATTGTAAAATAAACATATCAACTACGTTGCAAAATCAGAATGTGATATTTATGGACTTTTCAAAAGTAAAAATAAAATAAAGTAGGAAAGTAAATTTTTTTATACATATATATTCTATAAGGACCAATTAAGAAAAAGATAAAAACATTATAACTTGTGAAAGTACGGTATTGACGGTTTGGGACTTTGACATATGAAAAATGAAAGTTTTTATCCTGGCACTTTTTAAACTTCTTCCTAATGTGAATACTTTTTCCAAATGTGAATATTTTTTTTTTAACTTTTTAAACATTTTATGGACCTCCAAATGTGAATACTTTTTACAAAATATCTCTAATCCAAGATTTCTTTTTTAGAGTGTTTGTTTCGAGATTTAAAAAAATATTCTTGAGAATATGGCTATTGGAATCTTATATTTTCATGTTTGATATAAGTTTTAAAAAATTATTCTAAATATTTTTTATTCTTTAGAATTTTATTTACATATGATTATATTCTTTTTATCCTAAAGATTAAAGGGTGGAAATATAATATTTCCATGGGAATAAATTCAATCAACCATAACTTCTCATTATCATTTATATGTACTATCATTTTTATTTTTTTTTATAATTTAAAATTAAATCAATTTTATAAGGGTTAAATGCCTTCGCCTAAGATTCCATTTGAAATGCAACGTGACCAGGATCTTTGCTAACTGTGTTATATTTTTTGAAATTCATATGAAAAAATCTCAAAAAATTGCACCTCCAAGGATTCAAACTCAGGAACCCTTCCCTCATTCATCAAACAACCAACCATTGCGCCATCAACTTTATTGTTACAAATAATTACCTCAAAAATTAAAATAAATATTTTCAATAAATTTCTTCAAAACATCAGTGCAGTCTCCCAACCATCACTTTAAAATAATGATTCTATGGAATTTCTAGGTTGTAGACGGTACACAATATTTGTCAATCGATAGATGGATAGACCATACTAGATCTAATCTAATCCCATTCCACCGGATCTTGCCCCTTTTGCCTTCGAATTGCTTGCTCAGATCTCCAACATTGTCGGTAGTGTCTCCACCACCTTCATTGTCATGGCTCAACCTGTTTGCAATGGTGTGCCATGTGAATGTGAATTTGAAAATCGATGGAGTTAAGGATGTTGAGGCTGCGCAAGAGAAGGATAGGAGTCACTAGGAAGTTTGCAGAGAAGAAGAAGGGGGAATTCATGAAATTAGGTACGAGAACGATAAAGTGGGTGAGCATGATGATGGTAATGGTGATGGTGACGATGGTGATGGTGGTGAAGGTGGAGACATGGTTGAATATGAACGCGGAGAGAAACGCTGGTTGAATATGAACACGGAGAAGGAGTTGTTCGGTTTTGTTGGACAAAAGGCTGAGCGAGGAAGCTGATGGAATAACGATGACATTATGCTGTTGTTGGCTCCTAAATTCGACACCTTTGTTTTGATTGGTGGCAGCCATGAAAAGCTGAAAGATGCTTTCGACTGGCTAAGCCTGTCGAAGTGCCCGTCGAAAGATGGCAAAATACTTAGAAGATTTCTTCCAAGGAAGAAGGCTGGTTGCCTTCGACGTCGAAGGAGTTTTCGTCGAAGACGTCTCTTGACGAACGTGTTCGATGGTCCAGAGTGGAGCAGTTTGAAATTCAAAGCTTTGGAGGGAAAACGGTTTCCAGCAGTTACTACGTGCGAACGTGCAAGGATCTGGAGCGTCGAGCATGGAGAACGTGACAAGTGGCTTGATCTCGAAGCAGTGTAACTGCCCGACGGTTACTTGGAATGTTTTTGTATAAATAGGAGTAGACGTGTAGTTTCTCGCGTGTGTTCACAATAGATACATAGTCACTCATTTAGATTCAAGTACCCAGTGTGAGCGAACGAATTGTTGAGAAATGTATGTGTGAAACACCAATTTATTAATTCAAGTCATTTACTTTTCCAGTATTTTACATGCTTTTCCCCTTTAAGATTCCTGTCGAACCTTTACATTCAAGCCTTGTTTATTTTACCAAGCCTTTCCTTTATGCAATTTACTTTAAACAATTTACTTAAAGCCTTATCCACATTAATTAAACTTCAAAAATCAACCTATGTCCATAGGATCAATCTGATCGATCCTGCGAGTAACCAAATAAGTAACCATTTGGAGGATCAACGGTTGTTTACCAAATCCCAAGGTAAACAAATTGGCACACCTGGTGGGACCGTGTGTTGATTGTTGAAAAATCTCATCTTTTCGAGTTGTATGTTATTAAGGAGTGGTAGAATATACACCAACGATAATAATACTGCCAGAAGAAGGGAAGAGATGGCGAATCCGCCAAACAATAATGAAATCCCACAAACGAGTGTGGGAGCAACGGTTAATATGACCGTGAGTGAAGCGACGAATGTTGGTTCGACACCAGCAGTGTCAGTCACAACCACGGGGCCAATAACTTCGTTTACAGGCCCCAGAATGACTTTGGGAACCCCCCCTCCAAGGGGAAATACTGGCCCAAGGCCAGTGGTTCCCCCAGGATTTATTCCATTCTATGGTATGCCAACTTCTGAATTGGCAAGCCTGACGAATGCTGCGTCCACTTATTCAGACCCTTTCGTGAGTGCCACTTCGCCACTCCAAGGCTCTGGAGTAGGCATGGCGAATAGAAATAGGACCCAACTCTTAGGAGGAACGTCCCAAGTAGCCCATGGCCTTACAAATGCCTCGACAGCAGTCTTGAGGCAACAGATGGACGAAAGCAACCATGATATGGTGCAAATGTTGGCACAAACTTTGAGTACAGTGCTAAATCCTCTAATACAAAATACTACTCAATCGAATCAGCAAGTTACTGCGCAAATGACGCGTTTGGCTGACTTCTTTGGAGCACCCCCACCTATTCGACAGCCCCAAAGGGCGCAAATAAGAGGAAATCAGGGGATATTTGTAGAGGAAGAAACCACCATTAATCAGGCTCAACAGCCTGTAGAACAACCTGTCGAAGAACCTAGGGTAATAGCCCCAGAGGTAAGGTTAGTTAACAGAAACCAAAATGCTGACGAAGTGGTTCAGCATGTCCAATACCAAAACATGGGTTTGGAGAACAATCTGGCAACCATGATCGAAAGAATCATGACTCAGAATGGAATGAACATGGGCTTTCGAAGGCCCAACTTTACATCTCCATTGTCAGAATATGTGTTACAAACTGACTTACCCCCTAGAACCAAAGTCCCCAAATTTACTAAGTTCTCTGGGGACACGACAGAATCTACTGTCGAACATGTGGCTAGGTATTTGATCGAAGCAGGAGACATTTCAAATAATGAAAACCTAAGGATCAAATACTTCCCAAGTTCCTTAACCAAGAACGCTTTTACTTGGTTTACAACTCTACCCCCCAATTCGATCCACCATTGGACCCAGTTGGAAAGATTGTTCCATGAACAATTCTATATGGGGCAAACCAAGATAAGCCTGAAAGAACTGGCGAGTGTTAAGAGACGTTTCACTGAACCTATAGACGAATATCTGAATAGGTTTAGGTTGCTTAAGGCGAGATGTTTTACACAAGTGCCAGAACATGAGCTGGTCGAAATGGCCGCAGGCGGTTTAGACTATTCCATTAGGAAGAAGCTAGATACCCAGTACCTAAGAGACATGGCCCAACTGGTCGATAGAGTTCGACAAGTCGAACGCCTTAAAGCTGAAAAGGCTAAGGCAACGAAAACTCACAAGAGAGAGAGGATAACTTACGTTGAGATGGATGACGAAGATCTAGAACCCTTCGACGATACTTTAGCTGTCGAGGAAGGAGAAGTCGATTTAGCAGAACTAAAACAAGGGCCTCCATACTCTTGTAAACAGTTAGTCCCCTCAAATGGGAAAAATCCCATTGGTCCAGACAAGACCAACGATAGGTTCCCAAAAAAGACTTACAGTTTTGACATCACAAAATGTGATGAAATATTCGACTTACTAGTTAAAGATGGCCAAATGATAGTACCTCCTGGGGTAAAAGTGCCTCCTCTTGATCAAAGAAAGAAGAGAGGTTTTTGCAAATATCATAATTTTCTGGGCCATAAAACTTCTCAATGTTTTCTTTTCAGGAATCTTGTCCAAGACGCTATTGAGGAAGGGAGATTAAAGTTTGCTGACAAATCCCCCATGGCTGTCGACTCCAATCCACTGAAGGCTGAAGCCCACTATGCAGAACCCTCTGAGGTGAACATGATAGAGGCTACCAGGATCCAGTCGAAGAAGCCAGGCATTACCATGGTCGAAGTCTCTAAGGATCACATCAACATGCCAATCTTTGGCAGTTTTTCTGGAAACTTATCCAGGAAGACAATTGAGGCTGTCCAGAAAGCGGTCGAAGACCCAAAGTCGAAGACTGCTGAAGTACAAAAAACTGGACCAAAGCCCAGTTCCCAATTGGCCACTGTACAAGGCCAGACGGAGAAACTGGAAACACAAATGAAACAACTAACTCTTGCTACTAAGGATACAATGAATATCAACATGGTTGAACTTTCTGACCCTAAAACTTCAGAAGAAGCCATAAGGCAAGAGCAGGCAAATAAAACGGCTTTCCCTAAGGAAAACGAAAACTTGGCAGATTTTTTACAAAGATGCCAGAAGAAGAAATCAGAGGTTATGCTGTGTCCAAGATGCAGTTCTATCTTTGATAAAAAAGCTGCTGAACACATACAAGGAGTGAGAGCAGCGAACAAGAGAAGGGAAAATTCTGACCTTCGACATGATCCCAGAAGGGGTTCTAATCAAGACAAGAGGCCTTTGACCTTTAGGCCTCCGACAAATGTACCAGTAGACACTTGGTACAAAACATCTGGCCGGAAAAGGCCAAGTGAAGAGAAATGGCATTCTTTCGAAGTGCCAAGAGGTTCCTCTTTAATTCAGAAGAAAGATCCTCAAGTTGCTGCACCCAAGGTTGCTCAAGTGTCCAGCAACTACAAAGGAAAAAATCCTATGTCGAGATCTCAATGGAGGAGATATCAAAGAAGGCGAAAAGCTGAAAGGGAGGCTGCCAATGAACCTAAGGCTGAGACTAGTTCGAATGTGCCTCAAAGGAAACAAAGAAAGCCTCTTGAGAGAGAACCAGTTACCAACAGGCTAGTTTGGCCTAACCAGAGCGAAGTCGAAGACGAAGATGATGCTGAGTCCGACGATACTCTGGATATAATGGTGAACGTTGTTTCAATGCTACCCAGGGAATTCAATCGACAAGTAGAAGTCGAAGCCAGTGACTGGGAGATGGAACAAGAAATGGCCAGACACAGGCCAGTGTGCTATTTTGTCATGGACAATGGCACTACAGAGGAACAAAATGGCTTCTTCGAGCCACCCACAGAGGCGATGAAGAATCACCTCAAACCTTTGTTCATAAGGGCCAAGCTCGAAGAGACCACTGTGAACAAGATATTGGTCGACTGTGGGGCCACTATCAATATTATCCCTCATTCTGTGCTAATAAAGATTGGCAAAAGGGATGAAGAAATTAAACCTCACAATATGGTCCTTTCCAACTATGAGGGAGGCATTGGGACCACCATGGGAGTGATCCAGCTCGACATAAAAGTTGGGTCGATCCTTCGACCAACAATGTTCATGGTCATTTCGGCCAAACCTAACTACAACCTTTTGTTAGGCCGTGAGTGGATTCATGGTGTAGGTGCTGTGCCTTCATCGATGCATCAAAGACTGCTTCTATGGCGCCCAGATGGGCTGGTCGAAAACATAGAGGCTGATCAGAGTTACTACCTTGGCGAAGTAAACCACTTGGGTGTAACAGATTTCGACAAAAACTTGGCTCACATAGGGCCATGTCCAGCTCCTGACTTCGACATGGCGCCAGCGCCAAACACCTTTTGTTCCTTATACCTGCATCCTGAGCATGGTTTCCAGTGGGACAGAGAGGACGTGTCCCACATAGAATTCAGTGGGCTAACTGGTATCCAACCAACTGGTTGGGGAAGTGAATTCAGTGATAATGACTGAGTCACAATCTCTGAAGCGAATTTCGGCCTATGTGGCTGAAACCAAGATGATAACGGCTCTCGAAGCCGAAGTAAAGTACATGGCCACACAGGCCAATGATCAACAATTATCTGCTGTTGGCCCAGGAAAGGATTTCGATCCAAGACCTCCTGATATCATGCCAGACGAAATGCAGGAACAGAGGCTCGACGCCATCTATGACGATGAGCCTTTGGGCTTCGAAAAGGATCCCTTGGCGAACAACATTAAGATGTTAGCACAAGACCCTTTAGAAGAAATTAACTTAGGCGAAGGATCAGAGAATAGGCCAACTTACATCAGCGCCAAAATCGATCCAGAACTTAGGTTGGAAGTAATCCAATTGCTGAAAGAGTTTAAAGACTGTTTTGCATGGGATTATGACGAAATGCCTGGTCTCGACAGAGGATTGGTAGAACTTCAGTTGCCAATCAAACCTGGAAAGAAGCCAATCAAGCAAAATCCAAGACGCTTCGCTCCAGAAATATTGTCGAAGATCAAAACGGAGGTCGAAAGACTTCTGAAATGCAAATTCATCCGTGTTACAAGGTATGTCGAATGGATTGCAAATATTGTGCCAGTAATTAAGAAAAATGGCACATTAAGGGTGTGCATAGATTTCAGAGATCTGAATGCTGCCACCCCCAAAGATGAATATCCAATGCCTGTGGCGGAAATGTTAGTTGATTCTGCCGCGGGCTACGAATACCTGAGTATGCTCGATGGTTATTCAGGATATAATCAAATTTTCATTGCTGAAGAGGATGTGTCGAAAACAGCTTTTCGATGCCCTGGGGCCTTAGGCACTTACGAATGGGTAGTGATGCCTTTTGGCCTAAAGAACGCTGGGGCAACGTACCAGCGAGCAATGAATACTATCTTCCATGATTTTATTAACACTTTTATGCAAGTTTATATTGATGATATTGTTATAAAATCTGTTTCCAGGAAGAGTCACCTTGACCACCTTCGACAATCATTCGAAAGAATGAGAGAACATGGTCTGAAGATGAACCCTTTGAAGTGTGCGTTCTGTGTAAAAGCTGGAGATTTCTTGGGTTTCGTTGTCCACAAGAAAGGAATCGAAATAAATCAGAACAAGACGAAGGCAATTTTGGAAGCGAAAGCGCCATCGAATAAGAAGGAATTGCAGTCTCTCTTAGGCAAGATAAACTTCTTGAGAAGGTTTATATCTAACCTAAGTGGGAAAGCTCAGGCCTTTTCACCCTTACTTCGACTGAATAAGGAGGGGTTCGAATGGGGGCAAGAGCAACAAGAAGCCTTCGACAAAATCAAAGGGTACCTCACTAAGCCACCTATTTTGGTGCCTCCTTGTAGCAATAGGAGTATGAGATTGTACATAGCTGCATCTGACAAAACTCTGGGAAGTATGTTAGCCCAAGAGGATGAGAGTGGAGTCGAAAGACCCATTTATTATCTCAGTCGAGTTTTGAATGATGCAGAAACTAGATATAGCGAAGTTGAAAAATTGTGTCTATGTCTGTATTTCTCTTGTACAAAGCTCAAACAATATATAAAACCAGTTGATGTTTATGTTTCGTCTCATTTTGATGTTTTCAAATATATGTTGTCGAAACCTATCTTGCATAGTCGAATTGGCAAGTGGGCATTAGCATTAACTGAATACTCCTTGACCTTTATGCCTCTTAAGGCAGTAAAAGGACAAGTGGTTGCAGACTTCATAGTCGACCACTCTATTCAAGTCGAGGATATTAACTACGTGGAGATAGAACCTTGGAAATTCTACTTCGATGGTTCCAGCCATAAAAATGGAACTGGAGTAGGAGTTTTGATTATTTCTCCAGATAAAATTCCAACAACATTCAAGTACCAAATCGAAGGTTCTTGTTCGAACAACGAGGCTGAGTATGAAGCTCTAATTACTGGCCTTGAGATATTGTTGAAATTGGGGGCAACTCGAGTCGAAATAATGGGAGACTCAGAGTTAGTCATCAAGCAAGTCACAAAGGAGTATAAATGCATAAGAGAGAATCTCATTATGTACTTTGTGATAGCAAATCGTTTATTGAAACAATTTGAAAGTGTCAATATTCGACACATACCCAGAGTCGAAAATCAAATAGCCAATGACTTGGCACAGATTGCATCTGGGTATAAAATTTCAAAAGCGAGATTACAAAGAGCAATCGAAGTTCGAGAGAAGATAAGAGCAACTTGTCTATCACCAACAGACTTGGAATCGACGAGGCTAGGATATGCTGATCACTCAAACTTCGAGATTTCGTTCATTGATAATTTGTCAGACCAGGATTGGAGGAAACCCATTGTGGACTATCTTCAAAATCCAGGAGCTCCGACAGAACGAAAAACAAAATACAGGGCGTTGAGTTTTGTGCTCATGGGTAATGAGTTATTCAAGAAGACGCCTGAAGGGGTGTTGCTGAAATGTTTAAGTGAAACTGAAGCATACATAGCCCTTTCGACTACGCATGCTGGGGCATGTGGGGCTCACCAAGCAGGCCATAAGATGAAATGGTTGTTGTTTCGACAAGGACTATATTGGCCCACTATGCTGAAAGATTGTGTTGAGTTCGCCAAAGGTTGCCAAGAGTGTCAAGTTCATACAGGCATCCAGCATGTGCCAGCAAGCGAACTTCACTCGATAGTGAAGCCTTGGCCCTTTCGAGGATGGGCGTTGGATCTTATTGGAGAGATTCGACCAGCATCATCAAAGAGTCAGAAATACATATTGGTAGGCATTGATTATTTTACTAAGTGGATCGAAGCAGTCCCTTTAGTCAATGTAGACCAAGAAAATGTCATTGAATTCATTCAAAAGAACATTATTTTTAGGTATGGAATCCCTGAGACAATAACAACTGATCAAGGTTCAGTTTTCACTGGTCGAAAGATGCAGGAATTTGCTCAGGAAACAGGTTTCAAACTCCTAACATCCACGCCTTACTATGCACAGGCGAATGGTCAAGTCGAAGCAGCTAACAAAGTAGTGATTGGCTTGATAAAGAAGCATGTTGGGAAGAAACCAAAGAATTGGCATAAGACGTTAGACCAGATTTTATGGGCTTGTCGAACGTCCCCAAAAGAAGCCATTGGTACAACACCATATAGGCTAACTTTTGGCCACGATGCAGTGTTGCCAGCAGAAATTTGTCTTCAATCTGCAAGAGTTCAGAGGCATTATGATATTCCTTCTGAGGTTTATTGGAATATGATGTTAGATGAATTGGTGGATTTAGACGAAGAGAGATTACACGCTCTCGACTTACTCAGGCTTCAGAAGAAAAGAGTCGAAGACTCTTATAATAGAAAGGTAAAACCTAAGGTATTTTTGCCTGAAGATTTAGTTTGGAAGGTGATTCTTCCCATGGATCGACGCGATCGAAGCATGGGGAAATGGTCACCCAAATGGGAAGGACCTTTCAGAGTTATCCAAACTTTTTCTGGTGGAGCCTATGAAGTCGAAGAGATAAGTGGTGATAAAAGGCTCTTGAGAGTAAATGGTAAATATTTGAAAAAATATAAGCCTATACTTCAAGAGATAAAAATAAAGTAATAAAAGAACAAACTAAAATAACCATAGAAATGCCAAAATGGAAATTTTTATTAATTTCTGCCAAAATGGCAATTGTTGTCGAAAGCGATTACAGAAGATGGTTACAAAAGAGAATCAAAAAGAAAGAGAATTCTTAAGTCGAAGATACTTAGCATGCTGCAAATCCAACCTCTTCTTGCACCAAGATTTTTCTTGCTCCAGTTTGGCAATTTGAGCGTCGAGGCTTTGGGCCCTCTCAGCGAACTCCAGGCCTTGCTTGATCTCAGTCTGGCTCTCAGCGTCTGGGATGGTCGAAAGAATTTCCTCCTGAAGCACAGTGTTGGCGTTTATCTTCGCCTCTATCTCTGCAATTTGTGCTCGGAAGGAGACATTCTCTCGCTCAATAGCATCGAACCTTTCCTGTGCAGACGCTTTCTGTTTCGACAACTCGGCAATTCGAGAAGTCGAACTTGAGACAGCAGTCCACGCAGATAGGCTCTTGCCATGCAGCGTTTCGAGCTGACTGTTGAAAGTTCGTTGGCGCCGGTAATCCGCTGAGACTTGGTCAATCATAAAATGTAATTCCATGATTAAGTCTGAGATTTCTGGGGCTACAGCATCGAAATCAACAGCATTCAAAACCTCTTTCAAGCAAGATGGAGCAGTGGGGTCCCCCTCTAAAGCCTTCATTAAATCTCTCTTGAAGAACTGGGCCTTGACCTTCGCCAACGCATCATCAAGAGGAGAAGTCTCAGTAGATTTCCCCGACAGAGTAGGAATTTCCTGACTGGTGTCGGAAGAACTCTTACTCTCGACGATAGCATTGAGGTAGCTGACAGGATCAGTTTGTTTCAAGATTTCCAAGTCCTCTTTCGACCTGTGCTTTGAGGAGGTGACCCTTGCCACAGTATTATCTTGGACTGGAGGCTGTTGAATGCTGAGTGCCTCGTTTGGTTGCTCTTCGACTTGAACTGAGGCGGTACTAGCATCGACTTGTGGCTCTTTGTTAGCATCACCTTGGGGTCCTTCGCCAGCGTCATTTTGTGGCTCTTCGCTAGCGTCCCCCTGGGGATCTTCGCCAGTACCACCTTGATGCTCTTCGTCAACAGCATCTTGATTCTCTTCGCCATTGCCTTGGTCTCTTCCTTCAGGATTCTCTTCTGACGACAAGTCCACCACAGGAACCGTTTCTGGCTGTGTTTCCTCCGCCATAGGTTCTTCAGTTGTCTTCTCCACTGTTTCAGCGTTGGCCTCAATCTCAGTGTGGGCTTCGTCATTGCCCAAATCTTGCACCTGAGGCCTGCTAAGGTCAGCAGATTCCAGAGTTTCTGAAGTCCTTGGTGGGGAACTTCCAGTGGTGTCCTGAAAAGGAGAAAGAAGATAAATCTTCAGATGTCGAAAGAGACATAATCGAATACTGGTATCTATGCCTAAATTATAAGAAGGGTCCAATAGATTACCTGTGGATTGGCTTCAGCCCCAGGGCTGGAATTATCACTTTCGACAGGCTTGTTAACTAGAGCGTTCAGTTCCTCCTCAGTTGGTTCTTCGATGACCACTGCAGGTGGCCTAGGCTTCCTCACACCAACCTTTATTCTGACGGTTCGACCTTCAGGGGCTGGAGTAGGAACAGAAGCGTCCTTCGTTAACTTTCTCCTCTTTAAGGGAGTAGGAGGGGTATCACTGTCGTCGTCACTCCCCGATTCGACCACCAATGTTGCCCTTTTCTTGGGCGAAGGGGCCTGGAAAACCAATAGGAATTCGATTGAATAATTACGTCGAAAATAAATAATCGAAAGCCAGAATGAAAATAAAGAAAATCTGGTTACCGATGCAGGAGGCCTCCTCGAAGAGCCTTCCCCCTGTTGGTTGCCCGTTGTCTTCGCCGGCGCTATAGTCTTCGCCGGCGGTGGAGGTTTGGTCGAAGGGACCCTTCCTTGTGGGCCTTCTGTAGCCTTCTTGGCTAGGGGTTTTCGAACAACTGAAAGCGACAAGGAAAAGTTAACAAGCTAACAGTCGAAGAGAAAGATAAAAAGTAATGTGAGAGTGTGAACTTACATTTCTTTACTTTGTCAAACACAAGGACAAAAGACTTCTGCAACTCTGCTATGAAGTCCTTCTCGTCGAAGAAGTACTCAGCATAATAACTTCTCCACCATTCTTCAAAAGATGGCGAACAAAGGAAGTTAAGCTGGTAGTTGAACAGCGAGAGGATGGTTCGACCAGCATATCTTCCGATATGCCTGGTAGCAGCTTCTTCTGTATAATCGTTGCAGAAGTACAACATTGACTTCTCTCTTGGGAAAATGGGAGAAGGCAGGGTTTGGATGATACCAAACTGGCGAGATACCAGATTTGGTTGATAGGCAAGCAGACTCAGATGAGTCTTAGAACTCTTAAATCGAAGAGGCATAATCC
The DNA here is from genome assembly GCA_948472305.1 of Vicia faba. Taxonomy (NCBI): domain Eukaryota; kingdom Viridiplantae; phylum Streptophyta; class Magnoliopsida; order Fabales; family Fabaceae; genus Vicia; species Vicia faba. The sequence continues at coordinate 1,468,550,569 of OX451739.1, read as the reverse complement.
TTGGAGTAAGGAATGCCTCCCACAGTATGGTGTGCTCATCAACATTGGGACCACTCGACTCCTTGGGATGTGGCCTTGTGAACCAAGCTGGCCCCACCTTTCGCTGAGCGAATGGAGCCATAGTCGAAACAAATTCCTTCCTTCGAGCGAACATGAGAACGAAGTTAGTGAAGGTTTGTTGGAACTCTAGCCCATCTTCCACAGGCGTCAGTAGAGCCAGCCTAATTCCTTCGATCCGTCTATTGGCTATCGCTGGGGCTTGTTCATTTATCTGAATCTTCTTGGGTAAGAAAGATTCGAAAGTGGCGTTGAGCCACAGTTGAAGTAGCCAGAAAGGCCCAGCGAGTAACAAACTGTTCCTATCTTCGATATGCTTCAAAAGAGTAACCCCATTACTGATTGAGTCATAAAGACTGGCCAGAATCAGTTCTGCCAGACAGATGTTCTGGCGGTGATGCAGTTGGGTGGCAAGAGTGACCATCTTTTTGGTCACTTGCAGAGACTTCGAACAGAACACGAAGCGAGTTAGCCATAAGGCTAGAAACGCTATGTGTTCAACGTCTGACACTGCGTCTGTCGACTGGTCATGAAAATGGTTGATAAAGGTGGTGAATGTTGGCTTCGTCTCAGAAAAGCCAATTTGGTCCTCCGACATCTCTTCCGGGTCGAAGTAATCTCCGGTTGGTCGAAGGCCAGTGATGGCTGCTACGTCGAAGAGTGTGGGGGTTAACATCCCACATGGAAGGTGAAAGGTGAAGTGAGAGTTATCCCAAAACAGCATCGAAGCTATAAGCATCTCTGGGGAGTAGTTTAAACCTGTCTTCGACAGCATTATTAGGTCAAAGATGCCCATTTCCTTCCAGACTGGAGTTTGATGTTTTTCCAGCTTTGTTAACCAAGCAACATAGTCCTGGGTGAGATTAGGGCAGGACCTGAAGACTCTAACGCTTCTGTTGAAGAAACGAAGGTCGATCTTCTCGTGTGTGGGGTCTTCGTTGTCTTCTGCATCCTTCTTAGCACAAGCTACTGGTTTGAGCTTTTCGACGATGGGGAAGTAGCTCTTGATCTTTAGAGCTTCAGAAATGCTTGGGTGCATGGGTCCAGCCATTGCGAAGATTTGGTTGGAATATCCAACCGGAATCATCAAGTGACGCGAGTAAGCGTCACGAACGGAGATGTCAGATGGTTCGGGGACCCTTCGTTTCCCTGTAGCGTTCACTACCGGAGCAGTTACAAAGACCTTGGGCTTAGCAAGTTGTTCAGTTGGTGCGTTAGTCTTGGGGGCAGTTGAAGCAGAAGCCATTGTTGAGGATGAAGATGAAGTTGGAAAAGGAAGAGTTTTTCTGCAAAGAGAACAAGTTTGTGAGAAAGCAAGGGAGTTTGAAGGCTAGTGTGCGTGAAAAGTCCCACAATGGGATATTCACTACTATTTATAGTAGTGGGAGAAATTCCCAATAACGAGGGCATTAAATGTCATTTAATGCTGCAGGAATTAGTGGGACGCGTGGCAGCATCCTGTTGTTTTGGCCGTTTCTGCAGAAACAGAGAGACGCAGCGTGCGTCCTCGTTTTTTGGATTTGTCATAATGACAAATTATGAAGTGATGTTTGGTTCTGCACGCCGTACTGACAGTGACGTCCTAGGATCAAATCAATGATGGTTTCTTGGGATTGCCAAGAGTTGGTAAAAAAGCAACAAAAAGTGCACAAGTTAACTTGTGACTAAGCGTGGAAAAGCAGGTGTCGAATAGCGTTTCTCAAAGAATGCCTTTTTCTTTCAGAGTCGAAATAAGGCATTCTTGGGGGGCAATTTGTTGGCTCCTAAATTCGACACCTTTGTTTTGATTGGTGGCAGCCATGAAAAGCTGAAAGATGCTTTCGACTGGCTAAGCCTGTCGAAGTGCCCGTCGAAAGATGGCAAAATACTTAGAAGATTTCTTCCAAGGAAGAAGGCTGGTTGCCTTCGACGTCGAAGGAGTTTTCGTCGAAGACGTCTCTTGACGAACGTGTTCGATGGTCCAGAGTGGAGCAGTTTGAAATTCAAAGCTTTGGAGGGAAAACGGTTTCCAGCAGTTACTACGTGCGAACGTGCAAGGATCTGGAGCGTCGAGCATGGAGAACGTGACAAGTGGCTTGATCTCGAAGCAGTGTAACTGCCCGACGGTTACTTGGAATGTTTTTGTATAAATAGGAGTAGACGTGTAGTTTCTCGCGTGTGTTCACAATAGATACATAGTCACTCATTTAGATTCAAGTACCCAGTGTGAGCGAACGAATTGTTGAGAAATGTATGTGTGAAACACCAATTTATTAATTCAAGTCATTTACTTTTCCAGTATTTTACATGCTTTTCCCCTTTAAGATTCCTGTCGAACCTTTACATTCAAGCCTTGTTTATTTTACCAAGCCTTTCCTTTATGCAATTTACTTTAAATAATTTACTTAAAGCCTTATCCACATTAATTAAACTTCAAAAATCAACCTATGTCCATAGGATCAATCTGATCGATCCTGCGAGTAACCAAATAAGTAACCATTTGGAGGATCAGCGGTTGTTTACCAAATCCCAAGGTAAACAGCTGTGGAGTTAAATATAGTGTCTGAAGCTGAGACAATTGTTATAATTTGTAGAGTTGGAGCTCGTCGGAAGTTGAAAGAGGTGGGAGATTGGAAACTGAAGAGAGTATATATCTCGGTGATGATAAAGAGTGAGAGGAAGTGAGCTCCCGTTTGTGCATAGAATTGGAGAGAAGAAGGAGGATAACGATTTCAATTTTTTTGTTCTCTCCAAATGTGACGATGGTGATGACAGTGAAGGTGGAGACATGGTGATGGTTGGGAAACTGCAGTGATGTTTTGAAGAAATTTATTAAAGGTATTTATTTTAATTTTTGAGGTAATTGTTTGCAACAACAAAGCTGATGGCACATTGGTTGGAAATTTGATGAATGAGGGAAGGTTTATGAGTTCGAATCCTTGGAGGTGCAATTTTTTGATATTTTTTCATATGAATTTCAAAGAATATGACACAGTCAGCATACAGATCCTGACCACTTCTGCATTTCAAATAGAATCTTGAGCTAAAATATTTTTGGTTATGAAATCTATACTTGTTGAGGGGCGAAAAGAATTTTTTTAAAAAGGGGTAAATCAAATCTCGTTACTATTGTAGGAAGGTAAAAGACATTTAACCCATTTTATAATTATTCCTAAGAATCAAAATTTCTACCAAACACATGAGTTGGAATAATATTGAGGAATAATAATCTTAAGAATATCATTTCAAGTAATATATCTATAAACCTTGAAACAAACACACCCTTATTTTTACAGAACTTTTTTGTGATATTCCGGATATTTGGATAGATATAATGGATTTTTAACAAAATCTTTGTATTATGTTTATGAGTTTTTATCAGATTTTTATGATATATATTAGATTTTTGAGAAATTCATTAATATTTACCATTTTTTTTGAAAAAAATCCAATTTAATCCAACTATTTTGGCTAATTTATTTTGAAATTTTGAGAAATTCATGAATATTTACAAGAATTTTTGGAAATTGTGTTGAATAATTTATTCCGAATTTTTAAGAAGCTCTATTAAAAAATATAAAAGATATTTAAATAAATTTGGCATTCGTTGATTATTTCTGGGCTTCCTTTCATTAATTTATTATATGTTTTAATTGAAGATATTTTCCTCTCGAACCGACGTGTTATCATGGACATAATTTATTGGGAGACAACATGGTATTATTGTTGGGACAAAATTTAGGTACAATTCTTTATGTGTGATTCTTACTATTTTTCAGTGAAAATATGACAAGTATATAATTTCCTCTTACACATATGCAAATTGTTCCTATTTTTACTCCTTAAATAATATTTAAGTATACTTGTCATATTTTCATTAGAAAATAGTACGAACCACATCTAAAGAATTGTACCTAAGTTTTATCCTTATTATTGTTAAGGAAGAAAAGTAAATTGATTATGTGTTGTGAGAGAGAGAGATAAAGAGAGAGAAACTACAAGAACCAGAAATCGTCACATGACACTTTTGGTAGAAAGTTTAAATATTCATTTATGTTGAGATCCGTGTCAATTAGTAGTGGTATTCACAATCATGAACTAGTTAAAGATATATTCGGTCATGATATATTAGGTCATTTATCTTCACTAATATTATTGTTGATATATGTTGTGATATAACCTGGTTCTCTGAAACTGTTAAACATGTATTATATTGTGTTGATTTTTGACTATATGTACAAATAAAACAGGTAACAACTCCCACTACTTGAGATCGTTGATGTTTCATCAACGAAGTTGACGTGTTTAGTTGAATTTTCCTATTTGAAACATGAAAAAGAGAAAAACTTCACATGTGCACTGAAGAAGTTGCAGAAGTTGTTCACATTAGAGAATTTTCTCCCTAAAGTCACGATGACGGATCAAGAACTTTCCTTGATGAATACCATGGAAGTTATGTTCCCATCCTCAATTCATTTGTTGTATGTGTTTTATATTTAAAAAAATGTTAGTATGCAGTGCAAGGAGTGTGTCAAATCTAGATGCAATAACATGTTATGGATCAATGGAATAAAGCCATGTATTCAAATAGTGAGTTTGAGTTTCAGTAACACATGCAACATTTTCAGGTAATACATGTTGATATCCCTTTATTTGTTGAGTATGTGCACCAAACAGGGTTGACACATCATAAAGAAAAGTGTATTGTTGCATGGACTAATTGAGTCACACATTTAAGGAACACGACAATAAGCAAGTACATCGTTGTGAGTTTTTATTTTATTAAAGAAATATTCATCAATTTATTTATTATATCTTTCTCTATTATTGTTTTTTAGGATTGAGTCTGCTCATTGAAGACTCAAAAACATGTTGAGTACTAGTCGTGGAGATTTGTTCAAAAGTGGGATGCTGTGAACAACATGCTAAAGCTGCAACTAGGTGTAATTAGAGTATCATTTTAAAAAATTGTTGCCAACATTGAGTATCAGTATAACACTCCATTTTATCCGAGATTGCACATATTTATATCAAGACAGTGTATACGACAAATTGCAAGGGAGTTGGAAAGAGTAAAATTCGTTGGTTCTAACAAAGTTGAACGTGGTTGCTTTATTAGGATAACACATGAGTTGGATTTTGCATGTGAATTTGTAGGTATTCAAATACAAGGTTACCATGTTCCATTATAAACAATTCGTTTGTTTTTGAAAGAAATTACACATTGAAGAGTATGAAGTCACTGAAGAAGAGAGTGGGATACAATTTAACTTAAAAGAAGAATGTGAAGAGTTGAAGAGGTATTTTAGTATCTTGGATATCGCTTGCCAGAGGAAAATGAAGAAAAAATTCCGAGAACTAGCATATCCATGCACGACTTCCATGTATCCACCATCAGTACAAGCCAAAAAATGAGAGTTAAGAAGAGTAAAAAGGGAAATTTGAAACTAATATGCGAATATTGAATTTTTAATATATCCGATATCCCATGTTTGTTACCAATTTTTTAAATATCTAGTATATCTTTTAACAAAACTTCTTAAAAACTCAGAATAAATTATTCAAAATATAGTGTTATATTTGTAAACAACCTTGTCTAGGGCGACAACTTAGGACCGCTCCAAGAATAGGCGACGACATGGAGTCACTCGAACGGAGGTATCACATCGCCCTTAAGTTCTCCTTGCGCAGGGAAGAGAGAAATATGGAATAAGACATGTCTTGGGCAAAGAGAAAGTCAGAGTCGTTACTGACTCACATTTTCTTTGAAATAAGGATTCATTTGTCCACTATTTGACTAGGTGGACGTTGGTCCTTTCTTAGACAATTCTAGATCCTAGGGATCCTTATAAATTGGGCTTAAAAACAGGCTCAAAAACCACCGTACAAGGCTATTCGACGCCGTGAGCTAGCTCTCACCTCTCAATCGTGTAATATACCTACTAGAGCATCTAAATCTCTCAGTCATTGTAGGAGAAACACACACCTGTGCTTTTTGGACAATACACAAACAATTGGTTTAAACCAATTTTTTTAAAAATCCGATAAATATTCATAAATTTCTCAAAAATTTAAAATAAATTAGACGAAACAGTTGTATCAAATCGAGTTTCCTAAAAATTCAGATTAATATTCATGAATTTCTCAAAAATCCTCGCTTATTGTTTAGATAAACGCAATTCTAGGAAGAATTAACAATGCCACCCCCTCTTATACATGACACCCCATATGGCATGAAAAAACCAAATTATCCAGACTTAAATATTTTTCAGAAATTCAAAGTTTCAGTAACCAACCCCCCCAAATGACGATACCAGAAATTTCAAGACGACACCGAAAATTTAGTGAGACAGTAAAAAATTTCTGATATATTTACGAAATATCCGGTATTTTGTACCCGAATTTTAAAAAATTCTTATATTTTCATACCTGAAATTTTGAAATTTCCAGTGTAAACATTTTCTTTTTGTACCGGAAATTTCAAAATTTCCGGGACTTTACAGGATATCGAAAATTTTGGAATTTTCAGTAGTTCAATTTTGAAAATTGAAAATTGAAAGTTTAAATTGTCACATAAATTTGAAATTTTCGGTTTACCGGAAATTTTAAATGCATTATCGAAAATTTACTCTTACCGAAAATTTGATAAGAGTGTACTAGAAATTTGTTCTTTATCGAAGATTTCATCCCTTCTATCAAAAATTTTGTCCATAAATTATTTGTACCTCATAAATAAAATTGGAGATGACATGTTTAATTTAGGGAGTGACATGTCAATTTGTTCCATTATGGTGGGAGAGAATTTCCACTAGATATTTCATTTGGGCTCAAATGGAATGGGCCCATTCAGATAGACACAAATCGCATTGCAAAAACCCAGACACATACAGTTGCATGAACCCTAATTTTACGAAAACAAAATTTGAATCACAACAATAATCTTCGTTGATGCTTGCATGGCGGAAATTCCCACTCTTGTAGTTCGAAAACCCTGTTTTGATCTTCCAACCGGTTGCCCTCAATGCCTCTCTGCATACATTTATCTCAATTTCGCTAAAATCCCCTTCCAATTGAATTTCCATCTAAACGATCCACATTCCGGTAACTTCCACCCCATTTACCTTTCCCCCCTTCTCTATGATTCAAAGATGATTTTTTTACTGTTCTTCATTCATGGGTCTAGATGAATTTTTAATACTAATGTTGGTTTTGTGTTTTCTATGTTCTGTGTTGTTTTTTTAGATAAAATTCCTTATTTTGAGATTGGTGATGACTTTGTGGCTTATGATAATGAGAATGAAGGAGTTATTCAGTGTTTGGGGAAAAATGGTGGTGTAGTTGATTTGGATAGTGAGGTTTGTTCTCTTCCTGAATGGATTGCGATTAAAGCAGTTATTACTACTTGGCTTCATGATGCACTTGTTTATGAACTTTGGGTGGGAAATAAAGGTTCTCCGGCTTATAGTATCTATTATTCTGATCTTCCTTGGCCCATTAGGAGGGTTCTTTCTTCCAAGAAAGTTCGATCGGTGAAGGTTAAACATGGGATAACTGGTGATAATGCTGTAGCCAAGAAAGAAGAGGTCAGTTTGTTTCTCTTTATTACCGCAATTGCACTAGTTTTATGAAGCCTGGATGGATAGTTGTATTGTATGGGTGCGAGGGTGATACGGGATATGTGAAATGTGAATTTTTAGATTCTTGATATGATGCTTTTTAGATAGGTTAACAAAAATTTGAGTAAAAAAGTTATATGTTTGTAAAGAAAATGAGGTTGATTGATCTTCAATAATATATAACCATAATGTTGGGCGGTTAAGAATCAACTCAAAATAAAAAAAATGTAGTAGAGATGAGGATGTTCCGTTGGATGTGTGGTAAGATTAGACAAAATAAGATTAGAAACAACTAGAAGTTGATGAAGAACTAAAAAAACTATAAGAGAAGTGTTAGACCTCTTGTAAATAATATTTATAAGAGGAGAGGGAGAACATAATATGGACAGTAGGCAGTTATTTATTTTTATTAACAGTTTCTGTTTTTAATATTTAATAGTTAGTAGCAGTTATGGGACAGTTATGAGGTAGTTATGGATGATGTGAATATATATTAAGGAAACCATATGTTAAGAGGGAATATTTCAGAAAATATTTGAGTGGTTATTTGAAAGGGAGAGACCCAAGGCTCTCGAAATCCTTGGTAGGAATCACATGTGTTTTGAGTGACATTTCAATTCTGTAATCCTGTGAGCGTTTGTATTCTCTCTCTGTTTGATATATTTTCTCCAGAGAATATTTAATAGATCTCTATTTTCATTCAGTAATTATGTTCTTGGTACCAGTTTCTATATTGTTAGTAATAGGCATATTAGGCAGTTTATTTTATTATTATTAAATGTTGTATGTGCAGTAACTGTTAGTAACCGTCATGTAACTACTTTGTAACTGCTTTAGGTTGTCAGAATTATAAATACAGGGTGAAAGGGAAAAGGGAGGGAATCAGGTATTTTGTATGTTGGTTGGTTTGGGAGAGACTAGGCTCTCTAATACCTAGAGGTTAGTTTATTTTTCAATTGTTGATTATAAACAGTTTGTACTTTGGTATCGATTCCTATCAAGAAGTTATTAAGAAAGATCTCTAGATTAACTATTTGGATAAAAGCATGATCTTGGATAGAAGTCATAGAACATTATGGCGGAAGTTGATAGGGTTAATGCTTGGTTGTTGTTGTTGATTAAAACACAAATTGTAGAGTTTTCATCTAAGTTATAATACAACTCCACAAGGCTTGGCTCTATACAATAATAGCCAATAATTCTAAAACTTTTTTAATAAACTATTGTTTAATGTTATTATGATTCAGTCTCTTTTCCTCATTACTATCATCCATAAAAAGCATGGCTTCTAAGTCTAGTTCATCGAGAGACAAATCTGCCAATTCAAGAAGTCCAACATCATCTTCATTCTCCAAGTAGATCATGTACACGTACAACCTTGTTTCACCATTTCATATCCTTCATTTTTTTTAGCAGAAGTACCCGTGTGTATCTGTGATATATCTCATTCGTACATGGTAAAACAGTTTTTTAAAAATAATTTTGATACTTCTAGGATATGTAAAATAATATGGTATCCGATACAGATACTTCCTCAATTTTGGAGTATCTGAGCTTCATATAACTAGTTTCTTATTTTCCCATGTTGATAATAGTTTAGAAAACTTTGATGCTTAGTTTCCCATCAAAGATAATTGTAAATGTGCCAAACAGATTTGTAAATTGTATTTAACTAATTTATAATTGACGTGGTTGTTGATTATAAACTAATTTTGGAGTATCTTTGATGTGATTTTCTATTTGAAATGGTATTCATGTATGACTTTTAGTGATGGACAGATTTATGAGAGGGCAAACTCTGCTTATGATGCTCTATCAAAATTGTTAGATGAAAAGAACTACCTATTTGGGAACAGGTGATTCTTCTGGACAAGAATTTTGCTATAGCGGCAATACTTTGGTGTAATTTTCATTTTTTAGAGCAAATATTGACTTTGACATCTTGGTGATGTATTCACATTCTTTTAATTGGTGTATGCAGACCATCAAGCTTGGATGCTATTTTTCTTGCACATGGACTCGTTGTTCTTCAAGCTTTACCAGTAAGTGTTGCTGTCAAATATCAATCTACGGTGTTTCTGATGTTTGTTTTAAGATAAAATTCTAACTCTTGACGCACTTCATTATGTATCATTAGGAATCTTCTACGCTACGGATCAAGTTTTTGGAACATGATAATTTAGTTGGATATGTCCGAAAATGCAAGACTGAAATTATAGAAGCCGGACCCCAAATTCACACTGATGCATCATCGTCGGGTTTCAGAATTCCTTCAACTCAGAGTAAGATATGTCCATGTTTTCTTTCTCTTGCATAATAGTGAGTTAACTATTCTCATTTTCAAAGCTATTTTGAATTTAAATATCTATTTTGTTGGTGAAGAAGGGCATAAATTTAAGAGCGCGCCGAAAAGGGAGAAGACAGATGAGGAGAAAAGGTTTAAAAGGAAGGGGAGATATTTTGTGGCAGGACAGTTGGTTGCAGTTGCTGTTTTTCTCACACTTATGATGTCATTTGATTTTGCTGAAGTGGAGCTAGAAAATGTTGACGGAGGGGATGAATAAAGATCCTCTGATGTTTTGTATACATAAGTATGGTAAAACAGAATCATCTTTGAATAGTATGTTGCTTTATATTGAGTTGTAAGAAAGGAACCATGTATTGAGTGAGCCTTTGGGTTTGGTGGCTTAAACAAGTTCAGAATTTTCATACACATTTAGTGTTAAACTGATACGTAAATCTCATATTATTATTATTTTTTTGTATCTCTCACAGGAGAGGAATAGGTTATACTTATATACATAGAAAATCTTATTTCTAATTATGACCAAATCAGAATAATTAACAAATAATAACTCTATTCCTATTATAATTCCTAAAACCATGCTGACAGCTAATGCCAACACTCCCCCTCAAGTTGGTGCATAGAGATCTCGAATGCCCAACTTGTCAAGTGCGTTGTAGAAGTCTCTGCTACATACAGCTTTTGTGAGTATATCTGATAATTGATCTTCAGATTTAACAAACGGAAATTGAATTATCTTGGTCTCCAAATTTTGCTTAATAAAGTGTCGATCTACTTCCACGTGTTTTGTCCGATCATGTTGGACCGGATTATGAGCAATTTCAATTGCAGACTTGTTGTCACAAAAAAGGTTCATGGCATTATTCGGAGCATGGCCAATTTCACTTAACAGTCTTCGAAGCCAGAGAAGCTCACAAAGACCTTTAGCCATCCCTCGAAACTCTGCTTCGGCACTTGATAATGCTACAACCTTTTGTTTCTTACTTTTCCATGTAACCAAATTTCCTCCGACAAACGTAAAATAGCCTGAGGTGGATTTCCTGTTGGTGATATCTCCTGCCCAGTCAGCGTCTGTATAGCCTTCAACTCGTACATGATTATTCTTTGTGAACATCAAGCCTTTTCCAGGCGAGGACTTCAGATACCGCATGATTCGAATTACCGCGTCCATGTGATCTTTACTCGGGTTATGCATAAATTGGCTTACTACACTTACCGCATACGCTATATCAGGTCGTGTATGAGATAAATAAATAAGTTTGCCAACTAATCTCTGGTACCTTCCTTTGTCTGTTGACACTTGCTCTGGATATTCTCCAAGTCAGTGATTCTGGACAATTGGAGTGTCTACAGGTTTACAGTCTAGTAGCCCAACCTCTGATAAAAGATCCAGGATATATTTTCGTTGAGATAGAAAGATGCCTTTCTTCGACCTAGCAACTTCGATACCTAGGAAATATTTGAGTCCACCTAGATTTTTCATCTCAAATTCGGTTGCCAGTTGTGTTTGAAGTTTTGCTATTTCCTCAGAGTCATCTCCCGTAATAATCATATCATCTACATACACAATCAAGGCTGTGACCTTACCTTGACGATGTTTCAAGAACAACGTATGATCAGCGTTGCTTTGTTGGAAGCCATAATTTTTCATTGCCAAGTTCAATCTCCCAAACCACGCTCTAGGAGATTGCTTCAAGTCGTACAAACTGCGTTGTAATTTACACACTACCTTCGTTTCATAATTTGTCATGTATCCCGGAGGGATATCCATATATATTTCTTCTTTCAAGTGCCCATGGAGAAAGGCATTTTTTACGTCTAACTGATGCAAAGGCCAATCAAGATTTACTGCAAGGGATAAAAGAACTCTGACAGTGCTTAACTTGGCAACAGGTGAAAAAGTTTCTTGATAGTCTACGCCATATGTTTGAGTAAAGCCTTTAGCTACTAGTCTTGCTTTGTACCTTTCAATAGACCCATCAGCTTTGTACTTGATAGAGAAAACCCACTTACACCCTACTGATTTCTTCCCTTTTGGCAAAGGAACAAGAGTCCATGTTGCATTCTTGTTTAATGCCTCCATTTTTTCATTCATAGCTTGAACCCATCTAGGGTCTTCAATGGCCTCTTCAACCTTGCTAGGTACACTGTGTGAAGATAGCTCATTTGAAAACTTCTTAAGGGGTTCGGACAAGTTCTTCATAGAGACATAATTAGCAATTGGATACCTCGATCTATGATCCTCTTCTTCAGGGGAGTATCACTTCGGTGGTTTTCCCCGATTATGCCTGCGCGGTAATTCATATCTAACAGAGATATCACCATTATTATTATTAGGAGATATAGGAGAGCTTACCTCAATGATATTCTCAGGAGATGGATCGTTCGATACTGGAGAGGGGGGGAATTCCGATACTTCAACTTCAGGACTCATATGATCGATTTGAGTTTGACCAGAATCATCACAAGCTTCAGTTGATGATATATCAATATCCTTGAACCAGTCAAATGTTGACCAATTCGACTCTTCTCTTGGTGTCTCCCCCTGAAGAGAAGAATTGGATGATGCCGAGGAGTAGAAATGGTCGAATTCCAAGAATGTAACATCCATTGTTACATACATGCGTCGAGTAATAGGGTCATAGCAACGATACCCTTTCTGGTGTACACCATACCCCAAAAAAAGGCAGCGAATGGCACAAGGATCAAGCTTTGTACGCTGGTTTTTATGTAGGTGAACAAACGCAACACAACCAAAGACTCGAGGTGGCAACATTTGTATTGTAGGCAGTGGTACAAGTGTCGACAAGGTCTGCAGTGGAGTTTTAAAGTTAAGAACCTTTGATGGCATCCGATTAATGAGATATACTGCTGTAGTAACAACATCAGTCCAATGGTGGTGAGGCACATGTGCTCCATGTAAGAGAGCACAGGCAGTTTCAAGGATGTGACAATTTTTTCGTTCTGCAATACCATTTTGTTGTGGAGTTTGTGGACACGTGGTTTCATGAATAAGACCGTGTTTTTTGAAATACCCATGGAATTGGTGGTTTACAAACTCCCCACCATTATCAGAGCGAAGGATCCGAATCTTCTTTGAATATTGAGTTTGAATCATTTTATGGAATTGTTGAAATATGTACAACACTTCATTTTTTTGTTTCAACAAATAAATCCAAGTCATTCGAGTGCAATCATCAACAAATATCACAAACCACCGATAACCAGAGAGAGAAGATTTTGGGGATGGACCCCATACATCAGAATGGATTAAAGCAAAAGGAACATTACTTTTATTCATACTTAATGGAAAAGTGACTCGATGACTCTTGGCTAAAATACAAGCTTCACATTTGAAGTTCAACAAAGATGTATCTGAAAATAAATTTGGGAGCACATGCTTCAGATATCCAAATGAAGGATGGCCTAATTGACGATGCCAAAGTAAAACTTGCTCCATTTTATTGTTTCTTGGATAATGAATGTGATGCGCTCGGCCTACACTAAAATCCTCCATATAGTAGAGTCCCCCTCTCTTAGTACCACGCCTAATGATCTCCTTCGTGAGAATATCCTGAAGGAAACAGAAAGATGGATAAATTAGCACAATACAATTCAAGTCTTTTGTAACTTGACTCACGGACATCAGCTTATGAGATAGAGAGGGAACAAGTAGTGTATTTGAAAGCAAGAGGGCTGGTGATAACATCACAGTTCCAGCCCCTGTTACCGGGGATAAACCACCATTTGCATTGGCAGTACTTGAGCGCCGAGGGGCTGAACGTTCAGAAAAATCAGCAGCATCAAACGTCATATGATCGGTCGCTCCGGAATCAAGTATCCATGCATTAGAGGCATCATCATGATTAGAGAAAATTAGAACATTACCTTCACTGGTGTGGGAACTTGATTTCGGGATGAGGGAAAGATGTGGTTCGGCAGTAGCTATTGCAGCTTTTCCCGAGTTGCTATCAGTTGTATCGCGACGCTTTCGAGTCTGAAATTCTGTCCACCAATCTGGATAGCCATGAAGTTTAAAACAGGTATCTCGAGTATGTTTGTTACCTCCACAATGAGAACACTTAGTTCCATCAGATGATTCTTTATGTTTGGTTTGAGAGAATATCTTGCTGCTCTGTAATTTGAGACCCTTAGATGCGAGAACTACTCCAGATAATTCATTGGAGTTGTCTGTCATCACTGCCTGACGAAGTGCTTCCCTCCTAACATGTGCATATGCTTGCTCCACGGTTGGAAATGGTTTCATTTGTAAAACATCGCTTCTGATATTATCTAAGCGCTCATCAAGTCCATCCAAAAAACCATACACTCGTTCTTCTTGGACAAGTGTATTGTAGTGTTGGATATCAACTCGACATGTCATCGGATTTGGACGTCGAAAATCTATCTCACGCCAAAGTCCTTGGAGATCGTTATAATATTTTTCAAGAGAACCACCGGCTTGTTTAAGACGTGTCACCCGTCGCCTAAGGTCATACACCTGCGAGGTATCGCTACCATCAAAGTATGTGGTCGCAATTACATCCCACACCAGTTTGGCAGTGGAGAATCGAATAAAGTTGCTGATTAGAGAAGAGTCCATTGAGTTGATTATCCATCCCTTAACAGTCGCGTTGTCAGTCCTCCAACGTCGAAAGGTAGGATCTGTTTGAGGGGGTTGCGGAAGATCTCCATTGATATATCCCAGTTTATCTTTGCCGGAGATATACATCTCGACCACCTGGGACCAAAGGGGATAGTTGCTGCCATCTAACTTGATGCCAATCGGTGCCACCGTATGGTCAGAACTAATCTGTGACGGGGCTGAAGCGCGGTTCAAAACTTCCGTCATTTTCGTCGTCAACTCAGCAAGAATAGAAGTCGAGGTAGCATCATCAGAGATTGAATTCGAGTCGGCCATGGAAGACGGGTGGAAGGTGTTACCGTAGGTCAGGGTTAAGACCTGGCGGCTGATACCATGTTAAACTGATACGTAAATCTCATATTATTTTCTTTTTTGTATCTCTTACAGGAGAGGAATAGGTTATACTTATATACATAGAAAATCCTATTTCTAATTATGACCAAATCAGAATAATTAACAAATAATAACTCTATTCCTATTATAATTCCTAAAACCATGCTGACAGCTAATGCCAACATTTAGAACTTAAGAACTGTAGTTAATTTTGCATGAAAATAGAAATTAAGAATGTTTTTTCAAAATTGTTGTTTATTTATGATGTTGAAAAAATATTACTGTAAGAATTATTACTCAGAAGTCACACACATACATGAATAACTGCTTGGACATCACCATTCACATGAAAGATTGGAGCATTTAATGCTTTGGCAACACTGTGTGAGGTGTTCATTCCGCTGATTGGAATTGCTGAAGCCTTGTTTTATGGCTTAACAAGTTGCTTCAATTTCTGTAGTTCAGAACAGAAGTTCCTTTCAGCTCAACAATTTCAGTCATCCAGTTTATTTCAGCCACTTCATCCTCTTGCCTGTCCTCTTCCATAAGTTTCACCTTCTACTGATGAGCTGAATTAGATGGGATTACATCTATGGCAAAATGTTTTTTTCTGCTGCCTACAAGGGTAGAAGCACAATTTTGCATTGTCCTATGGTTTCTACTCATATAGGAGATTTGCATTGTCCATTCCATGAGTTTCATTGTTGCCCTGATGGTAAGGATAGGAGTAAGCGAATTTCACTTATGGTGTCTTATCTTAAGACGCTACACTTATGGACTGGTGAAGGAAAAAACACAATTCGGAAAGTTATTGAGAGTGATCCAAATTTGTTTACGGCATTTGAGGAGACTTTAAAGTGAGTTGGGTAAGGAATATGTGGAAGGTGTATGAGCATTCATGTCATGAATCTGGTATGTAATCATCCTGATGGTCTGGATCAGGTTACTCATGGGACAAGGGAGGCCGAAAGTCACATTATGGGTGTTGTAAAACCATCTACAACAAACTCCAATAACCTTGATGCAAATGAGAGGATTGTATTGGATGCAAGGTTGTTAGAGTTTTCACAACACCTATCTTCACTGTAAAGAGCATATCTCTTAAGTGTCGTCTTGCTTTCTTTTAGGCATTGAAAGACGTGCTCTTCAAGATGGTTGTTGAGCCAAGACCTGTAGGTGCTTGGGTTCAATTTTTATTTTTTCCTAGTTGCATTTTACATGTGGTGAAGTCTCAGAATAGGCGAGATCACAAGTACGAGAATCAGAAAGCCTCGCAACAACATCACATTTTAGAGTGCTTAGCTACTTGGAGGGATGCAGACGGTCTTGCCAAGTTTGTTAATAATGTGTTGAGCAACTCTAAGCAAGATAAGTTGGGTCATGTGAGAGTTCATTTTGAGGAGAAAGATACAAAGGGGAGCTCTAACGTCAAGCAATGTGTTTGTAGGATTGTAGATGGTCACTTCACAACGGCTGTGAAAGTGTTGGGGTCATCTGGTGTAACCTCCTATAATGCACATACTTATGAATGCTTTGGAGGTTAAACACCCGTACAAAGCACCTCCCTCCATGCTGGCCACCTTGTTCTTTGAAGCTCCTATAGTGACTGAATTTAATACTATCGTCAGGTGCATTAAGTGATACCCCAAAAGCGACTTTCTATGGTAGATATGGTTTACAAGCACAACATTTATTAGACGCACTTTATAAAGGAGATTCCGTTGTGTCTACATATCTCTTATGTGCATTCGATCTAGTTGTTAACTTATGACGAAGAGGGATGCCCGATGAGTTTGTTTTCTCTACACCCTTGACGCCGTTATTAAAGGCTGACCATGGAATGCGGCCAATTATTGTGGGTTCTATTTAGAGGCGGTTGGTGTCCAAGGTTGCAATGAAAGGGTTCATTAAGGATGTGGTACGATATCTCATGTAAGAACAAAATTTGGTTCAACATCTGGCCTTGAGTTTTGATGATAACATTATATGAGTGATTAGTTAACAATTTAGTACCCTAATGGTTTGTTAAGTGTGTAGCTTTTGCTAACAGGTTTTGACTCTGAAGAATTGACGTGTGACGTCATCAGATTTTGGACTCAACACACTGAAGGATACAAGTGCGAGTGTCACTGTTAGAAAGCTTCTAAAAATAACGGTTCTGATGAACGTTAGTTTTATTGCTTCTAACTATGACTCTGTAGTAGAGCTTCCGATATGTTCTCAAGCTCTGAAGATTCCACGTTCTCTTGCCTAAGGTTCTGAAGATTCTAAAGAAGAGATTATGTTGAACGAGTTCTAAAGATTCTGAAGACGCGGTTCTATTGAACGAGTTTTAAAGATTATGAAGACATAACTCTGAAGACCAACATGTTGAAGATTCTGAAGACAAGGTCCACGTGAATAAATTCTGAAGACTCTAAAGACCACAATTCTGAAGAGATGATTTTGATCCTTCTAAGTATGCTTTAACTCTTACATACTCTGAAGTCTCTGAAGATTAGAAGAGAAGATCAAAGGTGTCACGTGAAGTGATAGTACAAAGTCACATCCTTCCACTATCTTGTTTTTATGGCGCAAGGACAGTACTATTAATACTATGTTGTTTACCACTCACACTGATCGTTACAAGAAGACAACTGAAATTTCGGTATTCCTAATCTACCCTCCAACAAATTTATTTTCAGCTATAAAAAGAAGACTTGGAAGAATTAGAGAAGTAGAACAACTTTAAAGAAACTCACGTTGATTCAAATCTCTAAAACGCTGCCAAATAACTCTGTAATTTTTGTAAAGAAAGGAGTTGTTGCTCATTAACTTGCTAGCAAAGAACTATTGTTCGCTAACTTGCATAACACTTTTGTGTTGTTAACTGTACTTCAATCTCGTGTAATATGCTTTTGAGAAACAATATTTTAAACACAAAAACTTGTATTTAATAGTGAGTTGATTGTTTCTCGAGTGACTAAGTGTAAGTCTGTATACCCAAGAAGTCATTGATAGTTTGTCTTTGAGGTTGTATTGTTCCTTGAGTGACTAAGTGTTAGTCTGTATACTCAAGAAGTCATTGACTTTTTGTCTTTGAGGTTTTGTTTCTTGAGAGACTAGGGATTTAGTTAGTATTCTCAAGAAGACATTGACAGTTTGTCTTTGTGGATTGTAATCAGTTTGATTATAGTGGATTAAGTCTTTGATTGAGAAAGGAAAATCACCTTGGTGGGTGGACTGAATTAACTTTGTTAACAGTGAACCAGGATAAAAATAATCGTGTTCATTTATTTTTGTTCTTGTGTTAACTTCTTATGGTTGGTTTCAAAAAGATGCAATCTCGAAATGTTGGCTTTCTAGAATGGAAAATTTGACTATGTGGTTTGATTTTTATTTTTGTTTCTTCTGGGATATGAGGCTTCCGATGAGTGAAGTTATCATGTATCAGAAGTATCCAAAGTCAGAATCTTCTTTCTAGAATCCTTCTGTTCGTTGGAAACTGAAGAGCTTACTTCATTAATGAGGTGTCAGGATAGTGAAAGGGTGATTCAAAATAAGACAACTGTCTTTTCTGAAGCACGCCTAACACTTTATGTGACTCATTGGAAAAAGAGATCGTATTGGGATTAGGTAAAAACCTTCACGCTTTATCCATTGTCAGGATTTTTACAAATTTCATTTTTTTAATCTTTACAAAAACTATTTAAAAAACCACTAACTCCACTTCAGACACATTTGCTACCACTATCCCACACTTTCGCTCTTTTAAGCCCAAGTTCGTTGAAACCCTAAAACCCTTTTCGGTTCTTGTTCGTGATTCAAAAATGGCTTATTCTCAACAACAATCAACTGCTCAACAAGATGTTCAAGGTTCTTCATCACTTCTACAACACCAAAAAGTTCAAGACTTAGATCTTCACTTATCAACTCCAGTCAATGATTTATTTGTTCTTACTGAGCTTATAGTGGACTTTGAGAATCTTGCTGAAAATGGATTCAATCTCTCCAAGGTTGTTATTTTTCAAGGTTAGGGAACTTACTTTGACCGCCTGAAAGGAACAGTTTATCCTGAACTGGTTAAGTACTTTTGGATTCATGCTTACTTAACAAATGGTTTGTCTATTTGCTCAAATGTTATGGGTCGAAGCATTTGCATAATTGAAGATGATATTGCTAAATTAATTCAACATGATGGTACTGGTGTTCGGTGCTACAACACCAAGTTCACTGTGATACAAATACATAATGAGACATTTTCATACATTGTGGTTGAGATTATCCCTTATATATTCAAAGATAAAAATGATTAAATTAAGGAGACACATCTTTTTGATGTCCTAAGAGTTTGGTTCAGAATCTTTAATGGTTGCATTCACCACATGTAAGGAACTAATTATGCAAATCACATCAATTTGGATCAAAAGTACATGATACACTACCTGGTCAAGGGAAAGAAGATAAACCTTCCAACTTGTCTTTTCCCGCATCTTCAACATGTCATTAGAATCTCCAGAGATAACAACATGAAGAAAATGAATTGGATTCCTTTTGGGAGATTAATCACTGGTATCTTGATTGAGAGTAAACTTGTGGAATATTTGAATTTACATCACGCTCCTTCAATCATGATTGTTAGATTCTTCAATAGTGAAGACTTATTGGATGTGTCCATTATATCTGAAGTAGTCAAGCCCCCCAAAGCCCAATTTTAAAAGGTTATCTCTTGCAGAAGAACTCATGTTAAAGATTTCCCACCTTTTAACCTTGCAAGGTTTCCAGAAATTCATCCTTCCTTGGTTAAATCTATGAATACCTTTGCTCCAGCCTCTCCTGGCAAAAGAAAGATGCATAAAGTTTCTAACAAATGGTCTTGTGATGGTCCTTCTGGATATGCTAAGAAATCAAAGACTGTAACTCTCTCGAAGACACCCTTAGAGCCAGTGAATGTCGTCGGAGATGTTGCTGACGCTTTTCCATCTGATAATTCACTACTCAAATTTCATTTACGAGCTCATCAAATCCCCTCTACTTCAAAACATCTTCAACCCCTTATGTCTCCATATTTGGAACAGAAAATGTACCTAAACCAAATTTCTCAGAAGCCACTACTTTTGAGCCCCAACAACCTTTCACTAAACCAAACATTTCTTAAGGCACTTCTTCAGAAACCCTAAACTGGGTCTCTCAAAAGACTACTTCTCAAATTCCCAACACTCTTCATCAAAACCTTCCTTCATTTTCCTTTAAACCCGAACTTCAAAACATTAAAGCTTCAGATACTACTTCTCAAGACTTTATGTCTAAAGAAGCAGATCTAAGTTTCTATCATCTCTCACATAGAACCTCCTGCCTTTATCATGGAAAACCCCCTTATGTTTACCATAAAACCGATAACCTTCCCCTTCCCTTGAGTGAGATAATGCACTATTTTGAAGGGTATGATCAGGATACACTTTCCTATGCTTTGGAGAGTTCCTCTACCAGTATGGATCCTAATAAAGTCAAGTCCACCTGGAATGGCTTTAGGAAGTGGATGAATGATAGCTCTAGTATCATTCAAGCCTTCTAACATATGAAAGTTGTTAAAAAGCACAGATATTGGCTTGCTTCTTAAGCACCTTCTCCTATTCTCCTCTACTTACCTGCTCCAGAAGTAGATATTCTAGAAGAATTTGTTACTTCTTCTATGGATACTCAACCTTCTGATGCTGATGCTTCTAATTTGGTTATTTTTGGGAAGTCTGCTGCTGAAGATGATTCATCTTCTGGGTTGTTGAAGACTGCTGCTGTTAAAGAGAATCCTTCTGGGATAAAGGAAACTTTGGGTGAGTTGATGAAGACCAATGTTTTAATCCAAAATCGTTTGGACAAGCAAGATGAAAGAGCTGATTGTCATGATGCTTCTATCACTTCACTTGCCAACATGATGAAGGATTTCATGGCTAAGATTCTGCCTCATTCTCCAACAAACCCTTAGACCTTTATTTTTGCCTTTGTTTTTTAGAACTCTAGAATTTTTTTTCTGTGTTTCTAAAACTTTTGTACAACTTGTCTTTGGTTAATGAGAAGTTTACTTTGTCTCTTTAAATATTTTTGTTTTCTGAAAAAGGGGGAGAAAGTGATATGATTTTGATATATCTATTCTCAGAATCTTGTTCCTAAACTTGTTCATGTTTTTGCCACTAACATGTTTGACTCAAGAACTTTGAAAAAGTTCACTGAATTTTTTCTAACAGGAAAATTCTCGGAAGCTCAAAAGGAGATTCAGAATCTAGAGATTTAGAAGTCATGGGTTATTTATTCTTTGTGAAAGAATTTTCAACCAGACTATGATACAAGGTTCTTATACCATCAATCAGACTCAAACGATTATATGGCAAAGTCCAACAAAACTTTGTGCACCATAGTATTCTGAAAGTAAAACTAGAATTTGAGATGAATATTTTTGTAATATTGTTCAGACTCTGATGGTAAACTAGGTCAGATACTTCATCAAACTCTGATAGCAAGCTAGAATCTGAGACGAAGATTTCTATATCGCTAGTCATACTCTAATGGTATATCAGTCAGGGAAGTGCTTCTTTCATGCTAATTGATTTGTGTTATATCTCAAAACTTCTTTAAGTGAGACCTTGAACAAGATTAAACAAGCTCTGGGATCATAGAACTCAGGGGGAACTGCTTAGCTAAATCTGAATATGGTTTTTATGTCATTAAACCGGTATAAATTGTTTACCAAAATACATAGTTTGTCATTATTAAAAAGGGGGAGATTGTAAGAACAAGATTTGGTTATGCATTTGGCCTTGAGTTTTGATGATAACATTACATGGGTGATTAGATAATAATTTAGTACCTCAATGATTTGTTTAGTGTGTAGCTTTTGCTAACAGGTTCTGACTCTGAAGAATTGATGTGTGATGTCAATCAGATTCTGAACTCAACACACTAAAGGATACAAGTGCGTGTGTCACTGTGTAGAAATCTTCTAAAAACAAAGGTTCTGATGAACTTTATTTTATTGCTTCTAACTATGACTGTAGTAGAGCTTCTGATATGTTCTCAAGCTTTGAATATTCCAAGTTCTCTGGCCCAAGGTTCTGCAGATTCTAAAGACAAGGTTCTGTTGAACGAGTTATAAATATTCTGAAGACGAGGTTCTGTTGAACCAGTTTTGAAGATATAGAAGACATAGCTCTAAAGACCAACATGTTGAAGATTCTGAAGACAAGGTTCAGTTAAACAAGTTCTCAACACTTTAAAGACCATAATTTTGAAGACATGTTTTTGATACTTCTAAGCATGCTTCAACTGTTACATAAGCTAAAGCCTCTAAAAATTAAAAGAGAAGATCAAAGATGTCACGTGAAGTGATAGTACAAAGTCACATCCTTCCAAGACCTTATTTTCTGGCGCAAGGACTGTACTATTGATACTATATTGTCTACCACTCACACTAATCATCACAAGAAGACAATTGAAATTTTGGTATTCCTATTCTACCCTCCAATGGAGTTATTTTCAGCTATAAAAGGAAGACTTGGAAGACTTGGAGAAGAAGAACAACTTTGAAAAAACTCACGCTGATTCAAATTTCAAAAACGCTGCCAAAATAACTCTATAATTTTTGTAAAGCAAGGAGTTGTTGCTCATTAACTTTCTAGCAAGGAATTATTGTTCGCTAACTCGCATAACACTTTTGTGTTGTTATCTGTACTTAAATCTTATGTAATATGCTTTTGAGAAGCAATCTTGTAAACACAGAAACTTGTATTCAACAGTGAGTTGATTGTTTCTTGAGTGACTAAGTGTTAATCTATATACTCAAGAAGTCATTTACAATTTGTCTTTGAGGTTTTGTTCCTTGAGAGACTAGGAATATAGTCAGGATTCTCAAGAAGACGTTAACAGTTTGTCTTTGTGGATTGTAACCAGTTTGGTTATAGTGGATTAAGTCCTTGATTGAGAAAGGAAAATCACCTTGGTGGATGGACTGGATTAACTTCGTTAAAAGTGAACCAAGATAAAAATAATTGTGTTCATTTATTTTTGTTCTTGTGTTAACTTCTTGTGGTTGGTTTCGAAAAGATTCTATTTCTAGAAACCCAATTCAACCCCCTCTTTCTTGTGTTTCTTACACCTTCATCTTAATGACTTCAAGTTTGGAGCCGGGGTATCGGGTGGTGTTGAGGCCATTTTGTACAGTGCCAACAAGGTGTTTAGCAAGTGACATGGAGATGGCTCTTTGACCATGCTCACAGTAGATTTCACGATTGCTTTTAACTTGGTAGATCGATAAGCCATTGTGCGAGAGGTGAAGGTGAGATGCCTATCTATTTATTTATGGGTTGGGTTTCTGTATGGTCAAAACACTATGAATTATAATTTCAACACATTACCTAATTCATTGTGTTTAGACTTTCTACATTCATGGTGCTCTTCAACCTTTTGAGCAATTAAATATGAACAACTTTGATCATGATGTCATCTATCTGATTTTCACTTCTACAATGCTCTATGCACAATCTTCCATTTCCAACTTTCTCTCTAAGATAGTGAAATATCATTTAAATATACTTACTCCTTACATGATCCTTTCCTCCAATCTTATTAATTACATTCACCATCTATATTGCTTAACAGGAAAACAAAGGCAAGCTACTATGTATTCAGCTTCACATGATGACAATTCTACTACTTCTTCCTTTCTTGAATTCCAAGCAACTGGTGCAACGCCTAACATAAACACGTAAACAGATGTAGAATTTCTATCCTCAACATCACCACACCAACTTGAGTCAGTGTATCCCATAAGTCTGCACTTCTTTCCTTCACATGTTGCTGTAAACAATATTCCATAGTCTAGTGTGTCTTTAGGATACCTCAATTGAAGGAAAATTGCGATCCAAAATGTAGCGGAAAATTAAAATTTTCCTTTAGTGATCCTTACGAATGGGAATGGTCAGTGATAGAAATCATTACCTCTTGTGGTGATTCAGACCTTTGATATTGTGATCACGAACGTTGATGAATACCAATGTCTCTACTCAATCCACATGAACATATCGCTTCCGGTCACAGTGCTAGCTGCTTACGAATGGAAACCTTGAGTGAGAGAGTGAGACAAAATACAACTAAAGTTTCAAGACCAAAATTTCATCAAGTGAAATGCTTCAGCACAAGGGTTCTATTTATAGAACCACTTATGTGGACTGCAAGCTAAAAGCCCAATTAAGGCTGCAAGCTAAAAGCCCAAATAAGCCTACAGGTATCATGCCTTATGATATATTGCATATCACTTAAGCGCGTGGTACCTTACCATATTCCATATTTCACTTAAGTGTATTATACCTTACGATGTTATACAATTCACTTAAGTACATCGTACCTTACGATGTTCCTTATTTACTCTATCTCTCATGAACCCGTCCTTATGTGTGTGACCTTGTAGGTTTTCGTGACGTTGACAATTATATTAAATCACACATTTAACATAATAAACAGTGAGCGATATCTAGCAACACATCACTTCCACCCAAGTCACGAAAATTTCATGTGATCTAACAAAACCTTCGAGTGATAATATTTGTGTATACATTTATCCTTTTACCCTTATGTCTATATTGAACACAAGGCATAGACCATGTCACCCTTGTCCAGTTCAATATTGGGCCCTTAGACATTTATCTTGTTATACAGAATGGGCAAATTCCATCTAGGTCACTCATATCCCTAATAATGCTTTGTGAAGTACCCATAAACTGTCTTTATGGTCATCCAGTTACGAATAATGTTTGATCAGTAATAAAGTACTTAACTCTACATCTAAGGTCCATAGTGCTTTTAGGTCGAAGGGTAGTATGCACCATTATCACCATGAGAATAAATTATGACACCTTGCATACCATTCTATGTAGTATTCTCACAGCGGGTCAATCCAGTATATATATTACTCCTAATATTCATACCTATGGTGATAACTCCTTATCCATGATGCATGAGGTGTGATCACCAGTCTATCTTTATAATAATCTCAATGATTTAATGTTATCCCACTTCGCAATCAAGATCGACTACATATACTTTAAGAATAATGTTCTTATGTTTAATTTCATTTCATGATTAAGTCACACTTAACATTTAATTAAACAAACAAACTATTCTAGGGACTTTATTATTTTGGAAAAGAAAACATAATAAAGAAATGCCTTTTATTATTAATAAATAATTTAATACAAGTACCAAAAGTATTGGCCTCTAGGGCTTACACAAACAATCCCTCACTAGCACTAGAGCCAATCAAGCATACCCCTAATACCCATAGATCTAGTATGGCCATCATGCTTCTGCTGCGCAAACGGCTTTGTTAGTGGGTCAACAACATTTTCAAGTGTAGGTAATCTACATATCTTCACATCTCCCCAATCAATTATCTCTCAAATGAGGTGATAACGCCTAAGTATGTGTTTGGATCGTTGGTGAGATCTAGGCTCCTTAGCTTGTGTGATAACACCATTGTTATCATAATTGAGATCAATGGGATCCACAATGCTCGGGACTATGTCAAGTTCACTAATGAAATTCTTGATCCAAACAACTTCCTTTGTTGCATTTGAGGCATCAATATACTCGATCTTGGTTGTAGAATCAGCAACTGTATCTTGCTTTGAAATTTTTCAGCTTACAACACCACCATTTAAACATAGCACATAACCAAATTACGATCTAAAGTCATCCTTATCTGTCTGGAATCTAGCATCAGTGTATCCAATTACAACAAGCTCTTGCTGACCTCCATATATCAAGAATGAGTCCTTAGTCCTTCTCAAGTACTTAAGGATTTTGTGACAGCTACCCAATGAGCATCATCGAGATCACATTGGTACCTACTCATTGCACTTAAAGCATACGAGACATCTGGTCGAGTACATAACATGGCATACATGATAGATCCTATTGCAAATGCATATTGAATCTTAGTCATGCAATCCCTTTCTTCCTTAGTTGAAGGGGATTGTGTTTTTGATAAACACATGCCATGTTGCATAGGTATGAATCCTTTTTTGGAATCATGCATATTAAAGCGTCTCAACACTTTATCTATGCATGTATTCTGACTTAGGCCAAGTAGTTTTTATGATCTATCTTTATAGATCCTAATTTATAATATATAGGCTACTTCACCTAGGTCCTTCATAGAAAAGCATTTCCCTAACCAAGTCTTTATTTGTTGCAAGGTAGGGACATCGTTTCCAATGAGTAATATGTCATCTACATATAATATTAGGAAAACAATCATGCTCCCATAAACCTTCTTGTAGACACAAGGCTCATCTTTATTCTCGATGAATCTATATTGTTTTACTGTTTCATCAAAACGAAGATTCCAGCTTCTGGAAGCTTGCCTTAATCCATAGATTGATTGATGTAACTTGCATATCTTTTGAGCTTCTTCTGGTATTTCAAATCCTTCAGGTTGTGTCATGTACACATCCTCAAGAAGATTCCCATTAAGGAAAGAAATCTTGATATCCATATGCCATATTTCATAATTATGATATGCATCGATAGCAAGTAAAATCCGAACAGATTTAAGCATTGCAACTGGTGAAAAGGTTTCATCATAGTCAACCCCATGAGTTTTTTT
Source organism: Vicia faba (assembly GCA_948472305.1). Taxonomy (NCBI): domain Eukaryota; kingdom Viridiplantae; phylum Streptophyta; class Magnoliopsida; order Fabales; family Fabaceae; genus Vicia; species Vicia faba. The sequence goes on along the minus strand of OX451739.1, from coordinate 1,468,524,002 downwards.
ATAGCCTTTTGCATCCAGTCTTTACTTATAGGTATGTACCTTACCATCCATGTCAGTCTTCTTTTTAAAGACCCACTTGCATCCTATATGGTTAACTCCTACATGAGGTTCTACCAAGGTTCAAACCTGGTTTGTGTACATGGAATCTATTTTAGATTTCTTAGCTTCTAGCCACTTCTCAGACTCATGACCAGTTATGGCTTCTTGGTAGGTCACGAGATCATCTTTATCCATGAGCAATACATCACCTTGATCACCTATGAGATATCCATATCTATCAGGTTGGTGACGTATCCTATTTGACCTCGCTGGTCTTGTTCTACTTGAGCAGGTTGCTCTTCCACAACTACTTGTGTTTCCTGCTCTAATTACTCCATAGGTGTATCAATGCTTTGTGATCATTGAATCTCTTCAAGCTCTACTTTCCTCCCACTGTTTCCTTTGGAAATAACATCTTTTTCCAAGTAAACTCCAGTTCGAGCGACAAACACTTTGCCCTCATAAGGATTGTAGAAGTAATAACCTCTTGTTTCTTTAGGATACCCCACAATAAGAATTTGTTAGATTTGGGCTCAAGCTTAGTTGAGATTTATCGTTTCACATAAACTTTGCAACCCCAAATCTTCATGTAAGACATATGTGGTTTCTTACCACTCCATGTCTCATATGATTTCTTCTCATCCTTTTTGGATGGAACGCAGTTAAGTGTCTAAGCTGTTGTCAATAGTTCATGTACCCAAAAGGAGTTTGGAAGATCGACGTGACTCATCATGGACCGAACCATGTCTAACAAGGTTCAATTTATTCTCTTAGATACACCATTCTATTGTGGTATTCCTGGAGGAGTAAGTTGGGATATAATCCCTCATTCCTTTAGATGGTCATCAAATTCTAGGCTTAAATATTCACCGCTTCGATCTGATCGAAGAACTTTAATAGTATTACCTAGTTGGTTTTGTACTTCATTCTTAAATTCCTTGAACTTTTCAAAGGTTTCAGATTTGTGTTTCATAAATACACATAACCATATCTAATGAAATCAATAGTAAATGTGATGAAGTATTGAAAACCTCTTATGACTGGTATGTTCAGTGGTCCACATACATCAGTATGTATGAGGGCCAAAAGATCGTTAGCCCTTTCACCTTTTCCTGTGAATGGGGACTTTGTCATCTTTTCAATTAAACAAGACCTGCATGTATCATATGATTCATAATCAAATGAGTCAAAGAGTCCATCTTTATGGAGTTTGGAAATGTGTTTCTCATTTATGTGGCCTAAGCGACAATGCCAAAGGTAACTTGGATTTATCTCATTAGGTTTAATCCTTTTAGTATTAATGTTATAAATTGGAATTTGAAGATCAAGGACATACAATACATTGTTCATTTGTGCAGAAGCATAGAATATGTCATTCAAATAAATGGAGCAACAATTATTCTTTATTATGAATGAAAAACCAAACTTGTCCAAACAAGAAACAAAAATAATATTCCTGCTAATTTCAGGTACATAATAACAGTTCTATAACTGAATTATTAAACCACTAGGTAAAGTCAAAACATAAGTTCCTATGGCTAAAGCAGCAACCTTTGCTCCATTGCCAACTCGTAGGTCAACTCTACCTTTTTCCAAATCTCTACTCCTTTCAAGCCATGCACATTGGTACAAATGTGAGAACCGTGTCCAATATCTAATACCCATGATGCAGAAGTAGATAAATTAGTTTCTATAACAAAAATATCTGAATTTGAAGTCTCTACTCCATTCTTCTTTTCTTCCAGGTACTTTTGGCAGTTTGTCTTCTAGTGTCCGATCTTACCGCAATGGAAGCAAGTGCCCTCTTTTGCTATGCATCCACTAGGCTCCAAAGAAGGAATAATAGGTTTAGGTTTGGCAACTTCCTTGCCTTTCTCTTTACCAACCTGCTTGGTGGGCCTTTGTTCAGCTTCTTTCCATTACTGACCATCAGAATGGACTTCCCTTTTGACTTCACATTTTGCTCAGCAGTTCTTAACATGCTTAGCAACTCTGGAAGACTTTGTCCATGTCATTCATGTTGAAATTCATGATAAATTGACTGGAGCTTTCTGGAAACAACTGCAAGATTAAATCAGTTGCAAGTTTCTTTCCAAGGGGAAACCCTAACCTTTCAAGGTTCTCCACATACCCAATCATCTTGAGTACATGGGGACCTACATGGATTCTCTCAGCTAACTTTCTATTAAAAAGGGCCTTTGAAGCCTGAAACCTCTCATTTCTTACTCGCTCTTGATAGAGCATCTTCAGATGTCCGATCATATTAAGCACTGACATGTTCTCATGCTACTTTTGCAACTCTGAGTTCATGGTAGCTAGCATAAGGCAAGCAGTTTCATTGACATCATATGCATGCTTCTTATAAGCACCTCTTTCTGCCTTAGTTGCAGAACTAGGAGTTTCCACTTTAGGAACATGTGTCTCTAAGACATACACCTTCTTATCATGCTTGAGGATAATCCTCAGATTTCGGTGCTAATCCAGAAAATTTGTCCTAGACAATTTTTCCTTATCAAGGATTGATTGCAAAATGTTGTTAGAGGTGTTTGTTGTCATGGTAATCTACACGAAAAATATGAAAATATTAAAACAACATATTCAACTAGGCCTTTAGTAAAATATGCTCCCACTATTTTACTCAAACCAAATGAACCTCATCATTTGATTCAGAAAATTCCGTTGGAAGATTTTCTAGTGGGTCGAGATCCACATTTCACTTTGTTTTAAGTCAGCGTTAGACTGGTCATATAAAACTAGGTTATTTAGGTAAGGACTCCTTCCAATTGTATCTCATACAATTCTCGATTATTTTTAGTTGAGTGAATACCTCCTTATTCTAATTCATCATATGAATCGTTCCTACCTCTTGCTTCTAAACATGTATAATCTTATTATAATATATTTATTTAAGTTTGACCCAGTGTTTTAGCAATTGGATATTACATTTATCCCATCGCACATTACTAATATAGAACATGCACCTCGCGTTAGGCGAAACTTACATTGTACGACACTAGTCTTGATGAGTGCTAAAACTTGGAAAGCATAAACTTAATATTCCTTTTAGGGGAATTTGATATTAGTTTGATCTCACCGGCTTAACATGCAAATCGTCTCTCACATGCATCAACATACAAACACATCAACATATATATAAAAAGATACATTTATGGACCCTAGCGCAATTGTTCTCCCAAGCCAATGAGATAACCTAAGCTAACCTAATAATGATATAAACTTCTCCAAGATAGATCTTCATGGTTGTATTTCTTCAATCTTGTCTTCTTCTTTTTCTTAATCACATTACATTACATAAAAGAATACTGATTTTACATACGAGGGAATGAGATGAGAAAAGAAGTTACATCAAGAGTTTAAGAGAAAGGCACGACACCCATGTCATATTTTAAAATCCCAAAAACAAAATAAAAGAATCTAAGGCCGTAACTGATCACCACAAGACAACAATAATAAACACTTTATTATTATTAATTTACATTCTGTTAATTAAATAAATCAAATTAAATTTCGGTAATTGATCACACAACGTAAAGTTAGCCGGGGGTTCTGATGCCCGGTCAGCGCCTTCTTGCGGGGTTGTTAGGGGTAGCGCCCCGATGCCAAATTTTAATGAACAATTTATTAGAAATCTACATCGTTTTTCGCATAACTCTTGTGCTGTTACAACCCTAATCCGCATAAATCTCTGACAACACAACCCTTGTGCCGCCATGAACCCTAATGCAAATAATTTCATACCGTCAAACACAACTCAATTGATAATTCAGTATGACCGATCAGTATGCCATTGCTTCACCATCTTTGCACCATCTTTGCACCAGAATTTTTATATCATATTTAAAGTCGATCAATCATATTATTGTAACTTATGGACGATCGATGTATCACTGCTTCACCATACTAGTGTCAGATTCTGAAGCATAGTCAACATTGATTCTCCCAAATCATACACAACATGATGCAAAATTTAATTTAATCGGTTATTATTCAATTCATTCTGTGTTTTATCTGATTAATATATAACATACAGAAAATAAATAGCTATCAAATCCATGGTTTCATAAGTGGCTCTGATACCACTGAAGGAAAATTGCGATCTAAAATGCAGCAAAAAATTAAAATTTTCCTTTAGTGATCCTTACGAATGGGCATGGTCAGTGATAGAAGTCATTACCTCTTGTGGTGATTCAGACCTTTGATGTTGTGATCACAAACATTTATGAATAGCAATGTCTCTGCTTAGTCCACACGAACAAATCGCTTCCGGTCATAGTGCTAGCTGCTTACGAACATAAACCTTGAGTGAGAGAGTGAGACAAAATACGACTAGGGTTTCAAGACTGAAATTTCATCAAGTGAAATGCTTCAACACAAAGGTTCTATTTATAGAACCACTTATGTAGGATGCAAGCTAAAAGCCCAATTAAGGCTGCAAGCTAAACTCCCAATTAAGCCTACAGGTATCATACCTTATGATATACCGCATATCACTTTAGCGCGTAATATCTTACTGATAACACTGAATCTCACTGCATATTTGACTCGATTCACACATGTTTATTAGGTTTTTCTTGTTATTTTCTTGTGTTATGTTTGTATTTTGTTTTGTTTTCAGTTTTTTTTTGTCTTTCCTAAGCCTTGCTTGAAGAAATGAAGAAAAACGAGCTAAAAATCAAGATTTTGGAGTTTTTGCACTCGTGGCTTCCACCATGGAGCCCGCCATAGGGTCAGCCATGAGGTGGCCAACTTCAGCCAACTACCAACTACCACTTTCTCCACTACTTCTTCATTTTTGGAGCATGGCGGCCACCACACCCCCATGGCGGGCACCACCTTTGCAAATTTGTTTCCCGCTCAAAAGAAGTTGGAGGGCATTCTTGTGATTTCCAAAATCCTCCTAGGCCTATAAATAGAAGTAATTGCAGTTCTTCTTCTTCATCCAAGCTTAGTTTCACTGACTTAAGCCATATATTATCCAATTGTAAGCGGTAATTTCTTCATATCAAAGAGTTATCGCACAAGTCATTGAGTCTGTAATCAAGTTTGGAGCACTTTACAATCATGCATCCATTTTAATTCAAGTTTCCTTTATTTCAGTCAAATTTATCTTCCAGTCAAGTTTCTTTAAAGCCCTCCGTTTGGAGCAGGTTTCTATTTAAGTTTATGCATTTATCACACTTATTTCCTCGCACTTGGTTTACTTTGTTTATTTTCTCACATCGCACTTGCTTTACTTTGTTTATTTTCTCGCATCGCATTTACTTATCTTTTAACCTTTTTACTTTCTGCTTAAACATGATTTGCTTTAATAAGTTTATTTCCATGTCTGGCTAATTTCCTTTAGGGTTAGAATGTAATGATCATGGTTAAGGTAACTGTCTAAATAGTGCATCTGTAGGAATACTTTAGGGGCTATTTTGGTTTTTAACACAAGTTTTATGTACTTTATTTTCTGTCGGGTAAGATCGAAAGCCGTCCAACCATTGATAAACTTGGTTAGACTTAATTGCTCAAAGAGAGCGAAAGCATTTTGTTCAATTAAGTAAGAACCTTTAAATTTTTAGAAGAAATGATTTCAAAACCTTTTTCGGACGCATTTATAGGTTTAAAGTCTAATCATCTCTTGGTTAGAAGTTTTGAGTCAAAATCGCTTTTCAACTTAGTCAAGTAACTATATTTCATAAAAATAGGTTTATTACTTTAACGCAATATGCACCTTTTATCTGTGATAATAAAAAGGCATTATTTAAAGAATAAACTCGGTTCTGAATACGCGAAAGCGACAATTCTTGTTAAATTAGTTCTTTTCAAAGTAGGAAATATTTCCCCATAAGTAGTTCTATTAGAAGCATTTTAGAGTATTATCTGACTATTTTGATTTGCATTCGAACCCGTTGCTTTTATCTGAATTGATATCTTTTACTTTATTTACTATGCCTGATATAAAACCCTGATTTGATCTGCCTTAGATAAACATAGTGATAATAGAATTTGATAGATTGATGTTTTGGTCTCTGTGGGATCGATAATCTTTTATATTACTCTGACGCGATTCGTATACTTGCGAAGATCAGGCATCAAGTTTTTGGTGCCGTTTCCAGGGACTAATTATGTCAAATTTCGTACCCCGTTGTTACACCGTCTAGACTAAGGCTTAACTAGCCGGTCAATGCAAAAAGCTCACAGTACCGGGAGTTTATTAAACCCTTTAGAGGAACCTGAATGTTACGCCCGCGATCGCCTCTTACTCCAAAGATTTAGGAAAGCTATGGCCAAAAATCGTGACCAAAGACCCCTTAAGGAGTTCGCCCAACCCTCCAACGAAGAACCTAGTTCTAGTATAGTAAATCCTGCTATTCCTGCCAACAATTTCAAACAAAAACCCTCTCTATTACAACTAGTGCAACAAAACCAATTTGCGGGTCTTGCTACGGAGAACCCAAATCAGCATTTGAAAATATTCATTTAACTAGCCAATACCTTTAAAACCAACAGTGTTACATCCGAGGAGATTCATTTAAGACTATTTCCTTTCTCCCTCAGATAAAGCTCGTTGTTGGTTAGATTCCCTTCTAGCCAATTCAATAACAACTTGGGAAGACCTTAGGAGAGTGTTCCTTGCCAGATATTTTCCCCCTAGTAAGACTGCCGTTCTTAGAAACCAAATAACCAGATTTACTCAAGTCCAAGGAGAATCATTGTTTGAGGCCTGGGAAAGGTATAAGGAATTATTAAGAGTTTTCCCCCACCATGGCCTAGAACAATGGCTGATCATGCATACCTTCTATAATGAACTCCAATATAACACCAAGATGACCATCGACGCTGCCGCCAGTGGCGCTATGATGAACAAGCCTTACCCTGAAGCTTACGCTCTCATTGAAGATATGGCTCAAAATCGTTACCAATGGGGAGCAGAGCGAGAAACAGTGGTGAAGAAGGAGCCCCAAGGAGGAATACATGAGATAAGATCTATGGACATGATGCAAGCCAAAATGGATTCTCTAGCCCTAAAAGTCGAGCATATGTCCAATACCCCAGCCACTATAGCAGTAGTCACCCAAGAATGTGAGATATGTGGAACCCAAGGACACCAATCAGCATAATTCAACTTGTTGAACGAAACAGCCATCGAACAAATCAACTACACCCAAAGAAACCCCTTTTTGAATACTTATAACCCTGGATGGAGGAATCATCCAAAATTCTCCTATAAAAGAACAATAACCCTATCCAAAACTCTGCACCCCCAAGACCACCAGGTTTTCAAGCTACAAGACCAAATCAACCTATGCAAGTTGTGCCCCCAAAACCAAACCTCGAGAAAATCATGGAAAATTTTATCTCGTCCCAAACTCAACAAAACAAAGAATTCATGAACCAAAACATTCATGTAAATGAATTGATCACACAATTAGGAACTAAGGTTGACCATATAGTAACTCATAACAAGATTCTTGAAACCCAAATCTCACAAGTAGCCCAAACACAAGCTCCCCAGACTATACCTGAAGGACAACTTCTTGGACAACCTCAACCAAACCCTAGAAGTCAAGTCAATGCAATTACCTTACGAAGTGGGATTGCTTATGATGAACCTTTTAACCCAACCTTGAACAAACCTAAAATCCCAAGGGAAAGTGGAGTAGAAAAACCAGTGGAACCCGAAAAGGATGAAGACCAAGATAAGGAAAAGACTAGAGACAAAGATTGTGTTCCACCTTCGCCATACAAACCTCCGATACCGTATCCGTGAAGACTAAAGCAAACCAAAATCAATAACCAGTATAAAAAATTCTTAAAGATAATAGAGAAACTTAATGTAGAGATTCCTTTTATCGAAGCCATTACCTAAATACCATCATATGTAAAATCATTTAAAGACATCCTGACCAACAAACAAAGACTTGACGATCCCAAACCCTTAGAATGCAATTCTATATCTGAAAACATATTTGCCAAGAAAGAGAAAGACCCTGGAAACTTTTCCATACCTTGTATATTAGGGGACCATGTGATCGATAAGGCGTTTCTAGATTTCGTAGCTAGTGTTAGCCTAATGCCTCTGACAGTTTGTGAAAGATTGAACTTAGGAGAATTGCAACCTACTAAGATGTCTCTTCAATTAGCCTATAGATTTGTCAAATATCCCATTGGTATATTAGAAGACATCCCAGTTAGAATCGGACAGTTATATATCCCTATCGACTTTGTTGTCATGGACATCAAAGAAGATGATGATATCCCAATCCTCCTAGGAAGACCCTTCTTATATACAACCGGAGCCATAATAGATGTCAAGAGAGGAAAACTGACCTTTGAAATGGGCAATGAAAATATATAATTTATTCTTTCAAAGTTCCTTATGGAACCAGTAATAGGAGACACATGTTATGCCATATACATAATTGATGAGCGCGTAAGAGAATTAAACGAGGAAGGACCTATAGAATCAATCAAACTACCTTCGACCACCATATGGGAAGACGATGGATTCGAGAAGATGTAACCCTACATTGATGATAACCTCTATGAATGTTTAGCCCTTACCCCAGATCCTATACCTAGCCCTAAGCAAACCACTTTAGAACTTAAAGAATTACCCAAGAATCTAAGATATGAGTTTCTTGACGAGGAGATGAAGCGCCCAGTTATTGTGGGTGCTACCTTAAACCAAGCTGAAACAAACCAACTCTTATAAGTTTTGCAAAAATATCCCTCGGCCTTAGGGTATAACATTTTTGATCTGAAAGGAATAAGTCCATCTGTATGTATGCATCAGATTTTACTAGACGAAGATTCTAAACCCTCCAGAGAGCACCAAAGAAGGATAAATCCTATAATGAGTGATGTTGTAAAGAAAGAAGTCCTTAAGTTACTAGAAACTGGTATCATTTATCAAATCTCAGATAGTAGATGGGTAAGCCCTGTGTATGTAGTACCCAAAAAGGGAGGCATCACTGTAGTGCAAAACTTAAAAGGTGAGCATGTAGCCAAGCGTTTGGAAGGTGGTTGGCGTATGTGCGTAGATTATAGAAAGCTAAACAATGCGACTAGGAAAGCTCATTTCCTTTTACCATTTATAGAGCAAATGCTTGAACGTTTAGCTAGACACTCTTATTTTTGCTACCTAGATGGATATTCTGGATTTTTCCAAATCCCTATTCATCCTGAAGATCAAGAGAAAATAAATTTTACATGCCCTTACAGAACTTTTGCCTATAGACGAATGTCATTTGGACTCTAATGCTCATGCCACCTTCCAACGTTGTATGATGTCAATCTTCACAGATTATCTCAATGGAATTATGGAAGTTTTTATGGATGATTTCTCGGTATGCGGGTTTGATTTTAACAATTGCCTCGCTAACCTTGAGAAAATTATGGAAAGATGCATAGAAGTAAACCTCGTATTGAACTGGGAGAAATGCCATTTCATGGTGACTGAAGGTATAGTTTTAGGACACATAGTCTCTGAGAAAGGTATTGAAGTTGATAAAGCGAAAATCGAAGTTAACCTTAAGCCACCTAAGACCATTAGGGAAGTCTGAAGTTTTCTTGGTCATGTCGGTTTTTACCGACGCTTTATCAAGGATTTCTCTAAAATAACAAAACCTTTAATTGGCCTATTGATGAAAGATGCTGAGTTTATTTTCGATGAAAAGTGTGACGAAGCCTTTAACCTTTTAAAAAAAGCCTTAATTTCCGCACCTATTATGCAACCCCCAGATTGGACCGAACCTTTTGAAATCATATGTGACGCTAGAGATTATGCTGTTGGAGCTGTTCTAGGTCAAAGAAAAGATAAGAAGATGCATGTGATTTACTATGCTAGCAAAATCCTAGATGCTGCCCAACTTAACTACGCTACCACCGAAAAAGAACTTTTAGCTGTAGTGTTTTCTATTGGTAAATTATGATCTTATCTAGTAGGAGCTAAAATTATAGTTTACACAGACCATGCAGTTATTCGCTACCTATTAAGTAAAAAAGATGCTAAACCTAGGCTACTCCAATGGATCCTTTTACTATAAGAATTTGATCTAGATATTCGAGATAAGAAAGGCACAGAAAATGTAGTTGCTAACCACCTTTCTAGGCTCGAATACCTGAAACCAGAGTTAGTTCCTATAAATGATGACTTTGCTTATGACAGACTAGTAGCCAAAATAGACACCTTTGAGGAAGATGACCTAAATCATTACGAGATCCCTGAGAAAGCCCTAGCAGTTAGTAATGTACCCTGGTATGCTGACTTTGTTAATTATTTAGGTGCTGATATAGTACCCCCAAATCTAAGCTATCACCAGAAAAAGAAGTTCTTTAATGATGTGAAACACTTTTATTGGGATGAACCACTTCTGTTCAAAAGAGGCACCGATGGTATTTTTCACCATTGTGTCCCTGAAGAAGAGGTAAGGAATATCATAGAACATTGTCACTCCACATCTTATGGTGCACATACGAGCACCTCTAAAACATACGCCAAAATCTTCTAAGTCGGCCTTTTCTGGCCCATACTTTGCCGTGATGTCCATGCTTACATTGTCCAATGCGATCGATGCCAACGTACTGGGAACATCTCAAGACGTGACGAAATTCCCTTAAGGAACATTCAAGAAGTAGAACTTTTTGATGTATGGGGTATAGATTTTATGGGTCCTTTTCCATCCTCCCTAGGAAATAAATACATCTTAGTGGATGTTGACTACGTGTCCAAATTGATTGAACATATAGCTGCACCCACAAACGACACACGGGTAGTACTCAAACTGTTCAAAAATTACATACTCCCAGGTTTGGAATACCCCGTCTTATCATAAGCGATGGTGGATCACATTTTATATCAAAGATTTTTGACAAACTTTTAAGTAAGTATGGAGTTAGACATAAAGTAGCAACACCTTACCATCCACAAACTAGTGGACAAGTGGAAGTATCTAATAGGGAGATTAAACGGATCCTAGAGAAAACTGTTTCAATGTATAGAAAAGATTGGTCTCAAAATCTACAAGAAGCATTGTGGGCCTATAGGACAACTTATAAAACCTCTATTGGAACTACCCTCTATCAATTGGTCTATGGAAAGTTATGTCATTTACCCTTTGAGTTAGAACACAAAGCCTATTGGGTCATCAAAACCTTAAATCTAGATTATTTGGCTGCTGGTGAGAAAAGAATTCTCGACATTCATAAACTAGAAGAACTCCGCCAAAATGCCTATGAAAATGCCATAATATACAAATAAAGAGCTAAAAGGAATTCAACATAGGAGATCAAGTTATCCTTTTTAACTCCAGGTTGGGACTTTTTCCAGGTAAGCTACGCTCCAGATGGAATGGCCCTTATGAAGTTTCTAATATCTTAAAGTCAGGTGTCATGGAAATCAGAAACATCTATTGCAATCCATTCACAATAAATGGACAAAGACTCAAGCTTTATAAATGAGGTGACATTCCTATTGACTACTCTAGCCACACTTTGATCGACCCTCCAATACCCATTTCCAAGATATGAAGTCTATTTCGTTGAGCTAATGATGTTAAACAAGCGCTACCTGGGAGGCAACCCATGAGTTTTATTTTTCTTTCCTTTTTCTTTATTTGCATTTATTTATTTATTTAATAATTTTATCGCCTTATGTTTCCCTATTTTTTGACTAACAATTTTAATGTTTGTATTTTTTTTTCAAGACAACATTCTCGTCTAACCATACCTTTTTAGGATGCCGCCTTTTGATGACATGCACGTCAACTTCATAAATGAGATTCAAAAACAGCTCTATGAGGACTTATCCCTTCGTCCGATGGCTCCTACCCGGTATCAAGGCAAAGGTTGCTTGGAAGTCTTAGGCTTGGAGCCTAGTGTCAGATTCCTATGCCACCAACTCAACTGGGAAGAGTATACTGATAGCAAGAATGAGACTTACCGAAACCTCACTTTAGAGTTCCTCAGCTCATTGGAATATGATCCATATGTTGATCCATATGGCCACATTAGTTTCAGATTGTCCAGGGTAGAGTATGCTTTCAACCACAAGGAGTTAGGTGATCTTTTAGGTTTTCGGACTTATCCTGATGCTATTCCAGAGTTACCCTTGAGTTACTTCATGACTAGAGACGTGGAGAAGTTTATCACTGCTGGGAGTAGCCATGATCCTGACCACATGATGTCAAACGTCATCCATAATCCGGCCCTCCGCTATTTTCAGATGATTCTGGCCCATACCTTCTTAGGAAGGAGTGATGCTGACCACCATGTAGGTGATGATGAGGTATTCTTCTTGTTTTGTGCTAATCAGTCACGTCCATTTGCCTGCGGTAACTTCTTGATGTGGAATCTGCACACCCTTCCCTTTCCTCTGAGAGTATCATACATGTGGGAGGGACGACGACGCTCATTGCTATTGCTTTGGGCCTTGAGAGGCAGTTACGTCACTTGATCCCTTATTGTGGATACACGCTGTTGGATATCGAGTATTGATTGGATCGTGGATTGATGAGGTGGGTCTCCTTCATCTCAGACTTTTTCAGGCTCTTGATCAAGAATGAGACGATACTCTACTTCACTTTGCCAGATCCTATGATGACTAGTGTACATGATCCGACTAACTGGACCTACACTTTAGAAGGCTAGGGAGAGACTATTGATGCACCTAGATTGCCACCTATGGCAGAGTACATCCCTGCACCACTTTCACCCAGGTTCACCGTACTTTCTAATAATTTCTCTTTGCAGCAGCTGGATGTGCATACGCAGCTAGTTGAGCTGCGTATGGAGGTGTCCCAACTTCGAGAGGAGATTGATGACCTCACCTTACAACATGAGGTCTCTGATTTGACTCATGTGACGGAGGCCGACTTTCTTTACCAGGAGATTTTTGAGTTGCATCGATAGATAGTAGGAGGCCCACAAGCCCCGGGAGGCTCTGACTTTGACCTTGATGACGATCCCCCTGCCGGTGTTGATGGTGTTCCTCCCTTATGAGACAAAGATGCTATTTATATGCTTTATCGTTATTTTAATTTCCAGACTTATCGTTATCTATATTTAATTTCTACTTGGATTTGTTTTCGTTTTTATGAATCTATCTCCAACAATCGTATTGCATATTTACTTATATTAAAATATTACATGTTGATGTTTTTCATTATTTACTTTTCTCTTATTTTTGTATTTTGTTGTATTTTATTTTATTTTTTTGAATTTCCATGTTGATTTTTATCAAGCCATGTCATCCAAGATTCAAATTATGAAGAAAAACATGTGAAAGATGTTGTCGATACCCCCCGCGAAAAGTACAAGGCCCATGAACAAAAATTCAAAATCTGGCCCATCTAGATTTTGCACACATGGCACCCGCCATAACCCTCATGGCGCCCGCCATGGGGTCTATACCTTTTACGGGGCAGAACCACCAAAACCACCATTTTTCATCTTCTAACCCTAAAAACTCCATTTTTGTCTCTCCAAAACCTCTATCAAAACCCACTAAAAGTTCATAACTTTCCCATTTATTCACAACCCCACTAACATTTCCTATTACACCACTTCATTTCCCTCATTAAAAATCAACAAACCACCATTTTCAGCTTCTTTCCATAAAAACCCATTTTTCTCCTCTTTCACCAACAATGGTAACAATGGAGTTTGATGGATTTTTGCTTCGTGATGGAAAACCGGGGTCGAGGCAGAGATAAATTCTCGAGAAGTTACAGACATAAGAAATTTCTCCGACAAGGTATATCGATACTGACTGTCTGTATACTTTAGGAATTTATTAGTGTTTTCCACATGTTAGACACTTTAGGATTGCATGATATTTTTGCTAGGAGAGAACCTACCTATGAGAGGCTGGCCAAAGAATTTTTAAGGTCATTGATTTATACTATCAGTCCCAACACTGCTAGCACGATCAATATGGTAAAATTTAGAATGTTTAATATTGAATATGAGTACACTATCAATGCTTTAACAGAGTTGTTGGACATGCCTCATGGGGAAGGTTTTATCTGTGAGACCCCTTTGGATTCTGATTAGTCGATTGGGGTATTTGCTTTTTGGGCTAGATTGTCTAGTTTCACCATTTCCTCTTTTGAGGGTATTCTTGCCTCAATGATCCATAACCCAACCATTCGTGTTTTTCGTTATTTATTGGCTTGTACTATTTTTGCCCAAGAGAATCCAAACAAGGTAAATGCAAAAGAACTTCAGTTTTTGCAAGGAAGCCTCATTGGTTTAAAAATTAATGTTATCCCATTTATGATTGCACACATGTCTTCCACTTTGATTGATTACCTCCATTGCTCGGGCTTTGAACTTGGACACTGAGTTGGCCATTTCGGTACCTCTACCTAATCGCATAATTAATTTAAAGTCTTTGAAAGATATGAAATTATGAAAGGTTAGGAAAGAGGGAGGTTTTAACCTCATGATCCATGGTGTGGCTATTCCCAGTGTCACTTTACCTTTCTTCCAGAGGACTGATGTGCTGCTTGAGAGAAATTGGACTTATGATTTGTCCGCTCCACCTATTAGGGGACCATTTCTCCCTATTGTTCCTCTTGGGGACGAACATGAGATTGATGAGGAGTATGAACAGAGAGACCAGTCTCCCGTTCCACATATGCCCCCCCACCATGATTCACCATCACGCACCGCACCATCTTCTTCACATCATTCTGCAGGTGCTGCCTCTGGATTTTACATAACCGAGGAGATATGGCGAGAGCATATTGCTCGAGAGGAGAGGCAAGATGGAATGCTCACCACATTGCAACAACAGTTGACTGACAACATGAGCTTCATGCAAACTTCTCATCAACATACTGATCAATGTCTTCAGAATATCATCCAATCTCAGCTTGTGATCAGTACTGTAACATGGTGAGAGAAATGATTTGGATGTTTTACGTTTGATCGCTGTTGTTGCGGATAGCAAGAGTCGCCATCGACTTTTCTTTTATCCAATAAGGAAAGGTTGAAAAGAACAAGAAAGACCTTTCGAGATTATTTCTTGAGTTCGGGGGGTAGGTTATGAAAAGGGAACGTATTAGCACCCTTTCCATCCGTAGTTATCTACAGGCTCTTAGTTGCTTGTTATATCACTTGCTTTTGTTTGAAAACGTGCTTGTGGTGTGAGTTTTGAAAGTATTTTGAAAATGTCTTTGTAATGGTTCTCGTTTCTATAAGAACGCGTACAAAGTGTTGGTTTTGAAAATAGTTCAAAGAAGTGTTTGTGGAATGTGTTTTTGAAAGTGATTTTGAAAGTGATTTTGAAAAGGTGTCTTTGTAATGGCTCTCGTTTCTATAAGAATGCATACAAAGTGTTTTAACTTTTGAAAATGTTTCAAATGAAAGTGTTGGTGTATAAAATGTTTTTGTTGTGAGCAAGCGAGCAACTAGGAGCATCCTACCTACTCAAAAGGTCTAATTGTTCTTTTCCTCCTCCTTTAGATGTTGCTATCCTACCATTGGTTTGGTAAGAAGCCCTATCGTTGGATGTGAAGGGACAAGCGTGGGTCAATCGTACAGTCATAGAAGGCAACTTGTGAGATGCTTTAGAAATTTTTGTAAGGGACTAGATCATTTACCAAAGGCAACATCAAGGGACATCGAGGGACTACGATCTTTTTTATTGAAGGGTCTTTGCTAAAGCGTCCCACATTCGAGGGACATGACTATTTTTCCGAGGAAACAAGTGAGATTACCCTAAGGGTGCATGTGTGAATAGTGTATTTGATTTGCATGCATTTAGTCTTTGATTAGGGGTTGTCTACTTGTTATTTTTATCTTGCCATACATCCTAGTTACTAACATTTACATAAAAGCAATAAAATGCAAAAAATAAATCCTACACTATTACAACCATTTTGAAATAGCAAGAAAAAATAAAGACAAAATAAAAATAAAAATAAAAAGAAGAAAAGTGAGCTCTTTCGATTCAGGCAGAGGCATCCTTCGATTATGCACTTTTTGACCTCTTTCGATTTGGACCTGGAGGCAGCAAGGTTCTGTCCTTCGTTTGAGGCTTGGAGGTAGCAAGGTTTTGTCCTTCATTTGAGGCCTAGAGGCAGCAAGATTTTGTCCTTCGTTTGAGGCCTGGATTCAGCAAGGTTCATTCTTTGCCACAAACTCCTTGTTGACTCCTTCGGCTATAAGTGTGCTAGGCCCTCAGGTTGAGATTCTAAAGCCTTGAGCGTTTAGTCAATTGAAAGGTACAATGAACCTATCTTAAGTTCTTAAAATGCAACATTCAATTGTAACTACAGGCCAGGGGTTAGCACAAAAATCATTGGGTCTCAAAGTCCAAAGCCTAACTAGTCAGAGTTGAGATTTTCAGTGTATGGGCAGTTAGAATCGAAAGCTAAAACATGGTCAAGCTCCCTATATGAAATATCTACATTTTTATTTATTGGCATGTTCACATGATATTAAAATATAATAGATTCAAGTTTGAAGGGAACTTACCTCTTGAAGTTCTTAAATCGAAGGAAACTGCAAG
The DNA here is from genome assembly GCA_948472305.1 of Vicia faba. Taxonomy (NCBI): domain Eukaryota; kingdom Viridiplantae; phylum Streptophyta; class Magnoliopsida; order Fabales; family Fabaceae; genus Vicia; species Vicia faba. The sequence continues at coordinate 1,468,507,438 of OX451739.1, read as the reverse complement.
TGCCTTCCTTGGTGGAGAATGGGAGTTCGTTGGGACCTTCCTGAGACTAATCCAGTTACCACTTTGTGCAAGCAGTCACTGAATCTAAGGAGGTTGTGTGAGTGGATTGAAGGTTCTTTTTATAAAAAATAATGGGATGACTCAAAGGGCTACTATATGGTAGTTGGGGAAGTGGGTCGAAGGCTAGTTATATGGTCACTAGGGGGGTGAATCGAAGGTTCTTTTTATAACAAAAGGGGGTTGAGTTTTTCAGAAGTGTTTGAAAAAAATGTTGGGAAGTGTTTGGGAATTTTCACAAGTGTTCTCTTGAAATCCTTCAGGCGCCCCTAACAAGTGTGGTGGAGTCTCTTATTTATAGATGGCCTGGGCTTATGTTTTAGGAGGGAAAACAAAAGGTTTAAAAAACAGGTGTGCTGTATTTGTAGCTTTCGAGGGACAGTGTTTGTATGCCATTTTGGTGCAAGGAATAAGGCAGTGTTGTAGGACTGCTGTGCAACAGTTTTAGAGTTTTATGGCCAGTGTATCAGGCCTAAACCTGGCAGCGCATGGGACTTGGTCAACAAGTACCTTTGGCATCTCAACCTTTTGTCTTGACCCCCTAGCCTTGTCTTTCGACTAGACTCTTTAACAACCATTTCCTTTTTTAAATCGAAGTCTCATTCGAATGGCTCATGTGGATATCCTCTGAAGGGGCCCCAAATAAGTGTCTTTCAACCAAGCCCTTTATAGGTACCTTTGAATGGTCCAAATACGTGCTCCTGTAGTGGGTCTGTAAGATATGTCATTCGATTGGGATATTCAGACATGTCTGGCAAGTCCTTCGAATGTGCCACCATGGTACTTCTTTCGCATGAGACAATGGCATAGTGCATAAATTTTGTGTTGAAGCCAGCCATTTCTAAGGGAGATACTGTCCACTCAAGTTTTCCTGCAAGGGGCCATATGGCCAAACGAAAGAGTGTATGCAGGAGGTCCCTGCCTTGTGAGCTTATGCAAACATGCTCAAACAAAATTTTGTAAAAAGGAAGCCACATGCCCAAATGAGAGGCATGACTAAGAGCTTGAGTTGAAGGATTCACACGCTCCAAACGAAGAATGCATGCAGAGGATGAAAGGCACAATCGAAAACTTGCAACATTGGGAAGGCCTAATGCCCCAAACGAAGGAGGCCTACAGGAGGCAAGATGTGTAATCGAAAGAGAGCAGAAGAGAGGCTTTGGTCTCCTAAATCGAAGGACATCATCATGAGGCTTTTTTCCTTGTGAATTGAAGTTAGTTGATGGGAAGTGTTGCCCCGTCGAAGCTTGTAACAAGTTGCTTAAAAGGGCGACTTTGGCCTTGTGCATGTTAACATGGTAAGGAATTCTGCCTTGTAAATCTTGGCTAATACGTAGGAGAGATGCTATGTAGCCAAACGAAAGTAAACGTTCAAACAAAGTCTAGTGCCCAACGAAGCAGGAAATGAACTTGCCCAAATGAGTCCAATTCCCCAATCGAAGCATGGAATGAACTAGCCCCAAAGGAGTCCAGCGCCTAAACAAAAGACACAACCAAAGCCAAAGTGCCCAATCGAAGGATGCAAAATCGAAAAGAACTTGCTTTTCCTTTAATTTTGTCAAAAAGAGTATTTTCATCTGTTTTGTTTTTTTTAGCAATTTCCTCTTTAATTTTGATGCTGAAAAGTCCAAATATATTTATGTAAGCTTGAATTTTTGGGAGCCCCTTGTGAGAAATGTCTTGAGAAATGAGAGGGCAAATTTTGGGGTACAACAGCCGCCCTTGTTCAATCTTCTTAAACCTGAAGAGTTAGATTGGCGAATCTGCCATTCGTGACTTGAAGGTGAAAGATGATTGAACACTAAAGTGCCCAGAAATTTGAACTTGATGATATGGTGGTTGATTGTGTAGGGAATGGGCTTAAGGATGCCATTTGGTAAGATGATGGAGAGTTGTCAGAGATGGGCTTATAGATTCCATCATAAGGTGATTGTTGACAGAAATTAGACTAAGTCTAAATTTGACTTCAACTGGACAAGAATCAGAATAAATCTTTGGAATGATTTATCTGAACCTGAGAAAATGTCTACCAGAGAGGAATCAGGATAAACCATTGATAAATTTAAACTGAACCAGCAGAGGTCTTGAATATTCTTTTATTTATGATGGGCCTGTGTAGGGTTTCTTTAGAAGACATATGAGAAGGAAGCCTGGGTAGGGCTGCGTCAGGATGAATCCATGTGAAACTTCATCTAGAATTTAAGAGAAGGAACATGGGTATGGTTGCTTCAGGATGAGTCTGGGTAAAACTGCATTTGGAATTAAGAAGGAGCCTGGCTAGGGTTTCTTCAGGATGAATCCATGTGAAACTTCATCCAGGAATGTATGAGAAGGAACCTGGGTAGGGTTGCTTCATGATGAGTCAGGGTAAAACGGAATCTGAAAATGAGAAGGAACCTGGGTAAGGTTGTTTCATGATGAGTCCGGGTAAAACTACATCTAGAAATGAGAAGGAACCTGAGTAGGGTTGCTTCATGATGAGTCCGCGTAAAACTGCATTTGGAAATGAGAAGGAACCCAGGTAGGGTTGCTTCATGATGAGTCCGGGTAAAACTGCATCTGGAAATGAGAAGGAATCTGATTAGGGTTGCTTTATGATGAGTCCGGGTAAAACTGCATCTAGGAATGAGAAGGAACATGGGTAGGGTTGCTTCATGATGAGTCCGGGTAAAACTGCATCTAGAAATGAGAAGGAACCTGGGTAGGGTTGCTTCATGATGAGTCTGGGTAAAACTACATCTAGAAATGAGAAGGAACCTAGGTAGGGTTGCTTCATGATGAGTCAGGGTAAAACTGCATCTGGAAATGAGAAGGAACCTGGGTAGTGTTGCTTCATGATGAGTCCGGGTAAAACTGCATCTGGAAATGAGAAGGAACCTGGGTAGGGTTGCTTCATGATGAGTCAGGGTAAAACTGCATCTAGGAAATGAGAAGGAACCTGGGTAGGGTTGCTTCATGATGAGTCCGTGTGAAACTGCATCTGGAAATGTCTGAGAAGGAACCTGGGTAGGGTTGCTTCATAATGAGTCCGTGTAAAGCTTCATCTGGAAATGTAGAGAAGGAACCTGAGTAGGGTTGCCTCACGATGAGTCCGTGTGAAACTGCATCTGGAAATATCTGAGAAGGAACCTGGGTAGGGTTACTTCATGATGAGCCTGTGTGAAACTGCATTTGGAAGTGTCTAAGAAGGAACCCGGGTAGGGTTGCTTCAGCTGGTCGCGTAGATAGTTGTCCTGGCTTGTTTCAGGTATTGATCTTTGACCTTTAGAAAGAAAGATAGTTTTCCTGGCTTGTTACAGGTATTAATCTTTAATCTGCTCATGTAGATAGCTTTCCTGGCTTGTTACAAGTATTAATCTACAATCGGTCATCCACATATAGTTGTCCTGTCTTATTACAAGTATTAATCTGGAAGTGTTGAAAAATGATAGTTATCTGTTGTTTGATCTTTCCTGAAAAGGTAAAGAGTTAGTTGTATGTAATGTCATGATGTATCAAATGCATGGTGTAATGATGTTTCTACAAATAAATGAGATTATGCTGTATGCACTTATCATGCATGAAATATTGTCGGAATGTAATTTTGTCTTGGAAAATAAATCCTTGACAAGTGTTGGGGAGTTTTGGGAAGCTGAACCCCGAACGGCCATTGGGGATGAAGATTATGCACACCTTTCTAGACCTTATTTTTTTAAAATGTTTCTGCTGGGGATTTCTGTTTTGTTGTTTGAGGAGAAATCCGTTGGGGAATGTTGATTTTGCTTGAGAAGAAAACTCTGTGGAGAGTGTTGATTCCTGCTTGAGGAAAGGAGTTCAGGAGTTTTAGTTGTTCATTGCTCTGCTGGAGAGTTATCTCTATGCTAGTGAAAAGAGGGTCTTGGAGCTTACGAAGCAGCTACAAGAAGAACAAAGCGTGAACGCTTATCTTGCGCGAAAGAGGATGCGTTCAGTCTTTTTATCTTAGAAAGTTATTTTGTAAGCCCAAGAGGCATGATGTAATCTTTCTTGTTTTGTATAATGAGAATTAGCGCTTGTCGATTCTTTTGTCTATATAAATTTAAATTTCATTAATCCTTGAAATCATTTGCATATACATATTCCATGCATCATAACATGAAAGGTTTTCGCATAATAGGTTTCCTTATCTTTCTGCTGTTTATTGCAAGCAAGATGGATCTAGAGAAAACTGTGACGGAACTCCAAGCCCAAAATTCTCAGTTTCAGGAAGCTCTACTCGCCCTAGCCAAGGGGTAACAAGATATGATGGCTTTGCTGGCCGTTAAAAAGAGGCCAAAGAAGAAAGCTCTGCTCAACATGGGTAGAAGGTTCGAGGAGAGAATTCGTCAAATCCAGGTAGGAGGAGACTCATCTGAAGAGGACGAGAACCAGGTCGGTGAGGTCAAGAGTACTCAGGATGAATGTGCTAATAATCAAGAATCTGATGATGATTATTTCAACGAGCAATATCCACCCGCTGACATCAAATATAAGCAATTAGAAGACAAATTGAAAGTTGTTGAAATTTAAGCCGTCCCTGGTTTAGATTTTGATGATTTGGGTTTGATCTCTGGGGTAATCATTCCCCACAAATTCAAAGTACCAATCTTTGCAAAGTACGATGGGGTTTCTTGTCCCAAACTCCATTTGAAATCTTATGTACGCAAGATACATCTGCACACTGCTGATAAAAACTCTGGGTTCACTTTTTTCAAGAGAGATTGGATGGAACACAACTTGATTGGTTTTATCAATTAGATGGTTCTCGTATCAATACTTGGGAGGATCTAGCTACTGCCTTCTACCATCAGTATCAATACAATGCCGACTTGGCACCAACCAGAGTTCAGTTACAAGATATGACCATGGGAAAGAATGAAGGATTTAAGGAATATGCGTAAAAGTGGAGAGACCTTGCTAGTAGAGTCCAACCTCCCTTGACTGATAGGGAGCACATCGACATGTTCATGGGAACTTTATCTGGTCCTTTCTTTAATCTGTTGGTTGGCTTCTCTTCTTCTGGTTTCACCGAATTAATCTTAACCGGTGAAAGAGTTGAAAGTGGCATCAAAAGTGGGAAGATATCTATAACATCTACCTCCACCTCCAATCCTATCAAGAAACCTTTTGCTGCAAAGAAGGAAGTTAATGATGTGTATGGGACAAGGGCCCATACCAAGAAGAATGACCATCCACCTGTCAATGCTTTTCGAATCTCCAATCCAACTCCTACTCCAAGACCACCTACAAATCATCAACGTTTTGAAACTCTAAGAAGACAATTTACGAGGTTAGGCATGTCACTGTCTCAAGCCCTTCAACATTTTCTCAAGGCCAATTTACTGACGTTGCGCGATCCTCCTGCCAACCCTGACACCTTGTCACCAAAGTATAATCCAAACGCTAAATGTGCTTACCATTCAAACAACCCCAGGCACGAGACTGACCAGTGCTGGGCCTTGAAGAACAAAATCCTGGATTTAATTGATAACAAAACTATTGAATTTGATCCTCCTCCAATGCCGAATGTAATTACCGCTCCAATGCCGAAGCATGAAAAATGTGTTAATGCTGTTGAAGATACAATTTTTATTGTCTCTGTTGAAGAATTGACTACTCCGCTGAATGTAATAAAAAACAATCTGTTGAAAGTTGGGATCTTCCCTGGCTGTGAAAAAGAATGTGTATGTTGTACAAGACAAATCGATGAATGTGAAGGGCTTAAGAAAGGCATACAACGCCTGATGGATAGCCACGAAATTCTGTTTGAAAAGACTTTGCCTGCCAAGAGTTTGGTTAATAAATGTGAAGACCTCTCCATTATTACCATCTCCAACAAACCTCTTAGGATCACTTCCAAAGTTCCTATTAAGATTTCAAATGAACCCACTGTTTCTCCCTTAATCATTACCAATGCCGGACCGATTCCTTACTCTTCAAACAAAGAGGTACCATGGAATTACGGTGCTGAGGTGTTCTATCATGGGATTAAACAAGATAGCTGGATCAAAGAAGAAAAATATGACGATTTTGGCAACATAGCTGGCTCAAGAAAAGTAATTAGAACTGGGAGAATATTCTCACCCAATATCTCACCTCCGGTAGTTACAAAGACGCCCTTCCGCATTACTGCCGCCAAGCCAGGTACCGAGGCAAGAGGGAAGGGGAAGGTTGTTGAGCCTGATGTGATTGAGGTACCATCCAAAGGCGTAGCTGATGAACCCTCCTCCGCCATTGAAATGGACGAGATTTTAAAGATCATAATAAGAAGCGACTTCAAGATTGTAGAACAGTTGGGGCAAACCCCCTCTAAGATTTCAATGTTGTCATTACTGCTTTGCTCCGATGCCCATGCCCGAACATTAATCAAGTTCCTGAAAAAAGCTCATGTCCCCCATGAGACAACAACAAACCAATTTGAGAATTGCGTGGCTAGCCTAACAGCTGATAATGGCTTGGGGTTTTCAGATGCTGATTTAACACCTCTCGGGAAGAATCACAATAAAGCTTGACATGTTTCTATCGAGTGCAAAGGGACTACCTTAGCACATGTGCTAGTCGACACTGGTTCTTCTCTGAATGTGTTACCCAAGGGGTCATTAGACCGTCTTGACTGCGAAGATTTAATCTTGAAGCCAAGTGATATCATCGTAAGGGCTTTTGATGGATCAAAGAGGACTGTTCATGGGGAAGTAGATCTTCCGATCAAAGTGGGATCCCAAATCTTCAACTCCACCTTCTATATTATGGATATTCACCCTGCCTATTCTTGTCTGTTAGGTCGTCCATGGATCCATAAAGCTGGGGCAGTAACCTCAACCCTCCACCAGAAACTCAAATATCCAGTCAAGGGCAGAATAGTCACCGTCTGTGGGGAAGAAGAGTTTATGGTAAGCCACCTTAACTCTTTTAAGTATGTGGAGATGGACGGAGAATTCATTGAAACCCCATGTCAAGCCTTTGAGGTTGTACCATCGATGATTGCTGCTACTAAATGTTCTTCTGATGAGTCTAAAGTTGCCAAGGCCACGCCAAAGATGGTTTCAGTCAAGGATGCCCGTGCGGCAATTGAAGAAGGAAATTGTGATATTTGGGGGAAACTCCTCGATATCCCTTTTAAAGCAGAAAAATTAGGTTTAGGCTTCACCGTCAAAGCTCAGAAAGAAGTAAGGTGTGCTCGTGCTGGAAAGCCACCTCTCTGCATTAGAAGCCATAGAGTCAACGCCGTGAGTGATTCTGAAGAAGAGACTACATTTGAAGAGTGGGTGTATCCAACCACAACGGAGCTGAAGAATTGGCATACAAAGGACTTTGTGCCCATCTCCTTCATTGAGGAGTAACCTACTTGTTATTACTTTTCTTTCAATTTAAGAACATGTCGTCTGTAATATTTTGACAATGACTTTTCAACCATATGCCTGGCCAGAGGCACTTTGGTCCATTTGTCAAGGGTTTTATTTATGTTCATCTAATCATATGATCATTTAGTACATTGGACTCTTTTGCATTCAAATATTTGTGTTCATTGTATTTCCTTTCTTTCAATTACATTTTTCAAAAAAAATAGCCATGTATCTTACATGCACACACACACACACACACACACACACACACACACACACACACACACACACACACACACACACACACACACACTTTTACAGATCCACATCCACTCTGGATCCTATTGCCAATAACTTTGCTATTGCCGACTATGAATTTGAATGTCCTATCAACCAAGCTGAAAACGAAGGAGAGGAAGATTGTGACATACCGGGAGAACTATCCAGACTTCTATTACAAGAGGAAAAAGCTATTCAGCCGCACAAAGAGTCAGTTGAAGTTATCAACCTGGGTACTAAGGAAGATAAGAAGGAAATCAAGATCGGCGCTAACTTGGAAAGCAGTGTCAAGAGCAAGTTGGTTCAGATGTTGAATGATTATGTGGAAGTTTTTGCTTGGTCTTATGAAGATATGCCTGGGTTGGATACCGACATCATAGTTCATCGTCTGCCAACAAAAGAAGACTGTCCGCCTGTCAAGCCAAAGGTTCATCGCATGAGGCCTGATATGTCTGAAAAGATCAAAGCTGAGGTGATGAAACAATTTGATGCGGGGTTCCTAGCTGTGACATCCTATCCTCAATGGGTTGCCAATGTGGTGTTGGGGCCAAAGAAAGACGGGAAAGTTCGCATGTGCGTAGACTATAGGGATCTTAATAGGGCAAGCACCAAGGATGACTTCCCTCTACCACACATTGATGTCTTAGTTGATAATATTGCTCAGCATAAAGTCTTCTCATTCATGGATGGCTTCTCAGGCTATAATCAAATAAGGATGGCTCCCGAAGATATGGAGAAGACTACTTTCATTACACAATGGGGCACCTTCTACTACAAGGTCATGCCGTTCAGACTAAAGAATGCAGGGGCAACATATCAAAGGGCTATGGTAGCTTTATTTCATGACATGATTCATCATGAGATAGAGGTATATGTGGATGATATGATTTCCAGATTACAAACCGAAGAAGAACATCTCGATCACCTACACAAGTTATTCGAGAGGCTGAAAAAGTACAAGCTGAGGTTACACCTTAATAAGTGCACGTTTGGAGTACGATCTGGAAAGCTCCTAGGTTTTCTCGTCAGCAATAAAGGCATTGAAGTTGATCCTGCCAAGATAAAGGCCATCCAAGAAATGCCAGTCCCTCATTTTGAAAAAGAAGTCAGAGGATTCTTGGGTCGTCTCAATTACATTTCCCGTTTCATATCCCACTTAACTACTACTTGTGAACCACTCTTCAAACTCTTGAAGAAAGATCAGGTAGTCAGATGGAACGATGAATGCCAGATTGCTTTCGACAAAATCAGAGAATATTTACAAGAACCTCCTATTCTCATGCCTCTAGTTGAAGGAAGACCTTTGATCATGTACTTGACTGTACTAGAGAACTCTATGGGGTGTGTATTGGGCCAACATGACGAGTCTGGCCGAAAAGAGCATGCTATTTATTACCTGAGCAAAAAGTTTACCGACTGCGAGACCAGATATTCACTACTCGAGAAAACTTGCTACACTCTGGCATGGGCTGCTCGCCGGCTAAGACAATATATGTTGACTCATACCACTTTGTTGATTTCTAAGATGGACCCAATCATGTACATCTTCGAGAAACCTGCCCTTTCCGGATAGGTAGCCAGATGGCAAATGATCTTGACTGAGTACGACATTCAATACACGACTCAAAAAGCCATCAAAGGAAGTGTACTAGTAGATCATTTGGCCCATCAAGCTGTGGATGATTATCAGTCAATGAATTTCGACTTCCCTGATAAGAACATCATGCTGGTAACCGAATGTGCAAAATCTAGACCGTATGACGGACCTGGACAAGGATCCCGATGGACTATGGTATTCGATGGGGCTTCCAACGCCTTGGGTAATGGAATTGGTGATGTGATCATCTCTCCTGAAGGTTTCCACACTCCTTTCACTTCCAGACTATGCTTCGATTGCACAAATAATATGGCTGAGTATGAAGCATGCATCTTAGGTCTGAAAGCTGCTATTGACTTAAGGATCAAACATTTGGATGTATTCGGGGATTCCGCCTTAGTGATCAGCTAAGTAAAAGGAGATTGGGACACTAAACACCCTAATCTTATCCCTTACAAGGAACTTGTGCTATCCCTAATTCCTTACTTCGAAGAGATCACTTTTGAGCACTTCCCTAGGGAAGAAAACCAGTTGGCTGACGCCTTGGCAACCATGTCTTCAATGTTCAAGGTCAGATGGGGCAATGAAGCCCCTATCATTATAATTGAAAGATTTGATGAACCTGCACATTGCTATGAGCTCGACACCGATATGGAAAAGCCATGGTACCATGAGGTAATGAGATACCTTGAAGCTCAAGAGTATCCAGAGGGGGCATCTATCAATGACAGAAAGTTCTTGCGAAGATTTGCAGCCAAGTTCTTCCTCAGTAATGAGATATTGTACAAGTGCAACCATGATTCAACTCTACTCCAATGTGTGGACAAGAGAGAGGCAGAGAAAATCATGGAAGACATGCACGATGGTCTCTTTGGTACTCACTCAAGTGGACATGCGATGGCTAAGAAAATCTTAAGAGCAGGTTACTATTGGGCAATGATGGAGACTGATTGCTATCAACATTCAAGAACCTATCACAAATGTCAAATCTATGCTGACAAGGTCCATGTGCCTCCTATCCCTCTTAATGTCATGACCGCTCCGTGGCCATTTGCAATGTGGGGCATTGACATGATTGGAGAGATTAAGCCCATAGCTTCCAACGGACATCGCTTCATTCTTGTTGCTATCGATTATTTCACCAAATGGGTCGAAGCTGCCTCATTTTCCTCAGTCACCAGGAATGTGGTGGCCAGATTCATCAGACATAACCTCATCTACCGCTATGGTATCCCTGAAAGGATCATCACCGAAAATGGGACTAACCTAAACAATGCTATGATTACAGAACTTTGCACTCAGTTCAAAATCAAGCATCACAATTCTTCTCCATATCAAGAAGATTGTGCAAAAGATGGTAGTAACCTATAAGGATTAGCATGAGATGTTGCTGTTTGCTCTACATGGCTACCGTACTTCAACTAGAACCTCAACTGGGGAAACTCCCTTTTCCTTAGTTTATGGCATGGAAGTTGTTCTTCCAGTGGAAGTTCAGATTCCCTCGCTGAGGATTATGATTGAGGCAGGCTTAGGCGAAGACGAGTGGATTCAAACGAGATTGGATCAGCTGAACTTGATTGACAAAAAATGATTAGCTGCTATTTTCCATGGTCAGACGTATAAAAAATGGATGATTAAGGCTTTCAACAAAAAGATCAAGCCTCGAGTATATCAAGCTGGTGACTTGGTGATAAAATGCATCATTCTACCACAAGGAGACCCCAGAGGCAAATGGACTCCCACCTATGAAGGGCCATTTATTGTCAAGAGAGTTTTCTCTGGTGGTGCCATGATGCTGACTACCATGGATGGTGAAGATTTCCCACATCCTATCAATGCGGACATAGTTAAAAAATACTATGCATAAGAGACCCGTTAGGTTGACACACCTAAGCAAAATAAGGGCATCCCGACAAACCAAAAGGTTTGGGCAAAAATTGGGGATATATGCAAAAGATTGTACACCTGACAAGTTGAAAACCCGAAAGGGCGGCTTGGGCAAAAAAGGGTATCCTGGTGGGCTGAAAACCCGTAAGGACGGTCCAGGCAAAAGTTAAGGATTAAAAGCGTATGACTATGTCCCGTGGAATCAATACAGTCAATTTTATCATCAAGGTCCAAGTTCAGACGGTCTAAGATAAACCTAATCAACTTCTATCAACGGCAAGAGACATTCGAAGACATTGGGGCAATAGTAGAGTTGGAAGGCAATGAGATCATTTCACATTGCTATTTGTTTTCATTCTCAATGTTTGCTTTCCTTTCGACGATTTCCTCTTACTAGGATCTCCGTCTCTCTGTACAAAAACGCCTATTCATGGGTAAAATATCAATACAAAACAATTTGAAGTGCAAAAATTTATGTCTTCGTTTTTAATGCAAATTTGTCCAATGACTAAAATTGAATGAACATATGCATATGAGCATAATTTAAAACTATTTGGCACATGTGTCCTGCTAAGCAGCATTAAGCATCTCTTTAATGTATATGAAATATCCCCACAAAGTTATCTCACTATCATTATCCCCACAAGGGCGGCTACGATAAACCTTTCCCCTAACAGAGTTGCCCACAAAGTCTCTTTGCATAGGGTAATCCCCGACCAGAGTCTCAACCTCTTGGCCGCTTTCTCCCCAGCTAAGTAAATCTCTTCCTAAAGGAAAATCACCTCCTCAACAGGTTTCATTTCCCCAACAATAATCAAGGAACCACAAAACTCCCCAGCCGAGTTCAAATTTCCTTAACATACAACAATCAAGACACCACAAAGTTCCCTAGCTGAGCCTATCTTCCCCAGCTGAGCATATCTTCCCTTTCCAAGGCTATTATACCCAAGCGGAGTTTACCCTCCTCAATTGAGTCTATCCTCCCCAAGTTGAGTCTGTCCTACCCGACTGAGTCTACACTCTCCATTTTGAGTTCTCTTTCGAATTATTGCAAATCATAGGGCCATAATCCCCGATCCCCAGTAAAGCCGTCAACAAAGCCTTTACTGTTTCCAAAAGATACTAGGAAGCCTGGATCCGACCAAATATTAGCAAAATTTTCAAGTTGTTATGAAGCATGGACCCGACCAGATAATAGTTTGACTTCTTCAAGTTACTGAAACCTGGACCCGACTAGATAATAGATTTGAACACCTGAAACCTGGATCCGACCAGATAACAATTGATCTCAATTTCAAGATACTATGAAACCTGGACCCGACCAGATAATAGTCTAACTCTTCAAAGATATAGAAGAACCTGGACCCAATCCAACTAAGGTTTAACTTCTTTTCCCCAGAAGAATTTTCCTTTGCCCCAACAAATTACTCTGAAAATCTGGATCCGACCAGATAACAGTTTCTCAACTTCATCTTTGCAACTAAGTTATTGTGAAGCATGGATCCTACCAGATAGAAATTACCCTCGGAGATTCGTTGTGAAACTTGGGAACCGACCAAAAAACAACTAAATCCCCAAACAGTTTATTGTGAAGCCTGGACCCGACCAGATAGCAATTGACCTCATTGAACTCAGAAATATGCAAAACCTGGACCCGACCAAATATCAATTGACCTTATTAACCTCAAAAATCTGCAAAGTCTGGACCTGACCAGATAACAGTTTTTCAAAACAGTTTATTGTGAAGTCTGGATCCGACCAGATAACAGTTTTTCAAAACAGTTTATTGTGAATCCTAGACCCGACCAGATAATAGTTTTTCAAAAAGTTTATTGCGAAGCCTGGAGCCCGACCATATAACAATTAACTATGATCCCCAGAGAGACACTATGAAGCCTGGACTCGACCAGATAATAGTACAACTTTCCAAAAAATCATGAAACCTTGACCTGACCAGATAGTGGTTACCACTTCAAGTTACTGTGGAGCCTGGATCCGGCCAGATGACAGTTAACCTCTGTATCCCCAGCAAGTTGTTGTGAAGCCTAGATCCGACCAAATAACTATTCAATTTCAAGAAATTTTCTACAAAGCCTGGAATCTGACCAAATAACAGATAATTTGTCTCATCCTCAGCAAGTTGTGAAGCCTGGATCCGACCAGATAACAACTGATGCTCAAGAGATATTCCCCAGCAGAAGCATACTTTCAACAAAGTTTGAAGATATGTATATTCTTCATCCCCAATGACAATCAGGGATTCAACCTCCCAGAATTTCCATGGCAGCAGTCAAGGATTTATTTTCCCGGACAGAAACATACGTCCCACATTCATACATTCCCTATGCATTTAGCATAAGACCACATCTGGTGAACATCATGCATGCATCTGCATTTTACTAACTCTTTTTCTCACAGGTAAAACATCAAGTTTTAGTATAAATCAACAAGAGATTTGTGCTGATATTTCTTCTAATGTTTATCAACTTTCCTCCAAATGGCATCTATAAGCCCATTCACCATCCATCTTCGAGTGCAAATTTCTGGGCACTCTAGTGTTTAATCATCTTTCACCTTCAAGTCACGAATGGTGGACTCACCAATCTAACTCTTCAGGTTTAAGAAGATTGAACATGGACAGCTGTTGTACCCCAAAATTTGCCCTCTCATTTCTCAAAAGATCACCCTGGACCCTCAGGTTTGCTTCCACCCAATTCCAAGCCTTGAATTACAAATTTTTCAAGAAAGTAATTCACAAGGGTAAAATGGTCATTTGCGCAATAAAAAGTCAAACTTTGACTTTTGATCAAAATCAAGTTTCAAGAGTCATATTTCATCAAGACATGTTTGAGATATGAAGTTTGTTTCATCTGGAAATTAAAAAATCAAAAGTTTCTTTGAAAAAGTTAAATTTCTAAATATTTAGAATTTTTCTAAGTGTTTAAGAAATATGACAAGCTCAGAACTTCTGATCAGATTATCACCATGATGCAAGCTGATTCTGGAAGAACTTCTGACACAAAAGTTGTAGATTTCAATAGGATCTAAAATATTGCAGAACAGAACTTCTCCTAGAAATGATGGGATTTCAAGTTATAACTCCTCAAAGACACGTCCATGAAACTAAAACACTCAGCAAATTCTGGGCACTGTCAAAACAAATTTTGGTCAGAACTTCTGGGCCAGTTTCCACAAGGGTTCAATCAGAGTTTGCAAGGGTCTAAGTGTTTAAGAAATATGACAAGCTCAGAACTACTGATCAGATTATCACCATGATTCAAGCTGATTCTGGAAGAACTTCTGACACAAAAGTTATTGATTTCAATAAGATCTAAAACATTGTAGAACATAACTTCTCCTAGAAATGGCTGGATTTCAAGTTATAACTCCTCAAAGACACGTCCATGAAACTAAAACACTCAGCAAATTTTGGGCACTGTCAAAACAAATTTTGGTCAGAACTTCTGGGCCAGTTTTCGTAAGGGTTCAGTAAGAGTTTTCAAGGGTAATATAAAAAAGGTTACAAAGCATGTTGCAAGTGTCCTGGAAAGTCTGAGAGCTCCTTCAGAACATGCTGGAGCAAGGAAATACTAAGATCAGAAGTTGGGTGTTTGTTCTAAATTATGCTGAAGCTGAACCTCTGATCCAGATTTAAGCAATTATTCAGAACTCACATTGCAGGACTTCTGGTTTGATAAATCTCATCATCATTTAATGCTCACAACTACTTTTCAGTCTTTATCCAAAGGATTTCCACACGTGTAGCATAGAAGTACCATTGATGTCCTTGAAAAGCATATTTTGTACAAAGTATATGTTGGGCCCATGTTTCGCTTTTGCTTCTGAGGGTACTTTTCCTTGATTCATGCTTACAAATCCAGCTTAGGCATGGCTAAAAGCTGCTAACCACCTTACTTTGTGCCTTGAACCATACTTGTTTGAACTTGCTTCAAGAACAAGTCAGCGCCTAGCATATGATGGTTGTACCTTTGATTTCTCCAAGCTACTAAATCCTTGCCTATAAATTGAACTACATTTGCAACTGTGAAAGGGTCGGAAATTTGAGAAAGAAAAGCCCTGAACCTCTGCTAAAATTCCAAGAATCCAAAACTGCAAACACAACATACAAAACCTGTTGACTTTTGATTCCTTGCATTCAAACTCCATTTATTCTCAAGTGTTTCTTGACTAAAACCATCCACACAGTTTCTGATTCACATATTAGAAGCTATCCTAACTTCTGTGTTCATACTGCCATACATTCTCCATCCACCTTCACCTCAAAGAAGTCAGAACCATACCCCTTGGCTGTTCGAGAGGTTGAAAACTTCCAGCCTGCTGAGTAAATGAAGAAGTTGCTCAGAACATCACCCCTTTGCTATTCCAGAAGTTGAAAACTTCCAGCCTGCTGAGTACGTGAAGAAGCTGCTCAGAACATCACCAGAGTTAAGGTTAACTCCAGTTCACAGAATCTTTTCCAGCGGCAAGGTAAGCTTCTGCTGACTCTCACCACATTACTTAAGCATTACCATATTTGCATGTTCAAAAATACAATGTAGACATCATGTTTCTGATGCTGTACATATTCTGAGGTTTCACATATTTGTCTGCCTAAGTAGGGAGTAAATCAGTTCAGAACTTCTTGAAGAAATTAGAACTCAGAATTAGGTCTAGCAAATTCATGCTTGCCTCTGATTTATAGTTATGATATCTCTTATTTCTAAAACACTATGAAACCTACCATAACTGTCATGTGCGCATCTTCTGTTTTGTTGAGAAATGACCAAGTTGCATATGTTCTGACTAGCATGGAGAGGGAGACCAAGTTCTTCCAGTGGTATCAGAACTTATGAAATCTACTTTGTTCCTAGCGGACCCAGAACTTCTGACTTTACCTATTTTTCACTAACAAGATATCTATTTTGCAGTACGCCAGAGTCAGAACTTCTGACCTCCTTTAATCAGCAATACACTGATTCTATTTTCTTTTTCCTTACTATTTTTGCTATCACTTCTTATTAATCAAAAACACCAAAAACATTTTACATTTTTACATGCTTTATTTTATTTCTTAAAACAAAAGGTCAAAAATATTTTTTTAAACAAAACTTATCTCTTTTCTGAAACAAAACAAGTTCATTTCACATTTCCTTGTACATTCTTATTCATTCAATATGATTGTAATAGTAACTTAAGATTTAATTTTATTTGCAGTCCCCATTTTTAAATATGTACCCTGTTGTACCCCAAAATTTTCCCTCCCATATTTCCTCAAGACATGTCAAGAATAATCTTCAAGTTGCTCAAGTTGGCTCAAGGGTTGGACAGTCAAATCACCTCCTAAGGCAGTCAAGTCAAAATTAGGGTTTTGTGTTGCATTAAGGTCCTCATATACAAATGGCCTAAATTTCTTCCCAATGTCTTAATATGTTCTTAAGTTCATCCATGACAAATTTCAAGCCTTGCAGAGAAACTTTGGTTAGCCAATTGCTCAAGAGGCCCAAAAATCGACTGTGTTGGGTCAAAAGTCAACTGTGGCCTACATATAGTCAAACCTCAAGATTTTTTGTCAACATCATCATTTTGAAGGATAATTCATCATTTGATCAAGGGTTGATCATGATTCATCAAGGATTGCTCAAAATTCATCAAGATTCAAAAGTTGCTAAATGAGGGTTTATTAGGAAAAGTCAACTCAACTTTGACCAAACATAACTTTCTCATACTCTATGAGAAATGACCCATCCAAATCTCATTTTGAAGAGGATGCAATTCCCTACAATACATATTCATACCCCAAGATCATAAAATGCACTCACAAGAAGTTACAAATTTGGACATTATAGGTCATTTTTGAAAGTCAACAAAAACACCTTTTGTGCCAAAGCTTATAACTTGAGAATGGAAGATCAAAATGAGATGAGACCAAAAGGTTTTATTATAGGACATCTCAAGGTTTCTAAAAAGTCCAAGAACACCTCCAAAAGTTCAAAATTGAGGAAGTTATGCATTGTTGAAGTTGGGCATTTTTCCAAATTTGCCAAAAGTCAACTATCCTCAAAATTCCAATTTTTGACAAAAGGGCCCACTTTTTTCCACTTGATTTAGTCTTGTCATGCCACACACGTGTCCCATGCTTAATTTCATGACCAAACATTTATTTTTCTATTTTATTTCATTTTTATTGATTTAATTCATTATTAATCAATGTTAAATCAAATAAAATCCAAAGATTATTTAAAAGGGATCTTTGTGATTTGTACAGCTTGCAAAAATCATGTGACAACCAACCAACTTGTGCTAAGGCTTATTTGTGCACAAAATCTCAGATTTGGCCATACTTGGAAAGCTTTTCAATGGTGATAAAATCAAATCTCAAAACCTTGAATGTAGATGGATATTGGCCCAACTCTTAACCTAGAATCATTGCCTTATATGCAAGCAAGCCTCACAAACCTAATTCACGCAAAAAGCTCTGTTAAAACGGCCATACAAAAACTAAAAAATCCTTGAAAAAGTGGGAGATCAAAAACGATATTGGAGGCACCTTCAGACCAAAAAGAGAATGCAACTTTCTTTCTTGACATCCAGTGGTGCTATACCAAGTGAAACCAAGCCTTTTCATCAACCACATCGCACTGTAAGTCGTCTCAAACTTTTCCCTGAACACGAAATCCAAACTTCCAGTTCTTGCATCTTTTCTTCAAAATATTGGCATATTCATGTTTGTTATTGGATGTAGAACAGTTTTGCAATATTTAATTTTATTCTCAGGGCCTCTAACGTGATACCCGAACCTAGGGTTTCCAAGCTTTGTTTTTAGGCGTTTTTGATACAGGTATAATCAAGGCAAACCATGGCTATATTTATGCTCAGGGAAGAGAGACGATCACGTTGATACCCATCGTGTGCGTTTACATGACCTAGAACTTATTTTTGAATCGCCCCACAAAACTTCCTGCGGATAAAAATCCGCAGGTAAATAACCAGAGATTTTTGGAGAAGACGACCATACGTCGCTCTCCCATTGGCCGGTTTGAAATCAGCGCGCTTCTTATTTTTTTTCGAGGCATAAGTGTTTGTTTGATATATGTTAATTGTTGTATATTATAATAACAAATAAGGCATGGTGGTGTAGTGGCAGGGGAGAACGTCCAATGAGCAATGGGACCTGGGTTCGAATCCCAGGTCCCCCCAAAACATTTATTCAATTTTTTTCAGGTGATTCTATGTGACATTTAAAGGGGGATCCACCATACGCTTGCAAACATCAACACGCCATATGGCCTTCAGGCCAGATCTGGTGGCCAGGAATGAGGGGACTATCATGTTCCCTAGTCAAAGGCGCACACTGGATTGAAAAGGTCAACGAGGCGGGAGCATAATGGGCCTGGAAAATTGCTGAGTCAACCCCCCTTTCTAGGCCCAGACCCATTTTTTTTGGGTTTGCTTTTTTTTTCTTTCTTTTTTCTATATTTCCTTTACTTAATTTATTTTATTATTCTTATTTAATTAACCAATTAACAAATTAACTTCCTTTTTTTTATATATAACAAAAAAATCAGAAAACAAAAAAATATAATATTTTTATTTTCATTAGTTTATTTTGTAAATAAATATTGACATAATTTGTTTAGTTTTAATTAGGCATAATATTAATATTTTTGCAATAAATTAAAATTGGTGTAGAATTAGGTTTTTAATATATTTAATCATTTTATTTTTTTTATTTCTTTAAACATTCAAAAAACCAAAAAATATTTCTTTTTATTAATTAATTAGTTTAGGTTTAATTAAATGCCAAAAAATAACAAAAATCTCTTCCTTTAATGAAAAAGGGTCAAAACCCTAAAAAACTCTCCGATTCAATTTTTCTCGCGCGTATGATTTTTTTATCCATATAATTGTATTTGCTCAGAGGATGTAATAATTTTGGACTTAGGACTTTTTACCGCTTTTATTTATTTTTTGCATTTACTTTTTCAAGGGTTTGTTTTTGGCGATGTAAATACCCGACACCTTGTAATAGCTTAGTTTTATTTTCCGCAACCATTAACTGCTAGATGTATGAATAATAGGCTATGCATGACAAGATCTATCTTAACTTAAAATCAACCGTAGCTCACCATAACATGTACCAAGATAACATAACTGAAAATTGACACATTTGCACATGCCACTCTTAGTGTACGCCTCACTTGGTTGCCTCAAACGTGGTCATTGAGTATAGGGAGTTTTAGAGGTCGCCCTCTTGTCCAAAGATCATAAGTTGCCTCGAAACGGTTGCCTCGGATAAAATGATCTAAGACATTAGGGTTACCGCTAAGGCGTCCTAACATTGCTTTAGTGACCACATGTCCCTTAAATCGAATTGACTCGAAAACTCCAACGACGGTGCTACCTACTCCTCAATAGTGGGATAGCACTGTCTAAAGGATACTTGCATAGTTTAATCCCCTTTTGAGTAGGTAGAGGTTCTCAGGTACTTGCTCCTTCAAAACAAAACCAACTTTTCGCACTTACACTTTTCAAACAAAGTTTTCAAACAACACTTCATACACTCTTGAGGACAGAAACAAGAGTTAAATCGAAGTTTTCAAACAAAACTCTTTTTAAACCCACAAACACAAGAAAAGCAAACCTTTTGAAAACATAGTGAGCAAGTACCTAAGAGCCCGTGGATAACCACAGATAGAAAGGGTGCTAACACCTTCCCTTTCTATAATCTACCTCCCGAACCCGAGAAACATCTCGAAAAGGAATTTTTCTGTGCTTTTGTCCTTTCCTTGTTGGATAAAATAAAAGACGGTGGCGACTCTTGCTTACCACGACATTTTGCGAAAACAAACACAAACGCGAACCAGCATTCCAAAAACAGTCAGTTCTATTCCCACCGATCACAGAACTGGCGACTCTGCTGGGGAATCTTATAAGTGAGGTGTACCTTAGGATTAGATCACTTGTGTTTTCAATTGTATGCTTTGTATGCTTTAAATTTTGTGGGCTTGTATCGGAGTTCTATAGATCCTAACCCGGATCTGGGGATACCCTTTAGAAGTAGCAACAAACTGTGAGGGAACTGTGCGGGGTATACCGACATGGTTGAAGCAGTAGCTACGTTGATATGGCACTTTGGTGAGTACCGGTAACCCTTGAGTCAAGTAAAGTAGAGTACGGGGCCGCCGCGTGGTGTCGTGAAGCATCAACTGACCTTAGAACCTTACTTGACCATCTTGGCCTTTTTAGGAGTAGTGAGATGACCGACTTTGGTGCAGTCCGAAGTTGGTAGATACTCGATACTACACTCATTGGGGGTTGTTTTCTTGGAATATTTTGGTCGCCAGTTAAGTGGCTAAATCAAAACAATGAACATAGAAAACAATCCAATGATATTGAGCTCCTTAGAACCCGGTTACTATTTATAGGACAGGTTTTGAGCCAGCTAACTTCAAAAGGGTACTTACCTACGAACCCCATGCAAGCCTAAACCTAAGGACTTGTTTGCTTTGTCTGAATATGACTGTCTGTATATACACTTGCTTACTTTTGCATACATGTACATAGCATCATAAAGCATCATATGCATTTGCTAACCATTTCACGGGTTTGGATCTTCATCTTTGTTCTTGTTTTGTAGGACATGGAGTCTCTCCGCAGGAAAACAATTCAAGTCAACCTTGTAAGGATCCCTCCTCAACTCAAGGAGCTTACATCCAGGATTCCCGAGAACTCTCTCTTTAGTGAAAAACATGGTAGACTCCTTAGCCTGGTCAACACCAACATTGAAGAAGACATGATAAAAGTTCTCTTCCAGTTCTTTAACCCCCTACACCACTGTTTTACATTCCCTGATTATCAATTGGTGCCTACTTTGGAGGAGTTTTCTCAACTTCTGAGAATTCCTATTCTTAGTCAACTACCCTACAACGGTACGGAAAAAGAACCAAAACTTGAAGATGTTGCTCAAGCATTACGTTTGCAACCATCTGACATCAAGGGGCATTGGGAAATCAGAAGTGGTATCAAGGGATTCTTGGCAAAGTTTCTGTTTGAGAAGGCATAAGAATGTTGGAATTCTCTTGATCTACAAGCTTTTGAAGAGATTGTGGCACTCCTTATCTATGGGTTGGTGTTGTTCCCAAACCCTGATCAACTTATAGATGTGAATGCTGTCAAGATTTTTATGTCCAGGAATCCCATACCTACATTGCTTGGAGACATCCTCCACTCATTTTACACACGAACAATGAGAAAAAGAGGTGTTCTCATGTATTGTACTCCTCTCCTGACAAGGTGGTTTATTTCTCACCTTCCACAATCAGTTTTGAAGAATGAGCAGGGTTTAAGGTGGTCACAACGATTGATGACCCTCACACATTCTGATGTACATTGGTGTTCTCGGTCCAGAGAAAATGTCACTATCAATGATCGTTACGGAGAATTTCCTAATGTTCCTTTACTTGGAATTAGAGGAGGCATTACCTACAACCCCTGTCCGGCTTTGAGACAATTTGGATATGCTCGGAGGGATGGCCCTCATGACATGCTGATTCCTGACATAGTTTTTGACTTCGACAACGATGCGCAAGGACTTCGACAAAGGTTCATCAGAGCTTGGAGGATGCCTAACAAGGTAGATAGTAAGACACTGGGGCACAAGAATTCCATCCCCCTTGAGTCTTACCTCAAGTGGGTACGAACCCACTCCCAGAAACTTATGATGCCATATCCTCACATCTCCCTTTGATCAAAGAGCCTGTTACGGAAGGAGAGGTTCCATACACCATTCTACATCCTGACATGCCAACATCATGGGAAGAAATGCAAAAGAGTTAGATCCAACTAAAGGAAGAACGGAATGCTTTTGAAGCCAGCTTCCATGCCAGTGAGAAGAAGGTTTTGGAGCTCACCCGCCGAATTCACGAGGAAGAGACCCTCAACACTTACATCACTCCAAAAAGGATGCGCAATGTCTTTTTACATTAAGTCTTTTGTAATATTTCGCCCATGAGGCACTTATGTACTAAACAAATTTCTTCTTAATATGACGTGTGTTCTTTTTTTGTCTGCAACGAATTTGAATTTTTGAACCCTTGAATGCATTACATAAATAGCATACCATTCATCATATGCATAACAGGTACCCTTTTTACAGGTCACTTATCTTCTTCGCTGTTTATTTCAGCAATCATCATGTCTACTGAACCTTCCACTGAGCAAGCTATCAAGGTCCTCCAGGCCCAGAATGCCCAATTTCAAGAGTTGGTTATGATCCTAGCTAAGGGTCAGCAGGACTTGAAGACCCTGATTCTGAAAGAGAGGAAGAAGAAGAAGAAGAAGAGGACCGTCATGTTCAACACCGAACGCAGGTTTGGAAACGGGCTGCAAAATGAAGTTGAGCTAACCACCTCATCTGGAGGGAAGGATAGCCCACAATAAAGGAAGGCTCATAGCCCTGAAGTCTCCGACAACGAGATGGACTATGATGAAGAACAGTATCCTCCTACTGAGGATAAGTACAAACAGCTGGAAGACCGTTTGAGCGCTGTGGAAATACAGAAGGTGCCCGGTCTAGACTTCGGAGATCTGGGTTTATCATCTGGGGTGGTGATTCCCCATAAGTTTAAGGCACCTGCCTTTGCCAAGTATGACGGAGCTTCCTGTCCAAAGCTGCACCTCCGGTCATATGTGAGGAGGATCCAACCTTACACTGTTGATAAGAACTTATGGATCCACTTCTTTCAAGACAGCCTTTCAGGGACTCAGCTTGAGTGGTTCTATCAGCTGGATGGAGCCAGTATCCGCAGCTGGGAGAATTTGGCTACTGCGTTCTATAGGCAGTACCAGTATAACTCCGACCTCACTCCTACGCGTACCCAACTCCAGGGTATGTCAATGGGGACGAGTGAAGGATTTAAAGAATATGCCTAAAAATGGAGAGATCTTTCCGGAAGGGTACAACCACCTTTAGCCGATCGTGAACTTGTTGACATGTTTTTGGGGACCCTGTCTGGTCCATTCTTTAATCATTTGATTGGAAGCTCTTCAGCCGGGTTTACAGACCTTATCTTGACTGGTGAGAGGATTGAAGCAGGTATTAAGGCTGGGAAAATACAAAAGGGTGCCTCATCGAGCACCAAGAAGAAACCGTTTAAGAAAGAGTCCAGTGCGGTCTACAGCTCAAGAAGACGGAATAGACCGGAACACCGCCAAGCTGTCAACGCGGTTGTTATTTCGAAACCTGCCGGTGCTCCTCAGCATCACAACCAACAAAGGGAAGAGAGACCTAGAAGGCAATTCACTCGTCTCAGCATGACTTTGTCTCAGATATTGCCGCAGTTGCTGAAGACCAATTTGGTAACTCTAAGGGAAGCCCCAAAGAATCCGAATACTACATCATCAAAGTATAACCCCAACGCCCGCTACGCTTATCACTCCGAGAGCCCGGGGCATAATACAGATGATTGTTAGACTTTGAAGAATAAGGTCCAAGACTTGATTGATGCAAAAGAGATTGAGTTTGAGGCGCCCGAGAGGCCTAACGTTGTGACTGCTCCCATGCCCAAGCATGGAGTGAATGTTGTAGAGGAAGACTTGTTTGTAGTTTCTGTGGATGATATTGTTACCCCTCTGTTGACTGTCAAGAAGAACCTGTTGCTAGCCGGTTTATTTTCGGGCTGTGGTGAAGGTTGCCATGTGTGTTCTGTTGTACCTACTGGTTGCCCATCTCTGAAGTCAGGTATCCAAAACCTGATGGATAGCAAAGAGATCATGTTTGAAAAGACTGTTGTTCCATCCGTTCCTACTGAATAAGTTGCCATCGTTACCATTTTCAACAATTCTCCCAAGGTTCCCTCGAGGAAGCCTATTAGAATTACGCCCGTTCCGAAGATCGCACCTATAATCATCACTGTTCTGGGGCACATCCCCTATACATCCGACAAAGCTGTCCCTTGGCACTATAGGGTAGATGTTTATGTTCTTGGAGTTAAGCAAGAGTTTGATGCTGATACCAACGTCAGCAACATTACTGGGCCTGCCAAAGTCACCCGCAGCGGTAGACTTTTCTCACCTGATATTGCTCCACCAGTTGCCCGAAGACCTGTTGTCATTTCACCTGCAAGTGTACCTACTTCCATTCCTGATCAAGTTCCTATTCCTACCCCTGTCGCCGAGTCATCTGACGCTCGGGGCAAAGGGATCGCCACTGATATGCCTGCCCAGACGGAGGCACCAAAGACCATCAATGTTGAAGCTTCCAAACAGGAGATGGAAGAGATTCTGAAGATCATTAAGAAGAGTGATTATAATGTAGTTGAGCAGCTGGGGAAAACCCCATCCAAGATTTCTATGTTATCACTGTTGTTATGTTCAGAGGCCCATGCCAAGGCTCTGATTACCTTCCTGAAGACGGCCCACGTACCACAAGAGACATCATCTGATCAGTTTACTGATTGTGTGGCCAATTTAACTACTGATAATGGTTTGGGTTTCTCCGACGCTGATATGACTGCTAAAGGGAAGAACCATAACGATGCCCTGCATGTCTCTATTGAATGCAGGGGCACTACTCTTGCACATGTGTTGGTTGACACGGGGTCCTCGTTGAACGTCTTGCCCAAGAAAGCTCTAGACAGGTTGGATTGTGAAGGTTTAGAGCTAAAGCCAAGTAACATTGTTGTCCGGGCCTTTGATGGGTCTAAAAGGATGGTTCATGGTGAGGTTGACATTCCAATCAAGGTTGGTTCCCAGGTCTTCAATTCGACATTCTATGTGATGGACATTCGACTGTCCTATTCTTGTTTGCTGGGTCGTCCATGGATCCATAAAGCTGGAGCTGTGACCTCCACACTCCATCAAAAGCTGAAGTACCTGGTCAGAGGGAAGATTGTGACAGTACAAGGGGAGGAATAGTACATGGTCAGCCAACTCAACTCGTTCCGGTACATAGAGATGGATGGGGAATTCATTGAGACCCTATTCCAACACTTCGAAGAGGTTCCTCAGGCACTGGCATCAGCTGAGACTGTGATTGAAGATTCTCCTTTGAAGATGGCTTCCTTAAAGGATGCCCGAGCTGTTATTGAGAAGGAAGCTCAGAGGGTTGTTCGTAGTACAAGGATTGGAAGACCTCCTGTGTTCATCAGCAACTCGAGAGTAAATGCCATCGAAGATGACGTGGAGGAATCTGAATTCGACAACTGGATCTACCCTACGACCAACGGTGGACCAAACAACTGGACGGTAAAGGACTTCGTCCCTATTACTTTTGATACTCAGTAATGAACTCTTTTGTTTTGAATTTGTAACAGATAATGTTTTGAAACTTTATGTCCCGGTGTCTTACCCGGGGCACCGTGGCTTCATTTGTGAGGGCTTTTGTGTGCCATTTTCATATATCATTAATAAAAGCATTGGACGTTTCTTGCATTTCAAATTTTGCGCTCCTTGTCTTTCTTTATTATATATTGCAAAATAGCTATTTTACACACACTCACATATACAGGTCTCAATCCACTCTGGATCTCACTGGTAACGGCTCTGCTACTGTCAGTTATGACTTTGAAAATCCGATCAACTTAGCCGAAGACGAAGGTGAAGATGATTGCGAAGTGCCTGGTGAGCTTGCAAGACTGCTACTTCAGAAAGAGAGGGCCATTCAGCCACATGAAGAGCCAGTGGAAACGGTAAATCTGGGTATTGAGACAGACAAGAAGGAAGTCAAGATCGGTGCAAATCTGGAGCTTAGTGTGAAACAATAGTTGATTCAAATGCTGCATGACTATGTCGAGATCTTTGCCTGGTCCTACGAAGATATGCCTAGGTTGGATACTGACATCGTGGTTCATCGCCTGCCTACCAAGGAAGACTGCCCTCCGGTAAAGCAGAAGGTCCGCCGTATGCGTCCAGAGATGTCTGAGAAAATCAAGACCGAAGTTATGAAACAGTTTGATGCCGGTTTTCTAGCAGTAACTTCTTACCCTCAGTGGGTTGCCAATGTGGTTCCGGTACCGAAGAAATATGGTAAGGTCCGAATGTGTGTTGACTACAGGGATTTGAACAGGGCGAGCCCTAAGGATGACTTCCCTCTGCCTCACATCGACGTTCTAGTTGACAACACTGCTCAACATAAGGTATTCTCCTTCATGGACGGTTTCTCCGGTTATAATCAGATAAAGATGGCTCCCAAAGACATGGAGAAGACCACTTTTGTCACTCAGTGGGGTACCTTTTGCTACAAGGTCATGCCTTTTGGGTTGAAAAATGCTGGGGCAACGTATCAGCGTGCCATGGTTGCTCTGTTTCATGATATGATCCATCATGAGATTGAAGTATACGTCGACGATATGATTGCAAGGTCCCAAACTAAGGAGGAACACCTTGACAATCTACAGAAGCTGTTTGACCGGTTGAAGTTGTACAAGCTGAGATTAAACCCGAACAAGTGCACCTTCGGGGTGAGATCTGGAAAACTACTAGGTTTCGTCGTAAGCGACAAAGGTATTCAAGTGGACCCTGCCAAAGTGAAAGCCATACCAGAGATGCCAGCTCCCAAGACAGAGAAAGAGGTCAGAGGCTTCCTAGGACGTCTGAACTACATTGCCTGATTCATCTCACATCTAACTGCTACTTTTGAGCCAATCTTCAAGCTACTGAGGAAAGATCAAGTTGTACATTGGAACGATGAATGCCAGGCCGCTTTCGAAAGAATTAAAGAGTATCTCCAAGAGCCACCCATTCTGATGCCACCAGTTGAAGGGAGACTGCTGATCTTATACTTAACAGTACTTGACAACTCAATGGGGTATGTGCTGGGGCAACATGACGAGTCTGGCCGAAAAGAGCATGCTATTTATTACCTTAGAAAAAAGTTTACCGACTGTGAGACCCGATACTCACTGCTTGAGAAAACTTGTTGTGCTTTGGCATGGGCTGCTCGCCGGCTAAGACAGTATATGCTGACTCACACTACTCTATTGATTTCAAAAATGGATCCAATCAAGTATATCTTCGAAAAGCCTGCCTTGTCCGGAAGAATAGCAAGATGGCAGATGATATTGACTGAGTATGACATATAGTACACAACTCAAAAAGCAATCAAGGGAAGTGTACTGGCAGACCATTTGGCACATCAGGCAGTGGATGATTACCAGTCTATGAACTTTGAATTTCCATACGAGAATATCATGGTAGTGACTGATTGCGAGATACCTGGACCAGATGAAGGACCTGGGGAAGGATCCTGATGGTCTATGTACTGTGATGGAGCCTCAAACGCTTTGGGTAATGGCATTGGCGCTGTGATCATATCTCCTAAAGGCTCTCATACTCCGTTTATCGCCCGACTATGTTTCAACTGCACCAACAACATGGCGGAGTATGAAGCCTGCACTATGGGTCTTCGAGCTGCAATTGACCTAAGGATCAAGTTTCTGAGTGTCTTCGGAGATTCCGCTCTCGTGATCAGTCAGATCAAAGGAGAATGGGATACGAAACACCCAAATCTTATTCCTTACAAGGAGTATGTATTGACGTTGCTTCCCCATTTCGAGGAGATAACCTTTGAACATTTCCCAAGAGAGGAGAATCAGTTGGCGGATGCGCTAGCTACGATGTCTTCTATGTTCAAAGTCAAATGGGACAACGAGGCTCCCCGGATCATTATTTGGAAATTGGATGAACATGCATATTGTTGTGAGCTTGAGACCGAAGAGGTAATATAAAAACCTTGGTATCATGAAGTGAAGAGGTACCTTGAAGCTCAAGAATACCCCGAGGGTGCATCTGTTAATGACAAGAAGTTTCTGAGAAGGTTCATGACAAAGTTCTTCATCAGCAATGGCATTCTTTACAAGTGTAACCATGATTCAACCTTACTGCGTTGTGTGGATAAGATTGAAGCAGAAAGGATCATGGCAGAGCTGCATGAAGGTACCTTCAGAATGCATTCCAGTGGACATACCATGGCAAAGAAAATCCTTCGGGCAGGATATTACTGGTCAACAATGGAAGCCGACTGTTATCACCATTCTCGGACATGTCACAAGTGCCAGATCTATGCTGATAAGGTGCACATTCCTCCAGTTCCTTTGAACGTCTTGACAACACCTTGGCCTTTTTCAATGTGGGGCATTGATATGATCGGCGAGATCAGACCTACGGCATCCAACGGGCATCGCTTCATCCTGGTAGCGATTGATTACTTTACAAAGTGGGTTGAAGCAGCTTCCTTTACCACCATAACCAAGAACGTCGTGGCACAATTCATTCGACACAACCTGATCTGTCGATACGGTGTACCAGAGAGGATCATTACGGATAATGGTACCAATCTTAACAACAAGATGATCACTGAGCTCTGCGAGCAATTCAAGATATAGCATCATAATTCTTCTCCCTACCGGCCGAAGATGAATGGGGCTGTAGAAGCAGCTAATAAGAACATTAAGAAGATTGTGCAGAAGATGACAATGACCTACAAAGATTGGCACGATGTGATCGGTGGAAATAGAACTGACTGTTTTTAAGCTGGTTTCGCGAAATGTCGCGGTAAGCAAGAGTCGCCACCGTCTTTTATGTTCTCCAACATGGAAAGGACAAAAGCACAACAAAATTCCTTATTCGAGAATGCTTCTCGGTTCGGGAGGTAGATTTATAGAAAGGGAAGGTGTTAGCACCCTTTCTATCCGTGGTTATCCACGGGCTCTTAGGTACTTGCTCTTATGTTTTCAAAATTTGTTTGCTTTTCAAGTGTGCGTGGGTTTTGAAAAAGTTTTGTTTAAAAAATTTCTAAGTAACTCTTGTATCTGTCCTCAAGAGTGTATGAAAAATTTGTTTGAAAACTTTTAGAAAGTGTGAAGTGTGAAAAGTTGTTTTGTTTGTTTTTGAGAAGAGCAAGTACTTAAGAGAAATCTACCTACTCTAAGGAATTAAGCTGTGTAAGAGTCCTTTAGGTAGTGCTATCCCACCATTGAGAGATAGGTAGCACCGTCGTTGGAGTTGTTCGGGTCAATTCGATTATCGGGATAGTGTGGTCACCAAAGCAATGGTAGGACATCTTAGAAGTAACCCTAATGTCCTAGATCCTTTTATCCGAGGCAACCGTTTCGAGGCAACTGGATCTTAGACAGAAGGGCGACCTCTAAGACGTCCTATACTTGATGACCACATTGAGGCAACCAGTGAGGCGTACCCTAGAAGTGGCATGTGCTTTGTGTGTTGTTTTTCAGTTAATTGTCTTTGTACATGTTATTTGTGAGCTACAGATTAATTTTATTTACATACATTCTTTCATGCATTTTTTTAACAGTTAGGAGTGCGGAAAATAAATTGCGAAAATATAAATCTAACTATTACAAGGCGCGGGTCTATACATCGCCAAAAGACAAAAACCCGTTTTGGTAAATAAGTGCGAGAATTTAAATAAAGCGGTAAAAATCCCT
Source organism: Vicia faba (assembly GCA_948472305.1). Lineage (NCBI taxonomy): Eukaryota > Viridiplantae > Streptophyta > Magnoliopsida > Fabales > Fabaceae > Vicia > Vicia faba. Next base: position 1,468,477,835 of record OX451739.1, on the reverse strand, counting down.
AATTAACTATTACATACTATGTACAAATACATAAATATAAAATAAGAAAATAAATACGCGCGAAAGAAAGAATCGGGAACGTCCTAAGGGTGTTGACCCTTTTAAGAAAAGAATTGAATTTTTTGTCCTTTTTTGTAATTAATGAAATTAAAACTAATAACTAATTAATTAATTAATTAAGAAAATGATATTTTTGTGTTTTTATGTTTTTAATGAAATAAAATAAAAAGGAATTAAAATTAAAAGTTAATAAAGTCTAATTCTAAATTTACTTTAGTTATTAAAAAAAAGATTAAAATTGCCTAATTAAACTAATTAATTAATTATAATTTAATTACAAAATAATGAATTAAAGTGAAATTAATAAATAAGAATAATAAAAATATTAGTTTTTTTGATTTTTTTGTTTATGAAAATAATTATCTATGAATTAAATAATAATAATAATAGTTAATAATAAAAATTAGTCAAAAGAAAATAAAAAAGGAAAAGAAAACAAAAGAAAATATGAAAGAACCATGGGGGTGTTGGCCCAGGTATGGAGGTTTGAGGAAGCAATATGGCCCAATAAGCTTAAGCCTTTGTTGACTTTAGGAATTGCCTGCACGTGCTTTGACTTGGAGCATGGTATCCAGCATCTCATAGCCCCTGGATTGATCTTTGAGGCCACTTGGCGCATGATCGTTTGATGCACATGGTGGAAAGCCTTTGTGAAACCTGCACAGGAACATGTTATGGAAAAATAGAAATAAGCATTTGGGGGACCTGGGATGTTGATGGAGTGCTTGGAAGTAGTTGAATCTGGCTAGATCAGGTCTTTCGAGCTTGACAACTTCAAGGAAATTTTTGCAATTTTGGGGCGTTCTCTAGGCTGTGTGTATTTGTCTGTAATGCTTTCTCATGGCTTGTATTTATAGAGGAGATGGAGGGGACAAAGAAATAAGGCAAGAATCCAAGCCATAAAGCCATGCTTTCAAACCAAAATCCAACAAATTAAAAAGCTTCCAAAATTTGCAAAACTTTCCCTTTCCATGCTTACATGTATCTGGACATCTTGGCACAAATTCAAAATTGTGTACAAAAAATAGCTTGCACAAATTTGGAAGCTAGTAAATGGCATATAAAGGTCATTCAAACCACAAAGATCCCCTTTAATTAATTTTTTTGATTTTATTTGAATTTTATGGATTTAAAATGAATTAAATGAATAAAAATTAAATAAAATAGAAAAATTAATGTTTAATCTTGAGATTAATCATGGGACACGTGGGTGGCATGACAAGGCTGAATCAAGTGGAAAAAAGTGGGCACTTTTGTCAAAAATTGAAGTTTCAAGGATAGTTGACTTTTGCCATTTCACAAAAATTTCCCAACTTCTCCAATGCATATCTTGCTCAATTTTGATCATATGAACATGTTCTTGGACATTTTGGAAAGGTCTTGAAGTCCTATAACCAATGCCTTTGGTCCCATGTAATTTTTATTTACCAATATCAAGTTATGGTCTTTGACTTAAAATGCTTTTTTGTTGACTTTTAAAAATGACCTATAATGTTGAAATTGATAACTTTTTGTGAGAGCATTTCTTGGACTTGGAATGTGAAGATGGGTTGTAGGAAATGTCTGCCCCTTCAAAATGAGCATTGGATGGGATTTTTCTGATGAACCATGAAAAAGTTATGCCTTGGTCAAGTTACAGTTGACTTTTCAGCTGTCCAAAAATGGAAACTTTTGCATCTTGATGATTTTTGAGCCATGCTTATGGAATCATGATCAAGACTTGATCAAATGATGATTGTGGCTTCAAAATAAGATGTTGACCAAAATTTTTGACTTTTGACTGCCAAATGACCATTTTGCCCCTACAGTTGATTGTGAAGCAATTAGGGTTTCTGACTGTGCAACTTGACCTTGTGAGCCTTGAAACTTGGCATGTAGATGCTTTACAATGTGTATGAGCATATGGGACTTGATTGAGCCCTTGAAAACCTCAACTTCCTTGCAAGAACCAAAACCCTAATTTTGACTGGCTTAGGAGGATATTTGAACTGTGCAACCCTTGAGAGATTTTGAACCATTTGGAGATGATGCTTGTCAAAAATTTGAAGAATATGGGAGGGAAAATTTTGGGGTACAACAGTTTCCCCTGTTCAATCTTCTTAGACCTGAGGATGTAGATTGGCTTGTGTGCCTTTCGTGATCCGAGGGTGGAAGATGATTGAACACTAGAGTGCCCAGAAATTTGCACTCATATAGTAGAGTACCAGCAGTGTGATGTTGGGAATGGGCTTACAGATGCCATTTGGAGAGATGGTGGATAAGAGGATGGGCTTATAGATGCCATCTGGAGATGTGACAGAACCTTGTCGGGAATGGGCTTATAGATGCCATTTGGAAATGTGATGGATAGTTGAATCTGAATAAGAAATAGAATAGCTTCCGTGTCTGGAGCATATCTAGTCTGTGTCTGATTGTTGACGTCTGAATAAATGGTAGAATGACCGCCGTGTCTGGGGTATATCCATACTGTGTTTGAATGAGTGACAGAATGTCATCCGAATCTGGATCGTATCTGGACTGTTTTTTGAATGAATCTGGACTAAACAATAGAATAGCATCCGGGCTGGAGCATCTCTAATTTGTCTTTAGAAGCTTGAATCTGAATAAGCAATAGAATAGCGTCCGGGTCAGGAGCATCTCTAAGCTATATCTCAAAGGAAATCTGAATAAGTATCAGAATGTCGCCATGTCTGGGTTACAACTGAACTGTTTCTAACAGGAAGTCTGAATAAGCATTAGAGCAGCATCCAGATCCGGAGCATCCCTAGGCTATCTCTGGAGAGAAATCTGGAATAAACAATAGAATAGCATCCGTGGTTGGAGCATTTCTAAGTTATCTTTAGGAGTTTGAATCTGAATAAGCAATAGAATGGCGTCCAGATCTGGAGCATCTCTAGGCCATCTCCGGAGAGAAATCTGAATAAGCGGTAGAATAACATTCGGGTCAGGAGCATCTCTAAGCTATATCTGAAAGGAAATCTGGATAAGTATCAAAATGTTGCCATGTTTGGGTTGCATCTGAACTATCTCTGGACGGAATCTGGAATAAGTATCAGAATGTCGCCATGCCTGGGTTACATCTGAACTATCTCTAGAGGGAAATCTGAATAAGCAATAGAATAGCATCCGGATCTGGAGCATCTCTAGGCCATCTCTGAAAGGAATCTCTGAATAAGCAATAGAATAACAGCCGGGTCCGGAGCATCTCTGAGCTATTACTGGAGAGAAAATCTGAATAAGCAAAAGAATAGCATCCAGGTTAGGAGCATCTCTAAGCTATATCTGAAAGGAAATCTGAATAAGTATCAAAATGTCACCATGTCTGGGTCGCATCTGAACCATCTCTAGAAGGGAATATGGAATAAGCAATAGAATAACATCCGTGTCCGAAGCATGTCTAAGCTATCTCTAGAAGGGAGTCTGGAATAAGTATCAGAATGTAGCCATGTCTGGATCGCATCTGAACCATCTCTAGAAAGAATCTCTGAATAAACAATAGAATAGCATCCGTGGTTGGAGCATCTCTAAGTTATCTCTGAAAAGAAGCCCTGAATAAGCAACAGAATAGCGTCCGGTTCTGGAGCATATTTGAACTATCTCTGAACAAGCAACTCTGAATAAGCAACAGAATAGCGTCCATCTCTGGAGCATTTCCCAGCTATATCTGAAAGGAAACTCTTGAATAAGCAAAAGAATAACATCCATCTCTGGAGCATTTCTAAGCTATCTCTGAAGAGAAAATCTGAATAAGCAAAAGAACAGCATCCATATCTGGAGCATTTCCCAGCTATATCTGAAAGGAAACTCTTGAATAAGCAAAAGAATAACGTCCATCTCTGGAGCATCTCTAAGCCATCTCTGAAGAGAACTCTGAATAAGCAAAAGAATAGCATCCATATCTTGGAGCATTTCCCAGCTATATCTGAAAGGAAATTCTTGAATAAACAAAAGAATAACATCCATCTCTGGAGCATTTCTAAGCCATCTCTGAAGAGAAAATCTGAATAAGCAAAAGAACAGCATCCATATCTGGAGCATTTCTCAGCTATATCTGAAACTTCTTTAATGTAGATATGCCCTGGCTAGATACAGGTATCGAATCTGGAATTGCGGCAGTTGATAGTAACCGTCTTTGGATTGACCTTTTTCCTGAAAAGGTAAAACATCAGTTGTATGCAATGTCATGATGCATGAACTGCATGATTTTAAGATGTTCTCAAAAATAAATGAGATTTGTGTTGTATGATGCGTATGCATGCTATAATGTATGAAGATGTGATATGTTTATGAATGTATTTTCGTCTAGGAAAATAAATCCTTGACGAATGCCGGGAAGTTGGATCCTGGGCTGATGTTTGAAGAGTAGAGTTCTTCATTTCCGCTGGGGATGATGGTTGCAAGAATAAACCGGTAGGAGAAGATGACTCCATTAGGGAATAAACTTGTTGGAGAGATTACTCTGCGGGGAATTACTCTGTGGGAAGAGATACTTCGCTGAGGTTTGATGATAACTCCGCTGGGGATTCCGTTGATAAGCCCTGTTGGAAGATTTGATGAATTCCGCTGGGGATAGGAAGAGCTTCGCCGAGGACGATCTTTCCGTGGTAATTAGCTGAGGATAACCAAGTTATAAGTTCTGGTGAGGAATAATCTTTGAATAAAGCCGGGGAGATGCGTTCGTACTCTGCAGGGGATAAGCTTCCAGAATCTACTGGGGATAAGCTTCCAGAATCTGCTGGGGAGATTGATTCAACTTTCCTGGGGAGACTTTTTGAGACTGTACTGGGGAGTGGCTCCACAAGGGTGTCTGGTATTCCGCCGGGGAACAATCTTAGATCAAGACTGTCGGGGATGCTTGCTTAGGAACATCTGTATACTCCGCTGGGGAATATTGAGATTTTCTGGGGATACCCAACTTCCTTAAGGTTGACAGTGAACTAACTCTGCTTGGGGAGAGCGTTAACTGACTTGCTAGAGATATTGTGCCTTTCTAGGGCTGATGAGAGACCAACTCTGCTCGGGAGAGAGTATTGTTGAATCTTATCTTACTTTTCGGGGAGTGAAGGTGTCTTGGTCACGTTCTTCAGCTGAACCTATCTTAGTACCTTGGTGGACAGAGCAACTAGATCGCTTGGACAACTCATTGTTGCCCCTGTTTCTGATGTGGGAGAAGAAGATACCTTGTGGAGGTGCTTGATAACTGCTGATTGACAAATCTTCTTCTGGTAGGCAAGTGACGAGCTGACGGGACATAGTCGTACGCTTTTGATCCCTAACTTTTGGCTGGACCGCCCTTTCGGGTTTTCAGTCCACCGGGATACCCATTTTTTCCCAAGCCGCCTTTTCAGGTTTTCGATTTGCCGGGTGTGCAGATTTTTCTATCTCATCCCTTATTTTTGCCTGAACCTTTTTGGTTCGCCGGGAAGCCCTTATTTTTGCCTAGGTGTGTCAACCTAGCGGGTCTTTGATTATGCGCAGTATTTTTTCGACTATGTCCGTGCTCTCAGGATGCAGGGAGTTATCACTGTCAGTAGTGGGGTGTCGCCATACTACCAGAAGATGTTCGTTTGATTGTCCAATGCCTCAAGTGATCCAGGTAGAGATTTGCCCCATGTTGATTGGCCTTTTGAGAGATTCTCCGAATCTTGACTTAACTGCCCCAGATGATGGACGATGATCACGCCGTGCCCCTTGATTGGAAGTGCTTTTGTTCATTAGATATTCTTCGCGCGAATTTCTCTGTTGTTCGAACAAAAAGTCATATGCAAACAATGTTATATTAAAAATGCAAAGCTTATGTCTGTTTTGAAGTTTTTGAAAATGCATTTTTTCATAAAAACAAGTGAATTTTTTTTTTGTAAACTGTGATGTCAACTCGTTATTTTACCGCAAGCCTTAAGGAGTCAGGATACCTTTCGTAATAGTATGCTTTCGAACTAACCCGTGCTTCAGCTAGGACTTTTAAGGGTTATAACGTGGCCTGGTTCACGGTTTTAAGAAACAAAGGATAAAGGCTCAAGTTTTATTTGTACCCACCCGCTCTTCGTGATGTTCTTCAAACCTAAACTCAGCTGATCGTGCGTTAGACCTTGTTTGAGTCTTTGCTTTGATATACCAGTGATGGTTCGGATATTGACAATTTATTTGGAATAGGCAGTCATTCCTTTTTTGGTTGAGGGTTTGTAGGACCTCTTTCTTTTTTGATTTCGTTATCCCTGTTTTTTGCCTGAACTGTTTCTTTTGGTGGTTACAGTCCGCGGGATGCCCCAGTTTTGTAAGTCTCCTTCGTAGGTTTTGACTTGATGGGCTTTTATTTTTGAAAGATAACGGGTGCCTGTCTTTATGATTATTCGGAACCATCACTGTCTTTTGTTTTGGAAGGACTCCTTTGATGCCGTTCGTTGTGCACTTGGATCAACTGAGAGAACTACCCTGCCCCGGGTTATGATTAAGGGTTTTAATTTTCGAAAAGAAAAACTCCTACTTCTTTGGCTCAAAGGGGTTGACGAGGGATTATCTTCCTTATAACTCCAGTGTTTAGGAATTGAAACAATGCCTGTACCTCATCAGCGGGGTCTGTTCAAAAGCATACTGTAGATTGTGGTATCGTTTTCGTCATCCTCCCTCAAGAGGCTTAGAATTTTCAATCGAGAGTTGAACATCAAGAAAAATAAAAGCAATTTTGAATATAGTGAATACAAAATAATTACTTCAAAACAGACATGTGTAATGCATTAATGAAATAACAACGTTTGATATGAATAAAATGTTTAAACAATCAAAGAAAAATACAACTTGAACATTCGAATGAACAAAAGTTTCTTAGTTTGAACTAGTCATTTCAGATGGAAGATTTTCAGCAGAAGATTTTCATTTTCCTTCCCGGCATGAACTCCAGCACCCTTCCTTCGATCAAGTCTTGGATCTTATTCCTCAGGCTCCAACAATCGTCAGTGTCATGTCCAGGACTGTCAGAATGGTAGGCACACCTTTCATCAGGATTGTACTTTAGGGAGGTTATGTTGAGCTTCTTGGGAGGATCCTTTAAAGCAATCAGCTTGACCTCCAACAAGCGTTTCAATATTAGTGAGGATGGCACACCAGTCTCCGAGAAATGTATTCCAGACGTATTTTGCTTACGCCAATTACCCTGTTGACGCTGGTGAGGTTGATGCTGGGCTTGTGACCCCGAAGTAAACTGAGGAGCTTTTCCCTTGTCTTCTTGCCCCACAGGTGGTTGCATGATGGCTTGCTCTTCAACCTTAGATGTTTGCCCCAGTTGGTTATCCCGAAGCAGTTGGTTGACGAGAACCTTGAGCTCTCCTTGTCTTTGAGATAAGTCTTGGATAAGAGCCATTTGCCCCAGCATCTGGGTTCTCATTACATCCACCTCAGCTTGCAGATGTTTCAGCCGTTCGTCCTTGTCGTCTTCGGGACTCTTCCTGACCAAATTCCCCATGAGGAGTGTTCTCAGCTCTTCCTGCCCCTTGGATAGATTTAGGAGGATCTCCCCGAACCGAGTCTCTTGAGCATGAAGATCCTGGTTGTTTTGTTGGGAAGCCATTGCTGAAATAAACAGCGAAGATGGTAAGTGACCTGTCAAAGGAGTACCTGTAATGCCATGATATGTATGTATGCATGCAATATTTTCAAGGATCTTGCGGGGTAAACAAGAAAATTTGTTAGAATTTAAATTCGGGTAGCTTGATTGAAGGAACTTCGTGTTACTGAGAGTCCTTCTTCAAGAGTCAAGGCTCACCATATCGAGTGGGTCATAGCTCCTGACTCAGGTCATCATGCTTGGATTTCTGGACAACCTTGGCTAGAGGAAAATAAATCCCCTTTGCCCCTTGCTAGACATTTGGTTCATCATGACCTGCATCACAAACCCTTGAGATCCTTGAAATGGATTAGTCCTTATGTAGGATGTATGCAATGGTATGATGGTATGATGTTATGCTATGCGTGGAGTGATGTAAGTAAACCCTGTTATGAGTCCAGGTTAAGGACTGTAAACAAACCCTGCAAGAAACTCATATGTTAGATAACAAGCATGCAAGTAGTCAAGTTTGAAAGCACACAAGTCACACAAGACAGCCCTTAGAGTTTAGGCCAACATGAAGTTTGGGGTACTACCCTCTTGAAGTTGGTGGGCTCAAAAACCTGTCCTATCAAAAGTAATCGGGTTCTAAGGAGCTCAATATCATTGGGTTGTTTTCTATGTTCATTGTTTTGATTTAGCCACTGGACTGACGATCAAAATATTCCAAGAAAACAACCCTCAATGAGTGTAGTATCGAGTATCAACCAACTTCGGACTGCACCAAAGTCAGTCATCTCACTACCCCTAAAGAGGCCAGGATGGTCAAGTAAGGTTCCTAAGGTCAGTTGATGTTTCACGACACCACGCGGCGGCCCCGTACTCTCCTTGACTTGACTCAAGGGTTACCGGTACTCACAAAAGTGCCACATCAACGTAGCAAACTGCTTCAACCGTGTCGATATACCCCGCACAGTTCCCTCACAGTTTGTTGCTACTTTCTAGAAGGTATCCCCCAGATCCGGGTTAGGATCTATGAAACTCCCAAAACAGGCCCACAATATTAAAGCAAACAGTTCAAGCAATTGAAAACATGATGATGAACTATTCCTAAGGTACACCTCACTTTATAGTATCCCCAGCAGAGTCGCCAGTTCTGTGATCGGTGGAAATAGAACTGACTGTTTTTAAGCTGGTTTCACGAAATGTCGCGGTAAGCAAGAGTCGCCACCGTCTTTTATGTTCTCCAACATGGAAAGGACAAAAGCACAACAAAATTCCTTATTCGAGAATGCTTCTCGGTTCGGGAGGTAGATTTATAGAAAGGGAAGGTGTTAGCACCCTTTCTATCCGTGGTTATCCACGGGCTCTTAGGTACTTGCTCTTATGTTTTCAAAATTTGTTTGATTTTCAAGTGTGCGTGGGTTTTGAAAAAGTTTTGTTTAAAAAATTTCTAAGTAACTCTTGTATCTGTCCTCAAGAGTGTATGAAAATTTTGTTTGAAAACTTTTAGAAAGTGTGAAGTGTGAAAAGTTGTTTTGTTTGTTTTTGAGAAGAGCAAGTACTTAAGAGAAATCTACCTACTCTAAGGAATTAAGTTGTGTAAGAGTCCTTTAGATAGTGCTATCCCACTGTGATACGGTGGGAGAACTGACTATGAGTTTTACGTTTGTATTCGCACTTGTTCGGTTGAGCAAGAGTCGCCATCGACTTTTTATTTTATCCTAAAGGAAAGGTTAAAAAAGCACAGCAAAAACCTTTTGAGATATTTCGTGGGTCCGGGGGGTAGATTATGAAAAGGGAAGGTATTAGCACCCTTTTCATCCATGGTTATCCATGGGCTCTTAGTTACTTGGTTTTTTAGATCACTTGCCTTGATTTTTGATTGCTTGAAATTGTGGTGTGTGTGTGTGTGTGTGTTTTGAAAATGTTTTTGAAGAAGATGTCTTGTCTTAGGCTACCCTTGTAACAATTCTTTACTCGAATGTTTTACAAAGGTGTGTATCTTTTCAAAAAGATGTTTCAAAATGTTTTGAGAGTTTGTTTTGGAAGTGTTCGTGGAGTGTGGTTTTTGAAAAGAAGGCAAGTGTTTTTGCAAGTTGATCTCAAGTAACTAAGAGTTTTATCTACCCTATTGTACTCAAAGGTTTTCTCTATGTTTTCAACCCTTTTTAACAATTTTGTTCCACCATTGAATTTGATGGAAAATCTTGCGTTTAGGATGTTAGTTCGGGACGGGCGCGGGTCATCGTATGGACCATGAATGCAATGATGCCAAGTGTCTTTGGCAATTTGCTTTGAAGGGACTATGATCATTCCATTTAGGCAACTTTCGAAAGCGTCATCGAGGGACTTATGATCATTTGAATTTTGTTTTGCCAAAGAAAGTCGACGTGCAAACACGGCCCATTTTGGAAGGCAACATGTGGGATTACCCTAGAGGGTGCAAGTGTGATTGTGTATTGATTTCATGTATTTGTCTTGTATTAGGTTATCTAGCGTTTGATTTTATGTACATGCAAACCCTAGGTCTAAACATGGTATAATTGAAAACGGTAAATTGCGGAAATGTAAAGTCTATGCTATTACAAAATAAGTATCCGGGAGCGGGGGCACAAATTTACGAATGGGGATGAGACTTAGGAATGTAGGGTCCAATAAGTTACAACCAAATCGAATTTGCGATCAAATGTAAATGTAACGAATATCAATGTATAAGATAAGCAAATGTGTATAGGGGCAATGTAAACGTATTGTGTAAGTGTACGTGCATATGTGTATGTAAGTATTTACAGGTGCGACAAGGTGAATTTAAATGTGTATTATTTAAGTATTATTTAACTTAAAGAAAAGAATTAAATATTTATTTAATTAATCTTTTGTAGTCTTGTATTTTCTTTGATATGTACAAAAAGAAAACTTTAATTAAATGAAAAGAAAAATGTTTTCAATTTTAATTATATTGTGTATAAAAAAATGTATCTTTATATTTATTATGTACAAAGAATATTTAAATTAAATGTTTTAAATTAAAAATGTATTTTTATGTATTTTGGTATTAGTGTATTACTATACAAAGAAAGGTATTTTACTTAAAAGAAAAAGGGTTTTACATTTTAATTGTGTATTTTTATATTAATGTAATAATATACAAAGTAACAAAATTTAAGTTAGAGGAAAAATATTGCAATTGAAAATGTAATTTTTTAGAGAAAATCAATATTTGATGTAAATGAATAATAAAAGAGTTATGTTAATTTATATATGTATGAAAAGGAAATGATGGTTTAAAAATAGTGTGAAATAAAAAATCAGAAATGGGCTCAAGGTTTTGAGGCCCAAATGCAAATTGGGGGGAACGAATAGAACAGGGGGGTGAATTAGGAGTTCGCTTGGGCTTATGCGCTGAGAATGGGACGAGGCCCAGGTTGACACCAAATGCTTAGGGTTTGATTATTGTTTTCAAATGGGAATTGTTTTAGGGTTTGTGAGCAGCGGCGACGTCGCTTGTATCACTTGTCTTCTCCGATTGCAAAACCCTTCGCCTCAGCCACCAGCGTCGTTTTCCCTTCTCCCCTCAGATCACTCAGGCGACGATTAAACAAGGTAGCGCTTTGTCTCTCTTTATTAGGCGTTTTAGATTTCCATGTTATGATTTTACTGCTTCTTTTGATTAAGGATTTCGATTTTGATTTGTTGTTGTGTTCATTATTGTTTTTGTTGGAGGTACGTGAGAAAGGATGAAAGAAACTATACTACCTTTACTGAAGAGGGGAAGGAAATGGTGGAGGCGCTTAGGAGGCTCGACGGTGAAGGGGTTGCGCGATGAGAGCTTGGTGCTAGCTTTGCAAGGATATCTGGTACTCTTTGTCTCACTCTTGGTTTGATGATGACATTGAACTGAAAACCCCTTTTTTTTTCTTATCGCCCTGTTTACATGCCTCTGTACGCTTTTGTTGTCTCTCTTCTTCGCCTCTGAGTTGCCTTGAATGTTTCTGTTTGGTTGCCTCGAATGTTTGCCTTTGAACGTTTTGCCTGTGATGAGGATTTCTGAGGCCTGATGCTTGACTATTCCTTTGAAAACGCTATTGTTAAAATGTTGTTTTGACTAGCTGGACTTCTTCTTCTTCTTTCTGCTTTGCTTCTGTATATTGATACTTGGTTGCCTTGATGTTTTGAATGTTGGTGGATACCTTGTGTTGCCTAATGATGAAGAGATTCTGAAGGCATTTTTGTGGGTTTGGGAAATTGGTTTTACAGGTTATGTATGTTCTGGTTTTTAGTTTGGCCAAGGTTATGTTACTATAGCCTAGGCTTTGAAAATGGCTATGGCTTTGGGTATTTGTTTGGTTTATGGCCTTTTGAGGTTTCTACTGGTTTATGCTCTTTCTTGTGTTTGGATTGAATGGTCAGAGTTTGGAGGGTTTACAGGTTAATTCTGGCTTATGGTTTGGAGATTTCTAGCAGGTTAATGGCCTTGAGGCTCAGGCCTCCGGTTAGGCCTTCGACAGGTTTTTATGCTTGGCTTGAGGCTTAACAGGTTTATACTTAGGCAGGTATGAGGCACAGGTTTAATGCAGGTTAGTGGCCTTTTTGCAACTGGTTTTTGTATTTGAGTTTGAATGGTACCGGTACAGGTTTGTGAGGTTTCAGCAGGTGCAGGCTTGTGTGTTATCTGGTTGTTAAGGCTTTTCTGGTTTTGGTTATTTGACAGGCAGGGTGAGGCTTGGGTTTGAAACTGTTTTCTTTGGCTGGAGGTTTTTCAGTTAATGCAGGTTCAAGGCTTTTGGTTCTTATGCTTGTTAACAAACAGGTTCCAGGTTCTTTGGGACTTGGAGGCTTATCAGTTTTGTATCTTTTCTTTGTATTGGTTTGCTTCCCTTCCTGTACTGTCTTTAGTTTTGCTTTATATCTTTTCTCTATCTCTCAAGCCTAAAAACCTGTAAAACCTACACTTCTTTTCCTCTTATTCCTCTCTTCAGTACAGTCAATATATTTTAAATATGTTTATGCTCTGTACTTTCTGAAAGGGCCACTTGGGAAATGATGAAAAAAAAGAGTATGTTGCTTGCATATCTTGCTTTCTCTGCATATTTGTCCCTTCTTTTGACAGCTTCTTGTACTTTGTATCTTTTCAAATCTTCTTCTTTGATAGCTTGGGTAGCCTTATGACAGTTTGACAGCAAGTTTGAATTTTTCAGTTTGGACTTTGTAGTTTGATTTGCACTTTGGAGTTTTGAGATTTGAACTTATGCAGTTTGGACAATTTTTGAATTGTGCAATTTTGACTTTTGTGCATTCATTTTTAGCAAATAAATATTCGTCCCTCTTTGTGAACTGGGAGAAATCCCGTGATTTGCAGAGAGGGTTAACTGATCCCAATCAGTGGCCCTTAATGATGAATTTTATATCTGTCTCTTTATTTATTTATCTGCTATTATTTTCCTTCTTTTCTTTTTGCAGATGAATAATTGAATGGAGGGGAGCAAAGGATAGCAGATGAAGAAATGAAGATTAGAAAAAATATTTAGGATAGTTTTATTTAGGTTTAAATTACTTGTAAAATCATTGTTGTAAATAAATTGTTAACAATAATTGTACGAATAATTTAAAAATAAATAAAAGTTTTATCCAATTAATTCTTTTTTATCCTTTATTGTTTATTTATTATTTAAAATTCTTTGAATTAAAATAATTGAAAAATAAATTCCAATCACCTAATCTCAGAATAATAAATAATTTAAATAAACAATGCTTTAACAATTTGATCAGTTAAACCTGGCATTTCCAACATCCAAAGCAAAGCAACAGTTAATCAAAACAACTGATCAGGCGCATTCCCTTTTCACTGATTTTTATCAAACACTGTAAATCCAAACTGAATGTATCCTTTGACTGGTTCAATCAAACAAACGTGAATTCAATCCAAATGCATTCTTTTACTGATTAAGTCAAACAACGCGAATTCAAACCTAAATCTCGGAATAACTTGCAAAGCATCGTAGAATTTAAATCCTTCTGAGAACGTGCCCATAAAACCCTAATTCCTGATTAAATTCCAAAGAGTGTTCGCCTGATCAAAGTTGAGCCAAAATCAACCAAAACCCTAAACCAACTGTTTGAAACATTCCAGAGCCCTGAAAAATCAATAAAACCCTAATTGCGTCTGACTGACGATAAAAGTCCGTTTGACCGATTCTTGAGCCAGTTTGAAAGATCAGGAAAAGCCTGAAGCTGTGATTTCTTGTGGAAAAATGCGAGGGCAAATTTTGGGGTACAACAGTTGCCCCTGTTCAATCTTCTTGAACCTGAAGAGTTAGATTGGCAAGTTTGCCTTTCGTGACTCGAAGGTAAAAGGAGATTGGACACTAAAGTGCCCAGAAAATTTGCACTCGGCGATGTGATGGGAGAGGTGAATGGGCTTAAAGATGCCATTTGATGATAGGCTTAAAGATGCCATCTGACGCGATAGAATCTTGTCGAGGGATGGGCTTAGAGATGCCATCTGGAAATGGGATTAAGGATGCCATTTGGAAATGTTGAACTGTATGTCAATGGTGAGTGGACGAGTATCAGAAAGGCACCCATGTTTTGGAACATCTCTGAATTGGGGGTCCGAGTAAGCAATAGATTGACATCCATGTTTGGAGAATCCGTAAACTATTTTGAAGTTGAGATTGAATAAGCAATAGAGCCACATCCGTTGTTGGGAAGCGTCCGTAAACTGTTTTCAAAAGTTGGCATCTGAACAAGTGATAGATTAACATCCGTTACTGGAGAACCCGTGAACTGTTTTCAGAAGTTTGAGAGGAAGAGGAACCGGTGTAGGGATTCCTGATGATGTGCTCGTATAAAACTGCATCTGGATGGATCTGGAATAAGTATCAGAATGTTGCCGTGTCCGGGTCACATCTGAACTATTTCTGGATGAATCTTGGGAGATGATCTTTGTCTGTCGACTGATCTTACCTGAAAAGGCAAAAGGTTAGTTGTATGCAATGTTATGATGCATGATGCAATCAATGTTTATGACATGAATGTGATGAATGCGCATGTAAGCTGAAGAGCTGTCTTGCTGAGGATAAATGAATCCTGGATGGCTGAAGATAAAAGAATCTTGACTGCTGCCGGGGAGAACAAATCCTTGGCTGCTGCTGTGGAGGGCAAGAATCTTCTGATTGTTGAAAATGAGAAGTCTTGGGACCACTGTTGGGGAAATCAGAAGCTTGGGTTGTATGCCGAACTACTGGGGAATTCCTGTCTTGAGGAGATCTTCAGTCTGCTTGGGGATTGATAGTTGGAAGTTTTAGCTTCGCTGGGGATAATGAGACTTGACTCTGAGGGGAGTTAGCCCCTGGAAGGTTCTCTGGCTGGGGATTGCGAGAGTCCTCTGATTGCTGCAGGTGAAGACTTGGAATCTGAACAAGCGATAGATTGACATCCGTTACTGGAGAATCCGTAAACTGTTTTCAGAACGTTGAGAAGTGTCTGAACAAGCGATAGGTTAACATCCGTTACTGGAGAACCCGTGAACTGTTTTCAGAACGTTGAGAAGAGTCTGAACAAGCGATAGGTTAACATCCGTTACTGGAGAACCCGTGACCTGTTTTCAGAAGTTTGAGAAGAGTCTGAACAAGTGATAGGTTAACATCTGTTACTGGAGAACCCGTGAACTGTTTTCAGAAGTCTTGAAGAAGAATCTGAACAAGTGATAGGTTAACATCCGTTACTTGGAGAACCCGTGAACTGTTTTCAGAAGTCTTGAGGTTGAATAAGCAATAGAGTAGCATCCGTTGTTGGGAAGCGTCCGTAAACTGTTTTCAAAAATTGCATCTGAACAAGTTGGTAGATTAACATCCGTTGTTGGGAAGAATCCGTAAACTGTTTTCAGAAATTGCATCTGAACAAGTTGGTAGATTAACATCCGTTGTTGGGAAGAATCCGTAAACTGTTTTCAGAAGTCTTGAGAAGAATCTGAACAAGTGATAGGTTAACATCCGTTACTTGGAGAACCCGTGAACTGTTTTCAGAAGTCTTGAAGTTGAAGGAGGAACCGGTGTAGGGTTTCCTGATGATGAGTTCGTGTAAAACTGCATCTGGATGAATCTGGAATAAGTGTCAGAATGTCGCCGTGTCCGGGTCACATCTGAACTATTTCTGGAAACAAATCTGAATAAGTTATAGAATGTCGCCAAATCTTGGGTCACATCTGAACTATATCATGAATGAAAATTCTGAATAAGTTACGGAATGTCGCCATCTCTGGGTCACATCTTGAACTATATCATGAAGGAAATCTGAATGAGTTATAGAATGTCGCCAAATCTTGGGTCACATCTGAACTATATCATGAATGAAAATTCTGAATAAGTTACGGAATGTCGCCATCTCTGGGTCACATCTTGAACTATATCATGTCTTCTGTGGTGATGAAGGAATTGTTTGAACACTTTTGACATTCGAATGCCCCAGGTGATGATGAAGGAGTCTTGAATCAGATTACTCTGCGAATTGAGAGATTTCTTGAAATCTTGACTGGACTGCCCCAGGTCAACTGAACTTTGAAAGATCTATTGAAACTTGACTGGACTGCCCCGGGTTAATTGGATGGTGACATGCCATGCCCCTTGCTGATAGGAGATTTTCAATGGAAGTGTCATCCTCTTGAAGTGATTTTAACTTACTGAGAGAGTTTTCGTTCCTCCGAACATTCGCTGTATGAAATTCTTCGCTGTCAAACAAAAAGCCAAATGCAGACAGTGATATTCAAGTAATGCAAAGTTTATGTTTGTCTCGAAGTTTTGAAAAATGCGTTTTTTAGCAGAAAACTTTTTATAAGACAGATCAACACAAGATTTAGAGCAAAGCCTTACAGGAGTCAGGATACCTTTTGTAACAGTACGCTTTCGAACTAACCCATGCTTCAATTAGGACTTTTGAGGGGTTGTAACGTGGCTTGGTTCACGGTTTAAGAAACAAAGGATAAAGGCTCAAAATATATTTGTACCCACCCGCTCTTCATGATGTCCTTCATACCTAAGCTCAGTTAATTGTGCGTCATACTTTGTTTTGAGTTTGGAACGACTTTTGGGTGATGGTTCACCAGTTGAATTCGGGAGACAGTCATCATCTCCTTTTCCTTTTTCAACATTTTTTCATGTTGTTGAGGATTTTGTAATGACCTCACTATTTTGATTTTGATTTGTTATCCCTAACTTTTGCCTGATCGTTCCCGTTTTTCGAGATTACAGTCAGCGGGATGCCCCAGCTTTCTTAAGCCTCCTTTTCAGGTTTTGACCTAGTGGGATTTTTTCTTTTTGAGAGATTGACTGTCTACATGATAGGGAACCACCCTTGTCTTTTGATTCTAAAGGAATGCTTTCCTTTTTCTTTGATGTCGTTCGTTGTGTTACGAACGGAGAGTTTGCGACTTCAATGCGCATTTTCTTTGAATTAACTGAGAGACTACCCTGCCCCAGGTTTATATCCAAGGTTTTGATTGTTTAAAACAGAAAACTCCTACTTCTTTGGCTCGAAGGGGTTGACTAGGGATTAACTTCCTTATAACTCCAATGTTTGGGAATTGAAAGAAATGCCTGTACATCATCAGCAAGGTCTGTTCAGAAGCATACTGTATAAGATTATGGTATTGTTTCTTCATCCTCCCTCTAAAGGCTTACAGCTTTTTATCAAGAGTCATATATCATAAAGAAAAGCATAAGAGTAGTGAAACGCATGGATGAATTCAAGACAAACATATGCAATGCATTAATGAAAACAAAGTTTAACATCAACAGATAATTGTTTGACAGCAAAAGAAATTACAACTTTGAAAATTCAAAAAGAAGCAAAAGTCTTTTAGCTTGAGCTTCGTCACTTCAAGTGGAGAACTCCTTAACGAAAGATTTTCATCTCGCCGTCTGGCATGAATTCCAGCATTCCAATGTCGATCAGATCTTGAATCTTGTTCTTCAAGGCCCAACAGTCGTTGGTGTCGTGTCCCGGGCTGTAGGAGTGGTAAACACAAAATGCGTCGGGATGATAGTTAGGAGAGGATGTTTTGAGCTTCTGAGGAGGGTCCTTTAAGGTAAGCAAGTTGACCTCCAACAGGCGCTTCAGTATGAAGAATGATGGTATTTCAGTCTCCGTGAACTGTCTTCCCGACGTTTCTTGCTTACGCCGATTACCCCGTTGACGCTGGCGAGGTTGTTGATGGGCTCGTGACCCTGAAGCAAGCGAAGGAGCCTTCCCCTTGTCTTCTTGAGTGGATGGAGGCTGAGCGGTGACTTGCTCTTCAACCTCAGATGTTTGCACCAGCTGGTTGTTTGGAAGCAATTGGCGGACAAGAACTCTGAGTTCCTCTTGTCTTTGAGATAGGTCTTAGATGAGAGCCATCTGGCCCACCAACTGTCCCATCACTTGGGTCCTCAATGTTGTCAGATCAAACTGCAACTTCGCAAGCTGGTCACTCCTGGCATTGTTGGAATTCTCCAAGCCCTTGGTGAGGAGAGCTTTCATCTCTTCTTGCCCCAGAGACAAGTTCAGGAACATCTCCTGCAGCTGAGCAGTCTGGTCTTGGATGTCTTTGACAGACCTTTCTAGATCCATCTCTTACTGAAATAAACAGTAGGAGAGTAAGGAAACCTGAAAAAGGAAAGACCGTCAAAATGCAATGCATGATATGTGGATGCATGCTTTCAAGGATCCCTTGGGGTAAACACAAGAAAATGTTAGAGGTTGAACTTTGATCTTTGATTGGAGATCTCCGCACTGGTGGATGTCTTTCCACGAGAATCAAGCTCACCATGTCAAGTGGGTCATAGCCACTGATTCAAGTTGTTGTACTTGATCTTTGATTTGGAGAACTTTATATCGGTGGATGTCTTTCCACGAGAATCAAGCTCACCATGTCAAGTGGGTCATAGCCACTGATTCAAGTTGTTGTACTTGATCTTTGGTCGGCATTGGTTAGAGGAGAAACCTCTTGCCCCTTGGTAAACGTCTGGTTCAACGTAACCCTGCATCAAAAGAACCCTCGAGATCCTTGAAATGGTATGATGTCATGATGTTATGTACATGTATGCGACAAGCAAGTGAGTGTATATACAGACAAACATATTCACACAAAGCAAACAAGTCCTTAGGTTTAGGCTTGCATGGGGTTTAGGTAAGTACCCTCTTGAAGTTAGTTGGCTCATCCTGTCCTAAAATAGAAACCGGGTTCTAAGGAGCTCAATATCATTGGATTGTTTTCTGTGTTCATTGTTTCGGTTTAGCCACTTAACTGGCGACCAAAATATTCCAAGAAAACAACCCTCAAATGAGTGTAGTATCGAGTATCTACCAACTTCGGACTGCACCAAAGTCGGTCATCTCACTACCCCTAAAAAAGGCTAAGATGATCAATTAAGGTTCTAAGAGTTCGTTAGTGCTTCACGACATCACTCAGCGGCCCCGTACTCTCCTTGATTGAACTCAAGGGTTACTGGTACTCACAAATATGTCACACTAACATAGCTTACTGCTTCAACCATGTCGGTATACCCTGCACAGTTCCCTCACAGTTTTTTTGCTATTTACCTAAGAAGGTGCCCCAAATCCGGGTGTAGGATTTACAACAAACCCAAACAAGAACCCAAAAGATAAAGCAATCAAGTCAATCAAAGCAAGAAAGTAAAGGTGATCTAAATCCTAAGGTAACCCCACTTTTAAGTTCGTCCCCAGCAGAGTCGCCAGTTCTGTGATACGGTGGGAGAACTGACTATGAGTTTTGCGTTTGTATTCGCACTTGTTCGGTTGAGCAAGAGTCGCCACCGACTTTTTATTTTATCCTAAAGGAAAGGTTAAAAAAGCACAGCAAAAACCTTTTGAGATATTTCGTGGGTCAGGGGGGTAGATTATGAAAAGGGAAGGTATTAGCACCCTTTTCATCCATGGTTATCCATGGGCTCTTAGTTACTTGGTTTTTTAGATCACTTGCCTTGATTTTTGATTGCTTGAAATTGTGGTGTGTGTGTGTGTTTTGAAAATGTTTTTGAAGAAGATGCCTTGTCTTAGGCTACCCTTGTAACAATTCTTTACTCGAATGTTTTACAAAGGTGTGTATCTTTTCGAAAAAATGTTTCAAAATGTTTTGAGAGTTTGTTTTGAAAGTGTTCGTGGAGTGTGGTTTTTGAAAAGAAGGCAAGTGTTTTTGCAAGTTGATCTCAAGTAACTAAGAGTTTTATCTACCCTATTGTACTCAAAGGTTTTCTCTATGTTTTCAACCCTTTTTAACAATTTTGTTCCACCATTGAATTTGATGGACAATCTTGCGTTTAGGATGTTAGTTCGGGACGGGCGCGGGTCATTGTATGGACCATGAATGCAATGATGCCAAGTGTCTTTGGCAATTTGCTTTGAAGGGACTATGATCATTCCATTTAGGCAACTTTCGAAAGCGTCATCGAGGGACTTATGATCATTTGAATTTTGTTTTGCCAAAGAAACTCGACATGCAAACACGGCCCATTTTGGAAGGCAACATGTGGGATTACCCTAGAGGGTGCAAGTGTGATTGTGTATTGATTTCATGTATTTGTCTTGTATTAGGTTATCTAGCGTTTGATTTTATGTACATGCAAACCCTAGGTCTAAACATGGTATAATTGAAAACGGTAAATTGCGGAAATGTAAAGTCTACGCTATTACAAAATAAGTATCCGGGAGCGGGGGCACAAATTTACGAATGGGGATGAGACTTAGGAATGTAGGGTCCAATAAGTTACAACCAAATCGAATTTGCGATCAAATGTAAATGTAACGAATATCAATGTATAAGATAAGCAAATGTGTATAGGGGCAATGTAAATGTATTGTGTAAGTGTACGTGCATATGTGTATGTAAGTATTTACAGGTGCAACAAGGTGAATTTAAATGTGTATTATTTAAGTATTATTTAACTTAAAGAAAAGAATTAAATATTTATTTAATTAATCTTTTGTAGTCTTGTATTTTCTTTGATATGTACAAAAAGAAAACTTTAATTAAATGAAAAGAAAAATGTTTTCAATTTTAATTATATTGTGTATAAAAAAATGTATCTTTATATTTATTATGTACAAAGAATATTTAAATTAAATGTTTTAAATTAAAAATGTATTTTTATGTATTTTGGTATTAGTGTATTACTATACAAAGAAAGGTATTTTACTTAAAAGAAAAAGGGTTTTACATTTTAATTGTGTATTTTTATATTAATGTAATAATATACAAAGTAACAAAATTTAAGTTAGAGGAAAAATATTGCAATTGAAAATGTAATTTTTTAGAGAAAATCAATATTTGATGTAAATGAATAATAAAAGAGTTATGTTAATTTATATATGTATGAAAAGGAAACGATGGTTTAAAAATAGTGTGAAATAAAAAATCAGAAATGGGCTCAAGGGTTTGAGGCCCAAATGCAAATTGGGGGGAACGAATAGAACATGGGGGTGAATTAGGAGTTCGCTTGGGCTTATGCGCTGAGAATGGGACGAGGCCCAGGTTGACACCAAATGCTTAGGGTTGGATTATTGTTTTCAAATGGGAATTGTTTTAGGGTTTGTGAGCAGCGGCGGCGTCGCTTGTATCACTTGTCTTCTCCGATTGCAAAACCCTTCGCCTCAGCCACCAGCGCCGTTTGCCCTTCTCCCCTCAGATCACTCAGGCGACGATTAAACAAGGTAGCGCTTTGTCTCTCTTTATTAGGCGTTTTAGATTTCCATGTTATGATTTTACTGCTTCTTTTGATTAAGGATTTCGATTTTGATTTGTTGTTGTGTTCGTTATTGTTTTTGTTGGAGGTACGTGAGAAAGGATGAAAGAAACTATACTACCTTTACTGAAGAGGGGAAGGAAATGGTGGAGGCGCTTAGGAGGCTCGACGGTGAAGGGGTTGCGCGATGAGAGCTTGGTGCTAGCTTTGCAAGGATATCTGGTACTCTTTGTCTCACTCTTGGTTTGATGATGACATTGAACTGAAAACCCCTTTTTTTTTCTTATCGCCCTGTTTACATGCCTCTGTACGCTTTTGTTGTCTCTCTTCTTCGTCTCTGAGTTGCCTTGAATGTTTCTGTTTGGTTGCCTCGAATGTTTGCCTTTGAACGTTTTGCCTGTGATGAGGATTTCTGAGGCCTGACGCTTGACTATTCCTTTGAAAACGCTATTGTTAAAATGTTGTTTTGACTAGCTGGACTTCTTCTTCTTTCTGCTTTGCTTCTGTATATTGATACTTGGTTGCCTTGATGTTTTGAATTTTGGTGGATACCTTGTGTTGCCTAATGATGAAGAGATTCTGAAGGCATTTTTGTGGGTTTGGGAAATTGGTTTTACAGGTTATGTATGTTCTGGTTTTTAGTTTGGCCAAGGTTATGTTACTATATCTTAGGCTTTGAAAATGGCTATGGCTTTGGGTATTTGTTTGGTTTATGGCCTTTTGAGGTTTCTACTGGTTTATGCTCTTTCTTGTGTTTGGATTGAATGGTCAGAGTTTTGAGGGTTTACAGGTTAATGCTGGCTTATGGTTTGGAGATTTCTAGCAGGTTAATGGCCTTGAGGCTCAGGCCTCCGGTTAGGCCTTCGACAGGTTTTTATGCTTGGCTTGAGGCTTAATAGGTTTATACTTAGGCAGGTATGAGGCACAGGTTTAATGCAGGTTAGTGGCCTTTTTGCAACTGGTTTTTGTGTTTGAGTTTGAATGGTACCGGTACAGGTTTGTGAGGTTTCAGCAGGTGCAGGCTTGTGTGTTATCTGGTTGTTAAGGCTTTTCTAGTTTTGGTTATTTGACAGGCAGGGTGAGGCTTGGGTTTGAAACTATTTTTTTTGGCTGGAGGTTTTTCAGTTAATGCAGGTTCAAGGCTTTTGGTTCTTATGCTTGTTAACAAACAGGTTCCAGGTTCTTTGGGACTTGGAGGCTTATCAGTTTTGTATCTTTTCTTTGTATTGGTTTGCTTCCCTTCCTGTACTGTCTTCAGTTTTGCTTTATATCTTTTCTCTATCTCTCAAGCCTAAAAACCTGTAAAACCTACACTTCTTTTCCTCTTATTCCTCTCTTCAGTACAGTCAATATATTTTAAATATGTTTATGCTCTGTACTTTCTGAAAGGGCCACTTGGGAAATGATGAAAAAAAAGAGTATGTTGCTTGCATATCTTGCTTTCTCTGCATATTTGTCCCTTCTTTTGACAGCTTCTTGTACTTTGTATCTTTTCAAATCTTCTTCTTTGATAGCTTGGGTAGCCTTGTGACAGTTTGACAACAAGTTTGAATTTTTCAGTTTGGACTTTGTAGTTTGATTTGCACTTTGGAGTTTTGAGATTTGAACTTATGCAGTTTGGACAATTTTTGAATTGTGCAATTTTGACTTTTGTGCATTCATTTTTAGCAAATAAATATTCGTCCCTCTTTGTGAACCGGGAGAAATCCCGTGATTTGCAGAGAGGGTTAACTGATCCCAATCAGTGGCCCTTAATGATGAATTTTATATCTGTCTCTTTATTTATTTATCTGCTATTGATTTTCCTTCTTTTCTTTTTGCAGATGAATAATTGAATGGAGGGGAGCAAAGGATAGCAGATGAAGAAATGAAGATTAGAAAAAATATTTAGGATAGTTTTATTTAGGTTTAAATTACTTGTAAAATCATTGTTGTAAATAAATTGTAAACAATAATTGTACGAATAATTTAAAAATAAATAAAAGTTTTATCCAATTAATTCTTTTTTATCCTTTATTGTTTATTTATTATTTAAAATTCTTTGAATTAAAATAATTGAAAAATAAATTCCAATCACCTAATCTCAGAATAATAAATAATTTAAATAAACAATGCTTTAACAATTTGATCAGTTAAACCTGGCATTTCCAACATCCAAAGCAAAGCAACAGTTAATCAAAACAACTGATCAGGCACATTCCCTTTTCACTGATTTTTATCAAACACTGTAAATCCAAACTGAATGTATCCTTTGACTGGTTCAATCAAACAAACGTGAATTCAATCCAAATGCATTCTTTTACTGATTAAGTCAAACAACGCGAATTCAAACCTAAATCTCGGAATAACTTGCAAAGCATCGTAGAATTTAAATCCTTCTGAGAACGTGCCCACAAAAACCCTAATTCCTGATTAAATTCCAAAGAGCGTTCGCCTGATCAAAGTTGAGCCAAAATCAACCAAAACCCTAAACCAACTGTTTGAAACATTCCAGAGCCCTGAAAAATCAATAAAACCCTAATTGCGTCTGACTGACGAGAAAAGTCCGTTTGACCGATTCTTGAGCCTGTTTGAAAGATCAGGAAAAGCGTGAAGCTGTGATTTCTTATGGAAAAATGCGAGGGCAAATTTTGGGGTACAACACCCACCATTGAGAGGTAGGTAGCACCGTCGTTGGAGTTGTTCGGGTCAATTCGATTATCGGGACAATGTGGTCACCAAAGCAATGGTAGGACATCTTAGAAGTAACCCTAATGTCCTAGATCCTTTTATCCGAGGCAACCGTTTCGAGGCAACTGGATCTTAGACAGAAGGGCGACCTCTAAGACGTCCTATACTTGATGACCACGTCGAGGCAACCAGTGAGGCGTACCCTAGAAGTGGCATGTGCTTTGTGTGTTGTTTTTCAGTTAATTGTCTTTGTACATGTTATTTGTGAGCTACAGATTAATTTTATTTACATACATTCTTTCATGCATTTTTTTAACAGTTAGGAGTGCGGAAAATAAATTGCGGAAATATAAATCTAACTATTACAAGGCGCGGGTCTATACATCGCCAAAAGACAAAAACCCGTTTTGGTAAATAAGTGCGAGAATTTAAATAAAGCGGTAAAAATCCCTAATTAACTATTACATACTATGTACAGATACATAAATATAAAATAAGAAAATAAATACGCGCGAAAGAAAGAATCGGGAACGTCCTAAGGGTGTTGACCCTTTTAAGAAAAGAATTGAATTTTTTGTCCTTTTTTGTAATTAATGAAATTAAAACTAATAACTAATTAATTAATTAATTAAGAAAATGATATTTTTGTGTTTTTATGTTTTTAATGAAATAAAATAAAAAGGAATTAAAATTAAAAGTTAATAAAATCTAATTCTAAATTTATTTTAGTTATTAAAAAAAAGATTAAAATTGCCTAATTAAACTAATTAATTAATTATAATTTAATTACAAAACAATGAATTAAAGTGAAATTAATAAATAAGAATAATAAAAATATTAGTTTTTTTGATTTTTTTGTTTATGAAAATAATTATCTATGAATTAAATAATAATAATAATAATAATAGTTAATAATAATAATTAGTCAAAAGAAAATAAAAAAGGAAAAGAAAACAAAAGAAAATATGAAAGAACCATGGGGGTGTTGGCCCAGGTATGGAGGTTTGAGGAAGCAATATGGCCCAATAAGCTTAAGCCTTTGTTGACTTTAGGAATTGCCTGCACGTGCTTTGACTTGGAGCATGGTATCCAGCATCTCATAGCCCCTGGATTGATCTTTGAGGCCACTTGGCGCATGATCGTTTGATGCACATGGTGGAAAGCCTTTGTGAAACATGCACAGGAACATGTTATGGAAAAATAGAAATAAGCATTTGGGGGACCTGGGATGTTGATGGAGTGCTTGGAAGTAGTTGAATCTGGCTAGATCAGGTCTTTCGAGCTTGACAACTTCAAGGAAATTT
This sequence comes from Vicia faba, assembly GCA_948472305.1. Classification (NCBI taxonomy): domain Eukaryota; kingdom Viridiplantae; phylum Streptophyta; class Magnoliopsida; order Fabales; family Fabaceae; genus Vicia; species Vicia faba. The sequence continues at coordinate 1,468,452,522 of OX451739.1, read as the reverse complement.
TTGCAATTTTGGGGCGTTCTCTAGGCTGTGTGTATTTGTCTGTAATGCTTTCTCATGGCTTGTATTTATAGAGGAGATGGAGGGGACAAAGAAATAAGGCAAGAATCCAAGCCATAAAGCCATGCTTTCAAACCAAAATCCAACAAATTAAAAAGCTTCCCAAATTTGCAAAACTTTCCCTTTCCATGCTTACATGTATCTGGACATCTTGGCACAAATTCAAAATTTTGTGTACAAAAAATAGCTTGCACGAATTTGGAAGCTAGTAAATGGCATATAAAGGTCATTCAAACCACAAATATCCCCTTTAATTAATTTTTTTGATTTTATTTGAATTTTATGGATTTAAAATGGATTAAATCAATAAAAATAAAATAAAATAGAAAAAATTAATGTTTAATCTTGAGATTAATCATGGGACACGTGGGTAGCATGACAAGGATGAATCAAGTGGAAAAAAGTGGACCCTTTTGTCAAAAATTGAAGTTTCAAGGATAGTTGACTTTTGCCATTTCACTAAAATTTCCCAACTTCTCCAATGCATATCTTGCTCAATTTTGATCATATGAACATGTTCTTGGACATTTTGGAAAGGTCTTGAAGTCCTCTAACTAATGCCTTTGGTCCCATGTCATTTTGATTTACCAATATCAAGTTATGGTCTTTGACTTAAAATGACTTTTTGTTGACTTTTAAAAATGACCTATAATGTTGAAATTGATAACTTTTTGTGAGAGCATTTCTTGGGCCTGGAAAATTGCTGAGTCAACCCCCCCTTTCTAGGCCCAGACCCCTTTTTTTTGGGTTTGCTTTTTTTTCTTTCTTTTTTCTATATTTCCTTTACTTAATTTATTTTATTATTCTTATTTAATTAACCAATTAACAAATTAACTTCCTTTTTTTTATATATAACAAAAAAATTAGAAAACAAAAAAATATAATATTTTTATTTTCATTAGTTTATTTTGTAAATAAATATTGACATAATTTGTTTAATTTTAATTAGGCATAATATTAATATTTTTGCAATAAATTAAAATTGGTGTAGAATTAGGATTTTAATATATTTAATCATTTTATTTTTTTTATTTCTTTAAACATTCAAAAAACCAAAAAATATTACTTTTTATTAATTAATTAGTTTAGGTTTAATTAAATGCCAAAAAATAACAAAAATCTCTTCCTTTAATGAAAAAGGGTCAAAACCCTAAAAAACTCTCTGATTCAATTTTTCTCGCGCGTATGATTTTTTTTTATTCATATAATTGTATTTGCTCCGAGGATGTAATAATTTTGGACTTAGGACTTTTTACCGCTTTTATTTATTTTTCGCATTTACTTTTTCAAGGGTTTGTGTTTGGCGATGTAAATACCTGACGCCTTGTAATAGCTTAGTTTTATTTTCCGCAACCATTAACTGCTAGATGTATGAATAATAGGCTATGCATGACAAAATCTATCTTAACTTAAAATAAACTGTAGCTCACCATAACATATACCAAGATAACATAACTGAAAATTGACACATTTGCACATGCCACTCTTAGGGTACGCCTCACTTGGTTGCCTCAAACGTGGTCATTGAGTATAGGTAGTTTTAGAGGTCTCCATCTTGTCCAAAGATCATAAGTTGCCTCGAAACGGTTGCCTCGGATAAAATGATCTAAGACATTAGGGTTACCGCTAAGGCGTCCTAACATTGCTTTAGTGACCACATGTCCCTTAAATCGAATTGACCCGAAAACTCCAATGACGGTGCTACCTACTCCTCAATAGTGGGATAGCACTGTCTAAAGGATACTTGCACAGTTTAATTCCCTTTTGAGTAGGTAGAGGTTCTCAGGTACTTGCTTTCAAAACAAAACCAACTTTTCGCACTTACACTTTTCAAACAAAGTTTCAAACAACACTTCATATACTCTTGAGGACAGAAACAAGAGTTAAATCGAAGTTTTCAAACAAAACTCTTTTTAAACCCACAAACACAAGAAAAGCAAACCTTTTGAAAACATAGTGAGCAAGTACCTAAGAGCCCGTGGATAACCACAGATAGAAAGGGTACTAACACCTTCCCTTTTTATAATCTACCTCCCGAACCCGAGAAACATCTCGAAAAGGAATTTTTCTGTGCTTTTGTCCTTTCCTTGTTGGATAAAATAAAAGACGGTGGCGACTCTTGCTTACCGCGACATTTTGCAAAACAAATGCAAACGCGAACCAGCATTCTAAAAACAGTCAGTTCTATTCCCACCGATCACATACCCCAATCCCTTAATGCTTGTAATAACGTAGAATATCTATGTCCTGTACTTTTTATTGATTTCATATATTGTTAATAATTAGGGTGTGTATGGCAAGACATGAAATCAACAAATAGATCACCCTAATCAAGACTAAAAAATGCATGCAATCAAACACACTTGCACACTAGCACCCCTAGGGTTACTCCACTTGGTTTCCTTATGCAAAAATGGCCATATTACGCATGTAAGGTATCTTAGCAAAAACAAACAAATACAAGATCATAGTCCCCCGATGACGCTATTCAAAGTTGCCTTACAAAAATGATCTTAGTCCCTCAAAAATGCTAAGATACTTTGCGACATTGCTAATCATGGTTATACGATGACCCATGCCCGTCCCCTTTACATCTAAAGATAGGATTGCTTTCCAAATTAATGGTAAGACAACAATATCAAAGGAAAAGAAAATGAATAAGAAATACATTTGAGTAGGTAGATTACTTTTAGTTACTTGCTCCATTTCGAAACAAATATCCTTGCTATTTTCAAAAACAAACACCTACACATTTCCAAACATCTTACAAACATTGAAAACATTTTCAAAAAGATCAACATCTTTGTATACATTCTTACGAACGAGAATCATTACAAAGATTGCCTAAACAATGGCCTCTTTTACAAAATACTTTCAAAAACCACACAAAGCACAATTTCAAACAAAAGCAAGTGATCTAGCAAGTAACTAAGAGCCCATGGAAAACCATGGATGAAAAGGGTGCTAATACCTTCCCTTTTCATAATCTACCCCCCGAACTCAAGAAACAATCTCAAAGGTCTTTCATGTGCTTTTTCACCTTTCCTTTTGGATAAAAGAAAAGTCGGTGGCGACTCTTGCTAACTGCAACATTTGCGATCAAAACGCAAAACCCTCAAGTCAATTCTCCCACCGTATCATAGAACTGGCGACTCTGCTGGGGAAAATAGCCTAAAAGTGGGGTTACCTTAGGGTTATATCACATTTACTTGATTTCTTTGTTTGACTTGTGTGCTTTACATTTTGGTTCTTTATTTTGGGTTTGAATCCTCTACCCAGATTTGGGATACCTTATAGGTAAGCAGCAATACATTTTGGAAACTGTACGGGGTATACCGACACGGTCTAAGCAATAGATACGTTAGTGCGACATATTTGTGGGTACCAGTAGCCCTTGAGTAGTCAAGGAGAATACAGGGCCACTGAGTGATGTCATGAAGCACTAACTGACTTTTAGAACCTTTACTTGACCAACTTGGCCATTAGGACATAGTGAGATGTCCGACTTTGGTGCAGTCCGAAGTTGGTAGATACTCGATACTACACTCATTGAGGTTTGGTTTTTTGGGATATTTTGGTCGCCATTTAAGAGGCTTGTGCTGAAACAATGCCCGAGAAAACAAATCAGTGATATTGAGCTCCTAAGAACCCGATTACTATTACTAGGACAGGTTTGAGCCAACTAAACTTCAAGAGGGTACTTACCTATGAGACTCCATGCAAGCCTAAACCTAAGGACTTGTTTGCTTTGTTTGTATATATATACTTGTGCATAACATCATAAGCATCATAAACATCATACTCATACTCACTAACCATTTCAAGGATCTTGGGGTTTATCTTTGTTCTGTTTTGTAGGACATGGATTCTCTTTGCAGGAAAACTATTCAAGTCAACCTTGTAAGGATCCCTCCTCAACTCGAAGAACTAGCATCAAGGATTCCTGAAAATTCTCCATTTTCCGAAAGACATGGTCGCCTACTCAACTTGGTCACCTCCAACACTGATGAAGACATGATGAAGGTGCTCTTTCAGTTCTTTGATCCCCTACACCATTGCTTCACATTTCCCGATTATACTTCTTGTGCCAACTTTGGAAGAATTCTCCCGACTCTTGAGGATTCCCATTCTCAATCAACTACCTTTCAACGGTACGGAAAGAGATCCAAAGCCAGAAGATATTTCTCAAGATCTATGCTTGCAACCATCTGATATCATAACTAATTGGGAAACAAGAAGTCGTGTCAAAGGCTTCCTAGAAAGGTTCTTGTTTGAGAAAGCCCAAAACTGTTGGAACTCTTTGGATTTGCAAGCCTTTGAGGAAATTGTGGCTCTCCTCATCTATGGGATGATTTTGTTTCCAAATTCTGACCAACTCATAGATGTGAATGCCGTCAAAATCTTCATGTCTCATAACCCAGTGCCTACTTTTCTAGGGGATATCCTACACTCTTTTCACACTCGCACAATGAGGAAAATAGGTATCCTTATATGTTGTACTCCTCTCTTGGCAAGATGGTTTATTTCGTATATTCCCCAATATGTATTGAAGAATACCAATGATTAAGGTGGTCCCATAGGTTAATGACACTCAGACATTCAGATATTCATTGGTGTTCTCGCTCTTTGGAGAATGTTACTATCGTTGACCATTGTGGAGAGTTCCCTAATGTCGCTCTGCTTGGCATTAGAGGAGGTATCACTTACAACCCTTGCTTAGCCTTAAGACAGTTTGGTTACGCCCGAAGGGATGGTCCACATGAGATGCTTATCCAAGGATTGGTATTCGACTACGAGAAGGACAATCAAGGTTACCGTCAGAGGTTTATCCGAGCATGGAGGATGGTGAACAAGGTGGAGGGTAAGACGCTAGGACACAAGAATTCCATTCCCCTCGAGCCTTACCTTAAATGGGTACGAGCTCGTGCTCAAAAACTTGTGATGCCTTTTCCCTCCATCTTACCGGTCATTGTGGAGCCTGTGGTCGAAGGAGATGTTCCATACACTCTCCTCCATCTCGATATGCCTACCTCTCTAGAAGACTTACAAAAGGGTTGGATCCAGCTAAAGGAACAACGAGATACTTTCGAGGCTCAATTCTATGCTAGTGAAAAGAGGGTCTTGGAGCTTACGAAGCAGCTACAAGAAGAACAAAGCGTGAACACTTATCTCATGCCAAAGAGGATGCGTTCGGTCTTTTTATCTTAGAAAGTTATTTTGTAAGCCCAAGAGGCATGATGTAATCTTTCTTGTTTTGTCTAATGAGAATTAACGCTTGTCCATTCTTTTGTCTATACAAATTTAAATTTCATTAATCCTTGAAATCATTTGCATATACATATTCCATGCATCATAACATGACAGGTTTTCGCATAACAAGTTTCCTTATCTTTCTGCTGTTTATTGCAAGCAAGATGGATCTAGAGAAAACTGTTACGAAACTCCAAGCCCAAAATTCTTAGTTTCAGGAAGCTCTACTCGCCCTAGCCAAAGGGCATCAAGATATGATGGCTTTGTTGGCCGTTAAAAAGAAGTTGTGATACGGTGGCCAGAACCGGACTGTTTTGAAAAGCTGGTTTGCGTTTTGCATTTTGTTTTTGCAAAGTGTCGCGGTAAGCAAGAGTCTCCATCGACTTTTATTTCATCCAACAAGGAAAGGAAAAAAGCACAGAAAAATTCCCTTTTCGAGATGTTTCTGAGTACGAGGGGTAGATTATAGAAAGGGAAGGTATTAACACCCTTTCTATCCGTAGTTATCTACGGGCTCTTAGGTACTTGCTCATCATTTTTCAAAATTGTTTTCTTTGTGTTTGTGGGTTTTGAAAAGTTTTTGTTTTAACTTTGATTTAACTCTTGTGTTTGTCTTCAAGAGTGTAATGAAGTGTTTTGAAAACTTTGTTCGAAAAGGAGTGTAAGTGTGAAAATTTTGTTTTGTTTTGAATGAGCAAGTATCTAAGAACTATCTACCTACTCGAAAAAGGAATCGTTCTATGCTAATTTCTTTTAGACAATGTTATCCCACTATTAATGAGTAGGTAGCACCGTCGTTGGAGTTTCAGGGTCAATTCGAAAGGGACATACGGTCACTAAAGCAATGTTAGGACATCTTAGTAATAACCCTAATGTCTTAGATCAATTATCCGAGGAAACAATATCCAAGGCAACCATTTCGAGGCGACTATGATCTTTTAGACAAGAGGACGACCTCTAAAACGACCTATACTCAATGACTGTGTATGAAGGCAGCCAAGTGGGGTGTACCCTAAGAGTGCGCATGTGCGAGTGTGTCGTTTTCAGTTATTTTTATCTTTGCACATGTTAAGGGTGATCTAATTTGATTTTAGATTAAACATTCAGTCTTATCATGCAAACCCTATTATCGAACATCTAGCAGTTATAATTTGCAGAAATTAAAGGTGCGGAAATTAAATTACAAGGCGTCGGGTATTTACATCGCCAAAAGCAACCCTTTGAAAATCAAATAAAGCGGTAAAATAAATAAAAGGTCCTAATTATCTATTACATACCGGAAGCAGATACATCAATATGGATAAAAATAAATAAAGCGCGCGGGAAATTAAATCGAATGTGGAATTAGGGTTTTGACCCTTTTGATTAAAGAAAATGTTTTTTTTTTGTTGTTTTTATTTAAGAAAAGAAATTAAATCCTAAATTAAATACTAAATTAATTAATTAAATGAAAAAAAATAATTAATGACATGTTTTTGGAGTTTTTGTTAATTTAAGAAAGAAAATAAAATTAATTAAATGAATTAAAGCCTAATGATTTCTAATTAATTTTAAATATTTACAAAAATAAGTTAAAGTTTCCTAGAATTAAAAACCTAATTAATTAGTTAGTGTTTATTAATAAAAATAAAATTCTGAATTAAAAAAGTATTTTTGTGATTTTTAGATAAAAAATTAAATTAATCTATTGGTTAGAAATTAATTAAAACAAAATAAAAATAAAGTAATTAAAATAAATAAACAAAATGTAAAGAAAAGAGAGAGTGGGCCTGAGATTTTGGAGGTGCTAAAAGCAAAGATATTGGCCCAATAATGCAAATCCATTTGACTTTTTTTTATCCAGCGTATACGCATTGACTGGCTTATGGTGTGCCCCTGAAGCTTGACCACCAGATCTGGCCATCTGGCCATCTGACGTGTTGAAGAGTGAGGCGCATGGTGGATGGTGGACTTGAACGCACACCAGATTACCTGAAAAATAAGAAGAAAATGCAAGTTGCTGGAGGCAGGGATCGAACCCCTGACCTCCAGCCTTTTGGTCTTTGAACGCTTATATGGAAACCACTAGGACAAGTTGTTGTTTTTGATATAATATTACAAAGTAATTATAATATAAAGAAAAAGCAACTTAATGGACAAAAACAAAAAAAAGCGCGCTTCATTTCGACCAGCCAACGGATAGGTGAAAGCTCAATGTCCCTTTCCCTTGTCCGTTGCTAAAAATCAGAACACCTATACCAACGGACAAAGGTCAGTCGCTATAAGCTTTCCCACCTTTAAAATCTCACACAAGCCATAACAATGGACTCTAAGACCATGGTTGGATTCGTCACAACCTCTTAATCACAACCATGCCCTTCATATGGACCAATTGTACCTGAAACGAAAATCCCTAAAATCAGAAGCAAAACCCTAACAATGATGGTTCGTGCTACAGAGCATATAAATGGAATTGGTTGTTACAGAAAGTTTGCAAATGATATGAGGGTTAAGAATATGCAGTTATTTCATGAAAACAATGCCTAATTTATGAGATACGAAATCAAGAACAGGGCTAACTCGCGTGAGACTTACAGTGCATATGGAGGCTTGAAAACGCCTGGTTGTGATTGGTTTTGCTTGTGGAGGTTGCCGGGAAGCGATTGTGATGCTTTCCAAGCCCTGAAAACGCCTCTAACCTTGATTTCGATCCCACACTTTTTTGTGATTTTTGCAACTTTTGTTCCGCCTCTATGCTTGCCTTCCAACCCTTGTTTCTGTCTTGCACGCTTGCTTATGTATTGCACATTGTATTAGGGTTTAAACTTCTCCAAATCTCCCTCTATCAATGATTTTGATGTGGATTTGATTTGCCTTTACAATCTTTCCAAATTTGATCCAAATCACATCTTCTTGTGCATAATAACCTTGATACGAATTTGATTGCAATGCTAGTTGTAGTTGGAGCCTAAAACAACCAGAAAAACATTTGTTATTAATGCCTTAGATTTTATGTGATTTTATTTGATTTAAAATGAATTAATTCAAATAAAAATCAAATTAAATAATAAAAATGAGATATGGACACATGGTCAAGGCTAGAGCACGTGGGCAATAATGAAAACACAAATCAAGTGAAAAAGAATGGGCCCATTTGGCAAAATTTGAAGTTTTGGGGATAGTTGACTTTTGACAATTATGCAAAAAAGTCCAACTTCAACAATGCATAACTTCTTCAATTTTGAACTTTTGGAGGCGTTCTTGGACTTTTTAGAAATATTGATATGTCCTCTAACCAACCCTTTTGGTATCATATCATTTTGATATTCCATGCTCAAGTTAGGAGCTTTGGAAAAAAAGGTGTTTTTGTTGACTTTCAAAAATGACCTATAATGTCCAAATTCATAACTTCTTGTGAGTGCATTTTTTTATCTTGGGGTATGAATATGGATTGTAGGAAATTTCATCCTATTAAAAATGAGCTTTGGATGGGTCATTTATCATAAAGTATTAGAAAGTTATGCTTGGTCAAAGTTGAGTTGACTTTTCCTACAAAACCCTAATTTAGCAACTTTTGAATCTTGATGAATTTTGAGAAATCCTTGATGAATCATGATCAACCCTTGATCAAATGATGAAATATACTTCAAAATGAGAATGTTGAAAAAAAATCTGGAAGTTTGACTGTATATAGGTCACAGTTGACTTTTGCCCTAGCACAATCGATTTTTGGACCTTTGAGCAATTGACTGAGCAAACTTCCTCTGCAAGGCTTGAAACTTGACATGCATGACCTTGAGAACATATTAGTACATTGGTGAGAACTTGGGGTCATTTGGACTCAAGGATCTTGATGCAACACAAAACCCTAATTTGGGGTAGATTGCCTTAGGAGATAGCTTGTCTGACCAACTCTTGGACTACTTTGAGCAACTTGGAGATTTTTCTTGCAATGTTTTGAGAAATGTGGGAGGGAAAAATTTGGGGTACAACAGCTTCCCATGTGCAATCTTCTTAAACCTGAGGATGTAGATTGGCTTTCATGCCTTTCGTGATCCGAAGGTGGAAGATGATTAAACACTAGAGTGCCCAGAAATTTGCACTCGCATGAAGTGGTACCAGCCTTGTGATGTCAGTAATGGGATTTCAGATTCCATTTGTAGATTGCTGACGTGGGGAGATGGGCTTAAAGATGCCATCTGAAGGAGTGTCGATCGTATAAGGGTTTCCTTAGCGAGAGCTTGTATACCTGTTGTTTGAGGAAGATTCCGCTGGGGAAGTCTGATCTTTGTTGAGATTTAGGAACTTGTCCGTAATTCAACTGAGGTGTCGAGATTTAGGAACTTGCCCATAATTGAACTGAGGGGAAACATCTTCGTCGATATTTAAGAACTCGCTCGTAATTCAACTGAGAAAACTTCTCTGCTGAGATTTAGGAACCTGTCTGTAATTCAACGGAGGAACTTTGTCGAGATTTAGGACCTTGCCTGTAATTCAACTGAGAAAACTCTGTTTAGATTTAAGAACTTGTCAATAATTCGTCTGGAGGGAAACATCTTTGTCGAGATTTAAGAACTCGCCCATAATTCAACTGAGAAAACTTCTCTGCTGAGATTTAGGAATTCGTCTGTAATTCAACGGAGGAACTTTTTCGAGATTTAGGACCTTGCCTGTAATTCAACTGAGAAAAACTCTGTTGAGATTTAAGAACTTGTCAGTAATTCGACTGGAGGGAAACATCTTCGTCGAGATTTAAGAACTCGCTCGTAATTCAACTGAGAAAACTTCTCTGCTGAGATTTAGGAACTCGTCTGTAATTCAACGGAGGAACTTTGTCGAGATTTAGGACCTTGTCTGTAATTCAACTGAGAAAAACATCTCTGCTGAGATTTAAGAACTTGTCAGTAATTCGACTGGAGGGAAACATCTTCATCGAGATTTAAGAACTCGTCCGTAATTCAACTGAGAAAACTCTGCTGAGATTTAGGAACTCGTCTGTAATTCGACGGAGGAACTTTGTCGAGATTTAGGACCTTGTTTGTAATTCAACTGAGAAAAACTCTGTTGAGATTTAAGAACTTGTCAGTAATTCGACTGGAGGGAAACATCTTCATCGAGATTTAAGAACTCGCTCGTAATTCAACTGAGAAAATTTCTCTTGCTGAGATTTAGGAACTTGTCTGTAGTTCAACGGAGGAACTTTGTCGAGATTTAGGACTTTGTCTGTAATTAAACTGAGAAAAACTCTATTGAGATTTAAGAACTTGTCAGTAATTCGACTTGGGGAAACATCTTCGTCGAGATTTAAAAACTCGCCCGTAATTCAACTGAGAAAACTTCTCTTGCTGAGATTTAAGAACTTGTCTGTAGTTCAACGGAGGAACTTTGTCGAGATTTAGGACTTTGTCTGTAATTCAACTGAGAAAAACTTTGTTGAGATTTAAGAACTTGTTAGTAATTCTACTTGGGGAAACATCTTCGTCGAGATTTAAGAACTCGCTCGTAATTCAACTGAGAAAACTTCTCTTGCTGAGATTTAGGAACTTGTCTGTAGTTCAACGGAGGAACTTTGTCGAGATTTAGGACTTTTCCTGTAATTCAACTGAGAAAACATCTTTGCTGAGATTTAAGAACTTGTCCGTACTTCGACTGAGGTAAAAGCTTCATATCTTTGAATTTTATGAGAATTTAACCGCATCCTTCCTGAAAGGTAAAGGTTAGCTGTATGTAATGCATGATATGTATCAAGCAATGATGTTCTCAAAATAAATGAGATCGTGTCGTATGATGCGTATATGCATGTGTCATGATGTATGGAAATGTAATGTTTTTAGTTGGGAAAATAAATCCCGGATAGCTGCTGGAGAAAAGAGTTGAATTCTTCGCTTCCGCTAGGGATGGCGAACGAAGATGACTGTGAGAATAAACCTGCAGGAGAGGATAACTCCGCTGGGGAATAAACTGATAAGGAGATTACTCTGTGGGGAAGAGATGCTCTGTAGAGGATTCCGCTGGTAAATTCTGCTGGAGATGAATTATTGTTGCTGGTGATACTAAATCATGTTGGGGATTAGACTCCTGTTTGTGAAGGGAATGAACTCCGCCGGGGATGATCTTCAGTTGCGACTTCACTGGGGATAACCCTTTTAGGTTCTACTGGGGACAATCTTCCGGAGCCTATCGGGGATGATTCTCCACACTCCATTGGGGAAGATTTTTCAGACTGCGCTGGGGAAAATTTCGAACTCCACTGGGGATATGTTTTTTATACTCCACTGGGGATATGTTTTTTATACTCCGCTGGGGATATTAAGACCTTTTAGTGCTGATGGTAGATAAACTCTGCTTGGGGAAAATATTACCGATTCATTCGTGGTTGCGAGCCTCAGTTGGGGAGAGTGGTGTCCTGTTTTGGACAGCTAACATCACTGTCTTTTTCTTACTCTGCGGGGAGTGAATGTTACTGGGACGCGTGTTGAGGATATGACGATGGCTTTGCATCGAGACTTTTATGCCCCTGTATTTGTGGGAGACGATGCCTGCGGAGGCCCTATGGATCGAGTATTATCCCAACCTATGAGGTGCTTGGTAACTGCCGATCGGAATGATAAGTCTTCTTATGGTAGACAAATGACAATATGACGGGACATAGTCGTACGCTTTGATCCCTAATTTTTGCCTGGACCGCCCTTTCGGGTTTTAGGTCCACCGGGATACCCTTTCTTACCCAAGCCGCCCTTTCGAGTTTTCGACTTGCCGGGTGTACAGATTTTTTTATTTTTTATCCCTAATTTTGCCCGAACCCTTTTTGGTTCGCCGGGAAGCCCTTATTTTTGCCTAGGCCAGTCGACCTAGCGGGTCTTTGATTATGTGCAGTATTTTCTGACTATATCCACGCTCCCAGGGTGTAGGGAGTTGTCACTGTCGGTAGTGTTGTGTTGCCATAATACCAAAAGATGTTTGTCTGATCATGCAAGATTCGTTGCTGGAAATCATGTCCAATGCCCTAAGCGATTCAGATGGAGATTTGCCCCTGGCTATTTGGCATTTTTTGAGAGATTCCTTGAATCTTGATTTAACTGCCCCAGATGACGGACAATGATCATGTCTGCCCCTTGGTTGGAAATGCTTTATTCCACTTGAGGTGACCCTTTTTATTGGAAAAGTTTTTTTTTGTTCACTAGATATTCATCGTGTGAATTTCTCTGCTGTTGAACAAATAGTCATATGCAAACAATGTTATTTTAAGAATGCAAAGCTTATGTCTGTTTTGAAGTTCTTTGAAAATGCAGTTTTCAATAAAACAAGCGAATTTTTGTAAGATGTGATGTCAACTCAGGATTTATAGCAAGCCCTACAGGAGTCAGGATACCTTTTGTAACAGTATGCTTTCAAACTAACCCATGCCTCAGCTAGGACTTTTAAGGGTTATACCGTGGTATGGTTCACGGTTCGAGAAACAAAAGATAAAGGCTCAAATTTTATTTGTACCCACCTATTCTTCGTGATGTTCTTCGATCCTAAACTCAGCTAATCGTGCATTAGATCTTGTTTGAGTCTTTGCTCTGATATACCAGTGATGGTTCGGATACTGACAATTTATTTTGAACAGGCAGTCATTTTGTTGAGAGTTTGCAGGATCTCTTTCCTTTTGATTTTTATTATCCCTGTCTTTTGCTTGAACTATTTCTTTTATGATTACAGTCAGCGGGATGCCCCAGTTTTATAAGTCTCCTTCATAGGTTTTGACTTAATGGGATTTTATTTCTGAGATAATGACTGCCTGTCTTGACGATTATAAGGAACCATCACTGTCTCTTGTTTTGGAAGGACCTTTTTGATGCCATTCATTGTGCACCTGGATTAACTGAGAAAACTACCCTGCCCCAGGTTGTGATTAAGGGTTTTAATTTGTGTGAGAAGAAAAACTCATACTTCTTTGGCTCAAAGGGGTTGACGAGGGATTATCTTCCTTATAACTCCACTGTTTAGGATTTGAAACAATGCATGTACATCGTCAGCGGGGTCTGTTCAAAAGCATACTGTAGAGATTTTGGTATCACTTTCGTCATCCTCCCTCTAAACGCTTAGAATTTTTTAATCGAGAGTTGATCATCACAAAAATGAAAGCAATTTGAATATAGTGAATACGAATGGATTGATTCAAAACAAACATATGTGATGTATTGATAAAGTAAGAAAGTTTGACATGAATAAATGTTTGAACAAATCAAAATAAAATTACAAATGGAAAATTTTAATGAACAAAAATCTTCTCGTCTGGTCTTGTCACTTCAGAGGACGTGCCGTGGAGGGATGGTAGAAGAACTCAGCCTGACCATCTTGTGTGAATTCCAATGCTCCTTCATCAATCAGGTTTTGGATTTTGTATTTCAACTTCCAACAGTCGTCAGTATCATGCCCCGGGATGTTAGAATGGTATGCACACCTTGCATCAGGATTGTAGTTGGGTGAAGAGGTCTTAGGATTCGGATGAGGTCCTACCAGTGTTACCAGATTCAATCTCAACAGGTGTTGCAAAGCTTGGGACAGCGGCATGTTGAGCTTGGTAAACTGCCTCTGATTAACCCTTTGTTTATGGCACGGTTGTTGTTGGACTCGTGAGGTAGTAACAACTTGGAGAGGTCCATTCTTCACCATACCAGACCCTTGTCTTCTTGGAGGCTGACCAATGACTTGGTCCCCGGCCCCAACTGTTTGCTTCATATTGTTGTGTCGGTCTTGATGAAGCTGGTTGATAATGGTTCTCAGCTCTTCTTGTTCCCGAGCTAAGCCTTGGATAAGAGCCATCTGCCCCAACATCTGGGTTTTCATGGCACCTAACTCAGCTTTCATTTGTTCCAGTCGTTCGTCCTTATTATCTTCAGGACTTTTCTTGACCAAGTTCCCGATGAGGAGTGTTTTCAACTCTTCCTGCCCCTTGGATAAGTTTAGGAATACGTCCCTGAACTGAGCTTCTTGAGTTTGAAGATCTTGGTTGTCTGGTTGGAAATCCATTGCTGAAATAAACAGCGAGAATATGAGAGACTTGTACTGGAAGACCTGTTATGCAATGATATGTATGTATGCAATGTTTTCAAGGATCTCGCGGGGTAAATAAGAAACTGTTAGATTTTGAATTTTGCAGCTTTGATTGAAGAAACTTCATGTCGTCAAGAGTCCTCCTTCAAGAGTCAAGCTCACCATATCAAGTGGGTCATAGCCACCGACTTAAGTCATCGTGTTTGATCTCTAGACGACATTGGCTAGAGGAAAATAAATCCCCTTTGCCCCCTGCTAGATGTTTAATTTACCATGACCTGCATCACAAACCCTTGAGATCCTTGAAATGGTTAAGGAAATGTTAAGGCATGATGTTATGATGTGTATGTTATGCGTTTAAGCAAAAGTGTAAGGTGATGTAAGTAAACCCTGCAATAAATCCAAATTATTGGATAAGGACTGTAAACAAAACCTGCAAGGAACTCATGTTGTCAGATGATACAAATGTGCAAGTAGTTCAAGTTTGAAAGCACACAAGTCACACAATAGCCCTTAAATTTCAGGCTGGCATAGAGTTTAGGTACTACCCTCTTGCAGTTTAGTTGGTTCAAACCTATCCTAGTAATAGTAATCGGGTTCTAGAGGATCTCAATATCACTGACCATCCTCGATCGGTCATAATTCTAGTTTGGCAACCTTTTCTTGCGGCCGAAATCATCGCGAGAGTTTGGTCTCAATGAGTGTAGCATACTGTTACTATTATATGGCCAAGTTGGTCAATTATAGGTTCTAAGGTCAGTTGGTGCTTAATGACCCCTTAGAAGACCCATATTCTCCTTGTTCCACCACAAGGGATATCGGTACAAATTAAAGTGCCACACCAACATAGCTACTGCTTCAACCGTATCGGTCTATGATGTACAGTTCCCTCACAGTCTATTGCTACTTACCTAAAAGGTATCCTCCAGATCCGGGTTAGGATCTATAGTAACTCCAATTCAAACCCACAAAAATAAAGCAAACAGATCAAACAATTGAAAACAAAATGATGAACTATTCCTAAGGTACACCCCACTTATTTATTCCCCAGCATAGTCGCCAGTTCTGTGATACGGTGGCCAGAACTGGACTATTTTGAAAAGCTGGTTTACATTTTGCGTTTTGTTTTCGCAAAGTGTCGCGGTAAGCAAGAGTCGCCATCGACTTTTATTTCATCCAACAAGGAAAGGAAAAAAGCACAGAAAAATTCCTTTTTCGAGATGTTTCTGAGTACGGGAGGTAGATTATATCAAAAACAACAACTTGGCCTAGTGGTGGCCACCCTGACCTCCAACCTTTTGGTCTTTGAACGCTTATGTGGCCACCACTAGGCCAAGTTGTTGTTTTTGATATAATATTACAAAGCAATTATAATATAAAGAAAAAACAATTTAATGGACAAAAGCAAAAAAAAAAGCGCTTCGTTTGAACCAGCCAACGGATAGGTGACAACTCATCGTCCCTTTCCCCTGTCCGTTGCTAAAAATCAGAACACCTATACCAACGGACAAAGGTCCGTCACTACAAGCTTTCCCACCTTCAAAATCTCACACAGGCCATAACAATGGACTCTAAGACCATGGTTGGATTCGTCACAACCTCCTGATCACAACCATGTCCTTCATGTGGACCAATTGTACCTGAAACGAAAATCCCTAAAACCAGAAGCAAAACCCTAACAATGGTGGTTCGTGCTACAGAGCATATAAATGGAATTGGGTTTTACAAAAAGTTTGCAAATGATGTGAGGGTTAAGAATATGCAGTTATTTCATGAAAACAATGCCTAATTTCTGAGATACAAAATCAAGAACAGGGCTAACTCGCATGAGACTTACAGTGCGTATGGAAGCTTGAAAATGTCTGGTTGTGATTGGTTTTGCTTGTGGGGGTTGCCAGGAAGCGATTGTGATGCTTGCCAAGCCCTGAAAACGCCTCTAACCTTGATTTCGATCCCACACTTTTTTGTGATTTTTGCAACTTTCGTTCTGCCTCTATGCTTGCCTTCCAACCCTTATTTCTGTCTTGCACGCTTGCTTATGTATTTCACATTGTATTAGGGTTCAAACTTCTGTCCAAATCTCCCTCTATCAATGATTTTGATGTGGATTTGATTTGCCTTTACAATCTTTCCAAATTTGATCCAAATCACATCTTCTTCTGCATAATAACCTTGATACGAATTTGATTGCAATGCTAGCTGTAGTTGGAGCCTAAAACAACCAGAAAATCATTTGTTATCAATGCCTTAGATTTTATGTGATTTTATTTGATTTAAAATGAATTAATTCAAATAAAAATAAAATTAAATAATAAAAATGAGATATGGACACATGGTCAAGGATAGAGCACGTGGGCAATAATTCAAACTCAAATCAAGTGAAAAAGAATGGGCCCATTTGGCAAAATTTGAAGTTTTGGGGATAGTTGACTTTTGGCAATTTTTCAAAAAAGTCTAACTTCAACAATGCATAACTTCTTCTAATTTGAACTTTTGGAGGTGTTCTTGGACTTTTTAGAAATCTTGAGATATCCTCTAACCAACCCTTTTGGTCTCATCTAATTTTGATATTTCATGCTCAAGTTAGGAGCTTTGGCAAAAAAGGTGTTTTTGTTGACTTTCAAAAATGACCTATAATGTCCAAATTCATAACTTCTTGTGAGTGCATTTTTTGATATTGGGGTATGAATATGGATTTTAGGAAATTGCATCCTCTTCAAAATGAGATTTGGATGGGTCATTTCTCATAAAGTATGAGAAAGTTATGCTTGGTCAAAGTTGAGTTGACTTTTCCTACAAAACCCTAATTTAGCAACTTTTGAATCTTGATGAATTTTGAGCAATACTTGATGAATCAAGATCAACCCTTGATCAAATGATGAAATATACTTAAAAATGAGAATGTTGACAAAAAATCTTGAAGTTTGACTGTATATAGGGCACAGTTGACTTTTGCCCTAGCATAATCGATTTTTGGACCTTTGAGCAATTGACTGAGCAAACTTCCTCTGCAAGGCTTGAAACTTGACATGGATGACCTTGAGAACATATTGGGAAATTGGTGATCACTTGGGGTCATTTGGACTCAAGGATCTTGATGCAACACAAAACTCTAATTTGGGGTAGACTGTCTTAGGAGATAGCTTGTCTGACCAACTCTTGGACTACTTTGAGCAACTTGGAGATTTTTCTTGCATTGTTTTGAGAAATATGGGAGGGAAAATTTTGGGGTACAATAGAAGTCAAAAAAGAAAGCTATACTCAACATGGGTAGAAGGTTCGAGGAGAGAATCCGTCAAATCCCGGTAGGAGGAGACTCATCTGAAGAGGAAGAGAACCAGGTCGATGAGGTCAAGAGTACTCAGGCTGAATGTGCTAATAATCAAGAATCTAATGATGATTATTTCGACGAGCAGTATCCACCCGCTGACATCAAATACAATCAGTTAGAAGACAAATTGAAAGCTGTTGAAATTCAAGCCGTCCCCGGTTTAGATTTTGATGATTTGGGTTTGATCTCTGGGGTAATCATTCCCCACAAATTCAAAGTACCAATCTTTGCAAAGTACGATGGGGTTTCTTGTCCCAAACTCCATTTGAAATCTTATGTACGCAAGATACAGCCACACACTGCTGATAAAAAAACTCTGGGTTCACTTTTTCCAAGAGAGCTTGGCTGGAACACAACTTGATTGGTTTTATCAGTTAGATGGTTCTCGTATCAACACTTGGGAGGATCTAGCTACTGCCTTCTACCATCAGTATCAATACTATGCCGACTTGGCACCAACCAGAGTTCAGTTACAAGATATGACCATGGGAAAGAATGAAGGATTTAAGGAATATGTGCAAAAGTGGAGAGGCCTTACTAGTAGAGTCCAACCTCCCTTGACTGATAGGGAGCACATCGACATGTTTATGGGCACTTTATCTGGTCCTTTCTTTAATTTGTTGGTTGGCTACTCTTCTTCTGGTTTCACCGAATTAATCTTAACTGGTGAAAGAGTTGAAAGTGGCATCAAAAGTGGGAATATCTCTGTAGCATCTACCTCCACCTCCAATCCTATCAAGAAAACTTTTGCTTCAAAGAAGGAAGTTAATGTTGTGTATGGGACAAGGGCCCATACCAAGAAGAATGATCATCCGTCTGTCAATGCTGTCCGAATCTCCAATCCAACTCCTACTCCAAGACCACCTGCAAATCATCAACGTTTTGAAACTACAAGAAAATTTATGAGGTCATGCATGTCACTGTCTCAAGCCCTTCAGCATTTGCTCAAGGCCAATTTAGTGACGTTGTGTGATCCTCCTGCCAACCCTGACACCTCGTCACCAAAGTATAATCAAAACGCTAAATGTGCTTACCATTCAAACAGCCCCGGGCACGAGACTGACCAGTGCTGGGCCTTGAAGAACAAAATCTAAGATTTAATTGATAACAAAACTATTTAATTTGATCCTCCTCCAATGCTGAATGCAATTTCCGCTCCAATACCGAAGCATGACAAAGGTGTTAATGTTGTTGAAGATACAATTTTTATTGCCTCTGTTGAAGAGTTGACTACTCCGCTGAATGTAATAAAAAACAATCTGTTGAAAGTTGGGATCTTCCCTGGCTGTGAAAAAGACTGTGTATGCTGTACAAGACGACTCGATGAATGTGAAGGGCTGAAGAAAGGCATACAACACCTGATGGATATCCATGAAAATCTGTTTGAAAAGACTCCGCCAGCCAAGAGTTTGGTTAATAAATGTGAAGACCTCTCCATTATTACCATCTCCAACAAACCTCTTAGGATCACTTCCAAATGTCCTATTAGGATTTAAAATGAACCCACTGTTGCTCCCTTAATCATTACCAATACCGGACTGATTCCTTACTCTTCAAACAAAGCGGTACCATGGAATTACGGTGCTGAGGTGTTCTATCATGGGATTAAACAAGATGCCTGAATCAAAGAAGAAAAAGATGACGATGTTGGCAACATAGCTGGCTCAAGCAAAGTAACTAGAACTGGGAGAATATTCTCACCCAATATCTCACCTCCGGTAGTTACAAAGACGCCCTTCCACATTACTGCCGCCAAGCCAGGTACCGAGACAAGAGGGAAGGGGAAGGTTGTTGAGCCTGATGTGATTGAGGTACCCTCCAAAGACGTAGCTGATGAACCATCCTCCCATGAAATGGACGATATTTTAAAGATCATAAAAAGAAGATACTTCAAGATTGTAGAATAGTTGGGTAAGATTTCAATGTTGTCATTGTTGCTTTGCTCCGATGCCCATGCCCGAACATTAATCAAGTTCCTAAAAAAAGCTCATGTCCCCTATGAGACAACAACAGACCAATTTGAGAATTGCGTGTCTAGCCTAACAGCTGATAATGGCTCGGGGTTTTCAGATGCTAATTTAACACCTCTCGGGAAGAATCACAACAAAGCTTTACATGTTTCTATCGAGTGCAAAGGGACTACCTTAACACATGTGCTAGTCGACACTGGTTCTTCTCTGAATGTGTTACCCAAGGGGGCATTATACCATCTTGACTGTGAAGATTTAATCTTGAAGCCAAGTGATATCATCGTAAGGGCTTTTGATGGATCAAAGAGGACTGTTCATGGGAAATTAGATCTTCCGATCAAAGTGGGCTCCCAAATCTTTAACTCCACCTTCTATATTATGGATATTCTCCCTGCCTATTCTTGTCTGTTAGGTCGTCCGTGGATCCATAAAGCTGGGGAAGTAACCTCAACCCTCCACCAGAAACTCAAATATCCAGTCAAGGGTAGAATAGTCACCGTCTATGGGGAAGAAGAGTTTATGGTAAGCCACCTTAACTCTTTCAAGTATGTGGAGATGGACGGAGAATTCATTGAAACCCTATGTCAAGCCTTTGAGGTTGTACCACCAATTATTGCTGCTACTAAATGTTCTTCAAATGAGTCTAAAGCTCTCAAGGCCACGCCAAAGATGGTTTCAGTCAAGGATGCCCATACGGCAATTGAAGAAGGAAACTGTGATATTTGGGGGTAACTCCTCGATATCCCTTTTAAAGCAGACAAATTTGGTTTGGGCTTCACCGTCAAAGCTCATAAAGAAGTAAGGTGTGCTCTTGCTGGAAAGCCACCTCTCCGCATTGGAAGCCATGGAATCAACGTCGTGAGTGATTCTGAAGAAGAGACTACATTTGAAGAGTGGGTGTATCCAACTACAATGGAGCTGAAGAATTGGCATACAAAGGACTTTGTGCCCGTCTCCTTCATTGAGGAGTAATCTACTTGTTATTACTTTTCTTTCAATTCAAGAACATGTCGTCTGTAATATTTTGACAATGACTTTTCAACTATATGCCTGGCCCGGGGCACTTTGGTCCATTTGTCAAGGGTTTTATTTATGTTCATCTAATCATATGATCATTCAATACATTGGACTCTTTTGCATTCAAATATTTGTGTTCATTGTCTTTCCTTTATTTCAATTACATTTTTTTTTTAAAATAGCCATGTATCTTACATGCACACACACACACACACACACACTTTTGCAGATCCACATCCACTCCAGATCCTATTGCCAATAACTCTATTATTGCCGACTATGACTTTGAATGTCCCATCAACCAAGCCAGAGACGAAGGTGAGGAAGATTGTGACATACCGGGAGAACTATCCAAACTTCTATTACAAGAGGAAAAAGTTATTCAGCCGCACGAGGAGTCAGTTGAAGTTATCAACCTGGGTACTAAGGCAAATAAGAAGGAAATCAAGATCGGCGCTAACTTGGAAAGCAGTGTCAAGAGCAGGTTGGTTCAGATGTTGCATGATTATGTGGAAGTTTTTGCTTGGTTTTATGAAGATATGCTTGGGTTGGATACCGACATCGTAGTTCATCATTTGCCGACAAAAGAAGATTGTCTGCCTGTCAAGGAAAAGTTTCATCGCATGAGGCCTGATATGTCTGAAAAGATCAAAGCCGATGTGATGAAACAATTCGATGCGGGGTTACTAGCTGTGACATCCTATCCTCAATGGGTTGCCAATGTGGTTTCGGTGCCAAAGAAAGACGGGAAAGTTCGCATGTGCGTACACTATAGGGATCTGAATAGGGTAAGCCCCAAGGATGACTTCCCTCTACCACACATTGACGTCTTAGTTGATAATACTGCTCAGCATAAAGTCTTCTCATTCATGAATGGCTTCTCAGGCTATAATCAAATAAGGATGGCTCCTGAAGATATGGAGAAGACTACTTTCGTTACGCAATGGGGCACCTTCTGCTACAAGGTCATGCCGTTCGGACTAAAGAATGCAGGGGAAACATATCAAAGGGCTATGGTAGCTTTATTTCATGACATGATTCATCATGAGATACAGGTATATGTGGATGATATGATTGCCAGATCACAAACCGAAGAAGAACATCTCGATCACCTACACAAGTTATTTGAGAGGCTGAAAAAGTACAAGCTGAGGTTAAACCCTAATAAGTGCACGTTTGGAGTACGATCTGGAAATCTCCTAGGTTTTGTCGTCAGCAATAAAGGCAATGAAGTTGATCCTGCCAAGATAAAGGCCATCCAAGAAATGCCAGTCCCTCATTCTGAAAAAGAAGTCAGAGGATTCTTGGGTCGTCTCAATTACATTTCCCGTTTCATATCCCACTTAACTACTACTTGTGAACCACTCTTCAAACTCTTGAAGAAAGATCATGTAGTCAGATGGAACGATGAATTCCAGATTGCTTTCGACAAAATCAAAGAATATTTACAAGAACCTCTTATTTTCATGCCTCTAGTTGAAGGAAGACCTTTGATCATGTACTTGACTGTACTAGAGAACTCTATGGGGTGTGTATTGGGCCAACATGATGAGTCTGGCCGAAAAGAGCATGCTATTTATTACCTGAGCAAAAAGTTTACCGACTGTGAAACCAGATATTCACTGCTCGAGAAAACTTGCTGCGCTCTGGCATGGGCTGCTCGCCAGCTAAGACAGTATATGTTGACTCATACCACTTTGTTGATTTCTAAGATGGACCCAATCAAGTACATCTTCGAGAAACCTGCCCTTTCTGGACGGATAGCCAAATGGAAAATGATCTTGACTGAGTACGACATTCAATACATGACTCAAAAAGCCATCAAAGTAAGTGTACTAGCAAATCATTTGGCCCATCAAGCCGTGGATGGTTATCAATTAATGAATTTCGAATTCCTTGATGAGAACATCATGCTGGTAACCGACTATGCGAAATCTGGACCGTATGACGGACCTGAACAAAGATCCCGATGGACTATGGTATTCGATGGGGCTTCCAACGCCTTGGGTAACAGAATTGGTGTTGTGATCATCTCTCCTGAAGGTTGCCACACTCCTTTCACTTCCAGACTATGCTTCGATTGCACAAACAATATGGCTGAGTATGAAGCATGCATCTTAGGTCTAAAAGCTGCTATTGACCTAAGGATCAAACATTTGGATGTATTCGGGGATTCCGCCTTAGTGATCAGCCAAGTAAAAGGAGATTGGGACACTAAAAACCCTAATCTTATGCCTTACAAGGAACTTGTGCTATCCCTAATTCCTTACTTCGAAGAGATCACTTTTGAGCACTTCCATAGGGAAGAAAACCAGTTGGTTGGCGCCTTGGCAACCATGTCTTCAATGTTCAAGGTCAGATGGGACAATGAAGCCCATATGATTACAATTGAAAGATTCGATGAACCTGCACATTGCTATGAGCTCGACACCGATGTGGAAAATCTATGGTACCATGAGTTGATGAGATACCTTAAAGCTCAAGAGTATCCAGAAGGGGCATCTATCAATGATAGAAAGTTCTTGCAAAGATTTGCAGCCAAGTTCTTCCTTAGTAACAAGATATTGTATAAGCGCAACCATGATTCAACTCTACTCTGATGTATGGACAAGAGGGAGGCAGAGAAAATCATGGAAGACATGCACGATGTTCTCTTCGGTACTCACTCAAGTGGACTTACGATGGCTAAGAAAATCTTAAGAGCAGGTTACTATTGGTCAACGATGGAGACTGATTGCCATCAACATTCAAGAACCTGTCACAAATGCCAAATCTACGCTGACATGGTCCATGTGCCTCCTATCCCTCTTAATGTCATGACCGCTCCGTGGCCATTTGCAATGTGGGGCATTGACATGATTGGAGAGATCAAGCCCATAGCTTCCAATGGACATCGCTTCATTCTTGTTGCTATCAATTATTTCACCAAATGGGTCGAAGTCGCCTCATTTTCCTCAGTCACCAGGAATATGGTGGCCAAATTCATTAGACACAACCTTATCTGCCGCTATGGTATCCCCGAAAGGATCATCACCGAAAATGGGACTAACCTAAACAATGTTATGATTACAGAACTTTGCACTCAGTTCAAAATCAAGCATCATAGTTCTTCTCTATATAGACCAAAAATGAATGGCGCAATCGAAGCAGCCAATAAAAATATCAAGAAGATTGTGCAAAAGATGGTAGTAACCTATAAGGATTGGCATGAGATGTTGTCGTTTGCTCTACATGGCTACCGTACTTTAGCTAGAACCTCAACTGGGGCAACTCCCTTTTTCTTAGTTTATGGCATGGAAGTTGTTCTGCCAGTGGAAGTTCAGATTCCCTCGCTGAGGATTATGATTGAGGCAGGCTTAGGCGAAGACGAGTGGATTCAAACGAGATTGGATCAGTTGATCTTGATTGACGAAAAACGATTAGTTGCTATTTGCCATGGTCAGACGTATCAAAAACAGATGATTAAGGCTTTCAACAAAAAGATCAAGCCTCGAGTATATCAAGCTGGTGACTTGGTGATAAAACGCATCATTCTACCACAAGGCGACCCCAGAGGCAAATGGACTCCCACCTATGAAGGGTCGTTTGTTGTCAAGAGAGTGTTCTCTGGCGGTGCCATGACGCTGACTACCATGGATGGTGAATATTTCCCACATCCTATCAATGCGGACATAATTAAAAAATACTACGTATAAGAGACCCGTTAGGTTGACACACCTAAGCAAAATAAGGGAATCCCGGCAAACCAAAAGGTTTGGGCAAAAATTAGGGATATATGCAAAATATTGTACACCAGGCAAGTTGAAAACCCGAAAGGGCGACTTGGGCAAAAAAGGGTATCCTGGTGGGATGAAAATCCGAAAGGACGGTCCAGGAAAAAGTTAAGGATTAAAAGTGTATGACTATGTCCCATGGAATAAATACAGTCAATTTTATCATCAAGGTCCAAGTTCAGACAGTCTAAGATCAACCCAATCAACTTTTATCAATGGCAAGAGACATTCGAAGACATTGGGGCAATAGTAGAGTTGGAAGGCAATGAGATCATTTCACATGGATATTTGTTTTCATTCTTAATGTTTGCTTTCCTTTCGACGATTTCCTCTTACTAGAATCTCCGCCTCTCTGTACAAAAACGCCTATTCATGGGAAAAATATCAATACAAATACACTTTAAAGTGCAAAATTTATGTCTTTGTTTTGAATGCAAATTTGTCCAATGACTAAAATTGAATGAACATATGCATATGAACATAATTTAAAACTATTTTGCACATGTGTCCTGCTAAGCAGCAGTAAGCATCTCTTTAATGTATATGAAATATCCCCACAAAGTTATCTCACTATCATTATCCCCACAAGGGCGGCTACGATAAACCTTTACCCTAACGGAGTTGCCCACAAAGTCTCTTTGCATAGGGTAATCCCCGACCAGAGTCTCAACCTCTTGGCCGCTTTCTCCCCAGCTGAGTAAATCTCTTCCTAAAGGAAAATCACCTCCTCAACAGGTTTCATTTCCCCAAAAGTAATCAAGGAACCACAAAACTCCCCAGCCGAGTTCAAATTTCCTTAACATACAACAATCAAGACACCACAAAGTTCCCCAGCTGAGCCTATCTTCCCCAACTGAGCATATCTTCCCCGTCCAAGGCTATTATCCCAACCGGATTTTACCCTCCTCAATTGAGTGTATCCTCCCCAAGTTGAGTCTGTCCTACCCGACTGAGTCTACACTCTCCATTTTGAATTCACTTTCGAATTATTGCAAATTATAGGGCCACAACCCCTGATCCCCAGTAAAGCCGTCAGCAAATCCTTTACTGTTTCCAAAAGATACTAGGAAGCCTGGATCTGACCAGATATTACCACAATTTTCAAGTTGTTATTGAAGCCTAGACCCGACTAGATAATAGTTTGACTTCTTCAAGTTACTGAAACCTGGAACCGACCAGATAACATATTTGAACACCTGAAACCTGGATCCGACCAGATAACAGTTGATCTCAATTTCAAGATACTATGAAACCTGGACCTGACCAGATAATAGTCTAACTCGTCAAAGATATAGAAGAACCTGGACCCAATCCAACTAAGGTTTAACTTCTTTTCCCCAAAAGAATTTTCCTCTGCCCCAACAAATTACTGTCAAAATCTGGATCCGACCAGATAACAGTTTCTCAACTTCATCTTTGCAACTAAGTTATTGTGAAGCATGGATCCGACCAGATAGCAATTACTCTCGGAGATTCATTGTGAAACTTGGGAACCAACCAAATAACAACTAAATCCCCAAATAGTTTATTGTGAAGCCTGGACCCGACCAGATAGAAATTGACCTCATTGAACTCAGAAATCTGCAAAACCTAGACCCGACCAGATAGCAATTGACCTCATTAACCTTAGAAATCTGCAAAGTATGGACCCGACCAGATACCAGTTTTTCAAAACAGTTTATTGTGAAGCCCGGATCTGACCAGATAACAGTTTTTCAAAACAGTTTATTGTGAAGCCTGGACCCGACTAGATAACAGTTTTTCAAAAAGTTTATTGCGAAGCCTGGAGCCCGACCAGATAACAATTAATTGTGATCCCCAAAGAGACATTATAAAGCCTAGACTCGACCAGATAATAATACAACTTTCCAATAAATCATGAAACCTGGACCCGACCAGATATTGGTTACCACTTCAAGTTACTATGGAGCCTGGATCCGTCCAGATGACAGTTAACCTCTTTATCCCCAGCAAGTTGTTGTGAAGCCTGGATCCGACCAAATAACTATTCAATTTCAAGAAATTTTCTACAAAGCCTGGAATCCGACCAGATAACAGTTAATTCGTCTCATCCTCAACAAGCTGTGAAGCCTGGATCCGACCAGATAACAACTGATGTTCAAGAGATATTCCCCAGCGGAAGCATCCTTTCAACAAAGTTTGAAGATATGTATATTCTTCATCCCCAACGACAATCAGGGATTCAACCTCCCAGAATTTCCATGGCAGCAGTCAGGGATTTATTTTCCTGGACAAAAACATACATCCCACATTCATACATACCCTATGTATTTAGCATGATACCATATCTGGTGAACATCATGCATGCGTCTGCATTTTACTAACTTTTTTTCTCACAGGTAAAACATCAAGTTTTAGTATAAATCAACAAGAGATTTGTGCTGATATTTCTTCTAATGTTTATCAACTTTCCGCCAAATGGCATCTATAAGCCCATTCACCATCCATCTTCGAGTGCAAATTTCTAGGCACTCTAGTGTTCAATCATCTTTCACCTTCAAGTCACGAATGGTGGACTCACCAATCTAACTCTTCATGTTTAAGAAGATTGAACAGGGGAAGCTGTTGTACCCCAAAATTTGCCCTCTCATTTCTCAAAAGATCACCCTGGACCCTCAGGTTTGCTTCCATCCAATTCCAAGCCTTGAATTACAAATTTTCAAGAAAGTCATTCACAAGGGTAAAATGGTCATTTGCGCATTGAAAAGTCAAACTTTGAATTTTGATCAAAATCAAGTTTCAAGAGTCATATTTTATCAAGACATGTTTGAGATATGAATTTTGTTTCATCTGGAAATTTAAAAATCAAAAGTTACTTTGAAAAAGTTAAATTTCTAAATATTTAGAATTTTTCTAAGTGTTTAAGAAATATGACAAGCTCAGAACTTCTGATCAGATTATCACCATGATGCAAGCTGATTCTGGAGGAACTTTTGACACAAAAGTTATAGATTTCAATAAGATCTAAAACATTGCAGAACAGAAATTCTCCTAGAAACACTGGGATTTCAAGTTATAACTCCTCAAAGACACTTCCATGAAACTAAAACACTCAGCAAATTTTGGGCACTGTCAAAACAGATTTTGGTCAGAACTTCTGGGTCAATTTTCACAAGGGTTCAATCAGAGTTTGCAAGGGTCTAAGTGTTTAAGAAATATGACAAGCTTAGAACTTCTGATCAGATTATCACCATGATGCAAGCTAATTCTAGAAGAACTTCTGACACAAAAGTTATAGATTTCAATAAGATCTAAAACATTGCAGAACATAACTTCTCCTAGAAATGCTGGGATTTCAAGTTATAACTCCTTAAAGACACGTCCGTGAAACTAAAACACCCAACAAATTCTGGGCACTGTCAAAACAGATTTTGGTCAGAACTTCTGGGCCAGTTTTCACAAGGGTTCAGTCAGAGTTTGCAAGGGTAATTCAAAAAAGGTTACAAAGCATGCTGCAAGCATCCTGGAAAGTCTGAGAGCTCCTTCAGAATATGCTGGAGCAAGGAAATACAAAGATCGGAAGTTGGGTGTTTGTTCTAAATTATGTTGAAGTTGAACCTCTGATCCAGATTTAAGCAATGATGTAGAATCTCACATTGCAGGACTTCTGGTTTGATAAATCTCATCATCATTTAATGCTCACAACTACTTTTCAATCTTTATCCGAAGGATTTCCCCACGTGTGGCATAGAAGTACCATTGATGTCCTTGAAAAGCAGATTTTGTACAAAGTATATGTTGGGCCCATGCTTCTCTTTTGCTTCTGAGGGTACTTTTCCTTGATTCATGCTTACAAATCCCGCTTAGGCACGGCTAAAAGCTTCGAACCACCTTACTTTGTTCCTTGAACCATACTTGTTTGAACTTGCTTCAAGAACAAGTCAGCGCCTAGCATATGATGGTTGTACCTTTGATTTCTCCAAGGTACTAAATCCTTGCCTATAAATTCATCTACATTTGCAACTGAGAAAGGGTCATAAATTTGAGCAAGAAAAGCCCTGAACCCCTGCTAAAATTCCAAGAATCCAAAAAAAACTGCAAACACAACATACAAAACCTGTTGACTTTTGATTCCTTACATTCAAACTCCATTCAATCTCAAGTGTTTCTTGACTAAAACCATCCACACAGTTTCTGATTCACATATTAGAAGCTATCCTAACTTGAGTTCATACTGCCATACATTCTTCATCCACCTCCACCTAAAAGAAGTCAGAACCATACCCCTTGGTTGTTCCAGAGGTTGAAAAATTCCAGCCTGCTGAGTATGTGAAGGAGCTTCTCAGAACATCACCCGTTTGTTGTTCTAGAAGTTGAAAACTTCCAGCCTGCTGAGTACGTGAAGAAGCTTCTCAGAACATCACCCCTTTGCTGTTCTAGAAGTTGAAAACTTCCAGCCTGCTGAGTACGTGAAGAAGCTGCTCAGAACATCACCCCTTTGCTGTTCCAGAAGTTGAAAAATTCCATCCTGCTGAGTACATGAAGAAGCTGCTCAGAACATCACCAGAGTTAAGGTTAACTCCAGTTCACAGAATCTTTTCCGGAGGCAAGGTAAGCTTTTGATGACTCTCACCACCTTACTTAAGCATTACCAGATTTGCATGTTCAAAAATACAATGTAGACATCATGTTTCTGATGCTGTACATATTCTAATGTTTCACGTATTTTCTGCCTAAGTAAGGAGTAAATCAATTCATAACTTCTTGAAGAAATTATAACTCAGAATTAGGATTAGAAAATTCATGCTTGCCTCTGATTTATAGTTCTGATATCTCTTATTTCTGAAACACTATGAAACCTGCCATAAATGTCATATGCGCATCTTCTGTTTTGTTGAGAAATGACCAAGTTGCAGATGTTCTGACTAGCATGGAGAGGGAGACCAAGTTCTGCCAGTGGTATCAAAACTTTTGAAATCTACTTTGTTCCCAAAGGACCCAGAACTTCTGACTTTACCTATTTTTCACTAACAGGATATCTGTTTTGCAGTACGCCAGAGTCAAAACTTCTGACCTCCTTTAATCAGCAATACGCTGATTCTATTTTCTTTTTCCTTACTGTTTTTGCCATCACTTCTTATTAATCAAAAATACCAAAAAAAAAAAATACATTTTTACATGCTTTATTTTATTTCTTAAAACAAAAGGTCAAAAGTATTTTTTTAAACAAAACTTATCTCTTTTCTGAAACAAAACAAGTTCATTTCACATTTCCTTGTACATTCTTATTCATTCAATATGGTTGTAATAGTGACTTAGGATTTAATTTTATTTGCAGTCCCCATTTGTAAATATGTACCCCCATCCCTTAATGCTTGTAATAACGTAGAATATTTATGTTCTTCACTTTTTATTGCTTTCATATATTATTAGTAATTAGGGTGTGTATGGTAAGACATGAAATCAACAAATAGATCACCCTAATCAAGACTAAAAAATGCATGCAATCAAACGCACTTGCACACTAGCACCCCTAGGGTTACCCCACTTGGTTGCCTTATACAAAAATGGTCATAATACGCATGTAAGGTATCTTAGCAAAAACAAACAAATACAAGATCATAGTCCCCCGATGACGCTATTCAAAGTTGCCTTACAAAAATGATCTTAGTCCCTCAAAAATACTAAGATACTTTGCGACATTGCTAATCATGGTTATACGATGACCCATGCCCGTCCCATTTACATCCAAAGATAGGATTGCTTACCAAATTAATGGTAAGACAACAATATTAAAGGAAAAGAAAATGAACAAGAAAGACATTTGAGTAGGTAGATTACTTTTAGTTACTTGCTCCATTTCGAAACAAATATCCTTGCTATTTTCAAAAACAAACACCTACACATTTCCAAACATCTTACAAAAATTGAAAACATTTTCAAAAAGATCAACATCTTTGTATACATTCTTACGAACGAGAATCATTACAAAGATTGCCTAAAAAATAGTCTCTTTTACAAAATACTTTCAAAAACCACACAAAGCACAATTTCAAACAAAAGCAAGTGATCAAGCAAGTAACTAAGAGCCCATGGAAAACCATGGATGAAAAGGGTGCTAATACCTTCCCTTTTCATAATCTACCCCCTGAACTCAAGAAACAATCTCAAAGGTATTTCCTGTGCTTTTCACCTTTCCTTTTGGATAAAAGAAAAGTCGGTGGCGACTCTTGCTAACCACAACATTTACAATCAAAACGTAAAACCCTCAAGTCAGTTCTCCCACCATATCACAGAAGGCAGTCATTTTTGCAAGATTTTTCATGTTGTCGAGGATTTGTAGTGACCTCTTTTTGATTTATTATCCCTAATTTTTGCCTGACTGTTCTTATTTTGAGATTACAGTCAGTGGAATGCCCTAGTTTTTCTTAAGTCTCCTTCATAGGTTTTGACTTAGTAGGCTTTTCTCTTGAGAGATAATGACTGCCTATTTGGTAGGGAACCATCACCGTCTTTTGATTCCAGAGGAATGTTTTTGATGTCATTCGTTGTATATGAAGTGAAAGTTTACGACTGAACATGCATTTGAATTAATTGAGAGACTACCATGCCCCAGGTTTGGATTAAAGGTTTCAATTTGGTGAGAAAAAGAAAACTCCTACTTCTTAGGCTCAAGGGGGTTTACTAGGGATTATCTTCCTTATATCTCCAGTGTTTAAGGTTTGAAAGAAACACTTGTACATCATCAACAAAGTCTATCTAAAAGCATATTGTATTATATTATGGCATTGTTTTCGTCATCCTCCCTCTAAAGGCTCGCAACTTTTTGAAACAAGAGTTGAATATCATAAAGGGAGTAAAAAGCACAGTTTAAATAGAATGAAAATGAATGGATTAATTCAAGACAAAGATATTTAGTGCATTAATGAGAGTAACCAAAGTCTTACATAAAGGTAAGTGTTTAAGCAAACAAAGAAATTACAACTAAAAATTCGAATAAACAGAAATTTACTCCGCCTATATCGTCACTTCATATGGTATACTTTTGAGGATGACAGAAGAACTCCAGCTGACCATCTTGTGTGAATTACAATGCTCCTTCATTGATTAGGTCTTGAATCTTGTTTTTCAACGCCCGACAACTATCAGTATCGTGCCACGAACTATTGGAGTATATGCACACCTTTCATTGGGATGATAACTAGGAGCAGCAATGTTAGTATTCCGAGGAGGATCCTTCAGTGTGACCAAATTCATCTTCAGCATATGTCACAAGACTTGCGATATTAGCATGTTGAATTTGGTAAACTGCCTATCGGATGAGACCCGTTTACGCCGATTACCCTGTTGTTGTTGTCGAGGTTGTTATTGGGCTCGTGATGTAGCATCAATTTGGAAAGGTCTGCTCTCCCTCAAACCGATTTCTTGTCTCATGGGAGGCTCAATAATGACTTGATCCCCAATCTCGACTGTTTGCTTCATACGTTTGCAACTGTCTTGATGAAGTTTGTTGACGAGGGTCCTTAGCTCCTCTTGTCTCCAAGCTAAGTTTTGGATAAGAGCCATATGGCCTACCATCTGTCACATCATCTGTATCTTCATTGTGGCTATCTCAGTTTGTAGCCGCTCTAACTGGTCATCCCTATCGCCCTCAGGATTCTCCATGGTCATGCCCCTAGTGATGAGTGCTTTCACCTCTTCTTGCCCCCTGGATAGGTTCAAGAACATTTCTTGAAGTTGAGCATTTTGAGTCTGAATGTCCTTGATAGTCTGTTCTAGTGCCATCTCTACTAAAATAAACAGTAAGCAGATGAGAGACCTGTGTGGGAAAAGCCTGTCAAGGTATGATGCATGGTATGTGTATGCAATGTTTTCAAGGATTTCACGGGGTAAACACAGGAAAATGTTAGAAGTTGAATTTTGATCAATAGCTTTGATTGGAGAACTTCGCATCGGTGGATGTCCTTCAACGAGAATCAAGCTCACCATGTCAAGTGGGTTGTAGCCCTTGACTCAAGTTACTGTACTTTGGTCTTGACGGCATTTGATCAGAGAATTAATCCTTTTACCCCTTGATAGGCGTATGGTTCAACATGACCCTGCATCATAGGCCTTTGAGATCCTTAAAATGATTATTGAAAATGCTATGGTATGATGTCATGATGTTATGTACAAGTATGCAAAGCAAGTAAGTTGTTATGTACAAATAGTCATATACACACAAAGCAGACAAGTCCTTAGGTTTAGGCTTGCATGGAGTTTATAGGTAAGTACCCTCTTGATGTTTAGTTGGCTCAACCTGTCCTAGTAATAATAACCGGGTTCTAGAGGATCTCAATATCACTGATCTTTCTTCATCGGGCATTGTTTAAGTGCAAGCCTCTTTATTGGCGACCGAAATATCCCGAAAGTCCGATCTCAATGAGCGTAGTATTAAGTATCAACCAATTTTGGACTGCACCAAAGCCGGCTACCTCACTACTTCCTAATGGCCAAGTTGTTCAAGTAAGGTTCTAAAGTCAGTTAGTGCTTCATGACACCACACATCGCCCCCGTATTATCCTTGACTACTCAAGGGCTACCAGTATCAACAAATGTGCCACACTAACATAGTTATTGCTTTGACCATATCGGTATACCCTGCACAGTTTCCATAATTTATTGCTACTTACCTAAAATGTGCCCCAGATCCGGGTGTAGGATCTTAAACAATAACCCAAACAAGGACCCAAAAATGTAAAGCAAGCAAGTCAAACAAGGAAAGCAAGTAAAGATGATCTAACCCTAAGGTAACCCCACTTTTAAGTAATTCCCCAGCAGAGTCGCCAGTTCTGTAACACGGTGGGAGAACTGACTTAGATGTTTTGCGTTTGATTGCAATTGTTACGGATAGCAAGAGTCGCCACCGACTTTTCTTTTATCCAATAAGGAAAGGTTGAAAAGAACAGGAAATACCTTTCGAGATTATTTCTTGAGTTTGGGGGGTAGGTTATGAAAAGGGAAGGTATTAGCACCCTTTCCATCCATAGTTATATACGGGCTCTTAGTTTCTTGCTAGATCACTTGCTTTTGTTTAAAAACGTGCTTGTGGTGTGAGTTTTGAAAGTATTTTGAAAATGTCTTTGTAATGGTTCTCGTTTCTATAAGAACGCGTATAAAGTGTTGGTTTTGAAAATATTTCAAAGAAGTGTTTGTAGAATGTGTTTTTGAAAGTGATTTTGAAAAGGCGTCTTTGTAATGGTTCTCATTTCTATAAGAACGTGTACAAAGTGTTTTAACTTTTGAAAATGTTTCAAATGAAAGTGTTGGTGTATAAAATGTTTTTGTTCTAAGCAAGCAAGCAACTAGGAGAATCCTACCTACTCAAAAGGTCTAATTTTTCTTTTCCACCTCCTTTAGATGTTGCTATCATACCATTGGTTTGGTAAGAAGCCCCATCGTTGGATGTGAAGGGACAAGTGTGGGTCAATCGTACAGTTATAGAAGGCAACTTGTGAGACGCTTTAGCAATTTTTGTAAGGGACTACATCGTTTACCGAAGGCAACGTCGAGGGACATCGAGGGACTATGATACTTTTTATCGAAGGGTCTTTGTTAAAGCGTCCCACATTCGAGGGACATGACTATTTTTCTGAGGCAACAAGTGAGATTACCCTAAGGGTGCATGTGTGAATAGTGTGTTTGATTTCCATGCATTTAGTATTTGATTAGGGATTGTCTACTTGTTATTTTTATCTTGCCATACATCCTAGTTACTAACATTTACATAAAAGTAATAAAAATGCAAAAAACAAATCCTACACTATTATAACCATATTGAAATAGCAAGAAAAAATAAATACAAAATATAAATATAAATAAAAAGAAGAAAAGTGAGCTCTTTCGATTCAGGCAGAGGCATCCTTCGATTATGTACTTTTTGACCACTTTCAATTTGGACCTGGAGGCAACAAGGTTCTGTCCTTCGTTTGAGGCCTGGAGGCAGCAAGGTTCTGTCCTTCGTTTGAGGCCTGGATTTAGCAAGGATCATTCTTTGCCAAAGACTCCTTGTTGACTCCTTCGACTGTAAGTGTGCTAGTCCCTCTGGTTGAGATTCGAAAGGCTTGAGCGTTTAGCCAATCAAAAGGTACAATGAACTTGTCTTAAGTTCTTAAAATGCAACATTCAAGTGTAACTACAGGCCAGAGGTTAGCACAAAAATCATTGGGTCTCAAAGTCCAAAGCCTAACTAGTCAGAGTTGAGATTTTCAGTGTATGGGCAGTCAGAATCGAAAGCTAAAACATGGTCAAGCTCCCTATTTGAAATATCTACATTTTTCTTTATTGGAATGTGCACATGATATTAAAATAGAATAGATTTAAGTTTGAATGGAACTTACCTCTTGAAGTTCTTAAATCGAAGGAAATTGCAAGTGCCTTCCTTGGTGGAGAATAGGAGTTCGTTGGGACCTTCCTGAGACTAATCCAGTTACCACTTTATGCAAGCAATCACTGAATCGAAGGAGGTTATGTGAGTGGATCGAAGGTTCTTTTTATAATAAATAATGGAATTACTCAAAGGGCTACTATATGGTAGTTGGGGAAGTGGGTCGAAGGCTAGTTAGATGGTCACTTGGGGGGTGAATCAAAGGTTCTTTTTATAACAAAAAGGGGTTGAGTTTTTCAGAAGTGTTTGAAAAAAATGTTGGCAAGTGTATAGGAATTTTGGGAACTTTCACAAGTGTTCTCTTGCAATCCTTCAGGCGCCCCTAACATGTGTGGTGGAGTCTCTTATTTATAGATGGCCTGGGCTGATGTTTTGGGAGGGGAAAAATATTTAAACAAAAAAAGGTATGCTGTATTTATAGCTTTCGAGGGACAGTGTTTGTATATTTTGGTGCAAGGAATAAGGCAGTGTTGCAGGACTGTTGTGCAGCAGTTTTGGAGTTTTATGGCGAGTGTATCAGGCCTGAACCTAGCAGCGCATGGCACTTGGTCAACAAGTACCTTTGGCATATCAACCTTTAGTCTTGACCCCTAGCCTTGTCTTTCGACCAGACTCTTTAACAACCATTTCTTTTTTTAAATAGAAGTCTCATTCGAATGGCTCATGTGGATATCCTCTAAAGGGGCCCCAAATAAGTGTCTTTCGACCATGCCCTTTATGGGTTCCTTCGAATGGTCCAAATATATGCTCCTGTGGTGGGTCAGCAAGATATGCATTCGATTGGGATATTCAGACATGTCTGGAAAGTCCTTTGAATGTGCCACCATGGTACTTCTTTCGCATGATACAATGTCATAATGCAGAATTTGTATGTTGAAGCAAGCCATTCCCAAGGGAGATACTGCCCACTCAAAATTTCCTGCAAGGGGCCATATGACCAAACGAAAGAGTGTATGCAGGAGGTCCCTGCCTTATGAACTTATGCAAACATGCTCCAACAAAAGTTTTTAAAAAGGGAGCCACATGCCCAAACGAAAGGCATGACTAAGAGCTTGTGCTGAAGGATTCAAACACTCCAAATGAAGAATGCATGCAGAGGATGAAAGGAACATCGAAAACTTGCAACACTGGGAATTCCATATGCCCTAAACGAAGGAGGCCTGCAAGAGGCAAGATGTGTAATCGAAAGAGAGCAAAAGAGAGGCTTTGGCTTCCTGAATCAAAGGACATCATCAGGAGAATTTTTGCATTGTAAATTGAAGCTAGTTGATGGGAAGTGTTGCCCTGTCGAAGCTTGTAATAAGTTGCTTAAAAGGGTGACTTTGGCCTTGTGCATGTTAACATGGTAAGGAATTCTGCCTTGTAAATCTTGTCTAATACATAGGAAAGATGCTATGTAGCCAAACAGAAGTTTTGCACAAACGTTCAAACAAAGTCTAGTGCCCAACGAAGTAGGAAATAAACTTGCGCAAATGAGTCCAATGCCCCAATCGAAGCATGAAATGAGCTTGCCCCAAAGGAGTCCCGCGCCTAAACGAAAGATGCAACCAAATCCAAAGTGCCCAATTGAAGGATGCAAAATCAAAAAGAACTTGCTTTTCCTTTAATTTTGTCAAAAAGAGTATTTTTATCTATTTTGTCTTTTTTAGCAATTTCCTCTTTAATTTTGATGCTGAAAAGTCCAAATATATTTGTGTAAGCTTGAATTTTTGGGAGCCCCTTGTGAGAAATGTATTGAGAAATGAGAGGGAAAATTTTGGGGTACAACAAGTACTGAGCAGCAGCGTCAGTAGGCCTTTTTTTGAGAGGCACTTTACACTCATAGAGGCCACTCAGGGTTCCCTATTAGGGAACCTTCGACAGGTTTGGAGTTCTCAGACCGCTCTATCAGCCAGAGTGGAGCAGATAGCCTCTTCCCAGAGCGACCGTCATCGCAGTAGGTCTCGTCACCCTAGGTATCAGTAGGATGGCGAGGGCACCAGTGGTTGCCCCTAGATACATCCAGGTTACTCTTTTCATATTTTATTTTGAAACATTGGGGACAATGTTCGATTTAAGTGTGGGAGGAGATTTTATTGCTTTTCCTTTTCTTTATTTTTTATGTCTTTATTTCTTTTTCAGTTTATTTACCTTGCTTTGTTTGTTTTCAATAAAATTCATATGCTTGCCGAGTCATTTGTATGGTGTATTTCTATTTTTCTCATTTCTTGGCCCTACCAAATTTCTTTTGACAAAAGAAAGCAGTATCCTTTGAAATTTTTTTGGGCTTTAAGACAGGTTTAAGATAGGATGTAGATGACTTGGGAAGTCCTTTTGAAAAATCGGTGTCGTTTCAACACCATAAGATTCGTAATTATAGGAACCGATCCTGATAACCTTATGCTATGGCCTTAACCTTCATCTTTAGTAGTTTATTCTAGCAGTCATCTCCGACTTAAGCATACTCTACGTAGGAGACCGATGAATATAAGTGAGTGATCCAAATTATTTTTGCTGTGCTTTCATGATTCATATGCTACAACTCCGGGATAGGTGATCTCACAAAGTCACTTAACCTAAAAAGGGGTTGTGAGAAATTGCAAAAAGAATAAAAGAAAATAATTTCTGCTCATTGTTGGTTGGTTTAGAGGTTTCTGGTGCTGGACTTGGTAGGGCGGGTTACGACTCGATCCCCTACAACCACAATTAAGTCATTTGAGGGGTTACCAACTTATGTACCAGAACCCTGTGCTTGAGATCAGAGTTACTAATCGATCATTCTTCTATTAGTACGTGCGAGATAACGGACTTAATGTGATTACGCCTGAATGATTTTTTTTTTTGAAAATTAGGCCTAAGTGTGATGGTTTTGAATGGATCAGTTTGTATAGGATCGATGTTTGTGTCTGTATTCTTGTAGAATGTGTTGTCACGATACCCTTGGTTCACCTAGCTGGTACCTATCATTACATCCTGCTTTAAACTTAAAATCCCTTTTGCCCAAATTGTTTGATAATACTGTATCTCATTGCTGAGCTATTCAAAGTTTTTGCTTGAGGACAAGCAAAGGTCTAAGTGTGGGAGAATTTGATAACACTGAATCGCACTGCATATTTGACTTGATTCGCACATGTTTATTAGGTCTTTATTGTTATTTTCTTGTGTTATGTTTTCATTTTGTTTTGTTTTCAGTTTTTTTTGTCTTTCCTAAGCCTTGCTTGAAGAAATGAAGAAAAACGAGCTAAAAATCAAGATTTTGGAGTTTTTGCACTCGTGGCTTCCACCATGGCGCCTGCCATAGGGTCAGCCATGAGGTGGCCAAGTTCAGCCAACTGCCAACTGTCACTTTCTCCGCTACTTCTTCATTTTTGGATCATGGCAGCCGCCACACCTCCATGGCGGGCACCACCTTTGCAAATTTCTTTCCCGCTCAAAAGAAGTTGAAGGGCATTCTTGTGATTTCCAAAATCCTCCTAGGCCTATAAATAGAAGTGATTTCAGTTCTTCTTCTTCATCCAAGCTTAGTTGCACTGACTTAAGCCATATATTGTCTAATTGTAAGCAGTAATTTCTTTACATCGAAGAGTTATCGCACGAGCCATTGAGTCTGTAATCAAGTTTGGAGCACTTTACAATTTTGCCGCCATTTTAATTCAAGTTTCCTTTATTTCAGTCAAATTTACTTTCCAGTCAAGTTGCTTTAAAGCCCTCCGTTTGGAGCAGGTTTCTATTTAAGTTTCCGCATTTATCGCACTCATTTCCTCGCACTTACTTTACTTTGTTTATTTTCTCGCACCACACTTGCTTTAATTTGTTTATTTTCTCGCTTTGCATTTACTTATATTTTAACCTTTTTACTTTCTTCTTAAACATGATTTGCTTTAATAAGTTTATTTCCATGTCTGGCTAATTTCCTTTAG
This sequence comes from Vicia faba, assembly GCA_948472305.1. NCBI lineage: Eukaryota > Viridiplantae > Streptophyta > Magnoliopsida > Fabales > Fabaceae > Vicia > Vicia faba. Next base: position 1,468,413,817 of record OX451739.1, on the reverse strand, counting down.
GGTTAGAATGTAATGATCATGGTTAAGGTAACTGTCTAAACAGTGCATCTGTAGGAATACTTTAGGGGCTGTTTTGGTTTTTAACACAAGTTTTCTGTACTTTATTTTCTGTTGGGTAAGATCGAAAGTCGTCCAACCATTGATAAACTTGGTTAGTCTTAATTGCTCAAAGAGAGCGAAAGCGTTTTGTTCAATTAAGTAAGAACCTTTAACTTTTTAGAAGAAATGATTTCAAAACCTTTTTCGGACGCATTTATAGGTTTAAAAGTCTAATCATCTCTTGGTTAGAAGTTCTGAGTCAAAATCACTTTTTAACTTAGTCAAGTAACTATATTTCTTAAAAATAGCTTTATTACTTTAACGCAATACGCACCTTTTATCCGTGACAATAAAAAGCATTATTTAAAGAATAAACTCGGTTCTGAATACGCGAAAGTGATTGTTCCTGTTAAATTAGTTCTTTTCTAAGTAGGAAATATTACCCCATAAGTAGTTCTATTAGAAGCATTTTAGAGTATTATCTGACTATTGTGATTTGCATTCGAACCTGTTGCTTTTATCTGAATTGACATGTTTTACTTTATTTACTCTGCCTGCTATAAAACCCTGATTTGATCTTCCTTAGATAAACATGATGACAATAGAATTTGATAGATTGACGTTTTGGTCTCTGTGGGATTGATAATCTTTTATATTACTCTGACACGATTAGTATACTTGCAAAGATCACGCATCACTTACCATATTCCATATTTCACTTAAGTGTATCGTACCTTACAGTGTTCTACAATTTACTTAAGTGCACCGTACCTTAAAGTATTCCTTATTTACTCTATCTCTCATTAACTTGTCCTTATGTGTGTGACCCTGTAGGTTTTCATGACATTGGCAATTATATTAAATGGAACATTTAACATAATAAACAGTAAGCGGTATCTAGCAACACATCACCACTACCTAATTAATGAAAATGTCATGTGATCTGACAAAACCTTTCTGTGATAATATTTGTGCGTATAATTATCCTTTTGCCCTTATGTCTATATTGAACATAAGGCATAGACCGTGTCACCCTTGTCCAATTCAATATTGGGCCCTTAGACATTTATCCTATTATGCAGGATCGACAAATTCCATCTAGGTCACTCTTGTCCCTCAGCATGCTTTGTTAAGTACTCATCAACTGTCTTTATGGTCATCCAGTTACAGATAATGTTTGATCAGCAATAAAGTACTTAACTTTACATTTAGGGTCTATAGTGGTTTCAGGTCAAAGGGTGGTATAAAACATTATCACCATGAGAATAACTTATGATACCTTGCATAACAATCTATGTAGTATTTTCATAGCGGGTCAATCCAGTATAAATATTACTCCTAATATTCATACCTATGTCAATACTTGATAACTCCTTATCCATGATCCATGAGGTATGATCATCAATCTATCTTCATAATAATCTCAATGCTTTAATGTTATCCCACTTTGCAATAAAGCTCATCTACAAATACTTTAAGAATAACATTCTTATGTTTAATGGGATCTCATGATTAAGTCACACTTAACATTTCATTAAACAAAGGGACTATTCTAGGGACTTTATTATTTTGGAAAAGCAAACATAATAAATAAATGTCTTTTATTATTAATAAATAATTTGATATAAGTACCAAAAGTATTGGCCTCTAGGGCTTACACCAACAATCTCCCACTAGCACTAGAGCCAATCAGACACACCTCTAATACCCATAGATCTAGTATGGCCATCATGCTTCTGCTGTGCAAGCGGCTTTGTTAGTGGGTCAGAAACATTGCCAAGTGTAGTTACTCTACATATCTTCACATCTCCCCGATCAATTATCTCTCGAATGAAGTGATAACGCCTAAGTATGTTTTTGGATCGTTGGTGAGATCTAGGCTCCTTAGCTTGTGCAATAGCACCATTGTTATCACAATAGAGATCAATGGGATCCACAATGCTCGGGACTATGTCAAGTTCACTAATGAACTTCTTGATCCAAACAAATTCCTTTGATGCATTTGAGGAAACAATATACTTGGAACCAGTTGTAGAATCAACAACTGTATCTTGCTTTAAACTTTTCCAGCTTACAGCACCACCATTTAAGTAGAACACATAACCAGATTGCAATCTAAAGTTATCCTTATCTATCTGGAAGCTAGAATCGATGTATCCAATTACATCAAGCTCTTCCTGGCCTCCATATATCAAGAATGAGTCCTTAGTCCTTCTTAAGTACTTAAGGATATTCTTGACAGCTACCCAATGAGCATCACTGGGATCAAATTGGTACCTACTTGTTGCACTTAAAGCATACGAGACATCTGGCCGAGTATATAACATGGCATACATGATAGATCCTATTGAAGATGCATATGGAATCTTAGTCATGTGATCCTTTTCTTCCTTAGTTAAAGGGGATTGTGTTTTTGATAAACACAGACCATGTTGCATAGGTATGAATCATTTCTTGGAATCATGCATATTAAAGTGTCTCAGCACTTTGTCTATATATGTACTCTGATTTAGGCATGGCAAATAAACCCTCCCCTGCCAGGCCCCGGGGTCGGGTGCGGGTGCAGGGAAAACCCGATTTTTATTTACGGGTGCGGGGGTGGGTGATGCTAGTACCCGCCTTGCACCCGCACCCGCTAACTAAATTTAATTTATTTAATTTATTTTTAATAGTTTTATTACTCATTTATACTTTTTAATGTTATAATATCATGTTTATTAGAATTATCATTTTTTTAAATACAATTTAAATAAAAATATCAAACATAAAAAATACTTTTAAAATAATTAATTATTTAGTTTTAATTATTGATTGTTATTTTTATTGAAAAAAGTATAAGTGTGGCGGGGGAATAAATATTATCCCCGACCGGGTTTGAGGGCAGGGGCGGGTCTGAGTCAGTGTGGCGGGTGCAGGTCTGAGTGTGCTTAAACCCGCCCCCGACCCGCCCTGTTGCCATCCCTACTCTTACTTAGGCTAAGCAGTTTTTATGATCTATCTCTATAGATCATGATTCCTAATATATAGGCTGCTTCACCTAGGTCCTTCATAGAAAATCATTTCCCCAACCAAGTATTTACTTGTTGAAAGGTAGGGACATCGTTTCCAATGTATAATATGTTATCTACATATAATATCAAGAAAACAATCATGCTCCCACTAACTTTCTTGTAGACACAAGGCTCATCTTCATTCTTGATGAATCCATATAATATCAGGAAAACAATTTTGCTCCCAAAATAAATCTATAATTTTTTTAAAGCAAGGAGTTGTTGCTCATTAACTTGCTAGCAAGGAATTATTGTTTGCTAGCTTGCATAATACTTTGTGTTGTTATCTGTACTTCAATCTTGTGTAATATGCTTATGAGAAACAATACTGTAAACACAGAAACTTATATTCAATAGTGAGTTGATTGTTTCTTGAGTGACTAAGTGTTAGTTTGTATACTCAAGAAGTCATTTACAATTTGTCTTTGAGGTTTTGTTCCTTCAGAGACTAGGAATTTAGTCAGGATTCTGAAGAAGACATTTAAAGTTTTTCTTTGTGGATTCTAATCAGTTTTGTTATAGTGGTTTAAGTCCTTGATTGAGAAAGGAAAATCACCTTGGTGGGTGGACTGGATTAACTTCGTTAAAATTGAACCAATATAAAAATAATTGTTTCATTTATTTTTGTTCTTGTGTTAACTTCTTGTGGTTGGTTTCGAAAAGATTCTATTTCTAGAAACCCAATTCACCCCCCCCCCCCCCTTTCTTGTGTTTCTTGCACCTTCATCTCAATGACTTCAAGTTTGGAGTCGGGGTATCGGGTGGTGTTGAGGCCATTTTGCATAATGCCAACAGGTTGTTTAGCAAGTGACATGGAGATGGCTCTTCGAGCATGTTCACAGTAGATTTCACGATTGCTTTCAACCTGGTAGATCGATTAGCCATTGTGCGAGAGGTGAAGGTGAGATGCCTATCTAATTATTTATGGGTTGAGTTTCTCTATGGTCAAAACACTATGAATTATACTTTCAACACATTAACTAATTTATTGTGTTTATACTTTCTACATTCATGGTTCTCTTCAACCTTTTGAACAATTAAATATGAACAACTTTGATCATGATTCCAGCTATCTAATTCTCACTTCTATAGTGCTCTAAGCATAATCTTCCATTTCCAACTTTTTCTCTAAGACAGTGAAATCTTATTTCAATATACTTACTCCTTCCATGATCCTCTCCTTCAATCTCATTAATTAGATTCACCATCCATATTTCTTGATAGGAACACATGGAAGCTACTATGCATTCTGCTTCACATAATGAAAATGTTACTACTTGTTCCTTTCTTGAATTCTAAGCAACTGGTGCAACACCCAACATAAACACATAACTAGATGTATAATTTATATCCTCAACATCACTACACCAACTTAAGTCAGTGTATCCAATAAGTATGCATTTCTTTCCTTCACATGTTGTTGTGAACAATATTCCATAGTCTAGTGTGTCTTTAAGATACCTCAATATCCTCTTTATGGCTGCAAGATGAGACAAATTTGGCTTCTGTAGGAATTTACTCACCATGCCTACATAGTACGCTAAGTCAGGCCTTGTATGAAAAATATATGTCAATGATCCAATAAGTATTTTATATTATGTTGGATCAACACCATTTTCATTTGAATCCTTTGTCAATTGCAGTATTGGTTCAGTTGGTGTTGAAATAGGGTTATAATCCCCCATCTCAAACCTCTGGAGTATCTCACTAGTATACCTTCTTTGGTGCATCATCATCCCTCTACCACATTTATAGAACTCAATTCCAAGGAAGTATGAGATTTTGCCAAGATTAGACATCTCAAATTCCTTGCTCAAGTAAGTTTTGAAATCTCTAAGCTTTTTCTTGCAGTTGCATGTGATTAACAAATCATCTACATAGAGATAAAGTATTAGCAAATCATCTCTGCCTTTCCTGACATTCAAACCATGCTTAGTTGTACACTTTACAAATTCATTTTCACTTAGAAAGCCACCAGTCTTCTTATTCCAAGCTCTTGGAGCTTGTTTAAGTCCATACAATGCCTTAAGCAGTTTGTACACTTTACTTTTTTGGCTTTCCTTCTCAAAATCATCTGGTTGTGACACACATACCTCTTCATCTAAAGGATTGTTTAAAAATTCACATTTCACATCCATTTGAAACATTGATAAGTTGTTCATATTTGTTAAGCCAACAACCAACCTGATTGTTTCAATCCTGACAACTGGTGCAAAAACATTATCAAAATCAATACATTCTCTTTGAAGAAATCCTTTAGGCACAAGTCTTTCTTTGTGTCTGGTCACTTCTTCTGGGATTCAGCTTCACCTTGTACACCCATTTCACATCAATTATTTTCTCTCTTTGTCACTACTACGTAGAAGCCATTTCACCACATTCGGAAAAGGGATACCATCATGCTTGACTGTCGTAACCGGTAAAAAATAACGAACCACCACCATTAATTTTTATCCTAAGGACAAGAATATAACAGATAACCCTAATTGTGTAGAGATTCTAAATTCGTAAGTCAATTAGACGAAGGGAAGGTGTTATGCACCCTTCATCTTCATTGTTCTCAAAGGGCCCCACTTTAAGGTCTAAGGGTAAATCGAGTCTTTTCTATTTAAAAGTTAATGTTTCCATATGTTTAAGAAAATGTTTAGATTTTTAGTTAAGGGACTCACCTTGGTTTTAACCGTGTGCCTACGTATCTCCTTGCGAAGAATCAAAGTCCAATTTCGTAGTTCGTAGTGTTTGGTTGGTGTTTTTTATAGGATTACGTAGAATTGCTTTCGAGTTATCCTTGAACCTTATCTGAGTTTTATAAAAGAGTGATCGTAGACGCAATTTGCAGTTAGTTTTGATAGCAATTCTCCTTAATCATTTTTTCGAAAATAATCTTAAATTTTTATTATGTTAGTGGAAAAATATTTTATATTGTTTAGCTATTTTAATATTTTAATTCGACGGATAGAAGAAGAGTCGGTCTTCATTGAAATTAATTTGCGCTAGGCGAAAAAATTTATTTGATTTATTGATTAGATAAATGTATTTTATTTAAATAATTAATTAGTAAACGTTACGCCGACTAATAGATTATTCGAGAAAGTGAATCCATTATATTATTTATAAAAATATTGAGTTAATTTTGTTTTGAAAAAGATAATTTAGAATTATATGAAAATTAGTCAATTTATTTAATCTAAAAATGACTAACCTAATTTAAGAGTAAACATATTTTTTTCTATTGTTTTTTTTTTGTTGTATTTTTAATCTTTTGATTAATGAAATTGGTAGAGCAATCCATCATCATTATCAAAATAATTATTCTATGTAAGACATATGATATCCTACTATATAATGACACCATGAACATGATAACGTGAATGCACACTAACTTTTCTATAACTTTAGTAAAACTAAAAATGGATTAAATAAAATGGCTGTTGACTTTTTCATCTAAACAGAACCAATAGAATTACACCACGTGTCTAGTCTTACTTTCAAATAAAAAAAGCAAAACCATAAAAAGAGGAAAACCAAAGACTCAATCGTCTAACTTTCTTCTATTTCGCGGTTTTCCTCTTTCTCATCAAATCAACAAAATCAGAAACACTCACACACAAAAATCAAAATTACTTCAATTGAAATAACATCAACATTTTGCATTCATCTCAAACCTATAATTTGAATCAATAAGAAACAGGAAGAGTACCGTGTAACCATAGAGGACGATGATGCTCGCAGATGTCAGTACGCTGTGGAGGATGGCTGCAGTTGAAGGGCGTTTGCACGGCTGAAGTCGTATGCAGAGTCACGGAGGGACGTCGATATTTTGGTGGAAGCGACAGTTTTGTGTGAGGTTTGCAGTGATTGTCGAGTGGAGCAATAGTTCATCGCTCGAGAAATCAGTGGGATCAAGGGTGGTTGCCACATAAAAAGAATTGACTCGAATAACAAGAAATGAGTCACTTCTTTTATGTTGATATTGTTTCACTTTACTTGCTCATTTGACTTTAATCAACAAATATTCTTGATTCGAATCTAACAATCATTTTTCACCTATTTTTATGCATAATCTCCAACATATATAAATTCTTTTTCATTTCATATCTTTCACAACTAACCAAAGTGTGAGTATGTGAGTAAGCACGAAACAACAACTACTTTCACTTTTGAAAACTCAAAATCTCTTGCAAACAAAATTTGTTTCATCTTCAACCTCTACTTTGGATAAAAATATTAATCATGTCAATTTGTAATTGTTGAGGGAGACATGTCTTGAAACTAACATTTATTGAAGAATTTGTAAATATTTTTAGGAGGCTTACAAGATTGTGGTTGTTGTGATTGATGGCGACAAATTTCAGTGAAAAGAATAAAGTTCTTCTCTTCAGTTTGATCTTGATAGTATTGTGTAAAAACCTACACACAAGGTATGAGTTATTTTCAATCTTTAAACAATTCATCGCTCGAGAAATCAGTGGGATCAAGGGTGGTTGCCACATAAAAGGAATTGGAACAAATGGGTGAAGCTAGAAGATTCAAGAAGCGAGTAAAGATAAGAGTTGACATCAAGACTGTATATAAATCAAGATAGATACGAGATTTATTTTCTCAGCATTATTGTGGATAATGTGATTGTGTGCACTCGTGTAATATTTGTTAAAATATAGTGGAAGAAAAACTTTTAATGGGAAACCATTAGAGAGTAAGTAGGCTCCTGCGAGTACGATAGAGTCGAACCACTATACATCCAGATGTTGTCTCTATCTCTCTGACATTTTAATTTTTTTTGTAGGTTATTGCATGTTTATGTAATCGTTTCTTTGTGTAGTTTTTTGTTAATTCGTGTTGGTAGCGATTAATTGCATATGTTTATGCTTTGTTTGAATCGGGAACTATTTGTGTTTTAGTATTAATTAAAATCTGTAGGATCTGGTGTTAGAATTCTGTAGCAATTGTTATTTTGTAAAGAACACATCTTATGTAATTTGCAAATGATTAATTATTATAGTTTGTAACTCTTTAAATATAATATCTAATCAATCCGAAATAGTTATTAATTGTGTAATTGTATTCGTGATTAATTTTCAATTCAAACATAAAATTTCTATTTTTTCTATAAAACTTCCATATTAAAAAAAAATCTGAAATTTTATTTTGAAAATCGATCAAATTTTAAAAAGAATCTATTTAACCATCTAAATTGTTCCTCTATTTCATATTTCTACTATCCAACGGTTGCCCCTAATCTAATGGTTAATTTTTTTGAAATAAAACAATAAAAAGATAAAAAATATTTATCTTTATGAAAGATGAATGATGGAGATTGTGACAGAGCCATGATCATGAGAGAAACAACTAGAGACAATCAAGGTTGGAATGCAATAAAAAAAAAGTACACTCACCTCTCTTAAGTGTATTAAAATGGTGCTGAGACTCCATTAAATTTTAAAATATAAATTAATTTCTTCTGAAATCTATTAAAATGATACATTTTTTTTATTTTCTCCGTTATAAAATGAGTGTTCTTTAAAATTTTCACACTCACATTAAAGAAGTCAATTATATTATCATGAGACATTACATTTTTATTAAATTAATTTTATTAATTTATTAAAAATTTTGTATAAAATAACAATTATAAAACACAATTAAAAAATAATTATCATTATTACATCGTAAAATGAAAATTATATTTATTTTAAAACAAATTTTCTCTCTTTTTAAAACGTTATTTTAAAATAGAGAAAATAAACATTAATGACAATAAAAAAATTATAAATATATACTCTGACAATTACTTAAAAGACTGAATTTAAAATTAAAGGAGTCATCATTACTATTTTATCAAATAAGAGTCGAGGGTAATTTTTTTAATAAAATATTATTATTTATTGTTAATTATGCTTTATATAATATCTTTGTTTTTGTTTAATATTGAAAATTGAAAATTATTTATTTATTTCTTAATTTTTTACTTAAGAATCAGATTGATTTCATGTGCCTCCCAATTAGGAAGTGTTTACAATTGAGTTTGAATCCATTTTGAAAAAAAAAATTCATTTAATTTAAAGATAAATTTATTTACAGTTCAATTTGATTTTAAATGATTAAATAAAAAAATTTGATTCGATCTGATTTAATTTCACGTAATTTATTCTGGATCATTTTTAAATATATAAATTATAAATTATATATTTATTAAGATTATAAAAGTATTAATAAAAAATAGATTTGATATCATATAAAATATATATATTATATTAAAATTAACATTATAAAATGAGATTGATCAATTGTGTTGAAGTAAATAAAATAATAATAATAAATAGATTTAATTAAATTAAAAATTAATATTAAAATAAAATATCATTGAATAATAAATTATTACAACATATTATATTAATAAAAAAATAAATATAAAAATATATACTTGCCATTTGATTTATTTGAATCAATTAGGATTTAAATATCTCTACTTTCAATTAATTTTATTGGTGTTTTCTTTTCCATCATCAATATAATCTGATTCAGGATCAATTATGTCATTAAATAATTATATTCCCTTATTATTTACAAGTTACAAGAATCAAACCGTATTCTTCTCTATTTAATCTAATTATGATCATTATTAAACTAAATAACGATTGGATTTCTCACACTATCTATACATTATCGTGAAACATATAGAGAAAATAATAAATGTGCCAACTATTTTGTCGTTGTTGATCTTTGATTCTTTTAATTGTTTTATTATTGGTCTATTATATCATACTTTAATAGTGGTAATGGAGTCAAGAACAAGCTACGATTTATAATTTTAAAATAGTTTCACTAAGGGCGTGGTTTGGTCCCTCATTCTGTTTGTATTTTGTTTTGGTTATAAATTTTGGCGGTGCACTTATTGCTTGCTTACCACTATGCACTGCAATTATGTTTTACTCCCTCCTATCATTATTATAAATAGGCAACAAAAAAAAACCTTGGTCAATATTATTAATTAATGCTTTTATAACTACTATAAATTAATTTAAAAGCATTTAATGTGAGAGTTGTTGATTCTCAAGTATAACTAAAGAAAGTTATTATAATACATTTTATTTTAATTGTAAATAAAATTAAAAAAATTAATTAAATTTAATAACTTTTTTAATTAATATAAAATAATTATTTTTATTTATAATTATGACTAGAGGGAATACATCTAAGGGATATAAAAATTCATGACTTTTTGTGCTTGTTGGTTATTTTCCTTTATATATTTAAGTTCAAATTGATTTTATAAATATTTTAGTATGAAAAGTAATATTTTAAAATTAAATCACTCATTAAATTGAAAAAGATATTAAATCAATAATTTAATTAAGTAAATTAGTCTTTATAACAAAATTATATATTTATTAAATTAGTCGAATTGACTGATTTTTTCTTTAAAAAATATTATCACGTCTATAAAATTTTAATATTTTATAAATTTTTTCTTTAAATTTAAATTTTAAATATAATCATTCTACACCAACATATAGTATAAAGTATAAATTTAAATAAATTTTAAACAAATTTAATTGCAACATAAATTAAATAATAAAATAAAATATATAATAAATTTAATTTTAAAGAGGAAAAATTATTCTTAATAAATTTTAAACAAAAATACTTACCTTTTAATTTTATTTTTTAAAAAAAGATATCAAAATGACGTTTTGTCTTAAAAAAAAAGAAATAGACCGTCAATTTTTTAAAATTTTCGGTTTCCCATAATTTTTTAAAATTGACATTTCTCTAATTATATCTGATTCTGATCTGTTCACATCGATTCAATAATCTATTCATTTCAACAATGAGATTAATAATCTTTCTGATTTTTAATTTGACCGATTTTAAAACATGGATGAAAATTATATTTAAATTAGAAGAGTTTGTTTATTTCTTTATAAAATGGATAGCTCAATAATTATACATATTTTGTAGGGCTAAAAGTATAAAGTTAAAAAATCCATCTTCTTCTCATATGAACTAAATATACACATAATTAAAATTCCTCTTCTCTTTTTCCCTCCATCTTTTAAGTCAAATACATATATAATTAAAATATTTTCTATCCCCTCCAATATTGAACCAAGACACTAATAAAATTATCCACTTTAATATATGTTTTTTCCTTCATTTTTAATTTGCTTGTAAAACAATTGTATCTATCAGATGCAGTTTTTAACAGGAGTTTTCAATTTTACTTCTTATGGAGTAAAAATAAAAAGACACTTCTAGTGTGAAATGAAAAAAATAAATTCCAATAAACATTTCCAAATTTGAACCAATAAAGTAAGGTCTTACTGAAAATTCCTTGTTTCCTTCTCCTTATTATAAAAAATGAAAAAATAAGTAAAAGAGATTAGCACAAAATCTTTCCCCTCCCATTCATTTTCCTCCATCTAAACCTAGCCTTAAATAAATTACATTCACTAACACCATTGCTAAACTAGCTTAAAAAATAGCAAAAATTATTCATTTTGCAGGCTCACAGGCTCACAATTTTGCTGCAACTTCCCATTCTCCCATTGTTTAACAAGATCATTGTATCCTTTAGCATAATCAATAGCAAACGCTGCCATTGAGCTCATCGCGCTCGACATTCCACCGCAAAGTACCTTAACCGCAACCTCCACCACTTCTTCTTTTTCCACCTTAACAACTTCCACAATTTCCATATTTCCATTGGATCCTACTACTGCATTTTGTGCAGAAACTTCTTTTAGTTGTTGAGCATAGAAGGAACCTAAGCCGGCTGCGAAAAAGTCTAGACCCTCAAGCACCGCAGTTTCTTGTATCGTGTCTAGACGTCTTGACCACTGAACACAAAGTCCAAACAAAGGATGAGTGCAGCTAGACCTTCGAGGAGAGGATATTAATTTTGATGCATCGGGTTCGCATCTCATGCATCGGAGAAGCCAGCCGGTTATTGCGTGAATGTATGATCTCTGAGAGGTGATCCATGACTCGAAAGTGTTTCGCCAGTTCCTTAACTCGGTTTCAAGAATGGAGGCCGAGAGTGCAAGTTTTAGCGGATCGGTTATTGACACGGAGGAATGTTTTCTGGCAGCAAAGGTGTCTAGAATAATATTGACTTCTTCCATGGTTTGCTTCTGTGTCTGATGACATTCTGCCATCACTTTCCACATCTTTGCTAGCCTGTAGTTTGTATAAAATCATCGTGTACACATGAATCGTAAGATGAAGCATAACAAACACAAAATGAATGTGTAATTTACATACCCTTGCAACATTTTAAGAAGCTGGGGATGCAACTCTTCATCCCTTAAGGCTTCGATTCTCCGGGAAATAGCTTCAACTGAGTGTATTGAAACTGTTATCTGAGTGTGTAGATCTCTAATAGCTAATCTTGTTTTTTCCACAGAAGAAGGTTCCTCTCCTTTTATATCATGGTTCTTGAGTTGCAGACATTTCTTCTCATATGCAAGTCGAAAGCGCGTTCCAGACTGTTAAACAAGAAAGTGAGCATAACATTAAGATTCCGATTATTAACACTGTATAAACCATAAGCACAAAAATGACCTGTAACAATATTATTGTGATTTTAATATTTTACCCTAACTTCCTGGTAGAGCTTCTTCTCCCATGTATACAACCGGTCTAACGTTGATTGGTGACTGGAAGAAAACATACAACCTTCCCCTGACGAAGGATCATCAGTGCCATCATAATAAACTTCATTCCTAGAGTTTGAAAAATTCATTATACTTTTTGACGGGGACGAGCTAGAAGAAGCTGAGCGAAAAAGAGCTACAGGATTCAACAATTTTGATGCTGCAAAAGAAATATAATTTAAAATTATGTTCCTAAACTTACAAATAGATAGAGTGAAACAAAAATGATCGAGAAACGCAACATTATTTCAGTATATAATTCAAAGGTCATGTTTTTCTTCATGCATATGCATTTTCCGAATGAATGTTATTCTTGAAACTTGAGGCTTATAAGTTTCAACAAATCAAAAATATGAATTATACACTTTCACCAAACCTGACAGTTCATTATAAGTGGATAAGTGTTGAACTTTCTTAGCCTCTAAGAGTACTGAAACATCGTTGGCTGCATTACATACAACCACAAATTGAGCTTCAAGATCCTTGATCACTTCTGCCATATTCGCCGGTCTTCGATTTACATAAACAGTAAAACCTGGTGTTTCTTCCTTAGCTTCTTGATTATCAATTGCCATTTCTTGATGGCTAGATTCCATATGACCCGAAGTTTGAGCTTTTGAAGCTTGAAAACACTCGCCACCATTGACATGCACAGTTTCCATTTTAGCATCTGCTCCCTCCTTTTTCTCTTCCTCATGTTCACCAACATCTTCAACCACGACTTCTTTTGAGGAATTCACGCTGATTTCGTTTTTTTCTTCGGCTACATTTCTCTTAACAAAACCCTCTTTTTTGGTATCCTCTCCTTCCTGTTCCAGGTCCGGTATTCCTTCTTCTTCCCGAACTTTCCTCAGTTCTCGATTCTCAGCATCCGTAACAATCTCGTCAAGGCTACATCCATTAGGGTAACAGTAATAGTCCAACGACGTAAACGGATTCCAAAAGGAATCCCACTGAGAAGAAGACCGTGGTGGTGAAGTCGGATGGATAACAACAGGCCTGTTATTCGGAGAATAAGCGAAAATTGATGCATTCATAGACGCGGCCTGCATACCAAAAAAACCATCATTCCCATATTGGTACCTCGGAGGAGAATACGCCTCAACTCGACCTGTTTCCGGCGACATAGGCTTTTCTTCCACCGAAATCGCCGGATTACCACTCGACCTCGAGTAACTCACTTTCAAAGTTGTACTATTGGATCCAACCTCGATTGTTTCCTGAGCAGCTTCGTTCTTCACAGGCGGCGTCACGGTCGAATCCAATTCAAACTTTAGTCCTTCTTCTCCGACGAAATACTCAAGCAAAGCAGCAGATACCCTTTCGAGAGACCGAATATACGCAACATGTCCATTCGCAAACTGAGTTCTATGCTCAACAGCTTCTTTTATGAATCTCTTTCTATCTTTACAAATCTGAACAGCTTCTTCATCATCTAGCTTTGATTGAGAACATCCCATTTCTCACTTCACTTCAAATTCAAACCCTAATCTCAGCTTAGCATTTGAAATGAAAATCAAAGAACTCACTTCTATAAATCTTCACAAATCTGTTATCTGCATAAACAGAAACAGGAAATCTCAATAAAAATACCAAATTGGGGAAAAATCATGAAAAAGAAAATTAAACATTAACCCTAAACCCAAGTGAATAAAGTTGAATTCTTTTCTTAATTTTCAAGTAAGAATTGTAAAAAAAAAAAAAAAGAATAATTAAAAGCATAAACAATGAAAAGAAAGATAATCAAGAGTCACATTGTAGAAAATTGGAAGAGAAAAAGGTACTAGGGTTTGATTTGATTGAGATAAAGAGTGAAGTGAAGATTAGAACTGTACTTGCCTGAAGAAGGAGAGTGGGAAATTGGTGAAGCTTTGATCAGAGAGAAGGGAATGTGGAGAGACGTTGAAATGAAGTAACGGTCAAATATTTGAAGGAAATAGGGTTGGAACAATAAAACGACAATTGGTAGTAACAAAAACAAATGTACTCTTGAAGTGTTTTTTAACTGAAAAAAAACAAGGAATGTTGGAACAATAAAGAGGTAATTTATGTATCTTTTTTGGGACTTTTAATTTATAGCTGTTACTATTTAATTATATGGTCGGTTTTAAAAGAAGAATTAATTGGAGGGGAATTAATTTATGGAATTTTTTGAAAATAGTAAATAAATTATTTTATGTAAAAATTATGTAATTTGTTTGATATTGAAATAAAGTGTATTTTAGACAATTAATTTAAAAATATTTTTTTTGAAAATTTTATGTTTTTTAATAGAAGCTCTTTATAATTATGTTTCAATAAATTTTAAGATATTTTATAAAGACAGTTAAGTAAAATAAATAATTATTGATAAAAAATAAAATAATTAATTGTATTTTTTTTAGTTTATATATAAGGTTTAATGAAGATGCGTGTAAAATAATTTTACACTATCATCTAATAAGGATATATCAATCTCCTATGTCATATAATTAATTAAAAAATTTCAGTTTGATTTAGCGAGAAACATGACTGTCATTAATTGGGAGTGTAAATTTCTTTTTGACATGTCATTTTTGAGCTTATAGTTTATAGTTTATAAGCTTATATAATAATAAAAGAGCAGTTTTGATCTTACCGGATCAGAAATGGACCGTCACAACTGGCTCGGGCAGAAGTTGAATGAGATGGGGGATACCTGCAAGACACTCCGATGGCAAAGTAAGAAGCGGAATGAGCAAGCAAGTATAAGTTTAAAGATATGAATTGAATACCCGACCCTCTCGAAAGAGAGGGTATTTATAGCCTTCAGCGCTGGACCAAGGTCTCTTTATTGGGCTGATCAAACAGGCCCAACATAGAGACTGTCAGGTTCTACGTGTGTAGTGGGGACCCGCACGTGGTCCCTTACCTGGATGACGTCCTCCGCAAGACCGGGAGGATATGGACGCGATCTTTCCGGAACCACAAAGACTCCGCGAAATTCGAAGAGGTTGGAAGTCAGTCATATGAGGAAGGTGCTCGAGAGGAGCGCCTTCTCGTCAGACATGGTCTCTGCAAGCACCGACGGGAAACAGTCTTGGTCGACAAGGCCTCTGTGGTCGGGATGTGCTCGGGGAAAATACTGCTTAGCGCAGCAGGTTGGCATGCTTGGATTGGGCCTCACTGATAGTTAGGCCAAGGGCAGGCCCAGTCCAGAACAGGAGCCCCCCAAGTCGTTGCTCCTGGTGAAGGAGTTATGACTTGATTCAAGTTCGCCCCTTCGCAAGACTCGCTGCGCGACATGGAGTTTTTCTACCGCGAACAGAAGACATCACCTGGTTCATAATTTTGCTTCGTGTAGTGGTCGAAGGGTGTTCGAGGAATATTCACGGGGAGAGGATGATATGCTAGTCAGACACGTGGCGTGGCTCTTGGAAACCACAATGATGGCCTAGGGAGTAGGGGCCATCATTGTTTATGCGAGTAGGTGTCGAGGAGAAAGGCGGCTTGTGATTGCTCGACGCGACGTTTCACATTCCACGTCAGCTCTATAAATAGGGCTTCAGGGTCCATAACTTGTTTTCACATTTTCGCGCTCCCACATTTTCTTTGCCGTCAACACCGCGCGTTTTCCCAGAGTCATTGAAACCGCCGCACAGTCCGCCGCGTACCTATCTCAACAACCATCGTTCCTCATCTTTCCTCCAAGTAAGCGTTCTTTTTCTTTGATATCTTGTGTTGTAGATAGATTTTGGTGGTGTTTAGTGATAGGATTTCGTGTCTGAGGGTTATGCCCGGGGAATTCAAGCGTTTTAGGCGTCTGATTCATGACCATGCCCGTGGTGTTCATACGTTTAGGCATACAATTTATGATCATGCCCGTGATATTCATGCGTTTAGCTAACAAATTTATGAACTTGGTCGTGAGATTCATCCTTTTGTTAGTATATAGGCTGGTTTTCCCCGTGGCCTTCTTGTATCTGGCTAGCAATGTTATGAACTTGGTCGTGAAATTCATCCTTTGCTCCCGATATTCTTATTGTGCCTGTGATATTTATGATTGATATAGACGTTCGTCATTAAGATCGGTGTTTGATCGAGGTCCACGTGTTCCCCCTCTTTCGTGCGAATGGCCGTCAACTTGGTCTGAGTGTCGATTAACCTCCCCGTCTGTGTCGCGGAAAAGCGAATTTGCTATCGAATTCACCGGTTTCCTGTACTTTGCAGGTAAATGGCCGATACTCCCGAGTCCTCGGAGCACATTGACACCGAGGGAACCAGCACTGTCGAGGAAAGCATTAATCTGGTCGACACCATCGACGATCCTACTCTGGACTGGGTCGGTGCGGAACCCCGAGGGATAGCCTCGATCTATAGTTATACCGGCAGGAAAGCTTATACGATCGTCGAGTACGGCGACGGCCAGAAGGGGTTTCAGAGAAATTTTAAGATCATGAGGCTGACATAGGACGCTCGTATTTGCTCGGAGTTTACTCAGGACGCCTTCCCTATGTATGAGATCGTATTTAAAGATCTTGGGCTCCGGCTTCCTTTCAACGACTTCCAGATGGGAGTGTTCAATCACTTGAGCTTGGCTCCCTCTCAGATTCATCCCAACGCGATTGCCTTTATCCGGGCATTCGATTACATGTCGTTTCCTGAGGATCGGGAAAACGATTCCTCTGTTCTTTAGGGTTTTTCACCTACAACGGCAGTCCCGAGGAGGGAAGCATAGTTGGGTGTCCCTTAAGCAGTCGAAAAGGCTGTTTAGGATGTACATGGATTATGTTCGGGATTTCAAGGATAAATGGTATATTTTCCAACCATCTACCCAGACAGTCGTGGATTCGTTGTTCGAACCGGCTGTCATAGTGGACGAGGACGGGGAGCCGTGTTTGGACTCTGAGGGTAATCCTGAGATGGGGAGAGTCTCAAAGTTTCCCATTCACTAGTGCTCGGGCCATTACCACCATGGACCTGGATATTACCATACTCCCGCCGACAGTATGAGCGCCAAGGACGAGGAGGCATATGGCGTCCTGAATAAATTTGTCGACAGTTTCTTCCCCGCTCGGTGGGTTACGAGGGAAGGGAACGACATTCTTGATGAGGATGGCGAGCCAACGCTCGAGGCACGTCCAATCAACACCAAGGCGCTCGTCGAGTGTCAGTCTTACAGGTAGGCCGTAGACCTCTTAGGTTTCTTGCTTACTCTATTGATAGCCTTCTTTTTTTTGTTTCTTCGACGTGGCTAACCCAAGCACATTTTCTTTTCAGGTCACATGGTAGAACGTCGAGAGAGATTGCTGAAGCTGACCCAAGATAAGAAGATCAATAAGAGGTTGGTGAAGCCGTAATAAGCTACGCATATGGGTCCGACCCCCGAGTCGGCCAGTGAAGGATCTAATGGGTCCTCGGGTTCTCATGACATCGAACGCCAACCTGCGTTGCTGAGCAAAAAATGGAGTCGACCAGAAGGTGGAGTCGAGGTGACTAATGGAGGGGAGGGTGCCCAGGCCTTCAACCTGCCACCTTGTTTTGTGGAAAAAGACTTATTTAAGGGGTTTCCCTTGGCTGTATCCGACAACGAGGCCGATATCATCAGACGGCTCGACAAGGAAGGTCGGAGGAAGCACCTTGTTGCCAGCATGATCGGGGTGGTAAAGATGGATGAGATGGAGGTTGTCCTTGCGGGTGAAGGGTCAGACTCCTAGGATCGGGTCAAGGAGCTAGAGTCGGAGAAGGTGGCTCTCGTGGAAAAAACCCGCAAACTGAAGATTGCTCTTGAACAATCCGAGGAGATGTTTCGAGAGCAGTCTGATGTGTTGTCAGGGGAGAAGGAGAGGGCCACAGAGCCCTCGAAGACAAATAATGCCTCCAGCTTAATAAGGAGCGGTTGGAGAGAGACAACCAACGACTGTTAAGAGAGGTTGAAGATCTGAGGGTCGCTATGCTGCCCGCAGAGAGTGAGTCTGAAGGGGTGGCCGACTTGCACACGCGTGCTGAATTCATCCCTCAAATTCAACTTCTGGAGTCAGACTGTGTTGATGCTTTGGCCGACGGCTTTAAGTCCGCTGTGAATCAACTGTCCATGCTGAACCCGGGGTTGAATACTGAAGGGACTGGGGTTCTGTCCCAGGTTGTTGATGGTCGGGTGATCCCTCCTCCCGACTCTCCTGATGTCGAAGTAGGCACTCTGGGGAGTGATTAATGTTTTTATTTGTCTGTATTTGGGCCTGCGTGTCTGCTGTTATTTTAGGGTCTGCGTGCCTGCTATCATTCTTTTAATTTTATGGCCGTCGTGCCTAAATTGTAATTTTGGACAACGTCGGCCCTTGTGGTCGGCATATTATAATTACTTTGTTTATAACTATCTATTTGATGAATGCTTTGTTTATAGTAGTTGTTTGATGAATAACAATATTTGATGTATGTGCCCGACCATTGTTGTGGTCGTTATGAATTTTTCACGAATTTTGTGTTCGTGCGGAGATACCCGTTCGACCATAATGTCAGTTCAACACACTTCGAAATGTGTCAAGGGCGCGGAGTAGGGATCCACGGGACGGGCGTATGATCGCGATCGGGATCCTACGCTCGTGGCGTGAACTTCCCATCGCGAGCGGGGTGTTATGCTGTGATACGGTGGGATGAACTGACTGTTTTTTGGAATGCTGGTTTGCGTTTTGCGTTTGTGTTTGCAAAATGTCGCGGTAATCAAGAGTCGCCACCGACTTTTATTTTATCTAACAAGGAAAGGAGAAAAGCACAGAAAAATTCCTTTTTCGAGATATTTCTCGGGTTTGAGGGGTAGATTATAGAAAGGGAAGGTGTTAGCACCCTTTCTATCTGTGGTTATCCACGGGCTCTTAGGTACTTGCTCAATTGTTTTCAAAATATTGCTTTCTTTGTGCTTGTGGGTTTTGAAAAAGTTTTTATTTGAAAACTTTGATTTAACTCTTGCTTCTGTCCTCAAGAGTGTAATGAAGTGTTTTTGAAAACTTTGTTCGAAAAGTGTAAGTGTGAAAAGTTTTTGTTTTTTGAAAGAGCAAGTATCTAAGAACCATCTACCTACTCAAAAAAGGAATCGTTATATGCTATCTTCCTTTAGACAATGCTATCCCACTATTGATGAGTAGGTAGCACCGTCGTTGGAGTTTGAGGGTCAATTCGAATGTGGGACTTACGGTCACCAAAGCAATGTTAGGATGCCTTAGCGGTAACCCTAATGTCTTAGATCATTTGTTCGAGGCAACAATATCTGAGGAAACCATTTCGAGGCGACTATGATCTTTGGACAAGAGGGCGACCTCTAAAGTGACCTATACTCAATGACCGCGTACGAAGGCAACCAAGTGGGGTGTACCCTAAGAGTGCGCATGTGCGAGTGTGTTGTTTTCAGTTAATTTTATCTTTGTACATGTTAATGGTGATCTAAGTTGATTTTAGGTTAAAACATTCAGTCATGTCATGTATCTCTATTATCAAACATCTAACAGTTATAATTTGCGGAAAATAAATTGCAGAATTTAAATTACAAGGCGTCGGGTATTTACATCGCCAAAGACAAACCCTATAAAAATAAATAAAGCGGTAAAAAATAAATAAAGGTCCTATTAAACTATTACAAACCAGAATCAGATACATAAATGGATGAAAGAAAATAAATCGCGTGCGGGAAATTAAATCGAGCGCAAAGTTCTAGGGTTTTGACCCTTTTAAGAATACATTTTTTTAATGTTTTTATTAAGAAAGAAATTACCTAAGTTAATTATTAAATTAACAAATAAATTAATTAGTTAATGGAAATAAATTATTTTTGGATTTTTGTTATTTTAAGAATGAAGATAAAAAATTAATTAATGTTAGTAAAAACCTAATTAAATCTAATTGAATTTTAATTATTAAAAAAAATAATTAAAGTTATTCCAATTAAAACCTAAGTTTATTTATTAGTATTTATTAATAAAAATAAAAATTAAAAGTTGATTTGATAAAAAAATGTTTTTTTGATTTTATTTTATAAAAAAAAGACTGAATTTTAATTGGTTAGTAATTAAATAAAATATAATAAACAATTAAATAAAACAAAAAAATAAATAGGAGAGAGTAAGGGGGTTTGGGCCTGAATTTGGAGGTCAGAGCAAGCTGAAGGCCCAATTATGTTGGCCTCGTTTGACTTTCCTTGATCCAGCGTGCATGTGCTGACTTAGTCTTTAGTGGTCCATCAATTCTTGGCCATCTGGCAACTGGATGCTTGAGGATGTATGATGGGCTGTAGCTAGGCATATGTACCAAATCACCTGAAAAATAAAATTATGAATGAAAGTGGGGGACCTGGGATTTGAACCCAGGTCCTGATGGTATTTGGAGCGCTTGCTTTGCCACTGGGCCACTTGGTCTTGTTTGTTAATATACTACAAAGAAAATATAATAAAATAAAACAAAGATTTATTGGTCAGAACAAAAATATGCGCGCGTGGTTTTGAATTGGCCATTGATAGTGTGACACGTCTTTGTCTTCTACCTCACGTCCGTGGCTAAAACCCTGTAAAACCTATAGCCACAGACACAGCCTGTCACTAAAAGTCATGTATACCCCAAAATCTGCTGTGAGCCATGAAAATGAAATCTAAGGGGATGGTTGTGCTCGTCTCATCATCCGGTCACAACCATAACCTTCTTGATAGCCAATTTTTCCTGAAAGAGAAACACCCAAAAAAAACCACGAAACCCTAGCTATGGTATTTGGCTTTACAGGTCAGATAAACAAAATTAACTAATGCCAAAAGCTTGGAAATATTATGAAGATCACAAATATATCAATGATTCGTTCAAATGATGCAAGAATGGAGATTTACGGTTTCAAGAACAGAGCTTGGTATCATGATACTCACAGCGCTTTTGAAGGCCTGAGGACGCGTGCTTTTGATCCAGGAAGGTTGTGTGATCACCCAGGAATCGATTGGGACCGGTCTAAGCTTCTGAAATTACCTCTAAGTATGAATTCGAATTCAATCTTTTTGTCACTTTTTTCAAGTTTTGGTTTGCTTCTTTCTGCAGCCTCCAACCCTTATTTCATTCCTTGTGGCTTGCTTATGTATGATACAATGTGTTAGGGTAACAATTATGGTCCAAATCTTCTCCCATCACGACTTGCATATTTGATTTGATTTATTCTTTAAAGCTTGCCAATTTTATCAAAAATCAATCTTTTTGTACATGATCTTGTTTGATTCGAGTTTGAAGATGATCATGATGATAATTAAGACCTGAAATAACCAAAAAGATCTTAGGTAATCAAAGCTTGGATTTTATATGATTTAATTTGATTTAAAATGAAATAATTCAATAAAAAATCAAATAAAATAATAAAAATATGATATGAGCTCATGGCTGAGGATAGGACACGTGGACAATTATGCAAGCTCAAATCAAGTGGAAAAGAATGGGCCCATTTGACAAAATTTGAAGTTTTGGGGATAGTTAACTTTTGGCAATTTTACAAAAAAGTCCAACTTCAACAATACATAACATCTTCAATTTGGAACTTTTGGAAGTTTTCTTGGACTTTTTAGAAATCTTGAGATGTCCTCTAACCAACACTTTTGGTCTCATCTCATTTTGATGTTCCATGCTCAAGTTATAAGCTTTGGAAAAAAAGGTGTTTTTGTTGACTTTCAAAAATGACCTATAATGTCCAAATTTATAACTTCTTGTGAGTGCATTTTCTGATCTTGGGGTATGAAGATGGATTGTAGGAAATTGCATCCTCTTCAAAATGAGCTTTTGATGGGTCATTTCTCATAAAGTATGAGAAAGTTATGCTCAGTCAAAGTTGAGTTGACTTTTCCTACAAAACCCTAATTTAGCAACTTTTGAATCTTGATGAATTTTGAGCAATCCTTGATGAATCATGATCAACCCTTGATCAAATTATGAAATATCCCTCAAAATGATAATGTTGAAAAAAAATCTTGAATTTTGACTGTATGTAGGCCACAGTTGACTTTTTCCCTAACATAGTCGATTTTTGGGCCCTTTGAGCAATTGACTGAGCAAACTTCCTCTGCAAGGCTTTAAATTTGACATGGATGACCTTGAGAACATATACATATTAGGAAATTGGGGAGAACTTGAGTTCATTTGTATTCAAGGATCTTGATGCAACACAAAACCCTAATTTGGGGTTGACTGCCTTAGGAGGTAGCTTGTCTGTCCAACTCTTGAGCAACCTTGAGCAACTTGGAGACTTTCCTTGCAATGTTTTGAGAAATGTGAGAGGGAAAATTTTGGGGTACAACAGCTGCCCCTGTTCAATATTCTTAAACTTGAGGATGTAGATTGGCTTTCGTGCCTTTCTTGATCCGAAGGTGGAAGATGATTGAACACTAGAGTGCCCAAAAATTTGCACTCGTATGAAGTGGTATCAGGCTTGTGATGTCGGGAATCGGCTTACAGACGCCATTTGGAGATTGCTGGCGGGAGGATGGGCTTAAAGATGCCATTTGCAGGAGTGTCGATCGCATAAGAGATTCCTTAGCGAGAACTTGTATACCTGTTGTTGTGGAAGATTCTGCCGGGGAAGCCTGGTTTTTGTTGAGATTTAGGAACTTGCCTGTACCTCAACTGAGAGAAAGCCCCTGCTGAGTTTTAAGAACTTGTTCGTAATTCAACTGGGGGAAATTTGTCGAGATTGAGAACCTTATCTGTAATTCAATCGAGGATAATTCAGTTGAGATTTAAGAACCGGTTAGGTCTTCGACTGAGGGAAACATCTTCATCAAGATCTAGGATTGTCTGGTCTTCAGTGGAGGATAATTCTGTTGAGATTTTAGAACTTGTCCACACTACAACGGAGGAAAATTGTCGAGATTGAGAACCTTATCTGTAATTCAACCGAGAATAATTCAGTTGATATTTAAGAGCCGGTTAGGTCTTCGACTGAGGGAAACATCTTTATCAAGATCTAGGACTGTCTGGTCTTCAACGAAGGATAATTCTGTTGAGATTTTAGAACTTGTCCACACTACGACGAAGGAAATTGTCGATATTGAGAACCTTATCTGTAATTCAACCGAGAATAATTCAATTGAGATTTAAGAACCGGTCAGGTCTTCGACTAAGGGAAACATCTTCATCAAGATCTAGGACTGTCTGGTCTTCAACGGAGTATAATTCTGTTGAGATTTTAGAACTCGTCCACACTTCGACGGAGGAAAATTGTTGAGATTGAGAACCTTATCTGTAATTCAGCCGAGAATAATTCAATTGAGATTTAAGAACCGGTCAGGTCTTCGACTGAGGGAAACATCTTCATCAAGATCTAGGACTGTCTGGTCTTCAACGGAGGATAATTCTGTTGAGATTTTAGAACTCGTCCACACTTTGACAGAGGAAAATTACCGAGATTGAGAACCTTATCTGTAATTCAACCGAGAATAATTCAGTTGATATTTAAGAACCGGTCAGGTCTTCGACTGAGGGAAACATCTTCATCAAGATCTAGGACTGTCTGGTCTTCAACGGAGGATAATTCTGTTGAGATTTTAGAACTCGTCCACACTTTGACGGAGGAAAATTGTCGAGATTGAGAACCTTATATGTAATTCAACCGAGGATAATTCAGTTGAGATTTAAGAACCGGTCAGGTCTTCGACTGGGGGAAACATCTTCATCAAGATCTAGGACTGTCTGGTCTTCAATGGAGGATAATTCTGTTGAGATTTTAGAACTCGTCCACACTTCGACGGAGGAAAATTATCGAGATTGAGAACCTTATCTGTAATTCAACCGAGGATAATTCAGTTGAGATTTAAGAATCGGTCAGGTCTTTGACTGAGGGAAACATCTTCATCAAGATCTAGGACTGTCTGGTCTTCAACGGAGGATAATTCTGTTGAGATTTTAGAACTTGTCCACACTACGACGGAGGAAATTGTCGAGATTGAGAACCTTATCTGTAATTCAACCGAGAATAATTCAGTTGAGATTTAAGAATCGGTCAGGTCTTCGACTGAGGGAAACATCTTCATCGAGATCTAGGACTGTCTGGTCTTTAACGGAGTATAATTCTGTTGAGATTTTAGAACTTGTCCACACTACGACGGAGGAAAATTGTCGAGATTGAGAACCTTATCTGTAATTCAACTAAGAATAATTCAGTTGAGATTTAAGAACCGGTCAGGTCTTCGACATAGTTGAGAACTTAACTGCATCCTTCTTGAAAGGTAAAGGTCAGTCATATGCAATGCATGATATGGATCAAGCAATGATGTTCTCAAAATAAATGAGATTGTGTTGTATGATGCGTATATGCATATGTCATGATGTATGGAAATGTAATGTTTTTAGCTGGGGAAAATAAATCCTGGATAGCTACTGGAGAAAAGAGATGAATTCTTTGTTTCCGCTAGGGATAGCGAATGAAGATGGCTGCGAGAATAAACCTGCAGGAAAGGATAACTCTATTGGGGAATAAACTGATGAGGAGACTACTCTGTGGGGAAGAGATGCCCTGTTGAGGATTCCACCGACAAATTCTGTTGGGGATGAATTACCGTTGCTGGTGATACTGAATCATGTTGGGGATTGACTTCTGTTTGTGAAAGGAAAGAACTTTGCTGGGGATAATCTTTCAGTTGCGACTTCACTGGAGATAACCTTTTAGACTCTAATGGGGGATAATCCTTTGAGCTTTGCTGGGGACAATCTTCCTTTGAACTCGGCTGGGGATATTTATTCTTATACTCCACCGGGGATGAACTTCCAGAGTCTACTGGGGATGATTCTTCAACTCCACTGGGGAAGCTTTTTCAGACTGCGCTGGGAAAATTTTAACTCCACTGGGGATATCTTATATTCTGCCGGGGAATATTCTTATACTCCGTTGGGGAATATTAAGACTGCCGGGGATATTAAGCCTTTTCAGTGTTGATGGTAGATAAAATCTGCTTGGGGGAGAATATCACCGATTCATTCACGGTTGCAAGTCTCAGCTGGGGAGAGCTATCATTGCTGTCTTTTCTTACTCTGCGGGGAGTGAAAGTACCTTGGCCATATTCTTCAGCTGAATTTACCTTGGTACCTTGGTGGAAAGAGCAACTGTAAAGCTTGGACAAATCTTATTGCCCCTGTTTCTGATATTACCAGTAGTCGTCTTTTGTTTCGTATGTAAGTATTTATGAGCAGCAATTAATGTCAAGTGCATATAGCAAAAATGAACATTGGACGTTCTTTGTAAAACAAAATAGATAAAGGAAAAACAGTTTGAAATTTCTTTGAAAATGAATTATATTGATTTTGAAGTTTGGCCTGTAAATAGGCGTTTTTGTACAAGAGACTGGCGTCCTAGTAAGAGAACACCGCCGAACAAATAGAATTTATACAATTTGTGAAAAGAAAACAAAACAGCTATGTGAACAATCCCACTGGGTTCCAACTCTGCTATTGCCTTTATGTCCTTGAGCATCTCATCACTTGGCTACTTGGTTGAAGGTATATCAGATTGATTTGTGCCGTCCGAGCTTGATAGTTGATACCGAAGTCTGGTTGCAAGGTGATCCAATGAGACATAATGTCATGCTCTGATCCCTAATTTTTGCCTGGACCGCCCTTTCGGGTTTTCAGTCCACCGGGATACCCTTTTTTGCCCAAGTCGCCTTTTCAGGTTTTCGACTTGCCGGATGTACAGATTTTTTATTTTCATCCCTTATTTTTGCCCGAACCCATTTGGTTCGCCGGGAAGCCCTTATTTTTGCCTAGGCCAGTCGACCTAGCGGGTCTTTATTTATGCGTAGTATTTTTTCACTATGTCTGCATTGACTGGGTGAGGAAGGTCGTCACTATCCATGGTGGTTAGAATCATAGCTCCTCCTGAGAAAATGTTCTTAACCACAAATGACCCTTCGTACGTAGGGGTCCATTTGACCCCTGGGATCACCTTGAGGTAGTATGATGCGTTTGATAACCAGGTCCCCAACTTGATAGTCTTGTCTTCTAACTTTTTTGTTAAATGCTTTGATCATCCGTTTCTGATACGTTTGACCATGACAAATATCAGTAAGTCTCTTTTCGTCGATTAGGTTCAGCTGATCAAGCCGGATCTGAATCCAGTCATCTTCGCTCAAACCTGCATCCTTCATAATCCGAAGAGAGGGTATCTGAACTTCAATGGGCAATACGGCCTCCATGCCATATACCAAGGAATAGGGTGTTACCCCTGTTGACGTCCGCGCTGAGGTACGATACCCATGAAGAGCAAATGGCAACATCTCGTGCCAATCTTTGTATGTTACCGTCATTTTCTGCACAATCTTCTTAATGTTTTTTATTAGCCGCTTCTACAGCCCCATTCATCTTCGGCCGGTAAGGAGAAGAGTTGTGATACTGTATCTTGAACTTCTTGCAGAGTTCGGTGATCATCTTGTTATTGAGATTTGTACCATTGTCCATAATGATCCTCTCTGGTACACCGTATCGACAAATCAGATTATGCCGAATGAACCGTGCCACGAAGTTCTTGGTTACTGTAGCAAATGAATCTGCTTCAACCTACTTTGTAAAGTAATCAATTGCTACCAGGATGAAACGATGCCCGTTGGACACTGTAGGTATGATCTCGCCGATCATATCAATGCCCCATATTGCAAATGGCCACGGAGTTGTCAGGACGTTCACCTCTTCTGGTATCAAAAAGGGTAGTATGAGCCAACATGTAATGTCTCAGCCGGCGAGTAGCCCATGCCAAAGCGTAGCAAGTTCTCTCGAGAAACGAGTATCGGGTCTCGCAGTCGGTAAACTTTTTGCTAAGGCAATAAATATCATGCTCTTTTCGGCCAGACTCGTCATGCTGCCCCAACACACACCTCTTTGTATTATACAGCAAGATCAATGGTCTTCCTTCAACTGGAGGCATCAGAATTGGTGGCTTGGAGGTGGTAAGCCCCTCTCTTCTTGAAGCAGTAGTCTAACAAGTTCCTCAGGCACTTCACAATCATCCTCACCTTTGTCCTCGGCTTGGTTGATCGAACTTTCGAAGTCATAACCGACAGTAGCAGAGTCGTTATCAGTGGGATCCAGGGTGGATGTAGATCATGATACGTGAGTGTGTGTAAAATAGCTGTTTTGCAATATATAATAAAAGAAAAACAAGGAGCGCAAAATTTGAAATGCAAGAAACGTCCAATGCTTTTATTAATGATATATGTTGATGACACACATAAAGCCCTCACAAATGAAGCCACGGTGCCCCGGGTAAGACACCGGGCCATAAAGTTTAAAACATTGTCTGTTACAAATTCAAAACAAAAGTCTCATTACTGGGTGATAACAGAAACGGGCATAGAATCCTTCGCTGTCCAGTTGCTCAATCCACCGTCGGCAGTTAGGTAAATCCAGTTATTAATGTCAAACTCTTCATCATCAACAATCCCAATAGCATTCACTCCCACATCATGTTTAGGCTTTTCTGGTGTTCTGAACTCGATCTCCTTAGCATCAATCAAGTCCTGTACCTTATTCTTCAAAACCCAGCAATCATCCATATCATGCCCCGGGCTATCAGAGTGAAAAGCACAGCGGGCATTCGGATCGTACTTCAGTGATGTGGTATTGGGATTCTTTGGGGCCTCCCTCAGAATCACCAAATTGGTTTTCAGTAACTGCAGCAGAATTTGGGATGAAGTCATGTTGAGCTGAGTGAACTGTCTTTGTGGCCTTTCGGTCCTTGACTGATTGTTGCGCTGAGGTGTAACAGCAAGTCTTGAAATAACAACCGCATTAACAGCTTGGTGGAACTCAGGTCTATTATGGATTTTTGAACTGTAAACAACACTTGACTCTTTCTTAAAAGGCTTCTTCTCGGTTCCTGATGAAGCACCCTTCTGTATTTTACCGAATTTGATACCGGCCTCGATCCTTTCCCCGGTCATAATCAGCTCTGTAAACCCGGACGAAGAACTTCCAATCAGATGGTTGAAATACGGACCAGGCAAGGTCCCCAGAAACATATCCACTAGCTCCCTATCAGCCAAGGGTGGTTGCACTCTTCCAATGAGGTCCCTCCACTTCTGAGCATAATCTTTGAAACCTTCACCCGCACCCATTGACATACCCTGGAGTTGGGTACACGTGGGAGCTAGGTCGGCATTATATTGGTACTGCTTGTAGAAAGCAGCAGCCAAATCCTCCCAATTTCAGATACTAGCCCCTTCTAACTGGTAAAACCATTCAAGCTGAGTCCCTGAAAGACTGTCTTGAAAGAAGTGGATCCATAGGTTCTTGTCAGCGGTGTACGGCTGAATCTTCCTAACATACGAACAGAGGTGCAGCTTCGGGCAAGAAACCCCGTCGTATTTAGCAAAGATTGGTGCTTTGAACTTGTGGGGAATCACCACCCTAGATGACAAACCCAGATATCCAAAGTCCAGACCAGGAACCTTCTGAACTTCTATCGCACTCAACCGGTCTTCCAGTTGTTTGTATCTATCCTCGGCCGGAGGATACTGGTCTTCGTCGAAGTCAGTCTCGTTGTCTGAAACCACAGGGCTAGGAGCCCTCCTTTCTTCCTGATTATCCTTCCCTCCAGATGAGGGGGTCAAATCAACCTCTTCTCGCAAATTGTTTCCGAATCTGCGACCCATATTAAATAGGACCATCTTCTTCTTCTTCTTCTCCTTCAGGATAAGGGTCTTCATATCTTGCTGACCCTTAGCCAGGTTCATGAACAATTCTTGGAACTGGGCGTTTTGAGCCTGTAGAGCCTTGATTGCTTTTTCAGTTGATGTTTCAGAAGACATGATGCTGAAATAAACAGCGAAGAAGATGAGAAAAACCTGTAAGGGTACCTGTTATGCGGTGCATGGGAATGATATGCGTATGATATGATTTTAAAGACGTCGAGAGATTCAAATTCGTAAACCAAAAAATGAAACACACTTTTATTAGATAAACTTTGAAATTAATTGTTCAACATATGCCTTTAAGGCGTTACAGGAAAGAAAAAATGAAAAGTAAATCAAAGCTAGAAATAATCAAAAGACAATCAGTGCTCCCATGGTCGCTTCTTGTCGGTGCAGACATAATCATTGAGGATCCGCTCGTTCTCCAGCTGTCTTGTCAACTTCTGAATCTTCTGCTCTTGCTCGTGATACTTTTCTCGGTAAGTATCCCGCTCTTCTCTCAGCTGCATCCATGATCTCTTTAATGCCCCAATGTCAGTAGGCATGTATGGATGGAGGATGGTAGGAGGAACCCCTTCTTCATCAACAACTTCAACAATGATAGGCAAGACAGCTTCATAGGGCATTCCCAGCTTTTGGGAACGGATACGAACCCATCGTAGATATGGCTCCATTGGAAGAGAAGTATTTGCACCCAGCTCGTGCGGATCAGACCTGTGTACTCTATCCCAAGCTCTTATGAATCTGCGGCGTTGCTCGTCACTATCCCCTTGGAAATCAAAGACAATACTAGGCATTATCATCTCATGAGGTCCTTCCCTTCTAGCTCGCCCAAATTGACGTAAGGCCAAGCACAAATTATAGGTGATTCCTCCATTGGTTCCTATCAGTGGAACATTGGGATATTCCCCACAGCGGTCAATAATAGCCACCTCGTCTATACCCTTAATAGTCCAAATGATGTCATAATGAGAGAGAGACATAATCCTGTATGCCCAGCCCATGCCTTCTTTATTCTTCAAAACTGATTTGGGGAGGTGCGAAATAAACCACCTCGCCAGCAATGGAGCACAGCTCATAAGGGTTCCCCGCTTCTGAGCAGTACAGGCATATAGAGAATGAAGAATGTCACCCAAGAGAGTGGGCATAGGATTACCGGATATGAATATCTTCACCGCATTCACGTCGAAGAAGGAATCCGAGTTAGGAAACAACACCAAACCATATATGAGAAGATCCAGAATGTCTTCAAATGCCTGGAAGTCTAGACTGTCCCAGAACTGATTAGCTTTACCAACCAAGAATTTAGTCAAAAATCCCTTTGCTCCACTACGAGTTTCCCAATTAGACATTACCTCAGCCTTTGTCAGATGGAGGGCTGAAGCAATCTTTTCCGGCCTAAGAATCTTCTCCGAACCTGTGAACGGGGTTTGCTCCAGAATAGAGATACCAAGCAGATCAGAGAACTCTTCCAAGGTAGGGACCAACTGGTAGTCTGGAAAAGTAAAGCAATGGTACAGTGGATCAAAGAACTGGACTAAGACACTCATCATCTGCTCGTCCAATTTGGAAGTGACCAAACCCAAGAGGTGACCATGTCTTCTGATAAAGGAGGTGGTATCTGACATCTTTGTAACCAATTCCTTAAGCAGAGTGGGAACCTGGACAAAGTTGATACGAATGGTGTTCCTACGCATGGGTGCCATGACCTACAAAACAAAACAAAGATGAACCCCTCTTGTCTTTGAAATAGGTTAGTCCAATGCAAGGTGCATGCAATGTTATGATGTCATGATAGAAAACACACCACAAGTATCCACAAATAGAAAACATGGTAAAGGCACACAAGTCACATAGAGAGCCCTTAGATTTCAGGCTGGCCAGGAGCTTAGGTACTACCCTCTTTCAGTTTAGTTGGTTCAAACCTGTCCTAAAAATAGTAACCGGGTTCTAGAGGATCTCAATATCACTGACTACCCTCGATCGGTCATAATTCCAGTTTAGCAACCTTTTCTTGCGGCTGGAATCATCACGAGAGTTTAGTCTTAATGAGTGTAGCATACTGCTACTGTTCTATGGCCAAGTTGGTCAATTTAAAGGTTCTAAGGTTAGTTGGTGCTTAATGACCCCTTAGCAGACCCATATTTCCTCGTTGCGCCACAAGGGATATCGGTACATACTAAAGTGCCACACCAACGTAGCTACTGCTTTAACCGTATCGGTCTATGCTGTACAGTTCCCTCACAGTTTATTGATACTTACCTAAAGGGTATCCCCCAGACCCGGGTTAGGATCTATAGTAACTCCGATTCAAGCCCACAAAGATAAAGCATACAAATCAAGCAATTGAAAACATTATGATGAACTATTCCTAAGGTACACCCCACTTAAAAATCTCCCCAACAGAGTCGCCAGTTCTGTGGTACAGTGGGAAGAACTGACTGTTTTTTGGAATGATGGTTTGCGTTTTGCGTTTGTGTTCGCAAAATGTCGCGGTAAGCAAGAGTCGCTGTGATACGGTGGGAGAACTGACTAGGGTTTTGCGTTTGTTTTCGCAAATGTTTCGGTTGAGCAAGAGTCGCCACCGATTTTTTATTTTATCCTAAGGAAAGGTTTAAAAAGCACAGCAAAAACCTTTGAGATATTTCGTGGGTTCGGGGAGTAGATTATAGAAAGGGAAGGTATTAGCACCCTTTCTATCCATGGTTATCCATGGGCTCTTAGGTACTTGCTTAGATCAACTTGCCTTGATTTTCAATTGTTTGAAATGGTGCTTTGTGCGTGGTTTTGAAAATGTTTTGAAAAAAGATGCCTTGTCTAGGCTACCCTTGTAACAATTCTTTACTCGAATGTTTTACAAAAGGTGTTTGTCTTTTTGAAAAGATGTTTCAAGGTTTTTGAAAGTTTGTTTTTGAAAGTGTTTGTGAAGTGTGGTTTGAAAAATAGGCAAGTGTTTTTATTTTGCAAGTTGACAAGTACTTAAGAGCTATCTACCCTAAAGTTCTCAAAGATTTTTTTGCTATGTTTTAACCCTTTTAACAATTTTGTTCCACCATTGCATTTGGTGGACAATCTTGTGTTAGGATGTGAAAGGGACGGGCGCGGGTCATCGTTTAGACCATAATTGCAATAGTGCCAAGTGTCTTTGGGCAATGTTTTCTTTTTAGGGACTTGATCATTTTTTAGGCAACTTTTGAAAGCGTCATCGAGGGACTATGATCATTTGAATTGTTTTTGTTTTGCCCAAAGAGACCTAACATGCAATATGGCCCATTTATTGAAGGCAACAAGTGGAATACCCTAGGGGTGCAAGTGTGATTAGTGTTGTCCATTTTCATGCTTGATTATCTTGAAATTAGGTCAAACTATTTTTGTTGTTTTCGATTCGCATACAAACCCTAATTCTAGCATGGTATATTTAGAAAGCAATAAAGTGCGAAAAATAAAGTTCCTAAGTTATTACAACACAATATGGGAAGGGGGGTACAAATGTTCAAATGGGGGGTATTTAGACAAGGAATTTAAACCTAGACTATTACATCAATTTGGAATTATACAACGTAATTAATGTACAATAATTAAATAAAATAAGAATAAATATGCAAGATGCAAAAATGTTTTTTATGTGTATGAAAAAAGTATTTTTTTTATATGTCAAATAAACAAAATAAAAAGTATTATTTTTTTTTGGAGTTTTTATGTTTTTAGGGCAAAACCCTAATTTATCAATTAAAAGGTATTAATTATTTAATATATATAATATTTAATAATTATGTACAAAAATAAAATAAAAATGAAGTGTATTTATAAAAAAAGGTATTTTTAATGTCAAATATTAATAAAATAAAAATGTATATATTTTTGCATTTTTTGTCCTAAATATTCTAATAAATATATATGTATTTGTATTATTTACTAAATATATATTATATATACAAAAATAATAATATTTAATATTTATAAAAAAGGGTATATTTTATATAAAATATTTTCAGAAGATAAAATAAAATAAAAATCAGAAAATAAATGTGTTTGCATTATTTTTTCTAGTTATTTTAAATAATAGTATTTATATATTATTTATGTACAAAACCTATTTAAACAAACAAATGCCTAATAATTCAAAAATGGTGTGAAAAATATTTTTAATATTTTTAATATTATGGGAGAACATAAATAAGTCAGAACAAAAAAGAAAAAGTCAAAAAATCACAAAAATAAATATAATGGGCCAAAGAGGTGTGAAAGTAAAAATAGGGTGCAAATAGAAATATGAAACAGAGCCCAGCCCACCAAGTCCTTCTTCAACCTCCAGACTGTATGAACAACAAATCCACACGCGTTTTCTATCTTCCAATTCCTGGATTTTTAGCACAAACTTACAACATAAGAAATGTTAAGCATCAAGCTACGATTCTGGACATGTAAAGAACTCATCCTAACTCTCAGAAATGAGAGAGAATTTCTCCATTCCCAAATCTTAACCTAACTTTTTATCAATGTTCAGACCTTAAATTCTCATAGCATATGCAAAATAAATGGAAAGTAAAGATATGTACGGTTTCAGAGGCATGAGTAGAACACTTTTCATTCACAAACCTAGAGCTAACAATGCCTACATTGAGAGATAGAAGTTCATGAATATACCTGTTCAGTTGGAATCGTGTCTGGCAATGGAGGAGCTTTCAGGGCAAGATGATGATTTGTACAACTTGCTTGAAGTGTGAGGATGCTATTCCAATACTTGGTATGCTTTGAAACCTTCTGTATCAAGCTGCAGAAGTCAACCTGCAAGAGGAAGAAATGAAAATGGCCAAACTGATTAGAGGAGTTACAGTTCACTTCTAATGCTTTGGATAGTTTGGATTGATGGTAAGGAAAGTGTTTGAACTGGTTTTGGCCAAGATGCACAATGGAAATGAGTTTTGGGATTCAAGTTGCAGAATATGCCCTGTTTTGCCACAAAACTGTGATTTTCTGTGTATGGATGGATGAAGGGTTGTTTGGTCGTGCTTTAGGTCAGTTAGGGAGTGTGAAATGTGAGGACAAAGTTTGCTTAGGTTGGTCTTTGCTGAGATGAGAGTTGTTGTACAAAATGCAAGCTTTCTTCTTACTTAAGAAAAAGTTGTCAAGTTGGTTCTTAGGCCAAGGCAGGTCCCTCCTAATGTGCTGCACACTTAGTCTTGATCAGTGTAATTAGTCTAATAACTTGTGCCAAGAGGATATGCACTGTACTTGCTTGGATTGCTAATTGACATAAAGTTCCACTTTTGCAAAAATGGCCATTATGCTTTTTCTACTTTGGGATTAAACCTTTATGCAATGCTTGAACACATAGAATATGGTCTTGGTACAAAGAGTTTGCATTAAATTTATGAGTGTAAAAGGGATTTAGGGCCTGTAATCAAGAAATGCAAGCTGAGTTCAAAATTGCATAAGTGTATGGACATGTAATTTGGTCATGAACAAAGTGAGTTTTTCCCATATTGCCAAATTCGATTCTCTCTAACCATGAGGTTGTTTGATGAGTTCTTGGACATTTTGGAAAGCTTGGAATGTGTACTTCAATCCATATTTGAAATACAAATTGAAATTCCAAGTGGAAGTATGTGAAAAATGGTCTTGAAGTTAGGCAAAAATCCTGCCTAAAATAGGTCAAATTTTCTCTAAGTTAAGAATGGTTTGGTACCCTTGTTCCAAAAATTGTAACTTGAGATACAAGCCTCTTTTGGGAAAACTTTGTGAATCAAAGTTGTAGATTTTTCAATAGGATACAACTTTCATGTTTTGACTTTTGCTTGAATTCAAATGAATCTTGGTGAGAAAGTGGGACAAAGTTAGGAAAAAATTAGGGTTTTTCATAACTTAGAAAAATTCTAAGTTATGAAAAATCTTCATTTCAAACCCTAATTTGCAATTCTTGATTTCTTGATGAACAAGTTTCATGATTTGGCATTTTTTGATGAAAAATGAATCTTGACACTTGATTTTGACCAAAAAGTCAAAGTTTGACTTTTCAGTATACAGTCAAAATTGATCAATTGACTGGGAAATTCAACTGTCAATCTTGTGTATTTGGGATCTTTTGAACTTGTTGAGTATGTCAAGACAATTCCATGGGGTCCTTGAGTCCATATGTGAGCTTGGTTTGCCATTGGCTAGGTCAAACAGTCAAAAATTGCCTTTGTGCAGTCAAAACCCTAAAAATGACCATTTTGCCCTTTTGGTGATCTGATCAAATTTCTTGTGGAATTGTGATCCAAACTTGATCAAATGGTCCACGTGAGTTCATAATGTTGATGTGGGTCAATTTCCATGAGGTTTGACTGTCAATTGGCCACAGTTGACTTTTTCCCCAATACAGTTGATTTCTAGGTCAAATGTCCAATTGGCTGGGCAAAATTTGGAATTAAGACTTGAAACTTGATGTGGATAAACTTGGGAGTCCAATATGAAGCATGAAAGTCATCTTAGGCATTTCAGGTCAAAACATCTTTGTGCAAACACAAACCCTAATTTGGGTCAACAGTGCAAGGAGAAGTCTTAAGCAGATGAAACCCTAACTGGATCTTGAGTTCCAAGGGCTTTGTGATGAGAAATGTTGAGAAATGGGAGGGCAAGTTTTAGGGTACAATAGTTGCCCCTGTTCAATCTTCTTGAATCCGAAGAGTTAGATTGGCAAGTTTGCCTTTCGCGACTCGAGGGTAAAAGGAGATTGGACACTAGAGTGCCCTTAAATTTGCACTCGTCAAAGCAATGGATGCGGGAATGGGCTTAGAGATGCCATTTGGAAGGGTGACGGAATCTTGTCGGGGATGGGATTAAAGATGCCATCTGGAATGAGTATCAGAAAGGTGTCCATGTTTAGGACCATCTCTGAACTGGGGTCTGAATAAGCAATAGATTGACATCCGTATCTGGAGGCATCCTTAAACTGTTTTCAAAAGTTGAGAAGAGTCTGAACAAGCGATAGGTTAACATCCGTTACTTGGAGAACCCGTGAACTGTTTTCAGAAATCTTGAATTTGAATAAGCAATAGAGCAGCATCCGTTGTTGGGAAGCGTCCGTAAACTGTTTTCAAAAGTTGCACCTGAACAAGCGATAGATTAACATCCGTTGTTGGGAAGAATCCATAAACTGTTTTCAGAAGTCTTGAGAAGAATCTGAACAAGCGATAGGTCAACATCCGTTACTTGGAGAACCCGTGAACTGTTTTCAGAAATCTTGAGGTTGAATAAGCAATAGAGCAGCATCCGTTGTTGGGAAGCGTCCGTAAACTGTTTTCAAAAGTTGCATCTGAACAAGCGATAGATTAACATCCGTTGTTGGGAAGAATCCATAAACTGTTTTCAGAAGTCTTGAGAAGAATCTGAACAAGCGACAGGTTAACATCCGTTACTTGGAGAACCCGTGAACTGTTTTCAGAAATCTTGAGGGTGGAGGAGGAACCGGTGTAGGGTTTCCTGATGATGAGCTCATGTAAAACTGTATCTGGATGAATCTGGAATAAGCATCAGAATATTGCCATATCTGGGTCACATCAGAACTATTCCTGGAAAGAATCTCGGAAGATAATGATTTTTGTCTGTCGACTGATCTTACCTGAAAAGGTAAAGAGTTAGTTGTATGCAATGTCATGATGCATGATGCAACGTATATTATATGATATGAATGTAAATGAATGCGCATGTAAGCTGGAGAGCTGTCTTGCGAAGGGTAGATGAATTCGAGGTGGCTGAAGATAAAAGCATCTTGACTGCTGCCGGGAAGAATAATTCCTTGGCTGTTGCTGGGGAAATAGGAGCTTGGGTTGTATACCAATCTTCTGGGGAATTCCTGTCTCGAGGAGATCTTCACTGGAGAATCTTCGAATATACAATGAGGAACTAACAACTGAAAGTCTTCAGATTTGCTTGGGGAATACCAGACCTTCAATCGTTGAGGGGCCTTAGAACCACTTGCAGGGACTTGGGATTTCCTTGGTGACTTGCAGGGTAAGAGAATTTCTGATTATTTCTACTGGGGATTTTAGAACCTGGTAGACTCATGCTAGGGAAGTATGATTCGAGAATCTTCAGTTTGGTGGGAAGTACCTCAGTGGGAAGAAGGTTCACTAGTCTGGTTCCGCTGGGGATGGATAGTTTGAAGTTTTAGCTCGGCTGGGGATACTGAAACTTAAACTCTGAGGGGAATTGAGTTCTGGAGGATTCTCTGGATGGGGATAACAAAGATAAACTCCTCTGGGGGATAACAAAGATAACTTTGAATAAAGCTCGGGAGAGACGTCCGTACTCTGCAGGGGATAATCTTCCAGAATCTACTGGGGATAAGCTTCAAGACCTGCTGGGGATATGGATTCCAAATCTCCTGGGGATTTCTTTTGAAAGGGTATCAAGATATCCAACTGCACCTTCAACCTATCAGTAATCCTCTTTCTTGATTCATAAGGAAATGATTATGTTCAAATGCATATGCCTATTTAACAAAACATTGGACGTTTCTCAAAAATAAAACAATTAGTGCAAGAGAAAAAGAAAAAGGAAATGACACAAATTTCTGGGAAAAGTATTTGTATTAACTTTCTATGAGTATATTTGTACAAAGGAGACAATCATCATAGTAAGAGGATTTCGTCGTAAATATTGAAAGATTTATACAAAATAAAGATGGCTATGTGAAATAATTCCATGGGATTCCATTCCGCTATAGCCTTCACAACTCTGAATATCTGTCCATTCAATGCTTCGTTTGCCGATGGCTGGATTGATCAGAAGCCTGGAACTGGTGGATGAAGAGATTGTCTTTGAAGTGATCCGACGAGACATAGTCATACGCTTTAATTCCCTAACTTTTTCCTGAATCGCCCTTTCGGGTTTTCGATCCACCGAGAAACCCCTTTTTGCCCAAGCCGCCCTTTCAGGTTTTCAACTTACCGGGTGTACAAACTCTTTTTTTTTTTGTTTTTATCCCTAATTTTTGCCTGAACCGCCCTTTCGGGTTTTCGGTTCACCGGGATGCCCATTTTTTGCCCAAGCCGCCCTTTCGGGTTTTCGACTTGTCGGGTTATTTTATGCGTAGTATCTTTTGACTATGTCTGCGTTCACAGGGTGCGGAAAATCGTCGCCGTCCATGGTGGTCAGAATCATTGCACCACCAGAAAATATGCTCTTGATCACAAATGGTCCTTCATATGTAGGAGTCCATTTGCCCCTGGGATCACTTTGCGGCAAGATAATTCGCTTGATTACGAGATCTCCGACTTGATACACTTGACGTCTGACTTTCTTATTGAAGGCCTTGATCATCCGTTTTTGATACGTCTGACCATGGCATATAGCAGCGAGTCGCTTCTCGTCGATCAGATTGAGTTGATCAAGTCGGGTCTGAATCCAATCATCTTCATTCAAACCTGTGTCCTTCATAATCCTTAGAGAAGGAATCTGAACTTCCATAGGCAGGACAACTTCCATGCCATATACCAAAGAAAATGGTGTTGCCCCGGTTGAAGTACGTGCCGTCGTACGGTATCCATGCAGAGCAAACGGTAACATCTCATGCCAGTCTTTGTAAGTGACTGTCATTTTCTGAATGATCTTCTTAATGTTTTTGTTCGCAGCTTCAACATCACCGTTCATCTTCGGCCGATAGGGAGATGAATTGTGATGATAAATCTTGAACTGTTCGCACAAAGCGGTGATCATCGTGTTATTCAGATTTGTACCGTTGTCTGTGATGATCCTGTCTGGAACACCATACCGGCATATGAGATTTTGCTTTATGAAGCGAGCAACCACATTTTTAGTAACAGAGGCGAAGGAAGCTGCTTCGACCCATTTGGTGAAATAGTCAATGGCAACTAGGATGAAGCGATGTCCGTTGGAAGCCGTGGGCTTGATCTCTCCGATCATGTCAATGCCCCACATTGCAAATGGCCAAGGAGCAGTCAGAACGTTGAGAGGAACCAGAGGGATATGAACTTTGTCAGCGTAGACTTGACATTTGTGGCAAGTACGGGAATGTTGATGGCAATCAGCTTCCATGGTAGACCAGTAATAGCCTGCCCTTAGGATCTTTTTAGCCATAGTATGCCCGCTCAAATGGGTGCCAAATGTACCGCTGTGCATCTCTGTCATGATTAACTCTGCTTCAGCTTTGTCAACACATCGGAGTAAAACACAATCATGGTTGCGCTTATAGTGGATGCCATTGCTCAGGAAGAACTTGGCAGCAAATTTCCTTAGGAACTTCTTATCATTTACGGAAGCTCCTTCGGGATATTCTCTAGTCTGGAGATACCTTTTGATTTCATGGAACCAGGGTTGTTCCACTACTTCTTTGGTATTAATCTCGTGATAATGTGCGGGTTCATCCATTCGCTCGATGGTGATTTGGGGAGCATCATTATCCCAGTTGAGTTTAAACATGGAGGACATTGTAGCTAGAGCATCTGCTAGCGGATTCTCTTCTCGTGGGAAATGCTCGAAGGTAATTTGCTCGAAATGAGGCACCAACGTCAAGACATGTTCTTTGTATGGGATAAGATTAGGATGCTTGGTATCCCACTCTCCTTTGATTTGACTGATAACCAAAGTCGAGTCCCCAAATACGATCAAAGATTTGATCCCTAAGTCTATAGCAACCTTGAGACCAAAGATGCAAGCTTCATACTCAGCCATGTTGTTTGTGCAGCTGAAGCAAAGTCGGGCCGTGAAAGGTGTGTGACAACCTTCCGGAGAAATGAGTACTGCGCCGATACCGTTTCCAAGTGCATTTGAAGCACCATCAAAGTACATGGTCCATCGGGATCCCTTTTCGGGTCCGTCATACGGTCCGTTACCTTCGATGTTGTCCAAATTCATGATGTCCTCGTCTGGGAAGTCGAATCTCATGGGTTGATAATCTTCGATAGCTTGATGAGCCAGATGGTCAGCTAGTACACTCCCTTTTATAGCTTTTTGGGTGGTGTACTGGATGTCATACTCAGTTAGGATCATTTGCCATCTAGCTATTCTTCCAGATAAAGCGGGCTTCTCGAAGATATACTTGATAAGATCCATTTTGGAAATCAACAAGGTAGTATGAGTCAACATATACTGCCTTAGTCGGCGAGCAACCCATACCAAAGCGCAACAAGTTTTCTCGAGCAGTGAGTAGCGAGTCTCACAGTCGGTAAACTTTTTGCTAAGGTAATAAATAGCATGCTCTTTTCGACCAAACTCGTCATGCTGGCCCAAAACACACCCCATTGAGTTATCCAGGACGATCAGATACATGATCCATGGTCTTCCTTCGACAGGTGGCATCAGAATATGAGGTTCTAGCAAATACTCCTTGATCTTATCAAAAGCAGCTTGGCAATCGTCGTTCCACTCGACTACCTGATCTTTCTTCAAGAGTTTGAAAATTGGCTCACAGGTAGAAGTCAGATGAG
Source organism: Vicia faba (assembly GCA_948472305.1). NCBI lineage: Eukaryota > Viridiplantae > Streptophyta > Magnoliopsida > Fabales > Fabaceae > Vicia > Vicia faba. The sequence continues at coordinate 1,468,372,997 of OX451739.1, read as the reverse complement.
AGATGAATCTGGCAATATAGTTCAAGCGCCCCAAGAACCCTCTAACCTCCTTTTCAGTACGGGGAGTAGGCATCTCTTGTATTGCTTTCACTTTGCTGGATCAACTTCAATGCCTTTGTTGCTTACAATGAATCCTAGAAGTTTACCAGACCTAACTCCAAAAGTGCACTTACTTGGATTCAGCCTGAGTTTGTACTCCTTCAACCTGGCAAACAACTTTTCTAGATGTTCAAGGTGCTCCTCCTCTGTTTGCGACCGAGCTATCATATCGTCTACGTAAACTTCAATCTCATGATGTATCATATCATGAAACAAAGCTACCATGGCGCGTTGATAAGTTGCCCCTGCATTCTTCAGCCCGAACGGCATCACCTTGTAACAGAAAGTGCCCCATTGCGTGACAAAAGTTGTTTTCTCCATATCTTCGGGGGCCATTTTGATTTGATTGTAGCCTGAGAATCCATCCATGAAGGAAAACACTTTGTGCTGAGCTGTATTGTCGATCAAAATGTCAATGTGTGGAAGTGGAAAATCATCTTTGGGGCTGGCCCTATTCAAATCCCGGTAGTCCACACACATCCTGACTTTGCCATCTTTTTTAGGTACTGGCACGATGTTAGCGACCCATTGAGGATAAGATGTAACAGCCAGAAAGCCAGCGTTGAATTGCTTCATCACTTCTGCTTTGATCTTTTCAGACATGTCAGGCCTCATTCGGCGGACTTTTTGCTTGATCGGTGGACAATCCTCTCTTGTGGGGAGACGGTGAACCACGATGTCTGTGTTTAAACCCGGCATGTCTTCATAAGACCAAGCGAAGATTTCAACATACTCATTTAACAACTGTATCAGGCGTTCCTTGACATTTGGTTCCAGATTGGCACCCACTTGCACCTCCTTTCGGTCTTCCTCGGTCCCTAAGTTGACAGTTTCCAATGACTCTTCGTGAGGTAAGATGGCCCTTTCCTCTTGCTGTAGAAGTCTGGCTAGTTCCCCTGGTACTTCACAACCTTCGTCATCTTCATACTCGGCTTGATTGACCAGATCTTCAGAGTTATTGAAGGATATAGCAGAATAGTCACCCATGGAATCCGGAGTGGATGGGTACCTGCATTTGTGAGTGTGGGTGTGTATAAGGGATAGCCATCCTTAAACAAAAAAATGCAAAAGGAAAGAAAATGAACACAACAGTTTATCAAATGAAAAACGTCCAATGAATCATTAAACATGGCATATGGATATGAAAATAATCAAAACCCTTACAAATGGACCTACATGCCCCGGGCAAGGCATGAGGTAAAAAGATAGTGTATGGATTGTTCGAAAATAAATATTACAGACCAATAGGAAATGTTTGACAGATAAATTACTGATGAATAAAAGTGATGGGGACAAAGTCTTTTGCCTCCCAGTTGCATAATCCTCCTTTGATAGTTGGGTAAATCCACTCTTCGATGTTGCTCTCTTTGTCTTCATCCTCCAAAGCGTTGATTCCGTAGGGAGAAATTTTGATTGGGGCTCTTTCAATCTTCGAACGGCGCATAGCTTTCTGGCCCGCGGCAGTGAACCCTAATCCAAATTTGTCTGTTTTATGCGGAATATCAGGCAACTGCCCCCATGCTGAATTCTTCCCCTCCTTTATTGCGGCCTTTGCGTCCTCCAGAGATGCCATCCTGGCCATCTGCCTCGGTGCCTCAGCTGCCAACTTTGCTACTGTTATTTCAGGAAGGACTTCTTCGAAATGCTGGAAAGGTGTCTCAATGAACTCCCCCTCTACCTCCACATACCAGAAGGAGTTAAGGTGGCTAATCATATACTCCTCTTCGCCATGGACGGTTATGATCTTCCCCTTGACAGGATATTTCAACATCTGATGTAAGGAGGAGGTGACTGCCCCGGTATTGTGTATCCAAGGCCTACCCAACAAGCAAGAGTATGACGGACGGATGTCCATCACATAGAAAGTAGATTTAAACACCTCAGTGCCCACCTTGATGGGAATATCAACCTCCCCATGGACCATCCTCTTCGACCCATCGAAATCTCTGAGAACAATATCACTCGGCTTCAGCTCTAACCCTTCACAATCTAGTCGGTCCAAAGCCTTCTTAGGCAGTACATTTAGTGACGAACCAGTGTCGACCAAGACATATGCGAGAGTAGTTCCTCGGCACTCGACTGAAATGTGCAAAGCATCATTGTGGTTTCTACCTTTAGGAGTTAGGTCGGCATCAGAGAAACCTAATCCATTGTCCGCAGTAAGGCTGGCCACGCAATTTTGGAATTGATCTGCAGAGGTTTCCTGGGGCACATGGGCTGCCTTCAGGAATTTTATCAAAGCTTTAGCGTGCGCTTCTGAGCAAAGTAGTAGTGCCAACATGGAGATCTTTGAGGGGGTTTGCCCAAATTGTTCTACCACATCATAATCACTCCTTTTGATTATCTTCAAGATTTCTTCCATTTCCTTCTTGGAGGTTTCCGGGATGACCAAGGGTTGAGCCCTCGTCCTGACGAGCTCATCTTGGGTTCCCTTACCTTTATTAGCAGCGGTAGGAGGGACAATACTAGGAACAACAACATCTTCAATCAATGGGGTTCTAGCGGAGAGTTTTATTGGTGCAGGGATAACCTTGTCAGCTGATGAGGGTCCAAAGATTGCTCTTGGAGGGGCAATCTCTGGAGAAAATATTCTCCCGCTCCGGGTGATTTTGCTCGTGCCTGCAATGTTTCTAATGCTGGCTTCTTCTTCATCCGAACTTTCTTCATTTATTTCGATTTGTTTAATACCATGGTAGTAGACGTCACCGCCGTAGTTCCATGGTATTGACTTTTCAGAAATATAGGGGACAGGCCCTGGCATTGTTATCTTCAAAGGAACAGACTTCGTAACTGGTGTAATCTTAACAGGCTTTTTGACGGCCTTGGGAAGATTGGCGTGAATGGTTATAATTGAGACATCTTCAGTATGGGTTGGAATAGCAGAAACTTTTTCAAACAAAATTTGTCGACTGTCCATTAGGCCTTGGATGCCTTTCTTCAGTAACGGACAATCAAACGGCAAAGAGTAACAACAATAGCAGTCTTCTTTACATCCCGGGAAGATCCCGACCCTTAACAGATTCAACTTGATGGTTAGCAATGGAGTCATCAGATCATTGACATTAGCAACAAACAAATCTTCTTCAATGGCGTTGACATTTCGGTCGTGCTTCGGCATTGGAGCAGATATCACGTTCGGCTTCTCTGGAGCGTCGAACTCCACCTCCTTCGCCTCTATCAGGTCTTGGATTTTATGTTTAAGTGCCCAACAATAGTTGGTGTCGTGCCCGACACTGTCAGAATGGTAGGCGCATTTAGCATTAGGATGATAATACGGAGAGGACGTATTCACATTTTTTGGTGCCTCTTTGATAGTGGCGAGATTCAACTTCAACAGATGGGGGAGCACTTGCGCTGGCGTCATATTAATGCGGGTGAACTGCCGTTGTGGCCGTTCCACCCATTATTGATTTGGTCTGGACTAGTTATAGCGAGGCTGCTCACTTGAAGGGTTTTGAATCATTACGGCCCCCACGGTCGGTCGGCGCTCAGTCTTCCCTGCTCTTCTCTGGGAGTATACCACAGCCGTTTCCTTCTTAAAAGGCTTCTTCTCAACACTTGCAGCGGCACCCTTCTGAATCTTCCCTGACTTGATGCCAGCTTCTATTCTTTCGCCTGTTAAGATCAAATCGGTAAACCCCGCGGAAGAGTTACCAATTAGATGGTTGAAAAATGGACCAGACAGGGTCCCTAGAAACATGTCAACAAGTTCACGGTCGGTTAAAGGAGGCTGCACCCTGCCAGCCAAATCCCTCCATTTTTGTGCATATTCTTTGAATCCTTCGCCTGTTCCCAGTGACATACCCTGAAGTTGAGTACATGTGGGAGCAAGGTCAGAATTATACTGATATTGTTTGTAAAAGGCGGTGGCCAAGTCTTCCCAGTTTCGGACACTGGTTCCCTCTAGCTGATAGAACCACTCCAGTTGAGCCCCAGAAAGGTTGTCTTGAAAAAAATGAATCCAAAGGTTCTTGTCCGAAGTGTAAGGTTGGATTTTCCTTACATAGGACCTGAGATGCATTTTTGGACAGGACAACCCGTCATACCTCACAAAAACTGGCACTTTGAACTTTGGGGGAATCACAATCCCGGCAACTAAACCCAAGTCTTCAAAATCCAAACCCGGCACTCTCTGTAGCTCCATGGCTGCCATCCTGTCTTCTAAACCTTTATATCTATCATCAGCCGGAGGGTATTGTTGATCAGAGTAGTCTTCATCCTCTTCAGCCTCCTCTTCCTCCATATTGGACTCGGAAGGTACCGCAACCGCACCCCCTTTACTGGTTCCTTCCTCAGAAGTAGGAGGAAATTCAAGAACTCTTCGGGCTTCTCCTTCAAATCTTCTCCCTAAAGTAGCCACCCCGAGTCTCTTTTTCTTCTTTTTCACTGGGTCCTTATTCCCCAGCAAGGTCTTTAGATCCTCCTGACCCTTAGCCAAGGTCATCAGGAGTTGCTGAAACTGTGCATTTTGAGCCTGTAGGTCTTTGACTGTTTGCTCGAGATCCATCCTACTGAAATAAACAGCAGACAGATAAGGAAACCTGGCGTGAGACCTGCTTATGCACATGATGAATGGTATGCTTATGTATGCAATGCATTCAAGGATTTAGAACGCACGTCATATTAATAAGAAGAAATTTGTTAGTACATAAATGCCCCATGGGCCACATATTACAAAAATAACTTCTCAAGGTAAAAAGAAGTTGCACATCCTCTTTGGCGCAATGTAGGTGTTGAGGGTCTCTTCCTCATGGAGTCGGCGGGTAAGCTCTAGAACCTTCTTCTCACTAGCGTAGAAGCTGGCTTCAAAAGTGTTCCGTTCCTCCTTGAGCTGAATCCAGCTCTTCTGCATTTCTTCCCACGATGTAGGCATGTCAGGATATAGGATGGTGTAGGGAACCTCTCCTTCCTTGACGGGCTCTTTAATCACAGGGAGAACATGAGGATAAGGCATCATTAGACTCTGGGCTCGGGCTCGTACCCATTTGAGATAAGGCTCAAGAGGGATGGAGTTCTTGTGCCCCAGTGTCTTGCTATCAACCTTATTGGGAATCCTCCAAGCTCTGATGAATCTTCGGCGAAGTCCTTGCGCATCGTTGTCGAAGTCAAAAACTAGGTCAGGAATCAACATGTCGTGAGGGCCATCCCTCCGTGCATATCCAAATTTCCTCAAAGCTAGGCAAGGGTTGTAGGTAATGCCCCCTCTGATTCCAAGTAATGGAACATTAGGGAACTCTCCACAACGATCGATGATGATGACATTTTCTCTGGACCGAGAACACCAATGTACATCAGAGTGAGTAAGAGTCATCAACCGTTGGGACCACCTTGAGCCTTGGTCATTCTTCAAGACAGATTGTGGAAGGTGCGAAATAAACCACCTTGCAAGGAGAGGAGTACAACATATGAGAACACCCCTCTTTCTCATTGTTCGTGTGTAAAATGAGTGAAGAATGTCCCCAAGCAATGTTGGTATTGGATTTCTGGACAAGAAGATTTTGACGACATTGACATCTACCAGCTGGTCAGGATTTGGGAACAAGACCAACCCATAGATAAGGAGTGCCACAATTTCTTCAAAGGCTTGTTGGTCCAATGAATTCCAACATTCTTGTGCCTTTTCAAACAAGAATTTTTCTAAGAATCCTTTGACGCCGCTTCTGGTTTCCCAATGCCCCTTGATGTCAGAAGGCTGTAGATGTAATGCTCGAGCAACATCTTCAGGCTTTAGTTCCTTTTCCGTACCGTTGTAGGGTAGTTGATTAAGGATAGGAATTCTCAGGAGTTGAGAAAAATCCTCCAAAGTGGGCACCAACTGGTAGTCAGGGAAAGTGAAACAGTGGTGAAGGGGGTCAAAGAACTGGAATAGCACCTTCATCATGTCTTCTTCAATGTTGGTGTTGACTAAGCTGAGCAGTCTACCATGCCTTTCACTGAAGGATGAGCTTTTCGGAATTCTTGAGGTGAGCTCCTTGAGTTGAGGAGAGATTCTCACAAGGTTGACTTGGATGGTTTTTCTGCGAGTAATTTCCATGACCTACAAAACAAGAACAAAGATGAAGATCTAAACCCTTGAAATGGTTACTGAATGCATATGATGCTTTATGATGTTCATGATGTATGCACAAACATATGTATAAGCAAATCACACCAAACCCTAGTTTCAGGCTTGCATGGGGTTTCATAGGTAAGTACCCTCTTGAGTGTAGTTGGCTTAAAAACCTATCCTATAAATAGTAACCGGGTTCTAAGGAGCTCAATATCACTGGATTGTTTTCATCGTTCATTGTTTTGGTTTAGCCACTTAACTAGCGACCAAAATATCCCAAGAAAACAACCCTCAATGAGTGTAGTATCGAGTATCTACCAACTTCGGACTGCACCAAAGCCGGTCATCTCACTACCCCTAATAAAAGGCCAAGATGGTCAAGTAAGGTTCTAGGTCATTAGTGCTTAGTGACATCACTCAGCGGACCCGTACTCTCCTTGATTGAACTCAAGGGTTACCGGTACTCACAAATATGTCGCACTAATATAGCTATTGCTTCGACCGTGTCGGTATACCCCGCACAGTTTCCACAACGTATTGCTATCTATGAATGTTTCCCAAAATCCGGGTGTAGGATTGCAAACCCAAACAAGAGAGCCAAAATATAAAGCAATCAAACCAAACAATTAGTCATGCAAGAGGGTGATCTAAGCCCTAAGGTTACTCCACTTTTAAATTTCTCCCCAGCAAAGTCGCCAGTTCTGTGATACGGTGGGAGAACTGACTAGGGTTTTGTGTTTGTTTTTGCAAATGTTTCGGTTGAGCAAGAGTCGCCACCGACTTTTTATTTTATCCTAAGGAAAGGTTTAAAAAGCACAGCAAAAACCTTTGAGATATTTCGTGGGTTCGGGGAGTAGATTATAGAAAGGGAATGTATTAGCACCCTTTCTATCCATGGTTATCCATGGGCTCTTAGGTACTTGCTTAGATCAACTTGCCTTGATTTTCAATTGTTTGAAATGGTGCTTTGTGCGTGGTTTTGAAAATGTTTTGAAAAAAGATGCCTTGTCTAGGCTACCCTTGTAACAATTCTTTACTCGAATGTTTTACAAAAGGTGTTTGTCTTTTTGAAAATATGTTTCAAGGTTTTTGAAAGTTTGTTTTTGAAAGTGTTTGTGAAGTGTGGTTTGAAAAATAGGCAAGTGTTTTTGTTTTGCAAGTTGACAAGTACTTAAGAGCTATCTACCCTAAAGTTCTCAAAGATTTTTTTACTATGTTTTAACCCTTTTAACAATTTTGTTCCACCATTGCATTTGGTGGACAATCTTGTGTTAGGATGTGAAAGGGACGGGCGCGGGTCATCGTTTAGACCATAATTGCAATAGTGCCAAGTGTCTTTGGGCAATGTTTTCTTTTTAGGGACTTGATCATTTTTTAGGCAACTTTTGAAAGCGTCATCGAGGGACTATGATCATTTGAATTGTTTTTGTTTTGCCCAAAGAGACCTAACATGCAATATGGCCCATTTATTGAAGGCAACAAGTGGAATACCCTAGGGGTGCAAGTGTGATTAGTGTTGTCCATTTTCATGCTTGATTATCTTGAAATTAGGTCAAACTATTTTTGTTGTTTTCGATTCGCATACAAACCCTAATTCTAGCATGGTATATTTAGAAAGCAATAAAGTGCGAAAAATAAAGTTCCTAAGTTATTACAACACAATATGGGAAGGGGGCTACAAATGTTCAAATGGGGGGTATTTAGACAAGGAATTTAAACCTAGACTATTACATCAATTTGGAATTATACAAGGTAATTAATGTACAATAATTAAATAAAATAAGAATAAATATGCAAGATGCAAAAATGTTTTTTATGTGTATGAAAAAAGTATTTTTTTTATATGTCAAATAAACAAAATAAAAAGTATTATTTTTTTTTGGAGTTTTTATGTTTTTAGGGCAAAACCCTAATTTATCAATTAAAAGGTATTAATTATTTAATATATACAATATTTAATAATTATGTACAAAAATAAAATAAAAATGAAGTATATTTATAAAAAAAAGGTATTTTTAATGTCAAATATTAATAAAATAAAAATGTATATATTTTTGCATTTTTTGTCCTAAATATTCTAATAAATATATATGTATTTGTATTATTTACTAAATATATATTATATATACAAAAATAATAATATTTAATATTTATAAAAAAGGGTATATTTTATATAAAATATTTTCAGAAGATAAAATAAAATAAAAATCAGAAAATAAATGTGTTTGCATTATTTTTTCTAGTTATTTTAAATAATAGTATATATATTATTTATGTACAAAACCTATTTAAACAAACAAATGCCTAATAAATTCAAAAATGGTGTGAAAAATATTTTTAATATTTTTAATATTATGGGAGAAAATAAATAAGTCAGAACAAAAAAGAAAAAGTCAAAAAATCACAAAAATAAACATAATGGGCCAAAGAGGTGTGAAAGTAAAAATAGGGTGCAAATAGAAATATGAAACAGAGCCCAGCCCACCAAGTCCTTCTTCAACCTCCAGACTGTATGAACAACAAATCCACACGCGTTTTCTATCTTCCAATTCCTGGATTTTTAGCACAAACTTACAACATAAGAAATGTTAAGCATCAAGCTACGATTCTGGACATGTAAAGAACTCATCCTAACTCTCAGAAATGAGAGAGAATTTCTCTATTCCCAAATCTTAACCTAACTTTTTATCAATGTTCAGACCTTAAATTCTCATAGCATATGCAAAATAAATGGAAAGTAAAGATATGTACAGTTTCAGGGGCATGAGTAGAACACTTTTCATTCACAAACCTAGAGCTAACAATGCCTACATTGAGAGATAGAAGTTCATGAATATACCTGTTCAGTTGGAATCGTGTCTGGTAATGGAGGAGCTTTCAGGGCAAGATGATGATTTGTACAACTTGGATGCTATTCCAATACTTGGCATGCTTTGAAACCTTCTGTATCAAGCTGCAGAAGTCAACCTGCAAGAGGAAGAAATGAAAATGGCCAAACTGATTAGAGGAGTTACAGTTCACTTCTAATGCTTTGGATAGTTTGGATTGATGGTAAGGAAAGTGTTTGAACTGGTTTTGGCCAAGATGCACGATGGAAATGAGTTTTGGGATTCAAGTTGCAGAATATGCCCTGTTTTGCCACAAAACTGTGATTTTCTGTGTATGGATGGATGAAGGGTTGTTTGGTCGTGCTTTAGGTCAGTTAGGGAGTGTGAAATGTGAGGACAAAGTTTGCTTAGGTTGGTCTTTGCTGAGATGAGAGTTGTTGTACAAAATGCAAGCTTTCTTCTTACTTAAGCAAAAGTTGTCAAGTTGGTTCTTAGGCCAAGGCAGGTCCCTCCTAATGTGCTGCACACTTAGTCTTGATCAGTGTAATTAGTCTAATAACTTGTGCCAAGAGGATATGCACTGTACTTGCTTGGATTGCTAATTGACATAAAGTTCCACTTTTGCAAAAATGGCCATTATGCTTTTTCTACTTTGGGATTAAACCTTTATGCAATGCTTGAACACATAGAATATGGTCTTGGCACAAAGAGTTTGCATTAAATTTATGAGTGTAAAAGGGATTTAGGGCCTGTAATCAAGAAATGCAAGCTGAGTTCAAAATTGCCTAAGTGTATGGACATGTAATTTGGTCATGAACAAAGTGAGTTTTTCCCATATTGCCAAATTCGATTCTCTCTAACCATGAGGTTGTTTGATGAGTTCTTGGACATTTTGGAAAGCTTGGAATGTGTACTTCAACCCATCTTTGAAATACAAATTGAAATTCCAAGTGGAAGTATGTGAAAAATGGTCTTGAAGTTAGGCAAAAATCCTACCTAAAATAGGTCAAATTTTCTCTAAGTTAAGAATGGTTTGGTACCCTTGTTCCAAAAATTGTAACTTGAGATACAAGCCTCTTTTGGGAAAACTTTGTGAATAAAAGTTGTAGATTTTTCAATAGGCTACAACTTTCATGTTTTGACTTTTGCTTGAATCCAAATGAATCTTGGTGAGAAAGTGGGACAAAGTTAGGAAAAAATTAGGGTTTTTCATAACTTAGAAAAATTCTAAGTTATGAAAAATCTTCATTTCAAACCCTAATTTGCAATTCTTGATTTCTTGATGAACAAGTTTCATGATTTGGCATTTTTTGATGAAAAATGAATCTTGACACTTGATTTTGACCAAAAAGTCAAAGTTTGACTTTTCAGTATACAGTCAAAATTGATCAATTGACTGGGAAATTCAATTGTCAATCTTGTGTATTTGGGATCTTTTGAACTTGTTGAGTATGTCAAGACAATTCCATGGGGTCCTTGAGTCCATATGTGAGCTTGGTTTGCCATTGGCTAGGTCAAACAGTCAAAAATTGCCTTTGTGCAGTCAAAACCCTAAAAATGACCATTTTGCCCTTTTGGTGATCTGATAAAATTTCTTGTGGAATTATGATCCAAACTTGATCAAATGGTCCATGTGAGTTCATAATGTTGATGTGGGTCAATTTCCATGAGGTTTGACTGTCAATTGGCCACAGTTGACTTTTTCCCCAATACAGTTGATTTCTAGGTCAAATGTCCAATTGGCTGGGCAAAATTTGGAATTAAGACTTGAAACTTGATGTGGATAAACTTGGGAGTCCAATATGAAGCATGAAAGTCATCTTAGGCATTTCAGGTCAAAACATCTTTGTGCAAACACAAACCCTAATTTGGGTCAACAGTGCAAGGAGAAGTCTTAAGCAGATGAAACCCTAACTGGATCTTGAGTTCCAAGGGCTTTGTGATGAGAAATGTTGAGAAATGGGAGGGCAAGTTTTAGGGTACAACAGTTGCCCCTGTTCAATCTTCTTGAATCCGAAGAGTTAGATTGGCAAGTTTGCCTTTCGCGACTCGAGGGTAAAAGGAGATTGGACACTAGAGTGCCCTTAAATTTGCACTCGTCAAAGTAATGGACGCGGGAATGGGCTTAGAGATGCCATTTGGAAGGGTGACGGAATCTTGTCGGGGATGGGCTTAAAGATGCCATCTGGAATGAGTATCAGAAAGGTGTCCATGTTTAGGACCATCTCTGAACTGGGGTCTGAATAAGCAATAGATTGACATCCGTATCTGGAGGCATCCTTAAACTGTTTTCAAAAGTTGAGAAGAGTCTGAACAAGCGATAGGTTAACATCCGTTACTTGGAGAACCCGTGAACTGTTTTCAGAAATCTTGAAGTTGAATAAGCAATAGAGCAGCATCCGTTGTTGGGAAGCATCCGTAAACTGTTTTCAAAAGTTGCACCTGAACAAGCGATAGATTAACATCCGTTGTTGGGAAGAATCCATAAACTGTTTTCAGAAGTCTTGAGAAGAATCTGAACAAGCGATAGGTCAACATCCGTTACTTGGAGAACCCGTGAACTGTTTTCAGAAATCTTGAGGTTGAATAATCAATAGAGCAACATCCGTTGTTGGGAAGCGTCCGTAAACTGTTTTCAAAAGCTACATCTGAACAAGCGATAGATTAACATCCGTTGTTGGGAAGAATCCATAAACTGTTTTCAGAAGTCTTGAGAAGAATCTGAACAAGCGACAGGTTAACATCCGTTACTTGGAGAACCCGTGAACTGTTTTCATAAATCTTGAGGGTGGAGGAGGAACCGGTGTAGGGTTTCCTGATGATGAGCTCATGTAAAACTGTATCTGGATGAATCTGGAATAAGCATCAGAATATTGCCATATCTGGGTCACATCTGAACTATTCCTGGAAAGAATCTCGGAAGATAATGATTTTTGTCTGTCGACTGATCTTACCTGAAAAGGTAAAGAGTTAGTTGTATGCAATGTCATGATGCATGATGCAACGTATATTATATGATATGAATGTAAATGAATGCGCATGTAAGCTGGAGAGCTGTCTTGCGAAGGGTAGATGAATCCGAGGTGGCTGAAGATAAAAGCATCTTGACTGCTGCCGGGAAGAATAATTCCTTGGCTGTTGCTGGGGAAATAGGAGCTTGGGTTGTATACCAATCTTCTGGGGAATTCCTGTCTCGAGGAGATCTTCACTGGAGAATCTTCGAATATACAATGAGGAACTAACAACTAAAAGTCTTCAGATTTGCTTGGGGAATACCAGACCTTCAATCGTTGAGGGGCCTTAGAACCACTTGCAGGGACTTTGGATTTCCTTGGTGACTTGCAGGGTAAGAGAATTTCTGATGATTTCTACTGGGGATTTTAGAACCTGGTAGACTCATGCTAGGGAAGTATGATTCGAGAATCTTCAATTTGGTGGGAAGTACCTCAGTGGGAAGAAGGTTCACTAGTCTGGTTCCGCTGGGGATGGATAGTTTGAAGTTTTAGCTCGGCTGGGGATACTGAAACTTAAACTCTGAGGGGAATTGAGTTCTGGAGGATTCTCTGGATGGGGATAACAAAGATAAACTCCTCTGGGGGATTGTATTGATAAGTTATGTTGGGGAACTTTGATGAACTCCGCTGGGGATAGGAAGAATTTTTCCGAGTGCGATCTTCCGTGGCAATTAGCTAAGGATAACCCAGTTATAAGCCCTTGTGAGGAATAACTTTGAATAAAGCTCGGGAGAGACGTCCGTACTCTGCAGGGGATAATCTTCCAGAATCTACTGGGGATAAGCTTCAAGACCTGCTGGGGATATGGATTCTAAATCTCCTGGGGATTTCTTTTGAAAGGGTATCAAGATATCCAACTGCACCTTCAACCTATCAGTAATCCTCTTTCTTGATTCATAAGGAAATGATTATGTTCAAATGCATATGCCTATTTAACAAAACATTGGACGTTTCTCAAAAATAAAACAATTAGTGCAAGAGAAAAAGAAAAAGGAAATGACACAAATTTCTGGGAAAAGTATTTGTATTAACTTTCTATGAGTATATTTGTACAAAGGAGACAATCATCATAGTAAGAGGATTTCGTCATAAATATTGAAAGATTTATACAAAATAAAGATGGCTATGTGAAATAATTCCATGGGATTCCATTCCGCTATAGCCTTCACAACTCTGAATATCTGTCCATTCAATGCTTCGTTTGCCGATGGCTGGATTGATCAGAAGCCTGGAACTGGTGGATGAAGAGATTGTCTTTGAAGTGATCCGACGAGACATAGTCATACGCTTTAATTCCCTAACTTTTTCCTGAATCGCCCTTTCGGGTTTTCGATCCACCGAGAAACCCCTTTTTGCCCAAGCCGCCCTTTCGGGTTTTCAACTTGCCGGGTGTACAGACTCTTTTTTTTTGTTTTTATCCCTAATTTTTGCCTGAACCGCCCTTTCGGGTTTTCGGTTCACCGGGATGCCCATTTTTTGCCCAAGCCGCCCTTTCGGGTTTTCGACTTGTCGGGTTATTTTATGCGTAGTATCTTTTGACTATGTCTGCGTTCACAGGGTGCGGAAAATCGTCGCCGTCCATGGTGGTCAGAATCATTGCACCACCAGAAAATATGCTCTTGATCACAAATGGTCCTTCATATGTAGGAGTCCATTTGCCCCTGGGATCACTTTGCGGCAAGATAATTCGCTTGATTACGAGATCTCCGACTTGATACACTTGACGTCTGACTTTCTTATTGAAGGCCTTGATCATCCGTTTTTGATACGTCTGACCATGGCATATAGCAGTGAGTCGCTTCTCGTCGATCAGATTGAGTTGATCAAGTCGGGTCTGAATCCAATCATCTTCATTCAAACCTGTGTCCTTCATAATCCTTAGAGAAGGAATCTGAACTTCCATAGGCATGACAACTTCCATGCCATATACCAAAGAAAATGGTGTTGCCCCGGTTGAAGTACGTGCCGTCGTACGGTATCCATGCAGAGCAAACGGTAACATCTCATGCCAGTCTTTGTAAGTGACTGTCATTTTCTGAATGATCTTCTTAATGTTTTTGTTCGCAGCTTCAACATCACCGTTCATCTTCGGCCGATAGGGAGATGAATTGTGATGATAAATCTTGAACTGTTCGCACAAAGCGGTGATCATCGTGTTATTCAGATTTGTACCATTGTCTGTGATGATCCTGTCTGGAACACCATACCGGCATATGAAATTTTGCTTTATGAAGCGAGCAACCACATTTTTAGTAACAGAGGCGAAGGAAGCTGCTTCGACCCATTTGGTGAAATAGTCAATGGCAACTAGGATGAAGCGATGTCCGTTGGAAGCCGTGGGCTTGATCTCTCCGATCATGTCAATGCCCCACATTGCAAATGGCCAAGGAGCAGTCAGAACGTTGAGAGGAACCATAGGGATATGAACTTTGTCAGCGTAGACTTGACATTTGTGGCAAGTACGGGAATGTTGATGGCAATCAGCTTCCATGGTAGACCAGTAATAGCCTGCCCTTAGGATCTTTTTAGCCATAGTATACCCGCTCAAATGGGTGCCAAATATACCGATGTGCATCTCTGTCATGATTAACTCTGCTTCAGCTTTGTCAACACATCGGAGTAAAACACAATCATGGTTGCGCTTATAGAGGATGCCATTGCTCAGGAAGAACTTGGCAGCAAATTTCCTTAGGAACTTCTTATCATTTACGGAAGCTCCTTCGGGATATTCTCTAGTCTGGAGATACCTTTTGATTTCATGGAACCAGGGTTGTTCCACTACTTCTTTGGTATTAATCTCGTGACAATGTGCGGGTTCATCCATTCGCTCGATGGTGATTTGGGGAGCATCATTATCCCAGTTGAGTTTAAACATGGAGGACATTGTAGCTAGAGCATCTGCTAGCGGATTCTCTTCTCGCGGGAAATGCTCGAAGGTAATTTGCTCGAAATGAGGCAACAACGTCAAGACATGTTCTTTGTATGGGATAAGATTAGGATGCTTGGTATCCCACTCTCCTTTGATTTGACTGATAACCAAAGTCGAGTCCCCAAATACGATCAAAGATTTGATCCCCAAGTCTATAGCAGCCTTGAGACCAAAGATGCAAGCTTCATACTCAGCCATGTTGTTTGTGCAGTTGAAGCAAAGTCGGGCCGTGAAAGGTGTGTGACAACCTTCCGGAGAAATGAGTACTGTGCCGATACCGTTTCCAAGTGCATTTGAAGCACCATCAAAGTACATGGTCCATCGGGATCCCTTTTCGGGTCCGTCATACGGTCCATTACCTTCGATGTTGTCCAAATTCATGATGTCCTCGTCTGGGAAGTCGAATCTCATGGGTTGATAATCTTCGATAGCTTGATGAGCCAGATGGTCAGCTAGTACACTCCCTTTTATAGCTTTTTGGGTGGTGTAATGGATGTCATACTCAGTTAGGATCATTTGCCATCTTGCTATTCTTCCAGATAAAGCGGGCTTCTCGAAGATATACTTGATAGGATCCATTTTGGAAATCAACAAGGTAGTATGAGTCAACATATACTGCCTTAGTCGGCGAGCAGCCCATACCAAAGCGCAACAAGTTTTCTCGAGCAGTGAGTAGCGAGTCTCACAGTCGGTAAACTTTTTGCTAAGGTAATAAATAGCATGCTCTTTTCGACCAAACTCGTCATGCTGGCCCAAAACACACCCCATTGAGTTATCCAGGACGGTCAGATACATGATCCATGGTCTTCCTTCGACAGGTGGCATCAGAATAGGAGGTTCTAGCAAATACTCATTGATCTTATCAAAAGCAGCTTGGCAATCGTCGTTCCACTCGACTACCTGATCTTTCTTCAAGAGTTTGAAAATTGGCTCACAGGTAGAAGTCAGATGAGAGATGAATCTGGCAATATAGTTCAAGTGCCCCAAGAACCCTCTAACCTCCTTTTCAGTACGGGGAGTAGGCATCTCTTGTATTGCTTTCACTTTTGCTGGATCAACTTCAATGCCTTTGTTGCTTACAATGAATCCTAGAAGTTTACCAGACCTAACTCCAAAAGTGCACTTACTTGGATTCAGCCTGAGTTTGTACTCCTTCAACCTGGCAAACAACTTTTCTAGATGTTCAAGGTGCTCCTCCTCTGTTTGCGACCGAGCTATCATATCGTCTACGTAAACTTCAATCTCATGATGTATCATATCATGAAACAAAGCTACCATGGCGCGTTGATAAGTTGCCCCTGCATTCTTCAGCCCGAACGACATCACCTTGTAACAGAAAGTGCCCCATTGCGTGACAAAAGTTGTTTTCTCCATATCTTCGGGGGCCATTTTGATTTGATTGTAGCCCGAGAATCCATCCATGAAGGAAAACACTTTGTGCTGAGCTGTATTGTCGATCAAAATGTCAATGTGTGGAAGTGGAAAATCATCTTTGGGGCTGGCCCTATTCAAATCCCGGTAGTCCACACACATCCTGACTTTGCCATCTTTTTTAGGTACTGGCACGATGTTAGCGACCCATTGAGGATAAGATGTAACAGCCAGAAAGCCAGCGTTGAATTGCTTCATCACTTCTGCTTTGATCTTTTCAGACATGTCAGGCCTCATTCGGCGGACTTTTTGCTTGATCGGTGGACAATCCTCTCTTGTGGGGAGACGGTGAACCACGATGTCTGTGTTTAAACCCGGCATGTCTTCATAAGACCAAGCGAAGATTTCAACATACTCATTTAACAACTGTATCAGGCGTTCCTTGACATTTGGTTCCAGATTGGCACCCACTTGCACCTCCTTTCGGTCTTCCTCGGTCCCTAAGTTGACAGTTTCCAATGACTCTTCGTGAGGTAAGATGGCCCTTTCCTCTTGCTGTAGAAGTCTGGCTAGTTCCCCTGGTACTTCACAACCTTCTTCATCTTCATACTCGGCTTGATTGACCAGATCTTCAGAGTTATTGAAGGATATAGAAGAATAGTCACCCATGGAATCCGGAGTGGATGGGTACCTGCATTTGTGAGTGTGGGTGTGTGTAAGGGATAGCCATCCTTAAACAAAAAAATGCAAAAGGAAAGAAAATGAACACAACAGTTTATCAAATGAAAAACGTCCAATGAATCATTAAACATGGCATATGGATATGAAAATAATCAAAACCCTTACAAATGGACCTACATGCCCCGGGCAAGGCATGAGGTAAAAAGATAGTGTACGGATTGTTCGAAAATAAATATTACAGACCAATAGGAAATGTTTGACAGATAAATTACTGATGAATAAAAGTGATGGGGACAAAGTCTTTTGCCTCCCAGTTGCATAATCCTCCTTTGATAGTTGGGTAAATCCACTCTTCGATGTTGCTCTCTTTGTCTTCATCCTCCAAAGCGTTGATTCCGTAGGGAGAAATTTTGATTGGGGCTCTTTCAATCTTCGAACGACGCATAGCTTTCTGGCCCGCGGCAGTGAACCCTAATCCAAATTTGTCTGTTTTAAGCGGAATATCAGGCAACTGCCCCCATGCTGAATTCTTCCCCTCCTTTATTGCGGCCTTTGCGTCCTCCAGAGATGCCATCCTGGCCATCTGCCTCGGTGCCTCAGCTGCCAACTTTGCTACTGTTATTTCAGGAAGGACTTCTTCGAAATGCTGGAAAGGTGTCTCAATGAACTCCCCCTCTACCTCCACATACCGGAAGGAGTTCAGGTGGCTAATCATATACTCCTCTTCGCCATGGACGGTTATGATCTTCCCCTTGACAGGATATTTCAACATCTGATGTAAGGAGGAGGTGATTGCCCCGGCATTGTGTATCCAAGGCCTACCCAACAAGCAAGAGTATGACGGACGGATGTCCATCACATAGAAAGTAGATTTAAACACCTCAGTGCCCACCTTGATGGGAATATCAACCTCCCCATGGACCATCCTCTTCGACCCATCGAAAGCTCTGACAACAATATCACTCGGCTTCAGCTCTAACCCTTCACAATCTAGTCGGTCCAAAGCCTTCTTAGGCAGTACATTCAGTGACGAACCAGTGTCGACCAAGACATATGCGAGAGTAGTTCCTCAGCACTCGACTGAAATGTGCAAAGCATCATTGTGGTTTCTACCTTTAGGAGTTAGGTCGGCATCAGAGAAACCTAATCCATTGTCCGCAGTAAGGCTGGCCACGCAATTTTGGAATTGATCTGCAGAGGTTTCCTGGGGCACATGGGCTGCCTTCAGGAATTTTATCAAAGCTTTAGCGTGCGCTTCTGAGAAAAGTAGTAGTGCCAACATGGAGATCTTTGAGGGGGTTTTCCCCAATTGTTCTACCACATCGTAATCACTCCTTTTGATTATCTTCAAGATTTCTTCCATTTCCTTCTTGGAGGTTTCTGGGATGACCAAGGGTTGAGCCCTCGTCCTGACGAGCTCATCTTGGGTTCCCTTACCTTTATTAGCAGCGGTAGGAGGGACAATACTAGGAACAACAACATCTTCAATCAATGGGGTTCTAGCGGAGAGTTTTATTGGTGTAGGGATAACCTTGTCAGCCGATGAGGGTCCAAAGATTGCTCTTGGAGGGGCAATCTCTGGAGAAAATATTCTCCCGCTCCGGGTGATTTTGCTCGTGCCTGCAATGTTTCCAATGCTGGCTTCTTCTTCATCCGAACTTTCTTCATTTATTTCGATTTGTTTAATACCATGATAGTAGACGTCACCGCCGTAGTTCCATGGTATTGACTTTTCAGAAATATAGGGGACAGGCCCTGGCATTGTTATCTTCAAAGGAACAGACTTCGTAACTGGTGTAATCTTAACAGGCTTTTTGACGGCCTTGGGAAGATTGGCATGAATGGTTATAATTGAGACATCTTCAGTATGGGTTGGAATAGCAGAAACTTTTTCAAATAAAATTTGTCGACTGTCCATTAGGCCTTGGATGCCTTTCTTCAGTAACGGACAATCAAATGACAGAGAGTAATAACAATAGCAGTCTTCTTTACATCCCGGGAAGATCCCGGCCCTTAACAGATTCAACTTGATGGTTAGCAATGGAGTCATCAGATCATTGACATTAGCAACAAACAAATCTTCTTCAATGGCGTTGACATTTCGGCCGTGCTTCAACAATGGAGCAGATATCACGTTCGGCTTCTCTGGAGCGTCGAACTCCACCTTCTTCGCCTCTATCAAGTCTTGGATTTTATGCTTGAGTGCCCAACAATCGTTGGTGTCGTGCCCGACACTGTCAGAATGGTAGGCGCATTTAGCATTAGGATGATAATACGAAGAGGACGTATTCACATTTTTTGGTGCCTCTTTGATAGTGGCGAGATTCAACTTCAACAGATGGGGGAGCACTTGCACTGGCGTCATATTAATGCGGGTGAACTGCCGTTGTGGCCGTTCCACCCATTGTTGATTTGGTCTGGACTGGTTATAGCGAGGCTGCTCACTTGAAGGATTTTGAATCATTACGGCCCCCACGGTCGGCCGGCGCTCAGTCTTCCCTGCTCTTCTCTGGGAGTATACCACAGCCGTTTCCTTCTTAAAAGGCTTCTTCTCAACACTTGCAGCGGAACCCTTCTGAATCTTCCCTGACTTGATGCCATCTTCTATTCTTTCGCCTGTTAAGATCAAATCGGTAAACCCCGCGGAAGAGTTACCAATTAGATGGTTGAAAAATGGACCAGACAGGGTCCCTAGAAACATGTCAACAAGTTCACGGTCGGTTAAAGGAGGCTGCACCCTGCCAGCCAAATCCCTCCATTTTTGTGCATATTCTTTGAATCCTTCGCCTGTTCCCAGTGACATACCCTGAAGTTGAGTACGTGTGGGAGCAAGGTCAGAATTATACTGATATTGTTTGTAAAAGGCGGTGGCCAAGTCTTCCCAGTTTCGGAAACTGGTTCCCTCTAGCTGATAGAACCACTCCAGTTGAGCCCTGTGATCGGTGGATCTGGAACTGACTGTTTTAAAGCTGGTTCGCGAAATGTCGCGGAAGCAAGAGTCGCCACCGTCTTTTATTTTCTCCAAATGGAAAGGACAAAAGCACATAAAAATTCCTTAAAGAGATTGCTCTCGGTTCGGGAGGTAGATTATAGAAAGGGAAGGTGTTAGCACCCTTTCTATCCATGGTTATCCATGGGCTCTTAGATACTTGCTCATTGTGTTTTCAAAAATGTTTGCTTGCTTTTCAATTGTGGGTTAACAAAGTTTCTTTGAAAAATTTCAGTTCGACTCGTACGTCAGAGTGTTTGAAAAATTTGCTTTGAAAGCTTTTGAAAAGTGTTGGTGTGAAAAGTCTTTGAATTTTTGTTTTGAAGAGAGCAAGTATCCATGAGTCGTCTACCTACCCTAAGGAATTCGTCTGTGTAAATGTCCTTTAAAGCAGTGCCATCCCACCATTGAGAGGTAGGTAGCACCACCGTTGGAGGTGTTCGGGTCAATTCGAGTTTGTAGGGACATGGTGATCACCGGAGCAATGGGAAGACACCTTAGAAGCTACCCTCATGCCGGGTTCCCGGATCATGAGGACTTACTAAGACGTCCTCTACTCGACGATCACCTTTCGAAAGGCAACAGTGAGGTGTACCCTAGGGGTGGTGTGTGCGGTTCGTGTGTTGTTTTCATTGATATTTGTCTTGTTCATGTTATTGGTGTTCTACGCTTGATTTTATTATGGTCATTCATTCTTTCATGCTTTTATTAACAGTTAAAATTTGCGGGGAAAATAAAACTAAAGCTATTACAAATGGCGCGGGTCCATATCGCCAAAATTAAACCGGACCCGATTTGACGGAAAGATAAAGAAAGCAAAATAAAGTGCGAAAAGTTAAAGTTACAACGCTTTGGGAGAGATACATAATGAATTAAGCGAAATAAAATAAATGTGCGAATTAAATAAAATACGAACGAGGGCGTTGGACCCTTTTGCAAAATTAAAATTAATAAGGAATTTAAAATTAAAATTAAAAGAAAATGTTTTTGTGTTTTTAGATTTAATAAAAAAAAGAATTAATTATAATTAAAATAAAATGTCAAACCCTAATTCTAATTATTATTTTTTAGTTATTATGAAAATGTTAAAGTATAACCTAAATTAAACCTAAGTTAATTTATGTACAATTTAATTATGAAAATAAAATAAGTAATATTATTATTATAAAAAAAGAAAAATTAAAAAATGGAATAAAATTATCAATTACCTAATTCTATGTTTTTTAGATTTATTAAAAAGAATTAAAATTGCAAAAAAAACCTAATTACACTAAATTCAATTATATACAATTTATTTATGAAAATAATTAAGATAAAAATATTTATTACTTTTTCCATCTTTTCTGTTTTTTATGATATTTTTATATCTTGGTAAAAAATAATTATTTAATTAAAACAAATAATAAAAATAAAATAGCAATTAAAAAATAAAATAAGAAAAGTATAGAGAAAGCAAACCAGGGGGGGTTCAGGCCCCAATATGGAGGTCTTGATCTTAGAATGCTGGCCCAACAACCATGAGTCCGTTTGACTTTTTGCATAGCGTGTGGATGTTGACTGGGGGTGTAACGTGCTCTTTGATTTTTGGCCTTGGATTAAATCTCCAGATGAACGTGGCTGGCTTGATGATGAAGGATGTATGGTGTGCCTTATCATAAGCGCTGCACATGAATGGCTAATGAAAAATAATATGAGAAATGTACAGACCTGGGACTCGAACCCAGGTCTTGGATGTGAACGCTTATCAACGCCTGCCAGCTGAGCTATGCAATCCTTTTGTTAAATGAATAAGCAACAAATATAATAAAAGAAAATAATGCGTTAGTGGGCTAAAACGCGCGAAATTCGAATCCTCCAATCAACGCCGGCCACGAGTTCGTCTTCTTCACTTTTTCTGAAACATGAATGTATGGCAACGGTTTTCTGGGCGTGGCTTAAGGGATGTTTTAAGAAAATAGCGATTAGACCCTCAACGCTCATAAATTGAGCGCGAGGGTTTCATCATCTTCGTCTTCAAGCGTTGAGTCTAATGGCACTGATCTGGAGTTCTAATTTTGCCTTGTTATGAAAGCCCCAAATCGAAAACCTGCAAACCCTAAAAAGCTACAATGGCATCTTTGTACATAACACAGGAAAACGCAATTAAATGTATCAGTTAGCTTTAGAATTGCAAGAGGAATAAGAATCCATGCAGAAAATGTTATGAAAATGCTTAAATTTAAGAATACGATTGTGAGTTTTTCACGACATATGCTGAGTTCTGTACACTGATTCCTTGCCTTTTGATGAGTGTTATGAATTGGAATATGATCAGTGAACCACAAGGAAGCTTTTGGAATCAATATTAGGACTTGAATCCACCTCTAGCAATGATTTCAGAATTGAGTTTTTTAAGTGAAAATTCCAAGTTTTCAATGAGCTTTTGAGCGCAGCCTTCAGTGTGTTGGCATTAGGTTTTGACTCAGCACTTATGAGGGAAGAGAATTAGGTCATTAGCTGGCCTTGATCCATGCCCATGAGAGAACTAGTCCTAGGTTTTTCACCATTAACCAACTTTCCCTTTTTTAAGCAAAACCAAGACTTGGTGTACAATCTAACCCTAGCATGAGTTTGTGAGATGGCACATGATATATGGAAGCTATCCAAATTCAAATGACACTATTCCATTGATTTTTAAATTTTATTTGAATTTTTAAAGATTTAAAATGAATTAAATTATCAAAAATTAAATAAAATAGAAAAATCAATGTTTGATATTGAAATTAATCATGGGACACGTGTGTGGCATGACAAGGCTGAATCAAGTGGAAGAAAGTGGGCTCTTTTGTCAAAAATTGAAGTTTCAAGGATAGTTGACTTTTGCCATTTCACAAAAATTTCCCAACTTCTCCAATGCATAACTTGCTCAATTTTTAAGCTTTTCTCATGTTCTTGGACATTTTGGAAAGGTCTTTGAGTCCTTTAACCAATGCCTTTGGTCCCATGTCATTTTGATTTTCCAATATCAAGTTATGGCCTTTGACTTAAAGTCCCTTTTTGTTGACTTTTGAAAATGACCTATAATGTTGAAATTGATAACTTTTTGTGAGAGCATTTCTTGGACTTGAAGTATGAAGATGAGTTGTAGGAAATGTCTTTCTCTTCAAAATGAGCTTTGGATGGAATTTTTCTGATAATCCATGTGAAAGTTATGCCCTGGTCAATTTCAGTTGACTTCTTCAGCTGTCCAAATAAGGAAACTTTTGCATCTTGATGATTTTCTAAGCCAAATTTTGAGAATCATGATCAAGCATTGATCAAATGATGTTTGTGGCTTCAAAATGATATGTTGACCAAAAATTTGAACTTTTGACTGCCAAATGACCATTTTGCCCCTACAGTTGACTGTAGTGCAATTTAAGGTTTTGACTGTGCAATTTTGAGCTGAATGCCTTGAAACTTGATATGAGGATGCTTGACCATGTTTGTAAGCATATGAGACTTGATTGGGCCTTTGAACACTTCCTTTTCTTGATCAGACTCAAAACCCTAATTTTGACTGTTTAGGAGGCCCTTGCACTGTGCAACCCTTGGGGAATCTTGTGACTTGGCTTGGCAATTTCTTGAAGAATATGGGAGGGCAAATTTTGGGGTATAACAGTTGCCCTTGTTCAATCTTCTTAGACCTGAGGATGCAGATTGGCGGACGTGCCTTTCGTAATCCGAGGGTAGAAGATGATTGGACACTAGAGTGCCCAGAAATTTGCGCTCACATAGTGGCAGTGATGGGGGAATGGGCTTATAGATGCCATCTGGATGTTTGATTGCGTAAGAGATTCCTTGGCGAGAACCTGTATACCTGCAAAACAGAAAATGAGTACCTGACACGTTGCAGGAGCTGATTTTTAGATGCCTGGTATAGATGTGTCCTGACTGGTTACAGGAGCTGAGTCTGGAGCTTCAAACGGCGATGAAAGAACCAGGGATGGTTACTACCTTAGCATTAATGGTAAGAGAACCTTGGGTGATTTTAACTTCAACAACGCTCGTTGAGAAAAATCTTGGGTGTCTTTTACTGGGATAAGAATAAGGGAGATCTTAGGGTCGATCTGACTGAACCAGAGAAGGCCTTTGACTGGATAAGCATCAGGAAAATCTTAGGGTCGATTTAACTGCATCGGACAAGGTCTTGGAATATCTTCAACTGGATAAGCATCAGGGAGATCTTAGGGTCGATCTGACTGAACCAGAGAAGGCCTTTGACTGGATAAGCATCAGAAAATCTTAGGGTCGATTTAACTGAACCGGACAAGGTCTTGGAATATCTTCAACTGGATAAGCATCAGGGAGATCTTAGGGTCGATCTGACTGAACCAGAGAAGGCCTTTGACTGGATAAGCATCAGAAAATCTTAGGGTCGATTTAACTGAACCGGACAAGGTCTTGGAATATCTTCAACTGGATAAGCATCAGGGAGATCTTAGGGTCGATCTGACTGAACCAGAGAAGGCCTTTGACTGGATAAGCATCAGGAAAATCTTAGGGTCGATTTAACTGAACCGGACAAGGTCTTGAAATATCTTCAACTGGATAAGCATCAGGGAGATCTTAGGGTCGATCTGACTGAACCAGAGAAGGCCTTTGACTGGATAAGCATCAGGAAAATCTTAGGGTCGATTTAACTGAACCGGTCTAGGTCTTGAAATGTAGCTTGAGAACTTTAACTGGATCTTTCCTGAAATGTAAAAATCAGCCATATGCAATGCATGATATGGATCAAGTAATGATGTTCTCAACATAAATGAGATTCGTAGGATATGATGCGTCTATGCATGCTATAATGATGTATGTGATGTTTTATGTATGTTTTCGTCTAGGAAAGTGAATCCTTGACGGGTGCCGGGAAGTCGTATCCTGGGCTGATGTTGAAGTATTGATTTTGCTTCCGCTGGGGATGATAACTACAAGAATACCGGTAGAAGAAGATGACTCCGTTGCGGAATAAACTTGGCTAATGGAGGATTCTGCGGGGAGAAAAGATACTCTAGCGACCATGCTGGGAAGCAATACTCTGTGGGGAGAGAAATGCTTTGCTGAGTGTTGATAATAGTTTGCTGAGGATAGGAAGACTTTGTCGACGACACTCTTTCCGTGGCTTTTGGCTGAGG
This sequence comes from Vicia faba, assembly GCA_948472305.1. Classification (NCBI taxonomy): domain Eukaryota; kingdom Viridiplantae; phylum Streptophyta; class Magnoliopsida; order Fabales; family Fabaceae; genus Vicia; species Vicia faba. Next base: position 1,468,347,890 of record OX451739.1, on the reverse strand, counting down.
ATAACCCAGTTATATCCTGTTAAGGAAATAACTCTTTAAATCAAGCCGGACGACGCGTTCGTGCTCTGCGAAGGATAAGCTTCCAGAATTTACTGGGGATAAGCTTACTGCTTGGGGAGATATGAATTCCAACTTTCCTGGGGAAACTAATTGGACTCTCCTGGGGAGTTTTGACATGCTGGGGAAGTGATTCCTTTGAATGTTGATGTATGCCGCCGGGGAACAATCTTTAGACCAAGACTGCCGGGGATGCTTGTTAAGAATATATGCTGCTGGGGAATGTTGAGATCTGCGGGAGGACACCCAACTTCCTTAAGGTTGATAACTGTTTTGCTTGAGGAGAGTATACTGCTTGCTGTCTCACGCTCTGGGGAATTTAAGATGCCTGGTTATGTTCTTTAGCTGAACCTACCTTGGTACTTTGGAGGATAAAACAATTAGATTGCCTAGACAACTCCTTATTGCCCCTGTTTCTAATGTCCCCTGTAATTAATTCTTTGTTTCGTATGCAAATATTTATGAGCTAGCAAATTATTGTCAATGTATATATCACAAATTGAACTTTGGACGTTCTTCGCAAAACAAAACAGAAAAGGAAAAAACAAAAGGCACGTTTTAACTGAAAAGTATATTTGTATTGATTCTTGAGTGGCCTGTGAATAGGCGTTTTGTATACAAGAGGATGACGTCCTAGTAAGAGGAACGTTGCCGAACAAGAGAGTTTATATAAATTTTGTACAAAAGAAAACAAAACAGCTGTGTGAAATGAATGATCCACTGGGTTTCAACTCTGCTATTGCCTTTATAACTCCGAGCGTCTCATCACTTGATGACCTTGGTTGAAGGTGAAGCTGACTGATCGATGTCGTCTGATCTTGATGTAGATACCGGATTCTGGATGCAAAGTGATCAATGAGACATAGCATTACGCGTTTATCCCTAATTTTTGCCTGGACCGCCCTTTCGGGTTTTCAGTCCATCGGGATATCCATTTTTGCCCAAGCCGCCCTTTCAGATTTTCGACTTGCCGGGTGTACAGATTTTTTTCATTTTCATCCCTTCATTTTGCCCGAACCCTTTTGGTTCGACGGGAAGCCCTGATTTTTGCCTAGGCATGTCAGCCTAGCGGGTTTTTTTTCATGCGTAATATTTTTTTACTATGTCTGCATTGGCGGGGTGAGGAAGGTCGTCACCATCCATATTGGTTAATATCATTGCTCCTCCTGAGAACACATGCTTAACCACAAATGGCCCTTCGTACGTAGGGGTCCATTTGCCCCTTGGATCACTCTGAGGAAGGATGATTCGCTTGATTACCAGATCCCCGACTCGATATTCTTGTGGTCTGACCTTTTTGTTAAATGCCCTGATCATCCGTTTCTGATACGTCTGACCATGACAGATAGCAGCAAGTCTCTTTTCATCAATAAGGTTGAGCTGATCAAGTCGTGTCTGGATCCAATCATCTTCGTTCAGATTTGCATCCTTCATTATCCGGAGAGAGGGTATTTGCACTTCGATTGGCAAGACTGCCTCCATACCATAAACCAGAGAGAAAGGAGTTGCCCCGGTTGACGTCCTGGCTGAGGTACGGTACCCATGTAGAGCGAACGGTAACATCTCATGCCAATCTTTATAAGTCACTGTCATTTTCTGCACGATTTTCTTGATGTTCTTATTTGCTGCTTCTACAGCCCCATTCATCTTCGGTCTATAAGGAGAAGAGTTGTGGTGCTGTATCTTGAACTGTTCGCAGAGCTCAGCGATCATCTTATTGTTTAGATTGGTACCGTTGTCTGTAATAATTCTCTCAGGGACGCCGTACCGACAGATCAGGTTATGCCGAATGAACCGTGCTACAACAGTCTTGGTTACCGTAGCATAGGATGCTGCCTCAACCCACTTCGTGAAGTAATCAATCGCCACTAGGATGAAGCGATGTCCATTAGATGCCGTAGGTTTAATCTCGCCGATCATGTCTATGCCCCACATTGCAAACGGCCAAGGCGCAGTCAGAACATTCAGGGGGACCGGAGGAACATGCACCTTGTCTGCATAAATCTGGCACTTGTGGCATGTCCTGGAATGTTGGTAACAGTCAGCTTCCATTGTGGACCAATAGTATCCTGCCCGTAGGATTTTCTTAGCCATAGTGTGTCCACTGGAATGTGTACCAAAGGTCCCTTCATGTAGCTCTTCCATGATTCTTTCTGCTTCAGTTTTATCCACACAACGCAGTAAGGTTGAATCATGGTTTCGCTTGTACAAGATGTTGTTGCTAAGGAAGAATTTGGCTGCGAATCTTCTCAGGAATTTCTTATCATTGATGGATGCGCCTTCAGGGTATTCCTGAGTTTCCAGATATCTCTTCACTTCGTGGTACCAAGGCTTCTCAGTCACTAATTCAGTTTCGAGATCACAACAATATGCCGGCTCGTCCAGTTTCCAGATGATGATCCGGGGAGCCTCATTATCCCATTTGACCTTGAACATTGAAGACATTGTAGCTAACGCGTCCGCCAACTGATTCTCTTCTCTTGGAAAGTGCTCGAATGTTATCTCTGTGAAGTGGGGGATTAGGGTCAACACACATTCTCTGTAAGGAATCAAGTTTGGATGTTTCGTATCCCACTCCTTTGATCTGATTGATCACAAGAGCGGAATCTCCGAAGACACTCAGAAATTTGATCCTCAGGTCGATCGCAGCTTGAAGATCCATGACACACGCCTCATACTCCGCCATGTTGTTGGTACAGTTGAAACACAGCCGGGCGGTGAGTGGAGTATGAGTACCTTGTGGAGATATGATGATGGCGCCAATACCATTTCCCAAAGCGTTGGATGCTCCGTCAAAATGCATAGACCATCGGGATCCTGGTTCAGGTCCTTCATCTGGTCCAGATACTTCACAGTCAGTTACTATCATAATGCTTTCATCCGGAAACTCGAAGTTCATTGATTGGTAGTCATCTACAGCTTGATGTGCTAAGTGGTCTGCCAATACACTTCCCTTGATGGCTTTTTGGGTCGTGTACTGAATGTCGTATTCCGTCAAGATCATCTGCCATCTTGCAATTCTCCCAGACAGAGCAGGCTTTTCGAATATGTACTTTATAGGATCCATTTTTGAGATCAACAAGGTAGTGTGAGTCAGCATATACTGTCTCAGCCGGCGAGCAGCCCATACCAAAGCGCAGCAAGTTTTCTCAAGCAGTGAGTATCGGGTCTCACAGTCGGTAAACTTTTTGCTAAGGTAATAAATGGCATGCTCTTTTCGGCCAGACTCGTCATGCTGCCCCAGCACACACCCCATTGAATTATCAAGCACTGTCAGGTAAAGTATCAAAGGTCTCCCTTCAACTGGTGGCATAAGGATGGGTGGTTCTTGGAGATATTCTTTGATTCTGTCAAAGGCAACCTGACATTCATCATTCCAACGTACTACCTGATCTTTCTTCAGCAGCTTGAAGATTGGTTCACAGGTAGCAGTTAGGTGTGAGATGAACCGAGCAATGTAATTCAGACGTCCTAGAAAGCCTCTGACTTCCTTCTCTGTCTTAGGAACTGGCATCTCTTGAATGGCTTTGACCTTAGCAGGGTCCACTTGAATTCCCTTGTCACTTACCACGAAGCCTAGCAACTTTCCAGATCTTACCCCGAAGGTGCACTTGTTCGGGTTCAACCTCAGCTTGTACAGTTTCAAACGGTCAAACAGTTTCTGTAGATGATCAAGGTGTCCTTCCTCAGTCTGGGACCTAGCGATCATGTCGTCAACATACACTTCTATCTCATGATGGATCATGTCATGAAATAAAGCAACCATGGCACGTTGGTAGGTTGCCCCAGCATTCTTTAGTCCAAAAGGCATGACTTTGTAGCAGAAGGTGCCCCACTGAGTAACGAATGTAGTCTTTTCCATATCTTCAGGAGCCATCTTGATCTGATTGTAGCCTGAAAAACCATCCATAAAAGAGAACACTTTATGCTGAGCTGTATTATCAACAAGGTCATCAATGTGAGGTAGAGGGAAGTCATCCTTGGGGCTGGCCCTGTTCAGATCCCTGTAATCGACACACATTCTGACCTTGCCGTCCTTCTTAGGTACTGGAACCACATTAGCAACCCACTGAGGGTAAGAAGTCACCGCAAGAAACCCGGCATCAAACTGCTTCATAACCTCGGCTTTAATCTTTTCAGACATCTCTGGACGCATACGGCGGACCTTTTGCTTAACTGGAGGGCAATCTTCTTTAGTTGGTAAGTGATGGACCACAATGTCGGTATCTAATCCGGGCATATCTTCGTAGGACCAGGCAAAGATCTCCTTATAGTCATGCAGCATCTGAGTCAACCGTTGCTTTACGCTGAGCTCTAGGTTGGCACCAATCTTTACCCCTTTCTTGTCTTCTTCAGTACCCAAGTTTATTATTTCCACTGGCTCTTCATGGGGTTGAATTGCCCTCTCTTCCTGTTGTAACAGTCTTGCAAGTTCACCAGGCACTTCGCAATCATCTTCACCTTCGTCTTCGGCTAAGTTGATCGGATTTTCGAAGTCATAACTGGCAGTAGCAGAGTCGTTACCAGTGAGATCCAGAGTGGATTGAAACCTGTATGAGTGAGTGTGTGTGTAAATACAGCTGTTTTGCAATATGTAAAGAAAGGAAAGAAAAGGAGCGCAAAATTTGAAATGTGAAAAACGTCCAATGCTTTTATTTATGATATATGACAGTGACAAACAAAAACCCTCATAAACAAAACCACGGTGCCCCGGGTAAGACACCGGGCCATATAGTTTCAAATTATTGTTTATTACAAATCCAAAACAAAGAAGTTCATTACTGGGGAACAAAA